>OY390721.1:3597422-4342107 GCA_959613375.1 Heteropelma amictum | reverse complement strand
AGACGCTGAGTTATCATTTACACGCAACAACATAATAATAATAATAGTCATAATATTTTATATTATATATATATCATTGTAAATTATTTGCTGTCATTCGAATTATCATATCATTCTATTCAATAAATCAGAAATCGACGGTTGAAGAGCCGCTGTGGTAGCTTCCTATACATCTGCAGCGGAGTACCACAACCTACTCAGGAATCGATAAATCTAATCAGAATTTTTTTTTTTTTTTTGGTAGTTGGGTACGTAAACCTGCGAAAAAAGTTGTCTTCGTCACTCAACCGCCTACACCTCGGACGACGACTTGTCGAATATCCGCGACAATTATCCCAATTTTTCCATGGCCGATTAGACCTAGGCCACCCGTTATACAAACGATTCCTTGGACTGAAGAAATCGTTCCCGAAGTTACGCTACCGAGTACACAGGTCATTCATACGACTACTCAGACCCCGTGGACGAGCGAGCCAACTCCTCAGACTAGTCAGACACCGCCGACGACCAACCTAACTCCTCAGACGACTAGTCAGACACCGCCGACGACCAAATCAACTCCTCAGACGACTAGTCAGACACCGCCGACGAGCAAGCCAACCTCTCCGGCGACTCCTCGTCCCACTCGGGACGGGACTGAGCCCGTCCGAGCGATGCCACAGACTACCCCCCGGAAAACTTCTCAGAAACCACATCAGAGTCCTCCAACGACTTCTAAATGCATACCAACGGTCAAACCGAACGGAAACCCACCGAGATCGACAGGTAAGCTACGATTAAGCAACCCGTATCATCAACTTCCGGACGTTTTGAGCTGTTCCGCAACAGCACCGACAATATCGATCTCTTCCATTCAGCCCAACTTTCCTTGCGTCCTGTTAAGGTAGTTCTATCGTTAGATTCAAATCGAGAAATTGTTTTGCAGTTTTTCTCACATACAAAATGGTTCGCGGGCTTCGGTTAAATAAGAAAAGTTGTTGCAAATCGACTAAAGAACAGCATACTCCAAATTCACGGTCATCCCAGGTTATATGTGCTTGCTCTATAATTACAAAAATTGCGAAAAAAATTTTCTCAAGATTTTTTTGGAAAACTCAAGAAATCTTCTTTGATGTTGCATAAAAATGTATGCAAAGTTTTAGAAGGCTTCACCACGTAGAAGCCAAGATATTCATTGATGAAAATGCAACTTTTAACACGCGCTCTTACGAGAGACTACCGAAAATTGTGATTTTTACCAATAAATATCTCAACTTCCACGTGGTAAAACCTTCCAAAATTTATTACACACTTATATATGACATCAAAGAATACGTATTCAAATTTTCAACAAAATCTTAAGAAAACGATAAAACGATAGAACTACCTTAAGGTAGTTCTATCGTTAGATTCAAATCGAGAAATTGTTTTGCAGTTTTTCTCACATACAAAATGGTTCGCGGGCTTCGGTTAAATAAGAAAAGTTGTTGCAAATCGACTAAAGAACAGCATACTCCAAATTCACGGTCATCCCAGGTGATATGTGCTTGCTCTATAATTACAAAAATTGCGAAAAAAATGTTCTCAAGATTTTTTTGGAAAACTCAAGAAATCTTCTTTGATGTTGCATAAAAATGTATGCAAAGTTTTAGAAGGCTTCACCACGCAGAAGCCAAGATATTCATTGATGAAAATGCAACTTTTAACACGCGCTCTTACGAGAGACTACCGAAAATTGTGATTTTTACCAATAAATATCTCAACTTCCACGTGGTAAAACCTTCCAAAATTTATTACACACGTATATATGACATCAAAGAATACGTATTCAAATTTTCAACAAAATCTTAAGAAAACGATAAAACGAATGAACTACCTTAATCGAACCCATTGTTGCGTGTACAGAAACGGGGCAAATTCGAAAAATCGTTTCTGAACCCAGCGACGATCGGGAATCAAACGGACATCCAGTTTTGGCATTGTTGTGATTTTTCAGCTAACAACAGCAGCCATCCGTCGGGTAATCTCGTCCTCGACGGAGAACCAAAGTACAACACAAGCGGGGCGATATTCGTGAACGAGATCACGCTGAGTTTCCTTCCGGACGGAATGATTGTACTGGAATTCCAACATCCCATAACCTGCGAAATCAACCATATACCCGTGGAAGGTGGCGACGAGTACATCGATCCAAATTCGTACCGCGTTTACCAAATATTCGTTGATTATCAAGGTATAACCCTTCTGATTCCCAAAGTTACGATAACGGACCCAAGGGCAAACAAATTGTCCAGTGGCACGAGTACTTCCGACGACTCTCTTGCGATCGATACCATGTTAGAAATGATTCGTGGAAGATATACCGAAATATTGCAAGAAAACAACTGGGGCTCTCTAGTGATAAACGGGGTACCGGAATACGATATAGAAACAGCTATATACGTTTCAAGTCGCAACAAAACGAGTGATTCCAACGAAATCGTGGTGCTCGAGTTTGTGCATCCCCTTAATGGCAAGACAATACGAATACCATACTTCGGTGGGGATGAATACGTCGATCCAATGACGTCACGGGTGTACATAATATTCGTCGACGTCCAAGGGCGAACTTTGCTGATTTTCAAAAACATCTTCGTACCCGTTTTGGTAACGCGGCATCCGTCTTATCCTATGGATGTAATTACAAGTGGCGATCATCGTTGCGAGACTTTCAACGAGGAGTCATCCAAGGGAAAACATTCTTGGATCGTGTGCAATGGAATTCGAAAGTACGACATATCCGCGACGCTGACCATCGTCAATACCGAGATAAAGATCCAAAATGGCGGAACGGTCATGCTGGAGTACACGCATCCGGTCACGGGCGAAAAATTGACGATACCCTTCAACGGCAACGATGAATACGTACTGCCGAGTACTTCAAAAGTTTTTATTGTCATAACCGATCAGCAGGGTCGGGTCTTATCGATTTACAAGGGTGAAGACCGGTCGGCCACGACTCCCCAGCCTCCTCAGCATCGACCAACGACCGCGAGGGACAAAGAGCATGTAACAAAGAGCCCCACCTATGGCAATGAAGTACCGTCCAAGGAAAAGTGGGATTGGGTTGTACACGACGGAAATCCGAGGTACGACATATCGGCAGCCCTTACCGTCAGGGTTACCCGGGTGACGGTAGGATCGCGTGGAAGAGTTATGCTCGAGGGCAAACATCCGGTTACGGGCGAAACGTTCTTAGTGCCCTCTGACGGCGGTGACGAGTATGTGATGCCAAATACTTTGAAAGTTTTTGTCATATGCGTCGACCTTGAGGGTCGAACCCTGTTGGTCCCCAAAGACGTTGATCGAACATCCCCAGCCGCGGAGTCGGATTCGAGGGGAAACCACCGCCCGGGGACCAACCCTGAGGGTGATGTAAGCGAGAAACCTCGGGGATCGTTAGTCGTGCAAGGAGTCCCGGCGTATGATCTGTCGACGGCGATAGTCGTCGCGAGAACGACGGTAATTGAAAGAGTTGGGGTACTGATGCTGCGATTCGTTCATCCTAGAACCGGCCAGGAAATAACCGTGCCTTCTCAAGGTGGGGACGAATACGTCGATCCAAAGACGTTGGAAACATTCGCCATCTTCGTTGACGCGGAAGGCCAAACCCTTCTGCTTCGCAAACCCACCGATCGACCTGTCACTCAACTACCGACTCGCACGAATACCCCAGGTGTACTCGAGTCCGATACTCCAGGTGGTACCAGGGAAGATTTGGACTTTTTCATCAAGCAATACCAGAAGCTCAGCCTTGAATACAACTGGGGCTCGCTCGTCGTGAACGGAATACCGAATTACAGAATACCCGACGCGATATTCATCACGAATACCAAGCGGCGGACTGGCAAACACGGCATGTTGATGATTCAATTCACCCACCCTCTGACCGGTCAAGAAATGCAAGTTCCTTCGCGCGGCGGCGACGAATACGTGGATCCCGCCACTTCCAAGGTGTTTGTTATCTTCGTCGATATCCAAGGCAGAACTTTGCTGATTTTGAATACCGGAAATTCGGAATCAAAGGATGTAAGAAATACCGGTAAGGGTCAGCCCATGAACGTGGCGACGAACGACGGCACGCTGGTCGTCGGTGGAGTTCCCAGGTACAACATTTCGAACGCGATTGTCATCACGAGAACTGAAAGGAAAAGAGTACCCTCTGATGGAATTCTCATGCTGGAGTTTGTGCATCCTAAGACCGGCAAGACAATACGGATTCCTTACGACGGTGGAGATGAGTACGTGGACAGGTCAACGCAGCGGGTATTTGTGATTTTCCTGGACGTTCAAGGTCGAACTTGTTTAATCTTCAAACGTACGATAACTCCGCTGGAGGCGGAAGGACCAGCGGGTGACGGCGGTACGTTCGGCTCGATCGTCATCTACGGCGCTCCCAAGTACGATTTGTCACGTGCCATTTACGTTACAAAAACTGAAATCCGATCGGACAGTCGTGGAACGAAATCGATCGAGTTTGTTCATCCGGTTACGAGCCAAAAGATCGTTATCAGCTATGACAAAGGTGACGAGTATGTCACTCGGAGTACCGGTCGCATTTTCGTCATTTTCGTCGACAATCGTGGTCGTACACTTTTGGTATTCAAGGGTGTTGATAAGCGGGGTCAGGGTCATAGCTCTAGTGTGGAAACGGACCCGGAAGCCGAGAGCGATAACGAGAATTCGAACCTTAATCACAACGTCAATGAAAATATAATTATGCCTGGTTCCTGAATGGCCGTGACAGCAGCAATCATTGCGCTTTGCGGCTGCGTTGTCCGCAGAGTGTTTCCAAAGTTTTCAACGAATCGACAAACGTGTCTGCTGTCATTTTTTTCTCCCTGCTCAGCGACGGTCCCTCACGGAACGTTGCGGCATTTCGCACTCTTGCTCATTATCGTTACGAAGTTGACTCGACGTGGCACTTCCGGTCTTGATCGGATATCGCGATATCGAACGGCGATTCAATCGCGTGATTCTTTCGTTGGACACTGCGAAAATGTCTGTGTATTCCCGCTGTAATTCGACATCTTATCGGACCAATAAAAGCCATCCGGGCGAAGAGTCATTGATAATACGAGTCTGTGGCAAAACAAAATGGCTTTTTTTATACCTGCTGCATTCATTTTAGGTTTTTTACCTTTCTCGTGCTACGGAACATGTACATACTCCTTGTACAGTTTGTTTTTGCAAGTCTTTAATGGGATATATCGCAGATTTGATATATAGTTCTAACCGTCGCGTTTCTGTAGCAAACAAAATGTTTTTTTTATACCTGCTGCATTCATTTTAGGTTTTTTACCTTTCTCGTGCTACGGAACATGTTCATACTCCTTGCACAGTTTGCTTTTGTAAGTTTTCAATGGGATATATCGCAGATTTGATATATAGTTCTAACCGTCGTGTTTCTGTAGCAAACAAAATGTTTTTTTCATACCTGCTGCATTCATTTTAGGTTTTTTACCTTTCTCGTGCTACGGAACATGTACATACTCCTTGTACAGTTTGTTTTTGCAAGTTTTTAATGGGATATATCGCAGATTTGATATATAGTTCTAACCGTCGTGTTTCTGTAGCAAAAAAAATGTTTTTTTTATACCTGCTGCATTCATTTTAGGTTTTTTACCTTTCTCGAGCTAGGGAACATGTTCATACTCCTTGCACAGTTTGTTTTTGCAAGTTTTTAATGGGATATATCGCAGATTTGATATATAGTTCTAACCGTCGTGTTTCTGTAGCAAACAAAATTTTTTTTTTATACCTGCTGCATTCATTTTAGGTTTTTTACCTTTCTCGAGCTAGGGAACATGTTCATACTCCTTGCACAGTTTGTTTTTGCAAGTTTTTAATGGGATATATAGCAGATTTGATATATAGTTCTAACCGTCGTGTTTCTGTAGCAAACAAAATGTTTTTTTCATACCTGCTGCATTCATTTTAGGTTTTTTACCTTTCTCGAGCTAGGGAACATGTTCATACTCCTTGCACAGTTTGTTTTTGCAAGTTTTTAATGGGATATATCGCAGATTTGATATATAGTTCTAACCGTCGTGTTTCTGTAGTAAACAAAATGGCTTTTTTTTATACCTGCTGCATTCATTTTAGGTTTTTTACCTTTCTCGTGCTACGGAACGTGTTCATACTCCTTGCACAGTTTGCTTTTGTAAGTTTTCAATGGGATATATCGCAGATTTGATATATAGTTCTAACCGTCGTGTTTCTGTAGCAAACAAAATGTTTTTTTCATACCTGCTGCATTCATTTTAGGTTTTTTACCTTTCTCGTGCTACGGAACATGTTCATACTCCTTGCACAGTTTGCTTTTGTAAGTTTTTAATGGGATATATCGCAGATTTGATAAATAGTTCTTACCGCCGTGTTTCTGTAGCAAACAAAATTTTTTTTTTATACCTGCTGCATTCATTTTAGGTTTTTTACCTTCCTCGTGCTACGGAACATGTACATACTCCTTGTACAGTTTGTTTTTGCAAGTTTTTAATGGGATATATCGCAGATTTGATATATAGTTCTAACCGCCGTGTTTCTGTAGCAAACAAAATTTTTTTTTTATACCTGCTGCATTCATTTTAGGTTTTTTACCTTCCTCGTGCTACGGAACATGTTCATACTCCTTGTACAGTTTGTTTTTGCAAGTTTTCAATGGGATATATCGCAGATTTGATATATAGTTCTAACCGTCGTGTTTCTGTAGCAAACAAAATGGCTTTTTTCATACCTGCTGCATTCATTGTAGGTTTTTTACCTTTCTCGTGCTACGGAACATGTTCATACTCCTTGTACAGTTTGTTTTTGCAAGTTTTTAATGGGATATATCGCAGATTTGATATATAGTTCTAACCGTCGTGTTTCTGTAGCAAACAAAATGGCTTATTTCATACCTGCTGCATTCATTTTAGGTTTTTTACCTTTTCGTGCTACGGAACATGTTCATACTCCTTGTACAGTTTGTTTTTGCAAGTTTTTAATGGGATATATCGCAGATTTGATATATAGTTCTAACCGTCGTGTTTCTGTAGCAAACAAAATTTTTTTTTCATACCTGCTGCATTCATTTTAGGTTTTTTACCTTTCTCGTGCTACAGAACATGTTCATACTCCTTGTACAGTTTGCTTTTGTAAGTTTTCAATGGGATATATCGCAGATTTGATAGTTCTAACCGTCACGCTTTTTGTTTGATTTAAAATCGAATAATTAAAATTTATGAAAGGAGTTGAAGCGAAAGGTATGTGGCGAACGAGTAGTTGCAATATCACCAAATCCGCACTAATTACTCTGATCACAGACACAAATTCGTCTCGACTCGTGCGATCTTTTGTGCGCAATTTATCGATTTTCCCACTGTGTTGGTTTTGACTTTTCACGCTGCCTGTTTGTTTTTTTTTTTCGTTTCGATACGTCAAAGGGCCGTCAAAAATTTGATGAACAGCGAATGAACGATAAACCATTTATTTCACCTCGATTTCAACGATCGACGAACGAGTCGTTCTGCAAACGAAAAATCGCATTCTGGGGATCGTCGAGCAACATAAAAGACAGGAAAAGATGGAATTTTTATAGACGAGAACGAGTGTCAACCGGAAGTCTCTTGGCTGACCTCCTCTTGAGGGAAATCGAACGATCGAAACGTGGAAATTAGTCTTTTTTCTCGATTTCCGATGCAGGTGGTGATCCGCAGAGTATAACGGCTGTGCTAATTATCGTTGTTAGGAAAAAAACACAGAGCAAAGCTCGGTCGCTGACGAGTGCAACTTGCTTCCATTCCAGTTCCGTTTTTTCACGATTATCTTGTTCGGTAAGCCTTCTCTCATTGCGATCGATCGTTGTATGCACTCTCACGAGGATTCTCGACCAATGAGCCTCGATACCGTCGTCTCCTCTGTCAATTTCTGTGCGGAAACGAAAAAATCAAGACATCAATTCATCGGAAGTCATCGCTGTAGCGTAAAAATCACCTGAAAGTTCCAAGCACCTGGAATTTTTTTTCGATTTTATCGCCACTGGAAAAACGCTTACCGGTCATTTTTACAGTGCACGAAATTTCAATTGCTATTTGTCACGCTGATTTTTGAAGGAAAAAAAAAATGTCCACCTAAGCTTGAGCTGCTCCCGTCTCTTCGAGGTATGTACACCGGTGACTCCTGCTGGGGCTGCTGCTTGGATGAGAATTCCGCTGAGCAGTGCAGCGGACAGTGGTTTCGTCTTCTCACAGTCTCCGGAGGTGTCTCGTGATAAGCGTCGGCATTCCCGTTCTTCACCGTCCGCTGCAGGGTCCAAGGAAAAGGGACAAGTTTGATCAAATATTCGGCTTTTCGTGTGTTTTGTTCTTTGAAATCTTATAGGCTGCTTTTTTCGGTGAATCGTCGTTGACGATCGAATTTTTAATCGAATTGTAGTTCCTTCCGGTTCTAAACGTGGTTAAAAACCTGAGGATGCACCCTGACGGACGATTAACTCGAAACAAGCATACGAGAATGAAAAAAAGGGACTTGAACCTGAAAATCAAAAAACTTTCATGACGCAAAGGAAAAAAAATTATATAAAGTTATACTCAGTTCAGACTGGACTTTTAGAGTGCAACTCTGGGGAACAATGTTAAAATGTTGCGTAGGTTTCGAGCTAAAGTTTTAAGAAAGATTTGTATTCAAAAATTTTGCAAAAAATGTGTAAAAAGACTCCTTAATGATACTCGATACTCTGGCTCAGAAATTGCTCGATACTCGCAACGAAATTGAAAGACTCGGACGCAGCCTCCCGAATTTGCGATCTTGAAGTTTGGTACTCTCGGGTTTAGTCATTGAAGATACTCACTTCTTGAAAATGACAAGTTTGATCAAATATTCGGCTTTTCGTGTGTTTTGTTCTTTGAAATCTTATAGTCTGTTGTTTTCGGTGAATCGTCATTGACGATCGAATTTTTAATCGAATTGTAGTTCCTTCCGGTTCTAAACGTGGTTAAAAACCTGAGGATGCACCCTGACGGACGATTAACTCGAAACAAGCATACAAGAATGAAAAAAAGGGACTTGAACCTGAAAATCAAAAAACTTTCATGACGCAAAGGAAAAAAAATGATATAAAGTTATACTCAGTTCAGACTGGACTTTTAGAGTGCAACTCTGGGGAACAATGTTAAAATGTTGCGTAGGTTTCGAGCTAAAGTTTTAAGAAAGATTTGTATTCAAAAATTTTGCAAAAAATGTGTAAAAAGACTCCTTAATGATACTCGATACTCTGGCTCAGAAATTGCTCGATACTCGCAACGAAATTGAAAGACTCGGACGCAGCCTCCCGAATTTGCGATCTTGAAGTTTGGTACTCTCGGGTTTAGTCATTGAAGGTACTCACTTCTTGAAAATGACAAGTTTGATCAAATATTCGGCTTTTCGTGTGTTTTGTTCTTTGAAATCTTATAGGCTGCTTTTTTCGGTGAATCGTCGTTGACGATCGAATTTTTAATCGAATTGTAGTTCCTTCCGGTTCTAAACGTGGTTAAAAACCTGAGGATGCACTCTGACGGACGATTAACTCGAAACAAGCATACGAGAATGAAAAAAAGGGACTTGAACCTGAAAATCAAAAAACTTTCATGACGCAAAGGAAAAAAAATGATATAAAGTTATACTCAGTTCAGACTGGACTTTTAGAGTGCAACTCTGGGGAACAATGTTAAAATGTTGCGTAGGTTTCGAGCTAAAGTTTTAAGAAAGATTTGTATTCAAAAATTTTGCAAAAAATGTGTAAAAAGACTCCTTAATGATACTCGATACTCTGGCTCAGAAATTGCTCGATACTCGCAACGAAATTAAAAGACTCGGACGCAGCCTCCCGAATTTGCGATCTTGAAGTTTGGTACTCTCGGGTTTAGTCATTGAAGATACTCACTTCTTGAAAATTGAGAAAGACGAATTTGGCTAGTTTCTCGAGAAGCAGTGACCGAACGATCGTCGGGACTCTGGAACCGCGAACTCCGCGATGATGGATGTTGAGTGTCACCACAGCGAGGCCGGAAGCGAAGGATACGAGGCAGATACTCACGCCGTAATACAAACCTGCAATTGTCATCGACACTTTATGCAGCTTCCGATCTATCAAAGAGCACGAAAAGATACATCGAAGCGAGGCTAAATAAACGTCTATTATTTGCTTCCTGAGATACTGAAAAATCGAATGCTTTTTAAATCGTATTTTAATAGCTGTTTGGTAAAAAAAAAATATAGCGTTTAGCTGGAAATGATAAATTATGCAGCGACAAAGTAGCTATGACAAAAGATGATTGTAGGAATTAAAAACAACACGATCTTCATTAACGTCGTAAAAAAAATCGTTGAAAGTACGCGATGAAAAAATTCTTTTTTTTTTTGCTCTGACATTTGTGGCAAAACGTGTCGCGAAACTTACTGATGAGCGGCGTTTTTTCGGTCGGTGGCAGAGTTTCCCGAATCGTCATCAAGAAGACGGTCATCGATAGAAGAGCGGAAATACCGAGGGTAACCTTTTCTCCCGATTCCGACGGTACGTAAAACACCAGAAGTGCTATTCAAACATAGATGAAAACGTTTATCGATTCTTTTCGGGCTTACGGAAAAACGGCCGCGGGTGAATACCTCTGAATACCTCATTTTCTGCTCATCGGAATATTTATGGCAGAGTTCGAGCGAGCTCTTGTGCGGTGACAAAAAAATGGTGGAGAGACCGAAATTAAGGGTGTGTGATTATCGTTAAACGCTTATCATAAATTTTTGTCGCTTTGATCTAGGGATTCATTTATTTCCAGATTCTCGGATAAATCATCGGTGCCAAGATAATCGACCGGATGAGGGGTGGTTTTTTTAAAAAAAATTTGATTCTTTGAAAAAAATACTGCATTCGCATTGAAATGGAATGTTTTGCAGCACGAGTCGACTGCGAAAAGACATTTTTTTCTTATAGGAATAAAGTAGACTCTATTTTGCTTATTTGTTCATCGAGTCGCAGAGAAAAATTGGATAAAAAATGCGAAATATCGACCAAATTTGAACTCGACTGACCGAAATTTTTGAGACAGTTCGAAAGCTTTAAATAAAAAAGTAGAGTAACCGATTTTTTCGCAAAATCGTAACGGTAATACGGCAAAGTACAAGATTTTCGGGTGTTGGGTGTTAACGATATTTACAAGGCAGCCAGTGGTACAACGAGGAAAATGCGCTGTGGTGAACGAAATTGATAATACGGTTATAAAATCAGTCTTTCGGAAATTTTGTGCTATTTTCACAAAGTTTTTCCGGATAATCCCAGCAGGACTAGGTCTACGGTCTATAAAGCCTGGCTCGCTATAGGCGTAGACCAAGAAAATTGTGGAGGGAGCGTCACCAGCTGGCGAGATTCGCTGATTATAATTTCCATTGTCCTTTTATACATGCGTTTCCGGTCTTTAACACTAGAGATTGCCCAAGCAAGTCATTTTGACTGCTTTTTAATTCCAATTAGAAAAACGATTACGTATATAACGACACAATTTTTTAACAAACTTTTTTTATTTTTAATATTTACTAATAACTTGTTATATAACTGTAAATAATATGAAAAATATTAAAAGTGAATTTTAATTTGAATCTTAATGCAACTGTGTGGAAGTGCAAATAATAATATGGAAATTTAACAAACAAAATAACAAACAAAAAAAAAACAAATTTATCATCACCCACGAGTAGCAGTTTTTTCATGCCTCTGTTCGAATTTTACACAAATTAAATGTCAGGCTCGTGTTTTCTGCACCGTATGCTCGATATGCAGAGAATTATACATATACAGGATCTTGTCCTGATCATTGTAAACAGAATAACTTGTTATATAACTGTAAATAATATGAAAAATATTAAAAATGAATTTTAATTTTAATTTTAATGCAACCGTGTGGAAGTGCAAATAATAATATGAAAATTTAACAAACAAAATAACAAACAAAAAAAAAACAAATTTATCATCACCCACGAGTAGCAGTTTTTTCATGCCTCTGTTCGAATTTTACACAAATTAAATGTCAGGCTCGTGTTTTCTGCACCGTATGCTCGATATACAGAGAATTATATACAAGATCTTGTCCTGATCATTGTAAACAGAATAACTTGTTATATAACTGAAAATAATATGAAAAATATTAAAAATGAATTTTAATTTAAATCTTAATGCAACCGTGTGGAAGTGCAAATAATAATATGGAAATTTAACAAACAAAATAACAAACAAAAAAAAACAAATTTATCATCACCCACGAGTAGCAATTTTCTCATGCCTCTGTTCGAATTTTACACAAATTAAATGTCAGGCTCGTGTTTTCTGCACCGTATGCTCGATATACAGAGAATTATATACAAGATCTTGTCCTGATCATTGTAAACAGAATAACTTGTTATATAACTGAAAATAATATGAAAAATATTAAAAATGAATTTTAATTTAAATCTTAATGCAACCGTGTGGAAGTGCAAATAATAATATGGAAATTTAACAAACAAAATAACAAACAAAAAAAAACAAATTTATCATCACCCACGAGTAGCAATTTTCTCATGCCTCTGTTCGAATTTTACACAAATTAAATGTCAGGCTCGTGTTTTCTGCACCGTATGCTCGATATACAGAGAATTATACATATACAGGATCTTGTCCTGATCATTGTAAACAGAATAACTTGTTATATAACTGTAAATAATATGAAAAATATTAAAAATGAATTTTAATTTTAATTTTAATGCAACCGTGTGGAAGTGCAAATAATAATATGGAAATTTAACAAACAAAATAACAAACAAAAAAAAACAAATTTATCATCATCCACGAGTAGCAGTTTTTTCATGCCTCTGTTCGAATTTTACACAAATTAAATGTCAGGCTCGTGTTTTCTGCACCGTATGCTCGATATACAGAGAATTATATACAAGATCTTGTCCTGATCATTGTAAACAGAATAACTTGTTATATAACTGAAAATAATATGAAAAATATTAAAAATGAATTTTAATTTAAATCTTAATGCAACCGTGTGGAAGTGCAAATAATAATATGGAAATTTAACAAACAAAATAACAAACAAAAAAAAACAAATTTATCATCACCCACGAGTAGCAGTTTTTTCATGCCTCTGTTCGAATTTTACACAAATTAAATGTCAGGCTCGTGTTTTCTGCACCGTATGCTCGATATACAGGGAATTATATACAGGATCTTGTCCTGATCATTGTAAACAGAATAACTTGTTATATAACTGTAAATAATATGAAAAATATTAAAAGTGAATTTTAATTTAAATCTTAATGCAACTGTGTGGAAGTGCAAACAATAATATGGAAATTTAACAAACAAAATAACAAACAAAAAAAAACAAATTTATCATCATCCACGAGTAGCAGTTTTTTCATGCCTCTGTTCGAATTTTACACAAATTAAATGTCAGGCTCGTGTTTTCTGCACCGTATGCTCGATATACAGGGAATTATATACAGAATCGATGTACACATTCGTGTAGTTTTTTCTCCGTCGGTTAAAAATAATTCAAAAAAAAAAAAATCGTCGTTCCCGAACGACGTTTTCCCGGATTTACTTATCGTTAGTAACGTTACCACCGCAAGCCGCATTTCCATGATAAATATCCGCGTGTCGTTCCGACGACTCCGCAATTCGCACAACTCGCTTGAATCGCGAATTAATGGCTAAATACGCGAATCTGTGTTTACTCACCGATACCGTTGATGAGGAGGCAGGGTAATATGAGATTAAAGACGTAAAACATGGGTCGTCTCCGAAGACGAATCTCGTAAGTGATGTCGGGATACGGCTCGGGACAGCAGGAATAAAATTCGACGTTTCTGCGCGCTGAAAAATCGAGCAGATCGAATTCTCCATTCGCCTGATAATTGCTGGTGTCGCCCTGTTCGCTCTGTCGCTCGAGCTCGAGCTGGGAAATTAAAAAAAAAAAAATATGCCAAGATCGTAAATCGCTTAAAAAAAAAGGAAATTCAGCGTAAAATTAAGACCGAAATGCAAGATACCTTGTACAAAGGTAAAAAGTATTGACGACGAAGAAAAAGATAATTAAAAAAAAAAAATACTTGAAAAAAATTGCAGAATTAAGAGTTTCGTTTTTTTGAGTATCTACGCTTCGTTGAAAAATCGGAAAAAATAGCCATTTGACATCTATAGCTGCGAAATAACGTGGGTGATTGCCGATTTTTTTTTGCAATGCGTGTTGCAGAAAAAAAAGACTCTGACTGACGCACGCACGAGGCTTGGGGAACTTTTCTCTACGAGTTTTCGGACTAGGCTCTTTTCTCCCCTTAACGCTTTGAAAACTGGCTGGCAAAGTGTTAATCTCCTCGTTACTCGCTCTCCCGATTTTCGTGCACTATATACGTGTATAACGAGTTTACGCCGAGCAGAAAATTTCCCCTCACTCTCTCCGTCTGTGGATTTGCTTCGCACCTTTTTCTCGCCAATCCTTCCGCATACTTCGCGATAATTTCATCAACGGGGTCGTACCCGACCCTTTTGATTCGAACGAACCGCGACCGGAAACTTTCTGCCGTTCATTCGATTCTGATATATATATATCGCGTCCCTGATGTCAAAAGGGCGTATCGAAAACCATGCGCCCTTTTGGTCCTCGAGAGCCAAAAGGCTCAATTTTTAATTCATTTTTTAACCGGCAACTTGATTTATCGTATATTAAAAGTTCTAAAATAACAAAAAAATCACAAAAATCCGTCAAACAAAATTGAATACGCCCTTTTTTTATTTTTTTAAATTTTTTATTTTGCTTTTATTTTTAAGATGTGTTCGTAATCGAAAATAGCGACAAAGCTCTGTTTGCGATGTTTCCTAAAATATGCATTGGAATAAAAAAATAAATAAAACACGTCACCGTTTTTAACGTGCTTGTTTAATTGTGCGAACGATTTTTTTTTTGGTATTTCTATTCATCTTCGATGATTATTGTCAGTCTCGAAAAAAAAAAATTATTTCATCGTTCGAAAAATGCTGTACAGAAGAAACAACCGTGGGACATGTTGATGATGAAAAATACAAATTTAAAGAGCAACAATCCGCACCTGATATCCGTCGTACGTCCAAGACGCCCATTTGAGAGCGCATCTCTGCTCGTCGAAGGGAAAAAATTCGACGTCAATATTGCAGCTGCTGCGAAAAATCCCGTGGCTCAACCAAACGACTTCGCCAGTGTGGCTGACGATGACATTCGTGTTTATCACTGCTGAGCTGTACTGCGGATCCGCACTAGTCGCAAATAAACGAATATTATCGCTTGATTAATCTAGAAAAAAAATTGCCCGAGGACCAAAATCGTCGAGCGGATTTTCCCCGATAATCGAGAAAAAAGTGTCCTACGAATTTCATTCGTCATGTTTTTTTTTTGTTTTTCTGAGATATAAGCACGAATGAGCGGTATTATTTCAGTTACAATTAATCGGAATGTGAATTTCGAGTGTTCCATTTCGAGTGGTATTTTTTCCATTTTTTATCAGAATTAAAAAACCACTTTGTAACAAAAAATATTTCAGAGTTACGGAAAATAATCAATGTTGGCAGTGTGACTCGAGATACAATTTTGTTTTCAATGTTTTTTTTTGTTATATCGATCTCGAATGTGGAAAAAAAATAATGACACTCGTCGAATGTACGGAAGGATTATTTTCGGGGCATTTCAAAGTTGCGGTCCAGCAGCATCGAGGTTGCCTCATCGATTCTGGTAAAACTAAGAATCGTGCACGCTGCGGAATTCTAATCAGTGGTCCATTATGTATAGTTCACCCACTTGTTGTAAAGTATCGTGTCGGGTCGCCAAACACGATTGTACGGGACCCTTATGACCCGAATTCCAGCAAACTCTGAAGCGTTCCACTTTAAATGGTGGTCGGTCCAAATTTGGGTGACCCAGCAGTTCGTTGTCAAGATCTGATTCTTTTCATCCTGCAACGAGACTTTGAGGATACACCTTGCAGGGAACGATCAAACGAAATGGACAATCGTCGAAATTCTTCAATGATTTTCAACAGGCTGCAAAGATTTTCCAGTCCAAAATCGCTGATTTCGAATGACGGAATCAAAAAAAAATTTCAATTCATTTTTACTCTGAAAATCTTTACTCCAAATTTCGAAAAAAGTCTATGTCGCCGCTTTCCTCACGAGCTGTGAGTTCCGGTGAATTATAAGATTTTTTAAATTCGAAATTTGTAATTTTCAAATTTTTAAATTCGAAATTTTTTATTTTCAAATTTTTAAATTCGAAATTTTTCATTTTCAAATTTTTTAATTCGAAATTTGAACTGTTGGGCGTAGTATAGATTATTTCTGATATTTAGCCTGATCAATGAGATTATATCGATAGGGAATAATCGAAAAAGCACCGCAGGGGAAAATCGTAGATGGATCGAAACGAGTGACGGAAAGGCGTAGGTATTACCTTGCAGTAGGCTGGTGGGAGTAAAAAAAATAGTATCGTGAGGAATAATTATTTTTTCAAACTTACCACGTCGATAATGTGATGGAGGGAAAGCCCAAACACAACGACAAGCGGCTGCGATGAGTTCTTGGCGGGTCTGACTCCGGCATCGTAATGATCGAGCAGATACCTCGTTAATCTGTACTCGTGTTCATCGCAAGAACCTCAAACGAAAATAAAAGACGCGTTATATTGCGGAAGTAATCGGGAAAAAAAGTTTTATTAATTAAGATCGTTGTCTCGTCAAAATGTTTTCTTATAAAAATTATGTGAAAATTTAACGGGATTCACCGTTTAAATTCAGAAGTATCTTTCATCAAACGTATTGCAATGTCATATGGCTTTTCTGCCCAGAGCCAAGGAAAAAATTGAGCATTTTTATCACAAATATATCACGTAGTTTTGTTGGGAAAATCGCCATAATTTCGACCGATTAGTTTCAAGATATTGTAGATTAAATAATATAGATATGTTTATTCAAAAACTTTGTAAAAAAACTAAAAGTTATGCAAATAAAACTACATTATATATATATAGATATATTTATATATAATATAAAATATATCAAACAAAAACAAAACCAACACGCGTGTGAAAAACCGAATACAATTTCGAGATTGATTTTTCATTTACCGACCAATCGAGGAACAAATAAAATATTTATTTACCTAAAAGTGAAGTTTAAAAAAAAATTCTTTTCTCGAAATGCTCAGAACTTCTCGTGAATTATTTATTTGGATAAACCTAAACGGTGAAGTCTGTTAAAATTTTGCGAGTCGTGATGCAGTGATATCCTGAAACTGCTCTCTGAATATGTTGTGCGATTTCGAAAAAAAGCATTTATAGTGAAACACCTGTGTAAAAAAAAGTCAAAATGTTGTTTCTTAATTCGGCTCGATTAATTTGTATTAATTTATAAAATAGATGGAGGAAAGGTGATGTAACTGAGAAATCCGATCGATGAGGATAAAGCGATGAGCTTCGGAAGTGACGAGAGACAAAGGTCTCGACCAAATGCCTCGGTGGTATAAGCCTGTGGGCCACAGAAACTGTTTACACCGAGGAGAAGCTGCTGGTAAGTTTGAACAACCGGATTTTACCCTCTCGCACCACTTGTCTAACCTCCTGTGATACACGGTCCATCGAATTTCCGCTTTGGACAAATTAATCCTCGATCGTGAATGGAAAGCATTGTGTGTGTTCTTTGCACTATATATTGTTTGCTTTTAATACGTATTAGCGTTAATAAACATTATCACCACGAATTATCCGGGTCCTCGATCCTTGGTGCACCACGTAAGTGCATTAATTACAGTCCGGCTATAGAACACCGGAAGTCAGACCGGACGCGAGCTAGTCAAAGGCTTAAAACGCGTTGTGATATTCCTAATCAGGGTACACTCCGACACTTATTTTTACCACCTCGTTTTTAGCCCATTCTCCTCAGTTTTAGAGTTGGAAAAAATTTGTAGATTTTTTGGGGTAGTTTTTTTTTTAAATATTCTCAATTTCCGGTAAAATACACCAGCATTGATTCATTTCCAAATTAAAGGTTTTTGAATATACTTTGCGAGCCTTTCTAATGATCGAAAATGAAAAATTTGATCGTCTCTCGGTAAGAATTTTAAGGCCATTCCCCTCAATTTTAGACTTGGAAAAATTTTGTAGATTTTTTGGGGTAGTTTTTTTTAAAATACTGATAACTTCCGGTAAAATACACCAGCATTGATCCACTTCCAGGTTGGGTGTTTTTGAATGTACTTTGCGAGTCTTTTTAATGATCGAAAATGAAAAATTTGATCGTCTCTCGGTAGGAATCGTTTGAGACGGAGCGCTTACTGATGTTTGATTGGGGTTGTTTAAGCAGACTTGACTTGTAATTAGTCTGACTCACGATATGGAAATTAAATTGGGGGACGTCAGGATATTGTTGAGGTCGATGTGTAATGCGAATTTAGGCCATTCCCCTCAATTTTAGAGTTTTTTGGGGTAGTTTTTTTTTAAATACTCATAACGTCCGGTAAAATACACCAGCATTGATCCATTTCCAAATTGAGTGTTTTTGAATGTACTTTGCGAGCTTGTCTAATGATCGAAAATGAAAAATTTGATCGTCTCTCGGTAAAAATCGTTTGACCTCGTTTTTTTAGCCCATTCCCCCAATTATAGAGTTGGAAAAATTCAGTAGATTTTTTGGGGTAGTTTTTTTTTAAATACTCGTAACTTCCGGTAAAATACACCAGCATTGATCCATTTCCAAATTGAGTGTTTTTGAATGTACTTTGCGAGCTTGTCTAATGATCGAAAATGAAAAATTTGATCGTCTCTCGGTAAAAATCGTTTGACCTCGTTTTTTTAGCCCATTCCCCCAATTATAGAGTTGGAAAAATTCAGTAGATTTTTTGGGGTAGTATTTTTTTAAATACTCGTAACTTCCGGTAAAATACACCAACATTGATCCATTTCCAAATTGAGTGTTTTTGAATGTACTTTGCGAGCTTGTCTAATGATCGAAAATGAAAAATTTGATCGTCTCTCGGTAAAAATCGTTTGACTTCGTTTTCTTTAGCCCATTCCCCCAATTATAGAGTTGGAAAAATTCAGTAGATTTTTTGGGGTAGTTTTTTTTTAAATACTCGTAACTTCCGGTAAAATACACCAGCATTGATCCATTTCCAAATTGAGTGTTTTTGAATGTACTTTGCGAGCTTGTCTAATGATCGAAAATGAAAAATTTGATCGTCTCTCGGTATGAATCGTTTGAGACGGAGCGCTTACTGATGTTTGATTGGGGTTGTTTAAGCAGACTTGACTTGTAATTAGTCTGACACACCATATGGAAATTAAATTGGGGGAGGCCAGGATATTGTTGAGGTCGATGTGTAATGCGAATATATTCGGTTGGATGAACAAGTTTCACTGGATATCGAGTTTGAATGGTACGAAAGTTCCGAGAGGCTGAATATCATGGAATTTGTATAATATAAGTTTCAGATGTCGTCGGTATATTCATTGGAAGACACCTTCCTCAGCCAGCGACAGACTTGACGCGTATAAAATAAATTTTGGCTCGGGAAAGTTTCTCCGGAAGGGGTTTGAGCAAGTTCGCGAATCGTGTAATCGTATTTTGCATGTGTCACAAAGAAAAATCTACCAATTTTTTTTTACGTATAGGATCCCCCTATACGACAGACCGCATAAAATAAATCGAAGGAAAATTTCCATTAAAAATACGACGAAATTGCATCGGCGAAGGTAGATTTGACGACAGTTGACAGGAGGAAAGAGTGTCGGGTGCGCGATGACACGGGTATTTTTGGTACCTTGAAGTCCCGAAGAAATGATCTCGATCCTACCGGAACGATTTTCCCCGATTGGCACGACGTGACGGTCGACTTTGTTCGAATTATTTTCGCCCCCTGGGATTTCGGATATACTTTTTCGTCATTTTCCAGAATTCCAGGCTACTTTTAAAAAACTCATTCAAAAAACGGTGAAAGTTAAATGTCGATAGCTAAATTTCTTCATCCTCAAAATCGATGTTGCACATTCGCGAAAAAAACGCAAAGGGGTATGTATAGGAAAATTGGCAAAAATCGAAGTTCCGTCTTTAAAATTCTGCCAAAAATCGAAAAATAAAGATATCTCGATGAACCTAACGGCATTTTGAAGCCTCAATAATTGACAAAAGAATAAGCGCAGGTTGGAGTATCTATCTTGAAGAGGAAAAAAATGGCAATGCTTTAAGCGAATCAGCTCAATTCGGTGAAAAATGACGAAACATTTTTTACCTCAAAAATTATTTTCAATGGTCCATATCGATGTATTTTTTCCCTCTGATTACGAAAATCGTCGGTATGTCATCGGAAACTCGGTATTTCACTGAAAAAACCCCAAAAAACTATTCCGAGTTCAATAACAACGGTTTTTTTGCGTTTTCCCACTGAAATTTCAAGTTTTCGCGAAAAACTCGATGAGTTTTGTAATCGGCGGAAAATTTGCGATGAAATAGGCCGGCGAACTATCGAAAATTCGAAAAAAAAATGTTTACCCCGTTTCTGCCCTCTTTTCCGAAATCGCCGAAAAGCCGAGATTTCAAGTGGCCATAACTACGTTGTAAATCACGCTACGTAGATTTTTTGGGGGTGTTTTGGATAGCCCTCGAGTAGACTTAAAAAATGGTGAAAGTAAAATGTCGATAGCTAAATTGCGTCACCCTCAAAATCGATGTTGAAAATTCGCGAAAAAAACGCAAAGGGGTATGTATGGGAAAATTGGCAAAAGTCGATGGTCCTACTTTAAAAATCTGCCAAAAATCGAAAAATCAAGATATCTACATGAACCAAACGGCATTTTGAAGCCTCAACAATTGCAAAAAGAGTAAGCACAAGTCGGGGTGCCTATCTCAAACGAAAAAAAAATGGCAAACATTTTAGTGAACCAACTCAATCCGGCCAAAATGGGAAAATTTTTTGGATTCCAGAAATGACTTCTAATGATCTACATCGCTGTATTTTTTCCCGCTGATTCGGAAACACACCGCTATTTCATCGAAAACCCAATATTTCGGTCCGAAAATGCAATAATACGAGTTTGATCAATTAATTACTATTTTTTCATTGAAATATCGATCTTTCGGGAAAAAGTCAGTGGGTTTCGTAATCAGCGGGAAACTTCCGATCGGATATTTAGTCACGCATTTGGTGAGGCTTTTGGAAAAATCAGTGTACAATGAGGATCAGCAGGAGATGGGGTAATCGTGCTCCAAATACCTTTTCGGTCAACACCTTTCCGACAAAAAGGGCTATCCTGATTGCATATGAAAAATTGATTTCTTTTTTTGTGGACCGCAGATGGAAAAGGTACATTGATTACATATATGTCACATCTGCATATGTGCAAGCTTGGATCGTCAGAGTCTATGTATGTATTCATCGCGTCGTTTTCTCTCGTTTAATTTCTCTACGTTTGGCGTTTTGCCGTCTGTTCCTCTCGCAAACCCGGCAATTTGCTAACTTGATCGTGAGGGGTAGAAGGGTCGGCGGTGGCGCAAGAACGGTTTCGAGCATACCACCCTCGCACATACCCCACTGGGGCATTCAATTGTTGAATCTTGTATGTAAATGCGCGGCGTAGCAGCGGCGAAAATTGTTCAAGCCTATGTCGCCAGGAGCTGTAGTACCATGTTAATTCACCGGAAGGACAACATTTGCGGACATTCAAATACCAAAGCCCGGCCAACCTGCAACTGACGTCGTTGCCTATGTTTCAAAGTCTTACGCGGGCCCAGCCACCAAAATTCGTGTCGCTCATGTGTGGAAGATATCCAGAAAAAGTGGACGACGGTAGACTCTACCCTCTATGGGTATCTTCCTCTTTGGCAGGTTAATATTCTAAACTGAGTTATATACTTGGAAAACAGGACATTTTGTAACTGACCGCCATTCGACGCATCTTGTAGAATTAAAGTATTAAAAAACATATAGGAGTAATGAACAGGTGATTATCAGTGATTCGGTACATTTTTAAGGGGTTGGAGAGGGTTGTTTAACTAATTTATAACGATGGATATATTTCGAGTCATCGATCTTAAAAAAACGCCTAACTTATTTAGTTGATTGAACATACAGTAATGGCGGATTATATATTATGATAAAAGAAGATATCGGATCATATCTTCCCACGTCGCAATTACACATGATTTTCTGTGATGGATAAAAATAAAAGAAACGATATATAGCCATTATGAAATCGTCAGCTCGGAATTATTCTCACTAAATTGTTCGGATAATTATGCAAACTGAATGATAACGAGTAAGATCGAGAAGCTATGAAACGTTATGGCGAACAAATTACGAGAGCGAAAAAAAATTCTCACCGAACACATTGCGAAAAATAAATACAGATTGAGATTAAATTATGCTTTAAAGTTGCAAAGGAAATTTTATCTCGCGTACAAAATTTGCGATACTGAAATTAATTCTCCGCCAAACTGGACTGTATATTTATGAACTTCAGACTGTTTTCAATCACTTTTATCCAACGGGTGTTTTAGAGGTTTAGGTCGAATATATATAAATATGACGAAAAAGTTAAGAGAATCAATTCCACGATGATTTCAATTTTAACTAAACAAAAGGCCATGTTTTTTTAATCTCACCATTGACGACGAAAAAAGCGACGAGTCCGCAGCGAAGGATGCTCCGAGGATCGAAGAACCACCGCATGTGGAAAAGCGACGAGAGAACGTTTATTGGGTGGAAAAGCGCGAACGAAACGGCGATCGGTTCCCAACTAGAGTTTTGTCGCAACGTTTTCCTAGCAGCTACATTTTCAATTTCACCCCCTGTGTTGGTCCAGCCCGCGCTTATCCCTACCATCAATTCGATATATCAATCGCCTCTGATATCACGGCGCAGGCGTTAATCGCGGCATCAAAGTTCGTAGCGAGAATGGAAGACGATACATTTGACGAAAAATGTCTATATCAAACAGCAGCATATAATGTTTTACCCCGGAAGTTTCACGAACTACGAAAAATTTATTTGAATAGTATCAACATTTTTCGAAACAAGCCGGAAATAAGTCCACCCCTCAGAGGGAGAGCGAGCCTTTTAGTACACCGTGTGTATGCATGAAATTGAAGTATCGCGAATTCTGTTGAAGAATGCAAAAAAAAACAACGAATCCAAACAAATAACGCAATACAATACCGTTCAAGCAAAAACAAACCCGAAATCGAATAAACACGAGAGCAAGCACAAAGTAATAAAAAAGCAAGAACGATTTAAAACCAGCGAGTGCACTTCCGAAAAGTATTTACTTCCGTTTTTCACCAATGCGGAGCTATCTTCACAGAGGGCGCTCAATGGCGCGTGGAGCGAGCACTTCACGGAGGTATCGGTTTTTTTTACGGAGAGTAAAGAACATGCTTGTAAATAAATCCTTTACTTTCTCTCGTAATCAATCTCGCGGTATATCTCCGTCAAACTATCGCCCGAAAAAATTTCAGCGCGTAGTTGTCGCGTTTCGAGGAAAGTTTCAAAGTGCGAAATTGTGCTGATCGACATTTACGGCATACACGTATATAAGGTAACAAGCACGCGTCAGAGCACTCACACACAAACACACAAAGGACTCGCCCGACATCCACACACCCAAAAAACAATATTACGATCGTTCGCATGTTCGCAAAATACTTGCGTCAAAGTGACACATATGAACGTGTGGAGAGAAGAAAACGAAAAATTTCAATTTCGTGCAAAAAAATTGCATAAAGCTGCGTTGACACGCGCACGCTATATTATGCTCTCATCCCGGCGCGACCTTCGTTTTCGCCCTCGAATTCTTTCACTCCACCAGCGAGAAGCATGAAAGCTTCGTTTCTCTGACAAACACTTGTGCGAGAATTTCCGAATAAGGAACAAAAAGATATATATATACATACACATTCATCAGAATCGTTTTGATCTCGGAAACGCCCGTTTTTATTCCCCTCTTCCAACGTCTCCACGCCCAAAATGAGTTTGAGCATCGCAAAGTTGTTCTCAAAGAGAAACAAGCACACGACCGATCATGTCGGCGAAATTGGACCACCGACTAACGTTTCGCACAAATTTCACGTGAGGAAGAACGAAGAAACGGGACAATTAGAGGGCCTGCCGGATCCATGGATACGTCTGTTAAACACTCAGATCACCAAGTCGGAGCAGGATTCGCATCCGGATGCTGCGCTGCAGGCGATCAAATTTTACAATTATTCCATCAAGCGAAAGCCGCAGGAGGAAGTATTTAAGCCTCTGGTAACGGAGGATCTTATAGAAGAGGAGTCGCAAGAGATCGACGATATCTTGGCAAAGAGGAAGTACAGTCCGAGAGGTAGAAGCGATTCGGCGCCGGTACGTACAACGCGGGAGAAGACAAATGCAGCCCCGAAGCTACCGCCGAAAATGGGCAAAATGCCGAAACCGGCGCCGAGAAGATACGTGGAAAAGACAAACGATGTCGCGCCGGAAGCAAAGGAGGACGAGGGTCCACGCTGTTCGAACGTCGGTGATGCATTGCGAGGAGAGTCAGAAGGGGCGCAGGAGACGGCGAGGAAGGAAGAAAGCCCCGTGTTGAGGAAAAAAGCGGAGGCGGATGTCGCTAGTATGAGCGACGAGGAGGTTTTCATGGAACTGGCGAGAATATGCCAGTGCGACGATCCCAACAGGCGTTTTGTGCGCAGCAAGGAAGTCGGGGTCGGAGCCTCGGGTATCGTTTTCATCGCGACGGACACCAGAGACGAGAGGAAGGTCGCCATCAAGGACATTGACATGTCGAAGCAGCCTAAGAAGGAATTGATACTGACGGAGATAAAGGTCCTTAAGGAATTTCGTCATCCGAACCTCGTTAATTTTCTCGACGCTTATCTCGTGGGCGAACATCTCTGGGTGGTAATGGAACTGCTGGAGGGAGGTCCGTTGACGGACGTTGTGACGGAAACGATAATGAAGGAGACGCAGATAGCTGCGGTTTGTCGCGAAGTCCTGCGAGCCATCAGTTTTCTTCACGCAAAGGGCATTATTCATCGTGACGTCAAGAGCGACAATGTACTTTTGGGTATGAACGGTGCCGTCAAGGTCACGGATTTTGGCTTCTGCGCGAATATTGACGGCGATGAAAAAAGACAGACGATGATCGGTACGCCGTATTGGATGGCACCGGAAGTCGTCACGCGAAAGAGATACGGGAAAAAAGTCGACATATGGTCTCTCGGCATAATGGCGATCGAAATGATCGAGGGTGAACCGCCTTATCTCAAGGAAACACCTCTCAGAGCGCTTTATCTTATCGCCGCCATCGGCAAACCCTCGATACCGCGTTGGGAGAATCTAAGCGCGAATTTTCAAAATTTCTTGGAACGTTGTCTGGCTGTTGAGGTCGACGACAGAGCCACCGCAGAGGAACTACTGGCTCATCCGTTTCTCCAGAATTGCGCGGAATTGAGTACACTAACGCCTCTTATAAGGGCCGCTCAGAAAATATTGCACAAAGTATTGTAGCGGCGATCGCGACGAGTCTATTGTTTCATTTGTTTCATTACTAACTCTTCATTTCGTCGCGTTTCCATGTATTATTGCACAAACCGCGACTCATCTTGATTCCGTGTATTACGCGGAGTCACTGAAGAATGTTAGATACGAGTGACTGGCGATTTTTTAATTCTCATATTGCGTTTACACGATTTTTTGCTGTGAGGTACAGAAAATTGGCGGGCGATCGTGGTTGTACGAGGACTCGAGAGTCCGATGAATTCTGAACCATAGTCAACAAGCATAGAGTTACATAAAAGTCTGTTTCTTGCAGTTTTTAAGCTAAAAAGTTGCGGTGTGTCTGTATGATCAGCACGCTGTACACCTCGACTTTTCTTCGTTTTTTCTAACCTCGAACGGCCTATATGGAGTACGCTTCTATGTAGCTGTATATTCGTTTTCCATAGGCTGTGTGTGTGCATTTGCGGGAGAAATAATGATGGTTGCGTGCCCTCTACAGAGTGTCCATCAATCGGAACGTTTGTTTAATTGCGTCATTCCTGACACGACTTTCCATTCCAAGGAACGGTTCTGTTGTGCACCTGATGAAATGCACCTTAAGGACGCGTGTGAGGCGCACTGGTTGTTCAGCGACAATAATATAGAGGGAAAACTTTAAGTACTCGGAAATGCGATGGAAATCGGAAACAATCAATCAATCCGCCTAGCGGGAAAACGTGGTTTAAAAACGGGAATTGGGGTGCGATTTGCGTTCGATCGATGAGCATTGACTTGACAAATTGCTCTAAAGAAAATGACTCGATATTTATTATCCAACGTCTATGAATTTTTTTGATTTAAAAAAAAAAAATTCGTGCGGCAAACTTCACATCGATGGAGCAAAGTAGTCGACGCCCCATAAGACCACTTGCAAGGAGTGAACAAATGTGTGTATATAATAAAAACCCCAAGTGCCAAATTGACAATTTCGATATATACAGGTTGACCCGTAAACAAAGGATAACCTTTTGGCAGTCGGGCCCACCAAGAAAATGAACTTTTGATATGAAGATGGAAAGTTTGAGCGTTGATTATTGAGCATCATCATTTATTATGAAAAATTGAACAAGTGAAGGAGAGATATATTTTTATTTCATTCATTAATAAACGAAATTAAACGATTGATTATTCATTAAGTGGTACATTTTCAAATTATAAATCAAAATGCATGAATTTACGAAATAAATGAGATGCAACGTCCAGCACTCATCACTCAAATCAAAGTGTTCCAGTATGCTATATCATTTTAGAATCTACGTAAAGTAAGCCATTTTGTTGCAAGCATGCCCCATACGACTCGATAAGTTTCTTTCTAGACCGGTAGATGTCGCGCGTAACAAACAAGTCTGAGAATAACGACAATTAACATTTCAAGTTTGACGTTAAAAAATAATAAACTCTCGTAAAAATTCCATCAGGTTTCTGGTAGTGTAACTTTTCAAGAATATTAAACTCAAAAAAACAAACTGAGAAATAACCTTCATTTGTGGTCGTGGAGCGCAAAAAAAGCGGCCAAATCTTGATAACAAAAATATCGATAACTCAAAAATTATGACACTGGATTATAACAAAAGTTCATTTGCCGATCGGCTCTGGTTCGCTCAACCAGCAGCTGAAAGGTCATGCATTATTTACGGGATATCCCATGTTAAGCATCTATGTATATTGCGAAAGTATTAAACGCATAAACGTGTGTTTTTGGTTCGACTGTTTCGGGCATTACGTCTAATAATTGTGAAGCTCGTCGGAGCTAATTTCCAAAGTCCGAAAGTACGAAACGACCAGATGACATTATTTTTTAAACTCTACGATGGATAATTGAGAGATAAAAATATTTTTTATTCACATCGAGATTCAGGCGTTGCCACTCCGGCGAAAAGTTATGGCGATAACGAGTGTTGAATCAGACCGAAAGCTGTAGCGTTAAGACCACTGACCAAATCAAAAGATCGACAAAATGCATTTTTGCGAACGTTTTACAATGGAATATGATAGAATTTATTTTTGTCGAGCGGTTCACCACCACAGGCGGAGTTGACAATCTTTTTCCACGATTCAGGAATAATGGAAAACAAAAAAAAACGGTGCCTACGCGGAGAGCGCGAGACATCATTGCTCAACCAAATAAACATTCATATTATTTGAAATATCAGTCTTTCATAATATTATATGCTTTTAAGAAAATTTGTAATGTTTGTATATTGATATATATAATATAGATACTTCATTCCGGAAGCATTTTAAAATTAATATTTATATGCAGGTTATGTACGCTGTTTGAAATATCTCATGATTATTATGAACAAAAGAACGGAAGAGAAAGGAAGAGGACACGAGTGTCTGCGTTTTTTTAAAAAATATTTTCCGAACTCTCGGCGTTCGCATCACTGTAAATTTCTCGTTTATTTTTCCGTAGTTTTTGGTTCATATCATCATGTAGTTCATATCGTTAGTTAAATCATCAGTATCTTTATACTGTTTCCGTTTTGCCAGCATGAGCAGATTACCCTAGATAACATTTCCTCAAAATTATACAACCATATCTGTCCCAAGTCGGTCAACGGTAGTACGGTCTTAATCCTTTCCGACAGATGGTAAGTATACTTATCACGGTTTTAATCTCCCACTGTTATTTTTTTTCGCGAGTTCGATTTTAAAAAACGGCGATAAGAACACTTGTAACCTTTCTACGGACGCGATTTATCTTTTTCGACTCCTTCAAAACTAAAAATAGAAAAGCGACGGAAAAGTCCTTATCCCCGTAAGGATTAAAAGGATAGGAGAGACCTCTACCCAGATGGGAAATCCATGGTACTACGTGTTGTCCCCGATTATCCGAATGAGGCGTAAATTATAATATTTATTAAGTCACTTTATTAAAAAAACAATTTTTTCTCGAAAGATGCAATTTCAATTTTATCTCGTAATTCAACATCTGCAGCCTGTCGCAGCTCAACGGCTGAAATAATTCTGAAAGTATAAAAAGTAGCAAAATTTTGGAACGATAGTAAAAATTATTCTCTCGACGCTAATGCCATTTCGCAAGCACCCTGACATCGCTGTGCTGTGTGATTTCTTGAGGTGCCAAATCTACCTGAACAAAAAAAGCTTCATCCCAAAAATATAAACGAAGAATTTTCGTTTATGGAGCAATTTTTTTAGCTTCTTTGAGTTTTTAAAAGCAATTTCATGATCTTTCTGGGAAAAAAAAGTACGGCGCTAAGCCAACCACGAAAAAATTGACAAACATTTTTGGTTTAGATAAATATAACTCCTCAATCCCATCCACCGTCCATGTCGTGCATTCAAAATTTTTTTTGAGCATTCTGAGCAAATCATCTGCGCATAACAGAAACCACGATACTTTCCAGTGGTAACTTTGTTTCAGATTAAAAGAGCAGTTTTAATGCAATGACTGCGAATAACATGTAAAAAAATGTATCGCACGTGCCTTAGAATACACTTTGATCATTTATGTATATACTATAGATATATAAAGTTAAAAACAATTTCTGGCAGTAAAAGCTAGTTCTTCATCGTCAAAAATAGTATCAAAAAATTGATGTTAGCAAAAGCTAGTATTTATTTGATTTCCTTTTGTTAGTACTCATTTTCACTGCTCACCGGCAGTACGGCAAATTTTGGTTACATATTGTCATATAATCGTTGAA
This sequence comes from Heteropelma amictum, assembly GCA_959613375.1. Lineage (NCBI taxonomy): Eukaryota > Metazoa > Arthropoda > Insecta > Hymenoptera > Ichneumonidae > Heteropelma > Heteropelma amictum. The sequence goes on along the minus strand of OY390721.1, from coordinate 4,312,830 downwards.
ATTAATAATTAATTCCAGTAGCGCGATTGCGGTTTAGAACCCTACGTAGAAAAACAAACAAGCGTCCTGCTAGTCCTGAAATGATGCAGGCAAGTACATCATTCCGGATATTCAGTCACTCGCCACTGGACAAATGAAGTTTAGCAAACTTCAAGATCACGGAAAATCGATATAACATACCATGCAAGTATTTACACGTGAAGTTTCACAAATTGCATGCGTGAAAATTGCACTGCGGAAAAGCCATTTAAGTACCTCTGTATGCAAAATCAACACGACTTTCTAAAATACATTATGCAACTGTGAAAACGCTGAAGGTCAATTTGTAACGGTCTCTGTAACTTAACGCGGGCATTTCATTCTTTTTTTATTTACAAAAAATCGATTTTTTTAATGTTTCGATATTTGTAGAGAATGTGGGCGAACTTTTAATGTGAAATTATTAAAAGTTAAAGCAGCGCCTGTGAGAGCGCTGCTCTCACAGGCGCTGCTTGAAAGACGGTATCGTATATGGTCTTGGGATTACGAATCAGGAAAAAATACGTCAAATACCTTTCCGAAAAGTGCACTTGATACTTTAAACGCGTTCGTCCTGAAACAACGTTTTCCCGGCTGGTTATCATGATAATTTGAGCACTACCGAACGTATAACCTTCAAATTCAGCCAGCACGTCGAAGAAACATACTTTTACAGTTTAAAACGAATCGAAAAGCGATATGTTCAGTAGTTTTTTTTCATAAACAAGATCAATCATTCAAAGTTTCGAATTGTTCGAGTACTCCGCGAGTTTTTCGGATACTTTGAAAAGTTCGAATAATTCGCGACTTTTTTTTGATTCTCTGGAAGATCTCGTCGTTTCTCCACCAACAGCAAGAGCGCCCCGAAGAACAAACATTGTCGGATGAAGATTTTTGTACTTGTCGATACCAGGTGTCTTGAGGCCTCACCAGGCGGCGTAACCGTCACATATTATCGCGCGTTTAAGGTTATAACTGTTTTATTACGACTCAACGATTGTTATCGATAGCGATATAACTGGGATTGGTGAAACTAGCGGTTGGGTCTCTTCGGGAATCGTTCTTTTGTCTCGGCATATTGACATAATTGTCCAAAGTTTCGATGATCGTTGGCGCGTAATTCTTCGCGTCCTTGTCGGTAACGTCGCCGTTCGTCGGTCCGTTTTTTTCGCTCGGAGCGTCGAGTTCGACGGCGTTGAGGTTAACCGGCGCGTTGCAGTACCCCATTTCGCTCGTCTCCTGCGTTTTATCGACTTTTTCCGCGGTGTTTCTCGACGAATTTCGCTGTTTGATGAATTCCGCTCGGCGCTCGTGAACGTTTATCGGTTTCAGATAATAATCGTGCTCGCGATTCAGCATCGGCGATATCTCGACAGCTTCGCACTCAGAGTCCGAGTTTACGCTCGTCGCGGCGTTGCGGCACGCCGGAAACTCGAACGTTTCACTTTCGGTATGGATTCTGGGACTGAATATGCCCGATTCGCCGTCGTCGCTCGTGGGGCTCATCGGGAGATAAGAATCTCCGTGATGCGAATTTGGTTTAATGCTCGGCGAATTTACGTACTCGCGGCTTTGAGAGCACAGAGTGTCGTGATCGGGCGCGGCCATCATCGTCAAATAATCGTCCTTGCCGCTCTCCAACACCGTTGTGTTCATGTCTAAATATGGAGCGTTCAAGTCCACGTAATGCTGAGCAAACAAAAAAAATAATGATTTCGCTTCGAATTACAGCCCGTTATTACCAAATTCTCGCTATTTCACATCAAAATCATCAGCTTAGACTTTTCTGCACTTTTCCGGTGCACTGCTCTCATCTCGCTCGTTGTATTCATCAAGTTTTTCAAAATCGTCGTTTCGCTGCTTCCGTTAGATTAGGTTAGGTTAGGTTAGGTCGCAATTTTGCGAGAAATGTTTGAAAAACTTTTTTTCGTTGAATCTTGTCACCAATTTAAAATATTTCCACCCGAAAGATCGTAGTCGGAGCAAAATTAACAGTTTGTTTTTCTTTTCAATTAACGAGTATGATAAGCAAGACAAAAAATTGAATTCTAAAAAGTGCGAACATTTTTTCATAATTGTTAGGCATTTTGATGCCACGGAAGGTCGCGTTACCTCTTTGACGCTTTCTTCGAGGAGGCTCCCGATACTGCATACCAGAGACCCGAAAGATGGACGTAGTGACGGTTTGGCTTTCCAGCATTGTAGCATTATGTTGTATCTGCCGTTTGAAGCAAACAGACACGACACGTTATTTCTCATTTTTTATGCAATGAAAAATGGTCTTATTTATCAATTTAGTCTTTGAGCGACGAAAATAAATTGGGACGCCGAGGCCGTCCTGCTCCATCGTCTCACTTATAAAATAGTGAGACGTTGCCCTTGAGCGTGTCAAGTTTACAGCCCAGCCGGAATTTTACCACAATTTTTTTCCAAACGGGTTTATTCGAAAATATTGTAAGATGCTCAACATCGTTAAACTTTCACTCTATGCAAATTAGAGTGTAAAGTATAATATAAATATTGGGAAAGAACTTTTGTTCACCGATAAATAAATTCCCAAGGCCGCTTCGAAATAAGTTGTCTTTTTTTTTATAACAATTTTCAATTTACCCATCGACGATGTCGAAAGAGTTTCCCGCGTGTTACTACGGCCTGTTTTGCATTTTTTTGCGATACTCACACTTGTTCGGTCGAGTATTCCGGCTGTTCCATTCTGTATCCCTCTATCAATCTTTGATACTGTTTCTCAGCCTCCATTCCGGGATAAGGAGTTTTCGCAAGGGTGAAAAACTCCCAGAGGACTATGCCGAAGGACCAAATGTCCGACTGAGTGGAGAACACTCGGTCTCGTATGGACTCGATGGCCATCCACTTTATAGGCAACGGGGCGTCACCCTTTTTCTTATAATTATCGTCTTTGTACATTGTTTTTGCAAGACCAAAGTCACATATTTTGACGATGTTGTTCTCTGCCAGTAGAATATTCCTCGCTGCAAGATCTCCGTGCAACACCTAGACGTTTCGCCACGAAAGTTGTTTACAAAGTATTTCGGCGATTAAACAAACTTTTTTATAAGTTTGCCCTCGGATATTCGTACTTTACTCCGATTTTCGAGTCAAAAACCCTCTTTTTCATTCCTTAAGAATAAGAGGCGCAGCTCGAAGATAATGAGATGGAAAGATCGCTCTCGTTTTTTATATTATTCTCAGACACTGAACAGGACGATCTTTCGATCGTTGGCTCACCTTTCTCTGGCTCAGATATTCCATGCCACGTGCAACTTGAAACGCCCACGACAACAGATCTTGCGTGCAAATAGGTTTGAGATTCTGATCTTTGTAATCGCCGTGGTAGTTGGAGCGCCACCCCGGCTGGATGGAATTGTTACTGAGAACTAACCCGTCCGATTGTACATCGGTGCATCGAGAATCACCGCTGGTTGTGTAAAGTACCGTATCAGCATCCGGATTACTGTCGTACGAACTCGCTCTGATTTTACGAGAAAATGACAATGCAGCGTATTTTATTCTGTATTTATAAAATTTCATTGATCGTGATGATAATATTCAACAGAATTTGTGTATATGTATATAGTAATAAATAATTTTTGTTACGACAGCAGACCACATGCACCAGTTTCGTTTCAGTTGAAGTTAGGAGGTACGTTTATTTGCGTGCCCGATCGAGGATTAATCAGCCGAAGAACATGAAATGAAGTCGAGAGAATATAGCATTCATTAGTTCATCGAACATCCGTGATTTATTAAAGATGTTGGGAATCGCTTCTTTTCGATTTCGAAAAAATCAAAATCGCGTAATTATTTGCATTGACGGCTTTTTTTCAAACATGCTGCGGTGTATTCCATTTCTAGGTGTATTTATGCTGTATTTATATGAATTTTTAAATGCACATTGCTGTTTGGACACATTAATTACAAAACGAACTTTTTTTAAATGAGAGTATCATGATTTTTTCGTTATTGGCACTGTATTATTAGCTCAAACAATTGCAAGATTAGTCACTTATTTGGTTGCCACGAGAACAAATAAAGGTTCTTTTTCAATTTTAAAAGAGATTTCTAATGATTAGGAGGGACAGGAAAAAAGGGGTCTTCGAAAATCAGGGTCGCATCGTAAATAGAATTTTACCAAGGATTACAGCGAGATAACACTTATTTCACGTACATATAAGTCAGGAACAACATTTTTATTCTTGTAAAAGCGTTTTATGTACCTGTTGTTGTTACCGATGCTGGTTGTTCTTGCGAGTATGTCAAGACCAATCGTAGGGTCGAACCTGCCGCTCGCGGGATCTATTTGATTGATGAATTCAGCACGATGCCTCAGAAGGTAATTGTGCAAATTACCAAAGCGACAGTACTCGACGATAACCAGCAATTCACCTGCGAACGCGCATCACACGCAATGTTAAAAAAAACATCGTCATTTCTATTCACTTTTTCGTTTTCGGTCTCAACCGGATTTTTGTATTAAAATACTTTTTGCATCCCCGAGTCGAAAGTACGTCGGTAAATATTTTGAAAAAAAACACTCACGTTTTGTGATGTTTTTCGTGCATGCCCCGAGGAGATTAACGACGTTGAGATGCTTCCCGAGATGCACCATGATTTTCAGCTCACTGGCGAGCGCTCTGATGTACGTGGATTCCGTTGACCTCCGGACCATTTTAACAGCAACGGTGCTAACCGCCTCATCCTCGCAGATGCCTTGAGCGTCGGCTTTCATAACGACGCCGAAAGCACCGAAACCCAATTGCTTGCCGAATTTAAGCTTTTCACGCGGAAATTCCCACTTTTTGTCGTACGGCAATAATTCAGCTTGATCGTCGACCGTCAACTCGGGATTCAAACATTCAAGGGCGCCCTCTTCGAAGTGAGTCAAGCCCGCTTCCATCAGCTGCTTACGAATCACCTTTCGATGATCGAGTGAATATTCATGTTATTATAAAAATAACGAAGAGTTTTGCGAAAAAGAAAATTATCGGCTATAAAATCGCCACTCGTCCTACTTTCCAACAGTCGGTAATCAAGGGGGCACGAAAAACATTATTTTTGGAATTTACCCAACGAGCGTGGTTGCTACACTCTCTGTCGTATAACATATCAACTGGAATTGCATCGATTCAATTCGGCAAGTTAGTACTACAGTACCGGAAACTAAATGGGATATATTTCGTTTACTAGCTATCGGATGATTCAACGTACCCTCTCTCGATGCATCTTGATCGAAAAATAGATGACGAGGATGACGCAAATTATCACGAGAACCACCATCGAGATTATCACCGTTTTCGAAACTTCTTTCACTGAAAAAAACGACGGAAACGATTGCGGTTATTGAAAAAATCAAACTGAATTATTTTAAATTTCGACGAATTGAGAATAACTTTGTAGATCGCAGAAAAATGGTGTGGTACAAGAATTTTTGTAAACCTTTGATAGAGATCATTTCATAATTTTCTTGAGTTCCAAAGCGATTGGTCGCCTTGCACGCATATTTTCCACTGTTTTCTTCGAGCAAGTAATTTATGTGGAGTTCTTGGCGTTCGTGCAAAAACGAGTATTGTTCGGTAGCCATTATTTCCGCGTTATCCTGAAAAAATACAAAAAACATCGAGCGTGATAAAATGAAATCAAATTGCCCTTTCGTTAAACCAATAAGCGTCACGCGTGGAGCATCGGCCATGAAATCAAAAAACATTTTTTCTAACATTGTCCGGGAACGCCGCTCTAAGGCGATCGCACGCTTGGACCGCTTCGAAGTTTCCAAATCTATTTTTTCCAAAAAAGCCAAATACATTTCGCGTTTGACGGTCATCTCTCTTGCACTCACGGCGAATTCCGGGGCGTCGTACTTCGCCTTAAGGGGAACGCCGATCGAACGTAATTTTTTTATCGAAATTTGCTGATACCCGAGGCGAGTACATACATCAGATTCAAATCTGGACGAAATTTACAGTCATTCAACTAAACCTAAAAACGTGCTTGAAAAAATATTTCAAAGGATGCTGGAAGCGGTTGCGATGAAAAATAAGATCTTACCTTGTACCACGTTATGTCGGGGACGGGCATTCCTCCTACGTAGCACTGGAGGATTATCGTCTTGTGTCCTTCGGTGCTCATGTCGATGGTAACTTGACTTTTGTTCATATTTGTCTCCAAAAAATATGGCACAACGGGATCTGCGATAATTCGTGCGATTTGTAAAACCGATCGCGACGTGCATGCGCATGCGAGGGTGTAAAACATTGAGCATCAAATTCGAAAAATGCGTTGCGACGATCAATGTTTCATTCTGAAACATTTTCCGCGCCGACGTGAAGCTTTTTCGAAATTTTCGTCTTACCGTTGAGTTTGACTTCGAAATCGTAACGCTCGATCGAGGCTTCATCGTTCTTCGCGCTGCAGACGTAATAACTGTTGTTGTCCGATTTAGAGACGTTGCTTATTCGCAATATGGACCGATGTGTGAAGTTCGTCATGGTGTTGGTGATGGAAATTTTTTCTGTAACACCAATTGGATCCGATTTTTCACATCTTGGAAGATCAAAAGGATCAAAAGAACAGGCTGTCTTGTCCAAGAAGTGACGTTGCTTCCGCCGTTGATTGAAAAAAAACATGTTTTTTCTCCCAATTGCTTAAACTTGGGCGCTTCGGCGTCAATGGGTCAATTAGACGATGAAACACCCCGCTGTATTTTACTGGGTTGTTGGGTCTTTACGGAATTGGTGACTCACCGGTTTCGACAATTGGTTCGTCCTGTTCGCTCAACCATTCCGCACTCGTGTAATTGTATCTAGATGCGGCACACGTTCGCACTACATCGTCACCAACGGTCTGCGTGTAGTTCTCGACGATACCAAAACCGTCGGGGACATCTAGCGGTGATAAACGAAACAAAAAAATTATAACGCACGAAAAACGACAAAAAAACACGCTTTTCCGGCAATGTGCACTCAAAAGTACAAATGACCCATGTTTTTCAATGAAGTTGCTCGCTTTTAAATTTTCGTAACGTTTCTACATTTACGAGTAGCTATCCATGCGTGTTTTTGCTCCAAAGTTGATGGTGCGCTTTTATGATTTTATTCGAATAATGATGAGTCATTTATACTTTTTCGTTTGTGACAATTGATGACAATAAAATTAGTTGTTTTGCTACATCGTTACGTAGCTGCGTATATAAAGATGAAGGTAATTTTGAAGAAGAAACGAACCGCTCATTTACATTGCTTCCACTGTGTCGATAAAATAATCTTACTAAACAATACATCAAAACAGATGTTCGATATCGTAACGTTTCGTATTTGTCGAAATTTTGAAAAAATGATGAAAAAAACGAAAAAGTAATTGAATGCAATAACGTATATTCGAAGAATTCAGGAAGAAAATCATTATCGGGAATAAATCTTGAATTATCCTACCTGAGACGAGGACGACGTTGGTATCCAAATCGCATCCGACATCGTTGCACGCTTTGCAAGTCAGATGACCGGAAAAATCGATATCCATTGTCGCAACGGACAAAAAGGTCGTCGATTTCGGTATCACTGGACCACTCTGTTGAATAAAAGATCGTCGCGTTTTGTAATTTTTGCTCTTGACGAATTAGAAATGAATCTCGAAAAAAATTTAGCGTTTTACAATCGCGGTTGCGGTCACGGTGAGGAAAAAATTAAAAACGACCACGGCTTGTATCTTACGTATAATATGCTACGCTGAACGATCGAAAGATCATAAATTTTCCGAAATTCTCAGCAATTTCCAACAGTTTGTGGATCAGCGAAAAAAAATCTCAGAATAATGGAAAAAAATTCATTGCGAATCAGGAAATTTCTCGGATACCACAATTTGAATTTTTTTTGTAGATAATTACTTGGAAGACATAAGAAAATCAGGGGAAGAACATTTCTTCAAATTTTCGTGGTACTGATGATGACGCTTTTAATTATATAGAGCGAAAAAATGGATTCTAAACGTTCCGTGCTAGATTTGCGTTTTTGATCGTTCGTACCTCGAGATTTATCACATGAGATCCTTCGAAGGATGGATAGTTTGGTGCACGCAGAAAACTCCAGGATACATTGGGGGCCGGAAAAGCAGCGATCTCGCAATGAAAATCCACTCGCTGCATCGGCATGTAGAAAGCCTGCGGTTTCTCAAGAATGGGGATCGGTTTTGCTGCAAGAAAACAATCGCGGTACATGCACATGCACACACTTTACACAATGTACATCGAGGTGTTTGTTATTTCCCAAGTTGACTTTTTCCACTTGGGTATACGATTTTTGTATACTTTTTGGATTTTGAAATCTAGAAAGTAATAAAGAAAAACAATCTAAAAAGTACGAAAATCCCGTGTTATTCGAATGGGAAAAGTTTCGTCATTTCGGCATTTGAAAATTGTGAAAAAATGTCCAACATTGTTTTCAGGCTACAAACTGATGGTTTGGCGCATAAACGAGTGGAAAAAGTCAACTTGGGAAATAACGGACACCCTGATGTACGTAGCATTGCGTCAGCGATATCGCATCAATGTTTGTTACGTTCGCAAGATGGGTTATTTTGGTGTCAGTCGAGAGCGGAAGAGAGAAAAAGATCTCGTTGCTTGAAACGAAACAAATTGCAATGTGTACCCAAAATGTCCAAAGTGAAATTAAGGCTCTCCATCCGATCTCGATTCGTAGCTTGAAGAGTGTACAGTCCCATGTCACCCACGTCCAACTCATTTATACGCAACATTGTCAAGGACGAAGAAACGTTGACTGCACGTTTCGATTTTTCCACATCCGCCCAGGAACCCGTGATCTCTTTCCCTTTCGGGTCAAGCCTGCTCGACATTCCCATAGAGATATTGAAACAACGGGATGTGAATATATTACGCGTAGATTAGGGTGGTTCAAAATAATTATTTTTTTAAAAAGAAGCGTTTTCTTCCTCTACCCCTACAGCATGAAATATTGTGTCAATATTGCAGTTATATTCCCGGAGCATGGAATATTTCGAAAGTTGTTGCAATATTATAGTAATGTTGCAGCACAATGTATCATCCTAATATTGCCAGCAATGTTAAGGCAATATTACTGGAATATTGCAACAGGATTTCAAGTTTAAATATTATGTATAATTAAATTCGTTGATTAAATTATTGTTATTACAAATGATTAAAAAGTACCCATTTAACGAAGACTTAGTTAATTCAATTATCACAACAATGATTATTGCTGAGGTATAGTAGTAAAATAATAATATTCAATGATATATCATTATTGTTATAGTATATGCACACGTCTACTGAACTATTATATTTGAGTATGAAAATAGTATTCAACAACTGTACAAATATAAAAATGCAGTCAGATGAGAAAAGATATTTATTTTTATGTACACTGGAACAATACAAACATTCATTAGATTCATTTTCCTCTCAGAAAACATATAAATTATTTCTTAAAATGTTTCAGGGGCATAGCAAAATGATCGTTTTGTTTTCTGGGCATTATCCCCATCTTCTGCATTTATATTATAAACACTTGTGCAATCCTCTAGAATAACAATGGACATATCGAAGTTGTCCGAAGAGTATGGGTTTTCATAAATAATATCCGTACGCTCGTAAAAGCGCCCAATAAGTAATGTTTCTTCGTCGACCTGAACTATATTATCTATTCTGATAATTTTATTATTCAATACTAATTTGCCTGAAATAATAAATCACCCAGAATAGAATCGTTCGAACATAAAATTAAACTTTTGAGAAATATTGCAGAAATATTTCAAGTAACATTGCAGCAATATTTCAGGTAATATTTCAGCAATATTGAAAAAAAAGTTGCAAAAGCGGACATTGGAATGTTTCTGGGATATTGTTGCAATATTGCGTGAAATATTCCAATCTTGCAATGAATTATTTCTACAATATTGTGGCAATATTTTATGCTGTAGGGGTAGCATTTTTCTCGGGTGAAATTTTTTTATCTCATTATTTGGTCTGCTCTTCGCTCGCCTGATGTGAAGGGCATGCCATTTTTTTCGGAAAAAATCAATTGCACATATATTCAAGTTTTCTGTTGATTTACCATTTAACCACCGGCGGCGGATATCCGTCGACGAAAACGATCCACTGAATTCGCTCACCGTACTTTTTTTGAAACTTAAATTCCCCGTCCGATGCAGTCAAGTTTATGTACTTGACGTTAGGATCTGAAAAAAGTCGATAATCGCAACAACTTTAGTGAACTATGACGAAAATGTCGTGTACCGTCATTATTGTCCTGTAAAACGGACATGGCGACTTCCGGTTCTAGCTTTATTCACACTTCGGAGGTGTTTAGTGGAACTGAGTATACGTGTAATCTTGTTTGTTTATATGCATGAAAAAAATCGATCTGCGAATTGTCCCGGCGGCAAACTTTTTCGCGCGTATTCGCGGTAACCTGCTAACATTCGGTAGAGGTGCTAACTTACTTCTGCCAAACACGATCATTGTCATGGTGAAAAAAGTTTTTTTTTGCACATCAAAAAATGATATACTACCCGTCATTTCAATTGTACAATTTTGTCTTGCGATTGAAAAACGTGTCACTCAATTAAAGACTCGATTTCGTTTTTGTATGCGGACTTTGTTTAGATTCACTGAAATTGTTTTGAAAGCGATATGGGAAATACCAAATACGTAGTTTCGGTGAAAAAGCAATAAAAAAAACCAACCGTGAACCGTGATATGCGTTTTGACCTTTTTCTCATCTGAATGCGTCATAGCTGTACACTCGTAATCACCCTCGTCGTCGTACGTGACTCCCTCGATTTTCAATTCGGACGTCGCCGTCTGTAGATTTTGCCGAAATGGCTCTCTGTACGCACGTTCCGTTATCCGAGCGTCCTGAAATAATGATCCGTTGACGCACGCATTGGAAACAGTAACGCGAAAATACATTTTTTTGCATAGCAAAAACCTCCATCAAATTCCGAAAATGCGAATTCGCCATTTTTACAATGCTGTTTTACGTAACGAATTATAATGGCTTTACGAGTTGTTTTATCGAACGTTCTAGTTTTCATTGAGGAATCAATTTTCGCCAATGGCTTTCAATTTCAATATTTTTGAAATTGAAAACACGAAAAATTGCGTATTCTCCGAAAAAAAAGTTCATCTTTCGTGCGAAAGACGAGTTTCGTTATCTAAAAGCGTGTTGAAATGGAAAAAAGATAAACGTATACAAGAAGATGATTCCGATGATTTTTATACAATTTTTGAATAATTTCAAAACCTGCAGTAACGGTATTAGTTAATGCTCCAATAAATATCGGAATATCATCAGGATTATTGCAAAAATACTATCACGTTATTTTTCCAAGTCAATATTCTCGGTTCTTAATCATAAATATCATTCGGATTCTGTGGTCCACGAAGAATCTGCAATACTTTTAATCGATCATCTCGTAACTACGCTTGACAAGTAAAAATGGCAGTTTAATTCATTTTTATTGCTGATATATTGATTTGAGACAAATTATTCAACAGTTTTCATATACGATTACGTTTTTTAGAGTAAAAATTCGTAATGCGTTCAAATAAATACAGTTCATGCTTTACCTCCGATTATCTCTCGAACGGTCACTCTTTAAGTAACCCTTCAAGAGATAATAAGAATAGTCGTTTTTTTTCACCACCCGATGCATATATTCATAATTACGCGTGAACAATCAGTCTTGTGCAATAAATATCGGAATATCATCAAAATTATTGCAAAAATACTATCACGTTATTTTTCCCAAGTCAATATTCTCGGTTCTTAATCATAAATATCATTCGGATTCTGTGGTCCACGAAGAATCTGCAATACTTTTAATCGATCATCTCGTAACTACGCTTGACAAGTAAAAATGGCAGTTTAATTCATTTTTATTGCTGATATATTGATTTGAGACAAATTATTCAACAGTTTTCATATACGATTACGTTTTTTAGAGTAAAAATTCGTAATGCGTTCAAATAAATACAGTTCATGCTTTACCTCCGATTATCTCTCGAACGGTCACTCTTTAAGTAACCCTTCAAGAGATAATAAGAATAGTCGTTTTTTTTCACCACCCGATGCATATATTCATAATTACGCGTGAACAATCAGTCTTGTGCAATAAATATCGGAATATCATCAAAATTATTGCAAAAATACTATCACGTTATTTTTCCCAAGTCAATATTCTCGGTTCTTAATCATAAATATCATTCGGATTCTGTGGTCCACGAAGAATCTGCAATACTTTTAATCGATCATCTCGTAACTACGCTTGACAAGTAAAAATGGCAGTTTAATTCATTTTTATTGCTGATATATTGATTTGAGACAAATTATTCAACAGTTTTCATATACGATTACGTTTTTTAGAGTAAAAATTCGTAATGCGTTCAAATAAATACAGTTCATGCTTTACCTCCGATTATCTCTCGAACGGTCACTCTTTAAGTAACCCTTCAAGAGATAATAAGAATAGTCGTTTTTTTTCACCACCCGATGCATATATTCATAATTACGCGTGAACAATCAGTCTTGTGCAATAAATATCGGAATATCATCAAAATTATTGCAAAAATACTATCACGTTATTTTTCCCAAGTCAATATTCTCGGTTCTTAATCATAAATATCATTCGGATTCTGTGGTCCACGAAGAATCTGCAATACTTTTAATCGATCATCTCGTAACTACGCTTGACAAGTAAAAATGGCAGTTTAATTCATTTTTATTGCTGATATATTGATTTGAGACAAATTATTCAACAGTTTTCATATACGATTACGTTTTTTAGAGTAAAAATTCGTAATGCGTTCAAATAAATACAGTTCATGCTTTACCTCCGATTATCTCTCGAACGGTCACTCTTTAAGTAACCCTTCAAGAGATAATAAGAATAGTCGTTTTTTTTCACCACCCGATGCATATATTCATAATTACGCGTGAACAATCAGTCTTGTGCAATAAATATCGGAATATCATCAAAATTATTGCAAAAATACTATCACGTTATTTTTCCCAAGTCAATATTCTCGGTTCTTAATCATAAATATCATTCGGATTCTGTGGTCCGCGAAGAATCTGCAATACTTTTAATCGATCATCTCGTAACTACGCTTGACAAGTAAAAATGGCAGTTTAATTCATTTTTATTGCTGATATGTTGATTTGAGACAAATTATTCAACAGTTTTCACACACGATTACGTTTTTTAGAGTAAAAATTCGTAATGCGTTCAAATAAATACAGTTCATGCTTTATCTCCGATTATCTCTCGAACGGTCGCTCTTTAAGTAACCCTTCAAGAGATAATAAGAATAGTCGTTTTTTTTCACCACCCTGATGCATATATTCATAATTACGCGTGAATAATCGGTCTTGTGCGGTCACATACCTTTTGCGGCGTGCTCCAATTGAGAACGTACTGCACGTCTGACTCGAGTATTATCGTGCAATTGACATACAGCGTTTGACCCCGCGTCACATGTCTGAGAGCCTGCTCATTTATTTTTGGATATTTCAAATCTTGACGTTCTGAAACGGATAACGTACCGATACTGTATAATTATTCACGAGCAGGGGGAAGCTCCAACGTCCATACTATCGCAAACACCAAAGCGACTATATTTTTCGATACATGAGAGAAAAAAGAATGTTTTTTGTAACGCGATGCAGAAATGATATCAATCGCAAAATCGTCTGTTTTTTCAATTCGTGACATTATCTTTCAGTGGCGACCCTCCTTGGAGAAGCGCAAAAGGTGTTTCAACGAGATAATCGAGGTAAAGTCTTGCTAAAATCGTTCTCGTAGGTGAATGTTCTGGAAAACATTTTTTTACACTTTTCTCCACGAGTATTTTGATTTGATGAATTTAAATCCTTTTTGCTCCTTAAGGAGAATCACGGCTCAAAGAGACCGCCGAAAGCATTTTGGCGTTAGGATGACGATTTTGAGGCTCGCATCGTCGGAATCCAACGAAATGTGCGATAAACATTTTTTTGTTATCGTCAATATTCTACGTTTGGCCAAATATTTCGAAGCAATCTCGCCAAGTCGTGAAACTCTTGACGAAAGATGGAAAATATATAATGATAATTCCGGAAAGTTGAATGTGAAGAATCGAGAAAATTCGAATTTTCGCTGAGGTCCACCGACGCAAGCTTCAAGATCATTCTTTTTTTTTGTCTTACTTAAAACGTTCAGGTAATAGTTGATTTCGCTGTTGGACGAGGGGCCATCGTCGATCTGACATTTGTAATAGCTACTGTCCTTGAGCGAGACATCACGCAGCTTGAAACCGTATTTCGGATCGTACGAGACTCTCTTGTCCATCTCCATTTTCTAAATAAATCCAACAGAGACATGAAATGCGTGACGCGGAATACATCGGAATGTTTTTTTGGTTTTTTTACTCTCGAAAATTTGTCACGATTTTGCAAAACGCTTTATTCGGGAATAAAATGGACTCACGATGTCGTGATTCAAGTAAAGTTCGACATTGAGGTTAGGCCAGGTCGGCCGACATGGTATGAGCGCGGTGTCCCCAGCGGTCACCGTGATCGATGGCCAGATATCAGTTTGCACGAAATAACTCGTATTTGCTGAAATTAATAGACACCTCTTTGCAATGTTTCATTGACAAAAAAAGACGGCAGAAACGACCGGAACCAAAACTCATTGAAATCTATGCACCAAAACTCGCGCGGGTGGGATACCGGTTTTTTATTCGTACTTTGAAAATCAACGTATATCGTTGTTTTGTCTTTAGTTTTTTTGAAAATTCATTATCAGTCGTTATAACGCGGTTATTTTTTTCACGTAAAGACATTTTTGGATCGAAGGTTTCGATTGCCAGGATTCGAAGTACTTGGTAATGTCGTAAAATCGGAGTAAAAGTGAATCAAACGTAAGATACTGAACGCGGAAATTTTGAATAAAAACGAAATTGAAAAGTTATCAACGTGTTTTTGAAAATAGGTGAAAACTCTGAAAGTATTGAGAAAGCTTCCTTTTTTTTCGTGCTAAATCGGTTCGTTAATTTTGCTTGAATACACTTTCAATTTTAGACCGATTTTTTAAAATCGGTTAAAAATTGAATTTCGTTTCCCAAAGTGTACGTATATTTGGAGCATCTTATGATGGTTACGAGCAAAACGAAGCGGAAAAAAGTGCGGAGCTCGGACGGGCTGTTTTTTATCATCATTTTTGGACTTTTAGCGTCCATGTCTCAGAACGTTAACGATGGATTCCGAAACATCGTAATAAACAAATAAAAAATCTAGAAAAAGGGGTTGCCTACATTTCACCCAAACGTACGTCCAACGGACGTCGGGCTGGTCGTGAGTCTCTTTATCGACATTAACATGCTTTCCGGCACATCCGTACCATCCTGTGTCGCCATGAATTGTATAAATCCTACGAAAAACGATTTTACGCACGCGGCCGGTAACTTCCTCCTCCAAAGATGCCGGCGATGTTGAAATCTGCGTATATTCCTAAATCAAGAGACACACGAAAAAAAAAAAGAACCATGACCACCCAGAGCGAACTAGCTGACAGCAAAATAACGTGGGGTTCTTACACTTTTCGAATATTCCCCATGTAGATTTTAGGGTGGTACAAAAAAAATTATTTCCCACATCACCAAAGAATAACCGTTATCTACGGTCGATCAAAAGGACATCTTCAAAAGCGACTGAAAACTGCTCAAAATATCGAGACGAATGAAACAACGATGAGTTACGCAACAGTCGCATTCGTGCATGGAATTATCGCAACGCGAACATTTAATTTTTTCAGGAATCGTACAAATGATCTTAAGACTGTAACATTCGGCTAGTTTGTTTTAAAACGCATCCTCAAACAAAACTCAAAACAGAAAATGCCGATGGTGAATTACGTATCCGTTCGATTCGTAGAATCATTCCAACGCGATGTTTTAACGATTTTTTAAGAATCGCGTGACCTGCGCGCTGTGATATTCAGCGAACATAACCTAAAAGTAAAATCCAATACGGAAAACAATCGAAAAAAGTCAACAGACCATCAGTCCTACGTCCTCTGGATAGTAAAATGCAATTTCGTCCCGACTCGTACACGTCAATTCTAGAGATTCACCCTCGTTTATGGAAATCTCCGGGTCATCGGGCGTCATGTGCAGTTTCGATCCTTGGGACTCTGAAAAAAAAACAAAAAAAAAAAGGGATATACACTTCTCTCGCTTTGGCTCGCTTTATCGTTCACATCGTGAAATTTGTTTACACGCTTGTGTCCCAATGCTGTGTACGAACGCAAAAGAAACATATCGCTATAGCGAACGGAAGTCCTTTCTTTCCTCCGTCGGCGATAAGCCGTTTTGGTATCAACCTCCGCTGTGTTACTCTCGATCACCGCGAACTACGGAAATGTCATTAACCAAAGCATCACAGCCATACTTATATACCGAGAATTATCGTCGTGAAGTAAATTTCCTGAATATATTTGTGACTTTACCACATCGTTTGTACAAGATTCAACCGTTGATGAACGCTCAACGACAAAATAATCGGAGAAAGATATAGAATTTATAAAGATTTGATAAAAAAATGCAAATAAATTTTACGGTTGTTTTTAGCGGCAGGGGGGGATAGGAATGAACGCTTGGAAGAATTGAGCGATTTTCAAAATCAACGTCAACACGATCAAATTAAATTTATCCTCTTCGGTGGAAATTTATTTGGAAACGAAAATATATAGTTCCATAATTGGCCACGCATGGCATCCCAAACGTTTATAGATTCTTTTTAACGAGTACAAAAATGACTGGAATTGCAGTGACAAACGTGGGAACTGATTCCCTTGAATCGTTGTGCCCACAGGCTAACATCCTTCTTTCGTAAATGATAAGGAATGAATATCACGCTGGAACATCCGGCAAAGCTACTCGTTCAGCCCATGCCTCGAAATACGACGACTTTTTGAGAATATCTTTTGACGTATCACGTCGTTATCCTTCAAAGTTTCAGCCTTTATAATGATAATTTCGTTATCTCGGTAACAATAGGACAGAACGCCGATTTCAAGTACACAGCGATGCTACAGTAATCGGAAAAAATTAATCGTACGAAAGATACCTCGCAAACGAATTTCATTGAACAACAATAGTACCATAGAGTTATTAACAAATGTTTACAGAACGGAAAATTCGTAAAGAATGGAAAATTATTCGTCATTTCTCGCGAAGCTTTCTCATCGCTCGTAAGCAATTTTCGATCCATTTAACGATAGTGCTTTCGTTTATAAAGTGTCGAATAATATAGAGTGCTACTCAAAAACGATTAAAAATGTTCTTTTCGATTTTTCAAAGTTCAGAATAAAATCGAAAGAAACGGAGTCCCTCTACGAAACTTGCGGAGAATCAGCAAATGCAGCGGTACTTGAATATCAATTTTCCAACGATTTAAACCGCCCGATGACGGAATCACGGAATGACATGGGTTCCCCCATACATACGTATGCATATTTGTGCGTGAGCGTGGAAACAAGAGGCGTGCGATGGTGAGAAATTTTTGTACTACGGCTTTGGAGGTGAGTGTCACGACTCTTTTCTTTAACCCGGCATGTGTCGTATACATATACAGTGTGGCCCATTTGTATTAAGGCACAAGGTGTCTCATTTTAAGCGAACGACCTTGTATATGCGTATATGGGTAATTCCATGCAAACTCAGGCAGTATGGAACTTTGATTTTTTTTCTTATTTACCTAAAATTTTCATGTTGAATTCTACCCACTAAAATGTCTCGTGATTTGAAAATAAATGTATCGTCAAATTGTTTCAAAATAACGGCTTCTTTTCGAGTTCAGTAGTTTTTCCCGTACTATGCAACTAGTTTGATATTCCGAAAACATTTTCGAGTCCGATCACGGAAATAAGGAGTATATTAACCTACAAATTTCGCGAAAAAAAAGCAATTTACATTTTAAAAAAATGTTTAAACCCAAAAGTAATGAATCGGAGTAAAAAAAAAGTACGAGAAAGTCTTCGCAAAAGCATTTTTCGAAAGTGCGGAAAGAGTCAACCGTTTTGTGCGAAAAATCGCTGAAATTTCATTTCCAAGTTCTCAACCTGTCTAAATTGACGTGGAATCGCCCGTATAAAACCGAAGAACTCTTCGAATGAAATTCCACGGAGCAATCGCACGCAGGTGACCTACAGTGAAGCGCGCCCCACTCGGCCGCGCGGAGTATGATTCAATGGGCGTCATGGGAGCTGCACAGGCCACGTGATTCAGTGAGTAGACGCACGGTCGGTTTTTTTTCTTAATTTTGTTTTTACCATACACGCGCCATTCACATCGGCCAGAATTGCACCTACAGACATTCTTCGTCATTGTATACGGCGACGATTCATTGGTTAATATATTCATTTGCCTGTCGGCTTGTTAATGGTATTTAAAAATACGAGAAATTGTGGTGAAAAATTACCTCGCCACAGAACGGCTACCAAGAGAATTCCGAACGATTTTTCAAACACACGAAACATCGTACTTGTTTCTTCTTATCAATTATGCGAGTGCAAAACACGAATAAACGCGGTGGAAAAAACGATTTTTTCGATGACAATTTCATGTATATGCGTGAAACACGGATTTTTTTTCAAGTCGCGTCAATTATGTGGAAAGTCTCTTTTTTCGTCTTCGATAGCGCACGATTCACGATGTACACCAACGGACAACATCGTAAGCTCTGCCGATCGATTCGATCGATTTCACCGAATTCAGAAGATGTGTGTCATCGATGCGCAATCGATGCAGAGTGGCGCCGCGACTCGAGAAATTTAGTTTAAAAACTTCGCGAGACTGTGTGCGGTCTACGAGGCACATGCGCCTGCAAGCGTACATATGGATGTTCAACGATCGAAATTTACGTCGTCGCGCGATCACGTCAATTTCTTACTGATGCATCCACTCTCGATCGCGCTCCACAAGGTTGATAGCAAAAGCTAAACCCCACCCAGCACATTATTCCAACAACCGCGCTTACTTGACTCTTTGCTCTCTCTCTCCCCCCCTCCGCCGCCATCTCTTTCTCTCTCTCCCCGTTCTTTTCTCGCGCGTGCTGCGACCAGCTGCGAGCTGCGACTAGTTTTGACAATCGTTATCGAAACGAAGAGACGAGAAGGAAGAAGAAGATTCGTGGTCGTTGACGATCATGGGAGACTCTACGAAAATATGAAAAAAAAACAACGCCGCCCACATCCATTTTGCGGCAGATTTTTGAACACATGTACATACGGCGGTGAAACTGTGTTTGGACATAAATGTATATGGGGCGTTCGACGTCAATTTAGACAGTTTTACAACTGTTAATTGCGCAGCATTTTTTTTCTCTACCCTCTGTAACAAATTTTGTTATCGTTATTGAGATATCAAATTTTTTTTGATTTTTCGAAAAGGAAAATGGATTCCTATTAATCACTTTGGTAGTCACTTTGAAACACGGATTTTACCCATTCTTAATACAAAATCATGATCGACGTTTCGAAATTTGGTGTATGAACTTTTTTTCGATGAAATTTTGAAAAAAAAAGTCAAAGTGTTGTAAATCTCGAACGTAGCCGCAACTTGAAGCACTAGTGGCAGCGTGTCGTGTGAAAAACACGAGAGTGCGTGGGGAGCGGGAAATGCATGAAAACAAACGCAGCCATGGCGATTTTTGTTGTTTTCCTGTACTTTAATCACTTACAAAGATTAATCGGTTATTCTTCAATCAACACACACACAGCATATTGTATTACAAGTATTCAAAACGACGAGTTGGCTGATTTGGAATCATTCAAAACCATTCGAAAACAGCTGATTACATTTTCTCCACTTCGCAAATTCCCAGTTCCAATTTTGCTTTACTTTTTACTTTAATCACTTACAAAGATTAATCGGTCCAACTTGAGAAAGCACCGGTGGCAGCGTGTCGTGTGAAAAACACGAGGGTGCGTGGGGAGCGGGAAATGCATGAAAACAAACGCAGCCATGACGATTTTTGTTGTTTTCCTGTACTTTAATCACTTACAAAGATTAATCGGTTATTCTTCGATCAACACACACGCAGCATATTGTATTACAAGTATTCAAAACGACGAGTTGGCTGATTTGGAATCATTCGAAACCATTCGAAAACAGCTGATTACATTTTCTCCACTTCGCAAATTCCCAGTTCCAATTCTGTCCTGTTTTCAGTTCTGCTCCTCCAGGGAGAAACGTTATTCATCCGCTTTCGGTGATCATCTCCTCGTTGCTCTCTTCCATGTCCTCCTGTTGCTCCTGTTCACTCGGCGGCTCGTACGCTTTATCCAACGGACTCGCCACGACGCCACCAGCCCAGACGCTCATTTCCACGGCGAGCTTATTACCGCCTTCCAAAAGCGGCCTATAACCTCCGTGAGCAAGCACCCTCAAGAGGGTCTGCGCCGTCAAACAGACGAGATCCTGTTGCTCGAGCGTCATCGCCGTATGAACTCGAATATTACCGCCTTCGCAAGGATCCGAAATGCCTTTGTGAAAAAAGAAATGCGCGCAATTTCCGGCGTATAAATTCGAACATTAAAATAACGTCGTTAAAAATAGAAAGGGCCCGTACATCGTGCCGTATCGCGGAAAAAAAGAGTTGGAAGTATCGAAAGTATCACAATCAGATTTTTCAAAATTTAAAGCAATTTTGAAGTATTTATAGCACGTACAGTGAAAGCTCGTTTGTCCGAAGGAGACAAAAAAAACGTTCAAGACGTTTTTAAATTTGGCTGTTTTTTTTTTTCGATAAATCAAAAAAAATTCAATGCTCCTGAATACCGACCTGCGGAACCTGGCAAAAATAGGCCAGACGCCAGCAACTGCAGTACTCTCCTGTACGCCTGGTTGATCGGTAAGGCCTGTCTGCCTGGATTATTCATAATGGCGTTATGCGCCAATAGATCCAACATCCACGGTGACATAGGCTCGAAACCCTCGAATCTGCTTCGCAAATCGCGCAACAAACGAATAAGTATCTTGATGCACGAGTGATGGGCGTTCTCTTCGAACCAACGAGAATGCCGGATGGCGGCCAAGTGACCTTGAAAAAATAACGTCTGTTTTCATGCCGCCGTTCTTTCAATGTAATCACAATTGAGGATGTAGCTCGGGTACTGTTTCAGCAAAATCCCGTCCTCTGTATGTTGCGTATGATTGATTTTTGTTTAGATTTTTAGAGCATCTAATTGCAATTCCGAATTTTGTCGCGCCTCCGTCATGGTTTGAGCCGTACCTTGGCAAATTTTCACATCGAGATGTTGATCGGCCTCCAATTTCCGAAGATTTTGGTGCAACGTCGTTATAAGAATTCTCACGGTAGCCTCGTTGTTGGATATGTCAAAGCCACGTTCGGTTTGGAGCAGCTTGAAAGTTTCCTTCGGATTTGCCGTTTTAAGATCCGCGTAAACTTTCGCTCCGAGCGCTTCGACCGCCGTTTTTGTCGGTAGGGTTTTCAAAATAACGACGATATCCGCAATGTTGTGACCCTTTATCATCGTACCTTTCTTGAAGCTGCCGACCTTTCGCACTTCTTCCAGTTGCTGCGTGCAAAGAACGAACAAACGTTTTCGGAAAATCAATCACTGCGATACAAAAGTCGGTGTTCCAGATGCGTTAAAATATTTTGCATATGAAAAGAAAACAAGTTTTCCAAATTTTTTTTACTTTTCACACAGTGGTTCAGGTGATTTACAGTGATTTACGATTTTTCTGGATGGTAAATGGAATTCCCGTTACATTTCAAGCATTAAACGCGAGAAAAGTGTTTTGCTGAAAAACATAGAGAGGGAGCCAGCGGTAAATGCAAGACAAAACTTACGCAGGATTCGAACGTGCCCGGCGCTACGATTAAATTGTCAAGTACAGTCTGCAGCTTGACTACGAGATCAAGTATGGAAGATTGTTCTTTCGGCGTTGGGCACATGTCAGTATTTTTCTTTACGAGCGCCATGGTAAAGTCAGACTCGTCCGGAGTCGGTTTGACGGGTGGAAAAGCTGCTTCGCACAGAGTGTAATCGAACGGATGGCGCGGAAGAAATTGCTTCCTCGGAAAGCCCATGCCTCTGCCGATACCCCCCCTCCCGCCTCTGACGACGCCGCCTCTCCCGCCTCGGACCATAATCTGCGAAAACTTTCGTAGATGGAAAAACAACATTCGCCGATACTCGTCTGTATTAACTAAATGCTCTTTGGTTCACAAAATACGAAATTATTTTCTGTGGCAAATTGGAGCACGATCCAAAGGCGCAGGTTTCATATAATTTGAAAGTACATGACTAAATGAAAGTAGAAAGGCTGTGTCTTACAGGAATTTCATTTTGTATGAATTTTAATTGATAATTCATGAAAAAAATGAATTATACTGAACACTTTTCCTTTGCTAATTAATCAGTTTAGTGAATAATATGGTTGTCAATAATGATTCATAAGATAGCATTGATCTTGAAACAAAGCAAGATTTTCGATGCAAAACCATAAAATTAGACCCAAGGGTGAAATTTCTGTGAAAATAACGGAAAACTTGGCTATTTTGTTTGTCGGGCGTTGAAAAATGCAATAACAACCGAGCAAAGTGTCGCTCAATGTAAGGTTAAAACAGCATGAATTCAATCGTAACAAGATTCGATTCAACAGCGTGGGAAATAATTCGAACGTGTTTTTTCAGTCAACGTTACGGAATTTCATTCTCGTGTCAAATCAACGATAGTTTACAATTTGTTTCGCGCAATATACAGTGGATGAAAATCGATACTCCGTGCTACGAGGATTTTGAGGTTATGCGTCAAAATACCCCCGGCAAGATTATTTGCCATCGAAATAAGTACAAATAAGAGCCTCGTAATGAGATGATTCACAACTCACCAATTAAGTTTTGCGAGTATCAAAAATGCGTGAAAAGATTCGTATCTTAGATCGTTTTCGACAATGGAAGAGTTTCGACTGTATTGTACGCGAATCCCGAACTTATTTTGCTCTATCTCAGGTAGCGTCATTTGTAAACGCTCTTTACGTCCATCAGATGGGAGCTCTGGTCATGTGACCAATTTTGAGCGCGAAACTTGAATTATCGTTCACTCAGACGGGACAGAGTTTGAAGATCGTCGTTCTATCTTTAAGAAAGTATTCAGATT
Source organism: Heteropelma amictum (assembly GCA_959613375.1). NCBI lineage: Eukaryota > Metazoa > Arthropoda > Insecta > Hymenoptera > Ichneumonidae > Heteropelma > Heteropelma amictum. The sequence goes on along the minus strand of OY390721.1, from coordinate 4,289,595 downwards.
TATGCTTTTCGAAATTTGAGTTCAAACGGTTTTTTATTAATTTAGATAGACAATGTCTCCACTTTCAAGTAGATTCGTCCGGAGGATATCTGGAAAAAGCCGCGCGGAGAAATGTGGAGAAAAAATGATTGTGCATGTACAATAATTGAAGTACGTCTGCCAAAGCTGTCGAAAACATTAAAAATATTTTTTCATTTATTCTCTCTGAGTAACGGGTACAACATTATTTGATATAAATCAAATATTCCTTCTCTTCCGTCGGTTCATGCATCGACTGGGTAATATAATTCCATAATTCCATTTATTAAAAAAACAATAAATCGTGTCGAAAAAAAGTCGATTTTGCACTCTTGATGGCTTCTTCCTCTCTTCAATAGTAATCCGGCACAGGAGCGCATGCAATTTTCACGAAATCTTCGTATTTCACTTGGCCATTAATTGACACGTTCGCCTCGCGGAAAATTTGTTCGACTGAAATAAATGAAAGCTTAAAAATTGTGTAGCTCGCTAATTTCATTGCAGAGAATCATGACGATTTTGTTTATTCAAGAAATTCAAGAATTATTGTGTTTGTAACTGCATCTTTATCTTTTTTCTCCCCTGCTGTAAAAATTCAAATTTCCGGAAATCATTAACGCACAAACGGATTAAAAACAAACCTTCTTTGTTGCTCAATCTTTCCCCCCAGTGGAGCAACATGTGAGCGAGTTGGCGAGCAGGTATTGTTCCGCTGGCTGCAGAATCGGCTGCTCTGAAAGCTTCGATGACTTCTCTGGGCAGGTCCTCCGCTCTGGTTTGCAAGTGCATGACTTCCAGGAAATCGGCGAAAGACATTTTGCCATCTACATGAAAATAAGAAACGCAAATTTTGTTTTCATCGTTTTTTTATCAAATTTGACGTTCCAAAAAAGCATCGACAATTCTTTACTTTTGTCTTTGAGATATTTATTCAATTCCGCTATTGTCGGACTGAGGCCCAGAGAACGCATTATTATCGTTAGTTCGTCCAGCGTCTTGATTTGTCCGCTACGAGCAAAGAGATAAAAGCATTCACGGAATTCTGTAAAAAAAAAGAATCATCGAAGACGATTGAAAACAAATTCATACGAGCGAGAAAATGTGTTTTTTTTTGTTTTCACTCACCATCTATGTCTTCTTCTCGGAAATAACGTGCCTGAATAGAAAATTATGGAAAAAAAAAAATCAATGAAAATTTTGCCAATTTTAATTATTTTATTTCTTATTAACGTGATTATTCGTTATTAAGGAGATATCGTAGACAATTTATATAATTTTTCGAATTACGAATTTTGTGTCCTGAATTTTTTTCTGAGTTTGTGCACCGTTCAATGACATTTTCAATGAAATTGTAAATTTACGGTTTTACAAATACACGCAAACAGAGATATCACTGAGAACGAAAAATTGACACGGGAGTTCGTGAAGACAATAACGCGCGCGGTGGAAACATTCTATACAAAATAAGAGCGCTTATTGTTGAAGACACAATTACCATTGTTTATCTTTGGTTACTCGATGAAAAGACAATAACAATCACGAACACGCCGTGTGTGTGAATATTATTGTGTCTATTAATGCGACTGATATCTCATCCAAGTCATGTCCAAGTGGAGAGTACACGCAGAGATACGTGTCAAACTGACACATGAAACCTAACCTCTATCGGTGTAAGAATAATTGTAGTTATTTATAGACTTCGCGTCTGATGCGTCCGACGGTCTGACTCCCGACTGCGCCATCTGGCGTATCATACGCTCACCCGACTTTGTACTACAAATCGAGAGAGAAGATACGCTGCATCAAACTGCATACATAATTGATTGTCTTGTAACATAATAATTTCGGCGAATAAGAATAATATTGATCGCACATTTGCGATCTGTGGGTATTTCGGTTGGGGTACGAGAAGGAGTTCGAACTGTGTTACTCGAAAAATGTTTGATATAACAACGGCGGCAGAGCGATCGTGCGGTTCTTGTGACGTTAGTCACTTTTGAGAGACGGAAGATGTTTTTCGGAAAGCTTTGCAGTTCCGCATACCTCCGACAAGCGACGCTGTCGTACCGTCTCTTTTATTTGTTTTGCGTTCTGACAAGCAGTTGGCATAAATGACGTATCAATTCCAAGTGTTGAAGTTATTCAGTCAAATAAATTTAGTCTCGTTGGAGAACTCGATGAGGTAGAAGCATTGTGCGCTTTTTTCGCCATTCAATTCTTGAATACGTGGGTAAAAAAAAAAAGAAATACTGAAATACTCGTTTGTTTTTGATGATCACTGTTGCCTCCGCGTCATAATATACGAGACGGAAGATAGAAAAACGGTGTTGCGTTAAAGGAGAATGCAGCCGCGTTTCGTAATGTGTATATGGAAACAAACGGAATTATTCGTGAATTAAAATAAATTATTATGATCGTCCGCATACTTTTCGAACGATTCTACGATAATTGTGTGCAGATCGTAACTATAACCGTACTATAAAAAGGACAAAAAATATGCATTCAAAGTCCTGAATAGGCGTTTGTCATCCTGGGCGACCATTGAGCTACGTGTGTGTGTGCGTGTCGGTCAAAGTCGACTCTAGGTACGTACATCGACGAGATATCGTTATAATTATCATTAACCGTTGACCCTTTAGTAATTACCGTGCTTCTTTTCGTGTAACTAAAAAATATATCGATTACTAGTGCATTAATTCCGCTAATAGATGACTGGCGTTAAATATCGTTTTTAAAATTATATAATGTAAATCAGCAATAATAATAATGATTATTATTATTATTGCTGGTTCAACATTAATGATAATTATTGACAGGAATAATAAATCATTATTACTACTAAATTATTAAATATACATTAAGAAATTATAATGAAAAGTGAACATTAATATCTGATAATAATAATAACTATTATTATTATTATTTGTACGTAACAATGTATCATATTTTTTGTTGGATCATCGAAACTCTAACATTAAGGATCATTACTGTTTAATCCATTAGTGAAAAATAAAATCGACGTTTAGGTTATGTTTTCATACGAAGGAAGAACGGAAAGTTCTTTATGTTCTGAAGACGATATTATTCAAGGTCAATGAGACGTGTTTTTCATTCAGTCTCTTGAAGGCATACGAATTCGAAAGGCCCACTCTTCCTCGTGCATTTGAATAAAACAATAAACGAAAGAAAGAAAGTAAAAGTTAATTCACTGCGTTTTTTAATTATTTCACTACCCATTTCCAAACAATTTTATCTCAATTTACTTTTTCCATTAAGGTAATAAATTAAAAGATAAAGGCAATTTATAGATAAAAAGCTCATTTTTCATGTTATTGATCATTATAATGTACGAATAAGATATTTTTACCCAACTCTACCACATTTGCTAAAAATATAGGCACAAAAAACAGTTTACATAACTGGATTTTCGTAGATTACATCAAAATTATTTTAAAAAAAAAGTATTTCGTCTCAGAGTACGAGTCTGGACGTAAAGAAAAAGTGAGATTCTCAGACGAAAATATTGGGCAGCGTTTTCGGGCATATTTCGAATGTAGATGGACAAAAATGACGAAAACATCGTTCATAATAACTCTTAACCTCCAAATTACCCCGAACGATGTGTAAAAAAATAAGGAGAAAATAGAGAGTTTCACCATTTTTCATTTCTCAAGGCTATTAGAAGTGACGAAATGCATCTGGAAACAAAATTTTTACAAAAAATCATGTGTTCGGAATCCACCCCTACAGGGGTGTTTTCTCACTTCATTCCTGAATGTATCGCTTATTATTATTGCGGTGAGATTACCATTCAAGCTGCCTCACTGATCGTAAAGATTGTCAGTTAAGCAGCTGTCGGTTTGTCAATAACGTAAAAAAATCGACAGCCAGATTTTGACCGACCACGTGTGATAGATCGAGAATTAATTATTTTCATCAGTCAATTTATGCCTATCTTATTTCTTTAGATTACTTGATGGCTATCGAGAATTTAAAACAATGATTACGTACTTGAAATCCTCGTATAGTGCAAGCGTAATGCATTTAACGTTGCATGTGTTTATGTATCTACGAACGGTAATGGTAAGTACTTGGGTGTGTCGGCTGTGCAGTTTTTCAAAATAATTAATGTTGAAAGAATAAACAAAACTGAAAAATCTTTTACGCTGAATTGCCACACATTGACGAGAAAAACATCCGCCGAATCCGGAATGTGGAAAAAGCGAAAACGCTTTTTCTTTTTACGCATTTTTGTCGAGTAGTCGTGGATTTTTCATCGATCTTTTGTGAGGTTAGAATTTTTCCAATAAAGACCTCGTGACTGCAAAAAATCTGCAAACATTTGACGTACACTTGAGAGATTGTTTTTCCGGATCAAGTTTTTCTCGTGTACAAAACAACGATGATTCACAATTTATATCGAACGCTATCCATTTGCGCAAACAATGACGCGACAGAATACGCAGTGTAATTCGCATCCGAACGTTCGCCTTCGAGCTTCGCGGTGCTCGATGGTTTTCTCTTCATATTTTATCTTATTTTCGCGCAAGTACGTAATGAACATTGATTGATAATGCTGAGCAGCGAGCAACATATCTCTCAATGTCGCTGATTGAAACCGATGAAAAAGAGAAAGAGAAACTTGTGGAGTACGGGAACGTTGTAATCTTCGAACAAGTGCATCAATGAAGAATAATTTAACGCACAATTTAACATAATTGAAATTATCGTTCGAGCGACTAATTCGCTAAAGAGCTTTGTCACGCATCAATTTTCGTTATCATGATATCGCTGAAGTTACAAAGTCGGATTTTCTCTCTGTGAGGTTCATACACGAAAATCCGAATTTTATCGATTTTTCATATTGCATTTTCCCGAAATTTCGTTATATCTCCTTTCTTTTTTGCAAAAATGTAATAATTTCGAAAAATTCCTTCGAAACATTCAGCGAATCGTAAAATATCGCATTGTCCTCTACATCTGGCATTCGAACATTTATATTGAATTATACGACTGAAATTTGATATGCCAATTTAACTCGTTACTGTACGCAGAGGTTTAACGCAAAAATCTCAATTTACACGCACATTACGACTACGTACGTAATTACACCGTGCACCGACGTGGATGAGAGACAATTCGACATTGTGAGTTCAGCGACGCCATCTGTGGGTGAATTATGTCAAGCTCGGTGTAAAACGGAAGGTGGCGATAGGAATTATTTTTATCGATCGAAATCGAGAGATTTTTATCAACACCGGCAATTAATTCCAACGAAACTCCTCCGTTCTTCCAGACTTGTTAACGGTAGAGGCGGAGCGGCGAATAATTTCCGATGATATTACTAAAAGTGACAATAGCAAATATTCCTTCTTGCCGAACAATAAAAATTGTCGAAGGATTATGAGCGGACACGTCGCAGCTGGTCCTGTCGACGGGAGCCAAGCGGTACTCGAAAGAATCCAAGTGTCGGTCATGCCAAATACGACGAAGCAACCCCTGGCTCCCTCGTCCAACAGCGCTCCTGAAAAAGGTGCAGAAATTACGGTGAGCTTCGTGACAAAGCTTTCCTCAACATAACCATAACAATAACATCTAAAACAGTAAATGTTTATTGTTTTAAATTCTCAATATTCACCGAACAATCTAAACATACATGATAGACATCATTTCAACGTCAAAAACAATTATCGCCCAATTTGGCATTTGAAAAGATTCAGCTGCCATTAAGTTACGCGTGAGCCTCCCTGATTCATTTACCAATGCTGCAATTACACCTGAAACGGTAGGCGATCGAAAAATGTGGAGGGTTAGATAGATCCAGAGTGTTTTCCGTAATTTAAAAAAAAGGCGCGTTCTCCGCCAAGGGACTACAGCAAATATCGTTAAAGCCGACCGTATAACACTGCGTTTGACTAGCGCAGTATTCAAACATGGCGGCGTCGAGATGTGATAACATGGCATGCGCGTGCGTAAAAACACGCGACGTGTTTTTTGTAGCAAAAATGTCACAGCTAAAACCGCCCCATGAAAGTAATAAAACGAATGAAACAAAGAATTAAAGGATCAAGGCTGCTTACCCCACCCGCCAAACCTCGCATGTCACACTTTTGAGAATCCAAATGTTCGACGGCAATTAAAAAAAACCGTACTATAAAGGCGATTTAAAAAAAAACTACAAGTCGTTTCAAACGACACAGATCCAATCGAGTGAAAAAATATTCCCGATAACAACGTCTCTACATTTTACTCTCTCTCGGTTGGATTTTACAGGGCACGCAGAGTTCAATAGCGAACGAGGGTATATCGAACGCGAATAGAGTATGGACGAGCTTATTGGCAGGAGCTGCTGCCGGGGCTGTAGCAAAGACCTCGATAGCCCCCCTCGATCGTACGAAGATCAATTTTCAAATATCAAAACAGCCGTATTCGGCGCGGGCCGCGATCGAATTTCTCGTGCACTCGTACACGAAGGATGGTCTGATGAGCTTGTGGCGAGGTAACAGCGCTACGATGGTGCGAATAATGCCGTACGCGGCGATTCAATTCACGGCGCATGAACAATGGAAGAGAATTCTCAAGGTCAACGGTCCGGAAACGTAAGGATAAAATGCTATTTATTATATTTTTTCATTATTATTTTCGGTAAATGTTCAGATTTTTTTTAAGGTTATCAACTAGTAGGTATCACGACTAGTAGTATTACACGCAGGGAGACGCCGAAATTTGTTCAGTATCAAAGTTTTTCGGAACAATACAGGGAAAAGAAACTTTCCGTCGTGTTGCTGAAGTTTTCGTAACTGTTTTTTTTTTGTCGTCCAAAAAAAGCAAAATCTTTTACAAATGTAAAAACAACCCACAACAACAACAAGACTGATTGAAACGTTTCTCAAGGAAACATGCTTAGCAATTTTCACGACTGGAAAAGCCTTCTGGTCGATAGAACCGTAAAAAAACCCAGCGAAATATCAATTTTCCACAGTTTCTGTAAAAACCGTTTTTTGATTGCAAGAAAATTCTTATTGAAACATTTCAGGGTCCTTCAGTGATGAAATATTCATTGTGACACACAATGGAGCGACTATTCTCCGCGAAAACAAATCCAAGATGGATGTTCAGATGAAATTATGGAAAATTGAAAATTCGCTGTTTGGAGCTGTTTTTTATTCATAAAAAATTGTTTCGCGAAAAATGTTGGTCTTCTCCGATGGAATATCGTCAATGACGGTAGGAAGAAGTCAAATAAAGCAGCGAACGGCGGAAAAACATCACGAATGTACCGATAGAATTGCGAAAAAACGTAACTGCGTTCGCCATTTTTTTTTTTATCAAAAAAGCTTTCAATCGAAACTTGTAACCTCCGCCGACTGATTCTCATTGGCGGGAGAGCCTACCAGTTGGTGAAATCGTTGAAAAAAATAAATAAAAAGTTTTCCGGAAAAACCGCGTTTCTGAATGTTTACCATGTTTTTTTCTCACGACAGAGTCGCTGAATGTTTTATAATCATTTTGCGTATCAACAGAAACAACGCGACGAGATTTCTGGCTGGTTCCTTGGCGGGTGTGACCTCGCAGAGTTTAACGTATCCTCTGGATCTGGCGCGTGCGAGAATGGCTGTAACGCAAAAAGCCGAGTACAAAACGTTGCGTCAAGTATTTTCAAGGATTTACACGCAGGAGGGAATATCTTCGTTCTACAGGGGTTTTACCGCAACGATACTCGGGGTCATTCCTTACGCCGGTTTCAGCTTCTTCACGTACGACACGCTCAAGCGCTGGTTCGCCGGTGAGTTATTCTCGATTTTGCGACTATAAATTTTACAAATTCCCAAAGTGGCAATTCCATTTTCCATTTGACTATTTTTTGCGATTTCAAAGTTGTTTTCGTTCGACTTAATCAGGTTCTCTTGTAATTTTACGATCTCGATGTCCTAGAGGATCAAAATTCACATTCGCATTGTTTCAATGTTTCGTTAACTTGTTCACAAAAATGAGGAAATCCGAAAAACGGAACATTTTTAGAAAAAATTCTTTATCGAAGAAAGTTTCAAGAGTATCCTCATGATTTTTGGTGTAGACGAGTTTTCAACGTCGCAGATCTCTAATTTGCGATTAGAACAAACGTTTTGTGCGAAAGTTTGAAAAATTTTCGATTTTTTTCTGAAAACTGGTGTTTTGGAGTTCTTTGATAATGGATTCGTGATCAGCGACCCCAAACACCCACGAAACCGTGTACGACTATCGAAAAAGTTGTCTTCTTGAAAATGTGTGCCCCAAAGGGTTAATTATCAGCTCATCGGGATCTGAGTGTATCGCAGAATCCTCAAATGCGCGTTGCCCTGGAATTTTGTACCGTTTTTGAGTTCGAATCTTCCAACTAGACGAAATATGGGACATGAGATGGGAATAATGAAGTTTGCGACTTTTTACGTGCAGTACACACGATAAACAACCCTGCGCTCACAGCCATGTCCGCTTTGATCTGCGGAGCGTTGGCCGGTGTAGTTGGTCAGACCAGCAGTTATCCACTCGATATCGTACGCCGAAGAATGCAAACTTCCGCCATTAGGGGTGCCTACTATCACACCATATACGATACTACCGTTAAAATATACACGTGAGTATGGAAAAAAAGAATCGAAATCAAACGTCCCGATATCGTCGCTGTACAACCTTCATTTCTCGTCTCTTCAACACCCATTACCGCTGAAGCATCTTCTGTAGGCACAATCCCAACAAAACGGAAATAGATTGCATGTTTTGCGTGTCAATGTCGAAAAAATTCGAAAAAGAATTAAAAATTCTTCGAATCGAAATGTCACGCTGAAAATAATCGCGTTACATAACCTAAAACTGAGTCGAGAACAGTAAAAACGTGAAGAAAAACCTCTAGTATCAAATTAATCGTGGAAATCGATCGAAACGTATGATCTCACCGTTATTACAGGGAGGAAGGTGCAATGGCGTTTTTCAAAGGCCTCAGCATGAACTGGGTCAAAGGTCCCGTAGCGGTTGGCGTAAGCTTCGCGACTTACGACGTCATTCTCGAGTCGCTGAGGAAAATCATGCGTTGATGAAGCGTACCGACGTTGCAGAGCCGCAACTTTGTTTAGTCGCGACAAAACGCAACATTCTTAGTTCTTTGTTTGCAAGATCGATCATGCGTATGATCGATACGCGAGTAATGAGATTGATGAAAATTGTTGAAACGTTATTTGTTGTTAAATTTATATGTTCGTTACGAGGGGGCGATCTGAACGCCTCCTAGCGGGGAATCGCGTCGCTCACGCGAGTCACCCTTGCGTCAATGTACTATTTTTAAGTATGGGAACGCGGAGAAGTAAAGAAATAATTAGGAAATTTCGTCGAATGAAGAATTGTGGTACGAAGATCGAAGCAACGAGTATTTTTTTACGAATGAGCCGTCGTTTCTTTTTGTTTTTCTACACTTTTTATTCGCTGAGCACAGAACAACGGATATTCCGGAATTTTGATGAAAATTGTTGAGTGCGCGTTTCGCGACCATTTTTTATAGTATCATGTCCAATCCGATTTCCGGTGAGGTCATGACGGTTCCATTATGAGGAGACTAGGTAACGAAGCCCAAACTTTCGATAACGGGGTACGGAAAAACTGAATATTTTGGCGAACCGCGTGCTGCTCCCTAGCGGCGACGGCTAGAACTTATTTTCCATGATTCGAAATATTTTACGAATAAAAATTCAAACTCGAGTCAGAATTATTCGCGCACAGTCATGAGCAATTCTCTTTTTGACGTTTAAAAAAATGTATTTTAATAAAACTACCGAAATACCGATTGAAGATCAAACGTTTCGAATTTATGGTCCCGAACCACAGATTCGGTACAAAAGAGAGAAAAAAAAACTTCACCTATCGAAAAACACGCGAATATCCTCGAAGATAACTTTCCCGCGTTGATCCAACGTTCCAGCTCTATTCCGACAGCTCCGAGATGAAGGTACACCAAAATCCTATTAGCAGGGTCTTTTTGACAAAAGGAAAATCCATCATTATGGCGGATGAATTTTTCGATTTTTTCTTGAGCCATCCTAATATAATACGCTAATAAAACTCAAGCCATGCGGTTTATGTACAAAATTACGCAACGCACGAATACTCCCAGGTCTCTATTATTGTTTCATCGCAATGTCAATGGATGAAAAATATAAGGCGAAGCTTTTCGGCCAAAAGACGCAAAGTTTGGCGTTGAATGTACTTACGCGTAACATGTATGACGGGAATCAATCGTATCGCAATTTATGTGCCTCGAAAGCAAAGAGAAAAAAAGATCCCAAGCGGATAAAGTTTCGTTTGGAAAAACGTTCTTTTCCGAATCGAGTCAGAGCCTTGCTTGCTGCTGCTCGTGAGTTTCGTCGTTTCAATTAACAATGAGATGTGAAGACTAATGCCTTAGTCAGAGATGTAAGTGACTCGTGTCAATTAACGCTCTCGCCTTCTTAAATATTTAACGAAAATGTTTGTTTGTACATGTATACATATAATATACATTAAAAACTTTTGAAAAAGTGACGAATGTACGCCAAATAATTAAAGAAGTAGCTTCCCTCGAGAGATATTTGAAAAAAATCACTATAAAATATAAAAGTAGCATCGTACAAAATACTTTAGTGTTATAACGCGTAACTGCATACGATAATGAAGCTTCCGGAAAAATGGAACAGAACGAACATTTTGCGTACTTGGCAATGCTGTCAAAATCTGAGAAAGCATCGTATGTAAGACACCGAGCCCAATAACTTTGAATAATAGTGGTATTTCAAGGTCATTAAAACAGCCAAAAAAAGCTCTGAGAATATTCGGGATCCTTATTTCCTTCCCATGTTGAATAAATTGCTTTTCTCTGGACTCGGATTTTGTCGACTTTTTCGGTGTTTTCGAATCTTTTTTTCGATTACTTCGTTCATTTTTTCCGACACGCTTTATCCTCACGATACGTGATCAGCTGCCCCGAAAATCGTTCAAGGGGTTGAAATTGAGTTTTGAGACACCCCGCGTATGAACGATTACAAGATTACTCGTGAAAAGTGTGATTTTAAAATCCTGTTCAAAAATATCCAGTACCATTCTATATGTTAGCTTTCATATCGATTTTGTTTCACGCGAAGTTGTCAAGAAAAATGAGTAAAATTTCGGGCAGCATCCTAAAGAGTGGTTTTAAACGGAGTGCACATGCGCTCGTACACACGACTGAAAAAAGACGGAGAATTTTTTGAATTAAACTTTGATTATTTTACACGCGTATCTCCGAAGAAAAAGGAACATTATTCCATCTTTACGTCCCTGTTCGGCTCGGCGATTCGACGAAACATTATAATCCGAGGTACAACGAGGGCACAAACAAGAGAGTACAATTTAATAAGAATAATTTCGTTTATTTCCCCTCATGGTCGATCAATCAACGACGAAATTCGTACCAAAAGTCGCGCGTAAAATAATCTCACATCGGAGATTATTGTACGGATTGGTCCAAGATCAGCCGACCATCGTTGAAGACTTTCGTCGTTTGAGGGCGTCATACGCAATGGTGGTGTAAAAAATTATGCAATTTTTGTCGTTTCTCCTTCGGGATAGATGCAAAAATTTCGTTAGATTTTTTCGTTTCCGTTTCTCGCGAAATCCGTCCATCCAGCGAGATCGCGAAAGTTCGTCATTGAGGAGAGAAAAAGGAAAAGGCGTCATCGCGAATCGGCGAAAAGTCGATCGTGAATTATTTCGGTTTCGTTTCCTGGTCGTTGACGTATCTTATGTATATCTCTTGTTCCTCGTGGCCACCCGCGGGTATCTCCGCTGGATCGAGGTACGAAACGCCGATCGCGAGGACGGAGCCATCGTGACTGAAACTGAGCGCCGCCACACCGGCGTTGTAACGATGGAACTGGCACAGGCGTTTTTTATTAAAACCGTCCCATATGTTGACATAACCGTCGGAACCACCGGTCGCAAACGTGTTGTAAGTCGAATGAAAGCTTATCGCGTTAACCGGATAAATGTGCTCGACGTTGTTCTCCTTTATTCTGTGACACTTGAAGGCGTACTTTTTCTTCTGCGCCTCGGGCGTCGTGTCGAGGTATTCGACCGCTACCCGACCTTCGATGCTGCTCAAAACGTAACCCTTTGAAATTGAAAGACAAAAGTTTCTCGTTTGTTGCTTCTCTGTTCTTGCAAGTGAACGCTTGTTATGGACGTACGGCAGACACTGTTCCAGCGACAATGACATTTTTTTCGATTTTTCTCTCTAATTCTCGAGAAGATAAGGAGAAATGAAACATTTTTCGCGGTGTCTCGGATATAAAGGGTTTCCATTCCTCGTGAGAAACTCGGTGGTTTTAAGAAGTGGACGAATCGATTTGGAATGAAAAAGACCATTTTTGAACGCTTCTAGATATTTTTTTCGTACAATTAGCAAAACCCTTTCGATATAAAATAAAAATGAAAAATTTTGTCAAAAATATTTAAAAAACATTTAGGGGTGGGTCACCCTTATCATTTAGGGCTATGAAAAATAGATGTTTGCCGATTCTCGGACCTACCCGATATGCACACCAAATTTCATACAAATCGGTCCAGCCGTTTCGGAGGAGTTTCGTAACGAACATTGCGACACGAGAATTTTATATATTAGATACCGCATAGACGACTTTTTCAATGGCTGATAGCTTAAAAATCGAAAAGAAAGGAACTTTTTTTCTGTCGCTCGTGCTGTTTTTTCATTCTACGAGAATTATGAGTGTTTTCAACCGGTCACGTGCACCAATTCATTTAAAACGTGATTGCCCCTGCCCGCTCTCTTCGCTCTTCTTTCCCAGAGACAGAAATACTGAAATTTACCTGCTCATTGGGAAAACCCTTGATGCATCTCGTCTGATATTTCAGACTGCTCTCCCGTCTCTGAAACATTCCGGCCATGTTTCTCAAATCCCAGATGCAAACTTTTCTCTTTGCCGTACCGACGACGAATTTGTCACCGCAAACTGACAGCGCGAGAACGACATCAGGCTGCAAATAACTGCCTACGCACGTAGGCGTTCTGGGATCCCAGAGCTTTACCGTCGCGTCCCAACCCCCTGTCAATATCGCGTTAACAGCGGGACAGTATTCTATTTTTCTTATCGCCTTGTCGTGATTACCCATGATGGATTCTGCAAGGACGGAAAGCAAAAATGCGTTTCGAATAACGAAAGAGGGGGGGATGTCGATTAGTGTTAACATTTTTTCTTCTCGATATTATTTGCATCGAAGATTCGATTTTTGAAAAGACTGTTTTTTGAGATTTAACGAGTGACGTTCTGAAATTCTGAGACTAAAAGTTGATTAGCGTTCCTTTGTTCGACAAAATTCCGACGATTCTTCAATCGTCAAAGTCAAAGTCAATCGGATCGGCGCAAACGCGCTGATCGAGCGAGCGTACGTTTTATATTGAATTGAATTACATTAATTAATGACTATAAATTAATTAATAAAGATAAATGATGAATTGCAATTCAGAAAAAAATGATTTTTTTTGGAAAACTTACCTGTGTTGGTGTTAATGTCATACATTTTTAACGTGGTGCCTAAGCCGCCGCTGTACGCGTGAACGGCATCCTTGCGTTGGAAAAATAATTGTTTTATTTTGTTACAATCTTCATGCACGGAGCGTGGTATTTTGCGGAAAAATGTAGGCGGCGTTAAAATGTTCGGGCTTCTTAATTATCACTATATGGTTTTCATGTTTGAGACGAAATAAAACTTTTTCAAAGAGCGGTAAAACTAATAATTGGTCCAGTGTTTTTTCCAAAAAAACATGAACAAGCTACGAAACTTTGTATTTTTGTTGTCTTTTCGAGATAATTTTTTTTTTCGCATTTTTCGTAATGTAAGATGTCGGCGATTTGAAAACTTACCTGGAATGCTACGTCGAGTACCGGCAAATCGTGATTGTATTTTAATCTCATGGAATTCGTGTGTATGTCGTACAACCGTACTGTGCTGTCCCATGATGAAACGAGCAAGAATTGTGTGGAATTTGGGCCAAATTCTACGGCGGAAATGGCATCCAAAGGGGGCGATTTGATCTTACATTCCGTTCGTGATTCCATTATTATTTCTGCAACGTGAAATACCCGGTAAACAAATATTCCATCTTTACATAACCTAAAAACATCGAGAAAATCATCAATTTTGTGTGTATACCATGCGGTTATGATCTGATGATAATAATTGTTCTCTCGCAGCCCCTCCTCCCGCTCTCGACGGTGTACGTTATTTTTTGTTTCCCCACTTGTCAAAGATAAATATGATTTTATGAATTTTTGTTTATGTGCAAAGTACAGTTATATACAGCATTGTACGAGTACGGAGCTCGACACTCGCGCTTTTTTCGTTCGAGCTGCCCATGCAACTATGTAGTTCGGACTTCTCTCGCTAGAGGCTCTATTGTGTAATCGCTGTGTGTATTAGTGACAATGGGTAAAGGAAACACCACATTTACCCGTGTGAGGGTGTGTGTGTTCTGAACATTTTATACTTGATCGAAAAAGCGACAGATGGCGCGCGACCATATTTCCGGATTTAAAACCAAAAAACGATCCCGTTAACGCCGCGAATGCTTCCGGGAGATCGAGTTTGTATCGTGATTATTAGATTTCATGATTTGATTGTCATTAGTCTTAGATGCGTTATTTCGTTCATTATAACTCAATGCGTTTATTCATAACTCAATGGGGATTGGTCGAATGAACAAGTGCCCAAAGAGTTATTGACGAAATTTCATCCACAATGTAGCATTAAATTATGAGCATACAGTTTTGGGACACCCTGTACATTCGATGACCGAATGTCTTTAGCAAACTGCGAGAACCCGCCGATTGAAATAATTCGATCGAAAAGAGTGCGCTCCGATGATACAGCAATTTGTGTCTCTAATACGGCTTTTCTCGCGGCTGTTATTTGCGTTGTCAGTATAAAAGTTGGTGTACTTTCGCTTCAATCCTCCGCGAGACAGGAGTCGTTTTTTATTTCTCCTTCTATTTATTCTCACCCTCTTTGAGTTCGCAAAACTCCCGTAATGAAAAACACGACGGTGCAAAGAAAAAAAAGGTACCATTAATGCCGACCGGGGCTTGCGAAACGAACAAGCGCCCGAAGGATCGCTGAGAAAACACAGTTATTAATCGGCTTGGTGTCAGATTAGGAGCGGCGATGTTTTTTTTTTTTTTTTCGTTTCTTTTTTCCTTTGACAAAACGTCAACGACTGTCGTTGAGGGTGGATGGAAAAATACAAGTTTTATTGGAAATTTTATCACAATAAGTACCATCAGTACGATTTCCCGTGACCCGGGCGAGGATTGGAAAAAAATTAATCATCGATTTTTATCATCGAGAATTTAAAACGTATATTAAGGAATCCCATGCATATTTTTTAAAAAACTTTTTCACATATTTTTCCTATATGTGTGTAGATTAGAATGGTTAAGGGGGAACTTTTCAAACGCACAATTTCACTTTCAAAGAGCCACCTTTAAATATTGAGCTAAATAATTCCTTTCGGGGGAAAAAACATTGATTTTGTTATTGAATTTAATCAACATAATTATTAAATTAAACTTATGATATTAAAAATTTATTTCTTTAAACAGGATTTTGTATGTAAAATATACAAAAACTCGATTTTCCATTTCCTCGATTATTTTTCGAGCGGTCCAACGTGTGTATTTGCTGATGGAAAATTGCTTCATCTTTGGAGTTTTGTAGAAAAAATAATCGGTATTTTTTCTCGATCATTTTTATACGAAAAAAAAAAAAATGTTGACGCACTGTGTATAGAAAATTTATTAGAACGATCGTTCGAATCGTCCCTCGGAAATAAAAGTCAATAATTCATGTCGTACGTAAATACATTTCTCTTTTTTTATATCAGAAATTCCTTCGGAAATATCTTAATTTATAAAAGAAATTCAACGTCAGATACCGAAAATATTTATTTTTTACAAACAAAAAAAAATGCAGATTGGACAGATGAGAAAAAAAAAGTGTCGAAAGCCATTCTTCAAGCATTCGCGAAAGATGTGTGACAAAAATAACGTACAGACCATCGTATATTTTCCATAGGAAAAATAATTACAATATTATAAGTAACAATTAGTCAAAAAAAAGTGCTACTATCTACAGAATTTTCTTTCCCTCAAGGGGCTTTTTTTGGTTACTGCAATTTACAACGTATATAATACACAAACCTTTTCTACATTTCGGGTTTTTTTTTTACAGCAAACAGTAGAAGCGATATCTTTCCCCCGTATTGCTTGACGTCGATAAAATGCTTTACTTCGGTTTCTTCGCGAGAAAACTCAGCATCACTCTCATTCGTCGGTATTCACAATTGATTCATCGTTTTTATATTTTGGTACATGTGCGATAAAATTCAACGCAAAAAAAAATTGATAAAATTACCCCATCGCACCTTATCATACATAGGATCACAGAATGGAAAATGACAATCTGTCGTTTCGTGTTACGGCGGTGTGTACGTTTCAAATTTGGAAAAATTCGTAAATCGTTGAGAATAAAAAAAATCACATCTCGAAAATATTCATATTTTTGAAGTCGCTGGATCAAAACATCTCGAGAAGCACTTTGATTGAAAATGATGAGAAAAAAATTCGTAAAATTTTCATTTCTGAAACACTGCTGCACACCACCATATGGCAGAAACACTCGTGGTGACAATTCGGATTTTTTTAACGCAGATTTTTCAAACTTTGCGCAGCCAAAAACGTTCATACGAAAAAAGCACGCTGAACAACTTTGACTCACGTTAATTCGATAATAAAAATAATAAATTCTCTAATAAAAATAATTTCGCGAAACGCCACGAAAGTCTCTTTAAACTGCGAAATGAATTATCCTACTTTGTTTCAACATAATTCGATAGACGCGTGACGCTTTTTTTTTGAAAACCCTTCTGGCTCATCTACGAGCAAAATCCAAAAAATCTTTCTTCAAAATCTATTCTTTCCTGCGTAAAACGCTTTTTTGTAATGTCTAAATACAAACTGAAAGTTTTCTCCCGAAAAAAACGATTTTTTCCAGCTTTGAAACGTACATACCACCTTAATTGTCAAAAAACACATACCCCACGATTAGATTACTCGCATATTCGTCTATGTATAAAATCTCCAATGCTTTTCAACGTCGGTCATCTTTTGATCTTCGAGTGTTTAATAAAATTGGTTATCAACAGTGTGGACCAGCATCCGGAAATGTCCGCTCCCGAATTCTTTGGATTCGTTTCAGTTTGGGTGAAAAAATGTGGGGAGAAACGTGTAGAATTTTTTCTCTGGCGAAAAAAAAAATGTAAAAGGATCTGGAGTCGGAGTGACGCTTCCGAATATTCATCTTATTGCGAGTCGATTACTGTTATTATACAATATATTATAATACGTGTATAATACAATAAATATAAAATCAGTTCCTTATTTATACAGTAATATACATAACAATTTATCGAGGCTTGGAATAAATACGATTAGTGTTACTTATTCGTGTAATAATTCGCCCTTAAATCCTACTGAATATCCGAGGAAGTACACAGCTTAATTCTCGAAGTGAAAAAGTAATACACGTCGGTTTAAAGACTAGGTGGGTGTTTTAATACTGAAAGAATTCCAATCTCAATTCGCTCGATGGTAATGTTGCACTTTGTCGAGGATTGCAGAGAATTAAACCATGGAATATGGATTGGGAATGTAGGTTGAACCTCGAGGAGGTCATTTCGTTGACCTTTTTTTTTTCTTCATTTTATTCTCCACTAATGGGCGCTCGATTCAAGAATCGCGTGCACGCAAATTATTCAGAAACATGGTCGAGCAAAGAACGCGTCACGAGCTAGATTTTCTCAAAGTCTCCCTTCGCCCGGCCGAGTTTCTAATTATTTTCTCCATCCGGTCGAAACAAGTCGATGAAAAAAAAAAACATGTTTTTTTTCCGGGCGTATCACACGGTGTTTTTTTTTTCTTTGCAACGATTTTTCGTAAAATTGTTCGCGGTACGAAAAATCACATCGAGAGTTCTCCGAGAGTTGATGAATTGTGCGAATTACGATCGGATCGTTCTGAAAGCAAAAACCCGCCATTTTCACGAACGAAGAAAATAATTCCAATTGTTTCTTACCCCGAAATCCGATTCGAACCAGCTGATGTTTTCCAGACTCGGGGATGTTCCGAGATTTTCACGAAACGAGACTCTTATTTCGATTATACGTAACTAACGAAGTCTTAACAATTTAATCGTCCAACAATCGATCGCTGTGAGAATTCCAAGCGGCAGAATGACGTTTATCGTCGTCGACGTACGTCGCGACATTGACTCTGTTCGTTGGTTGTTCCTCCTCGAGTTCAGAGTCGTCGTCTTCGTTTTCCTCCTCGGGTATTATGAATAATACGGAATCGTCCATTCTCAATCTAAAGAGTTTTCTCTCCAAGAGCATTATCGACCTGACCGTGTCTCGATCTTCGCGCGAAAGCGTTTCTACTTCATCGTCGTCGTCGTCGTCGTCGTTAACCTCAAACTTCGATAAACACTCGACGGTAAAGTCATCGATGTCACCCCCGTCATCGTCATCCTCGTCACCGTTTCTCTCCGACCTGACCTCGTCAAGGTCATCCTTACGACCTTCGTCTATCACAACGTCATCGTTTTCCTACAATCACGTGTCCCGGAATCTAATCGCTCGGTCTCTTCTCGGCCCTTGTCTGGGCCCTGCGTGACGTCACATACCGCCACCTGGCGGATTAGTACCAGCGACGTAAGCGCCACCCTCGCTGCTCTGGCTAACGCTGCTGTAGCTCACGCTGCTCGTTTGGCCTCCCGCACCCATTCCCGTTACGTACTGAAACACGGATACCAAATGAAGATTGATTTTACTCGTGTCCCGTTTCGTTCCTGCGACAGCTTAATAAAAAACGGGTAATAAATTTCTGAAAGATTTTATCCGTCATCGTCGATGCGGGGACAAATTATGAGAAAACGTTCCCGCGCTTTCGTTACGGATGGGTTTAAAAGAAAATGAAGGAAGACCCTGAATGGGCATGGCGGATTTCGTATTAAAAATTCGTGCCGGATCAATGAAAATTATCCTTCAAAGTGCATAATTGAATTAAGAATCATTTCGTACAAATTTCGTACACAATCGTCGAGCTGGAAAAAGGAGGTCTATTCTTTTTCCACGGCTGGAGATAAAATTTAAAAAAAACACAGAATGGACATGAAGTGCAACAGACATCTTTGCTTCTCCACGTGTGTTTTGAATCTACAATTACGAAGTTAATTTTAAAATGACAAAGGAGTCAATAAAAATCATCCTGTCGGATTTAAAAATGGCGGAGGAACAAATATAAAAATCCCTTCCTGTAACGTAAAACGCAGGATCGAAGAATCATAGACTGCCTGTTGTTTTTTTATTTCAAATATGAACACGACGAACGATCCGAAAAATCCAGATTCAAAGCTGAATTTTGGAAAACGAAAGCCTGCCCTGTTCGAATTAAAAACAAGACGGGGGAAAGAAAATCCCGAAACGGAGGCTTATCTCTCTTTTTCGAGGCTTCCCTCAAGAGGTCCTCAGGGCATAAAATCGATGCTAGGACGCTATTGTGGACATGCCACATTCGAAGGCTTCTGAATCATTTTTCAGCCTCTGAGTTTCGATAGCTTCGGTAGTAGATAAGAATTCAAATTTCGACTCGTGAATAATGCTACATTTCTTTGGACCCTGCTGCCGGGTATTTCATAATAACAATATAAAAATAATAACAATGATGACAAAAACGTGCTCAGACAATAATGAAAACGGAAGAAACGAGAAACACCGTTTGGCTGCGATACGTTGTGCCTTTGTCGCTTCGACAAAGCCAAAGGGAGCATATATGAGTTCTAAAGGAGCCTTATAATTGTACATTCAACATAAGGGTGCAGTTTTCACAATTTTGCGTCAGAGGCGCGTGTAAACGACGGTGGTATGTCCAAAGGAAAATGCATTAACGAAACTCCACTTTATTTTAGTTATTTCTTACTTATTGCATTTCATTCTTTTCCGACCCAGCGAAGCAGGCCCTTAATCTCCTCAAAAATCGTTTGTCTTCGTTTTCCATTGACAGAAAGTGAAACGTCATCCGTAAAATTTCATTTTGCTTCGTCAGTGATGATTACTCAAATGAGTGTACGCACGGTTCTGACGTACTTTGCGTTTGCTTAGACAACATAGGTCTTTCTCCTCCATAACGAAATTATATTATTCCTGGACCGAAATAACATTGAGAACTTGCACATGCTGCCAGGCACAAGTTTGCGAGGCGATACGAGCGATTTGTGCTGTACCCGTTAAAATGAATTCCTACCGAGTGCCTGGATAGGGAATGGAGTTCGGTACGGAGTACGTAAACGAGGACAAGGAGGCGATGGTTGCTCCTTGAGGTCCTAACTAACTTTGCAATTATGCGTTATATCTCGTCTTCCTCGAGAGGGTAAGTTCTCTCGTCCAGTTGGAATATTGCGTCGTTCGATGTACCTCGAATCTTCAGCTCGTCACGGATGGGACTGAGATTGTTTGGACCATTGTTATTTCGAGTCAATAATTGTGCATGAAAAAAATGGTTTCTTCATCGAAAAATCGCCTCGCAGGACTAGGCGAACGTTTTCTTCGATCGTCACGAAAAACTTGTACAATTTTGGGATAGATTTTCTTGAAAAAATCGAGAGAATGTTCAGGTGCGAATATTTATGGAGAAAAAAACGAGTTTATATCTGGATAGTGCCAAGTGGGCCACAAAACTTGGGCCACAAATAACCAGACTTGCCGCTCTGCAGTTTAATCCGCTCGCGATAACGTTTATCTCCCTCTCTGAATGTCAAATTTTGGCTGTTCTTTTGCTGTTTTTTTTTCAAGTTTTGCGCAGAATTTTGATGGTTATTGACGTGATATCAGTGTCACGTGGTATTTCGATGTGTAGAATCAAGAATTTCAATCCTAATAATCAGTGAAATTTTTTACCTGGCTCGGTTTGCATCTAAACGCGGGCTGATATCTTCTTCCCATCCTGCGTGGACAACAGACGCAAAGAATCCTCGCGAATGCTCTGCAACAATAACACATCATGATTATCATACCTTTATCCACTTTAAGTTTGATTTATTCGCGGGATTCAGTTTTTCGGTACCTGGTTTTTATTTTCATTTTTCGCTGCGAAAATTGAGCAATTTTTGCGCTATTTTCCCTGCGGAATGTTCATCCAGCGGGGTATAGTTTAGTGGAGAAAAAAAACCCTCAGCGTTGTTTGATAGTGAAATTAAAGCTCCGCACAAAAATTTTGGAAAAGTTTTTTTATTTACAGTGATTGTTTGGCTGTAATGTCGAAAAAATGACAATTTTCACACGTTTTGGATTTGCAGTAGTTGCAAAACGGTTGGTTTTACCGCAGTATACCTTTTTTATGGAGCGGTTCATTTCTCGTGAGAATAAATTGAACGTTTTATTCAGGGACCTGGCGGTATTGAATAATAAAATTGCAAAACACGATCAGATTGTCTTTTTTTATGTTATTCATATTTTTTTTTTTCTCCTGCGATGTATATTTTTATTATACAAGCCACACGTATATTCTCGCGTATCGCACACGTGGATTCTCATTCGAAGGTCCCGTGATCGTATTATTTGCATAGATGAATTACGTTAATGTCCACAAAGGTCGCATGCGACGTCGGTAGCTCTCCTACTTTGACGTCGTGCAAGCGATGACGTTCGTCAAACGTTTCAAGGCGCTGGAGATCGATGATCGTATAGTATCGCACCAGAGTGAAGGATAAAAAAAGGCAAAAATGTAATAAAGTCCAAGAGCCAACGAATGACAAAATGGATGCAGTTTGCCGTTGGTCAGGACACGCGGGGGAGGCATCGCATAAAGGTTTCATCTCGTCGAAGAGTTCTGTCAGCTCATTATTCATATTTCGATTTGTATCACCTGGACTCGCGTTAAAAAGGGGTACATACTTTCCAGAGCTAAAAAAAAAGTTCGGTCAACCGTTTTTTTCCAGTATATTTGAAAAAAAATTAACAAGTAACTGTCGCATATTTTTGTCCTTGTTGCAAAGTGAATTTACAATTTTCGAGACTCTCGCTATAGGAAATCATCATTAAATAGCAAAGTTCTAAAAATATTTGAAACTTTACCAATTGTGCGATAGGCACACGATTCGGTACCAACCCTCGAACGGTACTATTTTTCAAGTTGGCGTTCACGACGCATGGATGGACCAATTTCAAAGGGAGTAACAATTCGGAGAAACATTATATGTGTTATTAATGCAAAAAGAGTAAAAAATTGATTTCCCCTTTGCACTATTCGTGACGTTTGAGTGCACCAGTTGGATTCGTGAGGAATCCATAACGTGCCTAGGGAACGTTCGCGATAATTACGATATTGATACGTAAGGTTTGTTCGGAAGCGAATGAAAAGCCCCTCGAAACTGACACGACACGGAGATTGATATCGGAGAAGCCACGCGTATACGAGTGGCTTTGGCTGTAACAAAGTTTCCATCTTCTATTTAACCTAGTCATAGTTTGAACGCGCTAGACGGAAGGTAACCCTTAAAAGCATCAGGAAGCACAAGAGGATCCATAGTTTGACAAAATGGCTGTTGAAAGCATTTTGAAAATTCCTTCAACGATAAGGCCCTTGATGATCGTTGGGATAGTAGTGATCGCGATGACGAAACCCGCGAACACGATCGTGGTGCCATCGGAGAAAAGTTTTTTGGTTAAAAATCATGATTACAGAAACTTTATCCCTCCCGAGACAAAGGAATACCCCAAATCACACGAAGTCCGCAAAATGATACCGTGTTTGTTGTCGTTCGTCGAGAGCTTCCTGTTCCTCCAGCCGTCACGAATACCCGTACTGTTGCCCGAAAATTTGCCGGATTTTTCACAATTATCGCACGTCTACCTAGCCGCATTGCAGAACATAAGATCGACCTACGTTTTTAGAGGTCATTTGGATTCGACATCGGATCAAATAAATACTCGAAGTGGCATGATCGTCATCCCAGATTCTCTAGAGTTGTCAAACATCAGTTTCGAATTGGTCGATCTGTGCGGTCGTGATTGCCGATATCTCGTGATCATCACCCAAATTTTCGACAATGAAGAAACGTTCCTCGAGGAATCCAACAGATTGGTCCAGCTGTTGTGGAATCATCGGGTGGCGAATACCGCGTTTTTAGGTGTCGTTAGGCACGAGGTACTGATATCTCGCAGCTTGTCATTCGTACCCCACGTTGGAACCCAACCGTCCAGTCCGGTTTTAGTCGCGGAATGCGATGAAGAAACCAACTGGAGTCTTTCGAGATGGAACGTCACGAATGAGATATACTCTCCACTGGCGATGAACGAGTCCATCGTAAGAATCGTTTTTTTCGATAACCTGCCTTACGTAACGAGCTGCAAAGATGAAAAGGATAATTCGGCACGTTTGTCGGTGTCATCACCACCAAACTCCACCGATCAGTACAGCATCGACGCCGACGATGCCGGTACGAACGACCGCAATGACGAAGCGACAAACGCGACTTTGGGCAAGCGTGTTTATTCCAAGCTCGCCGGTTTCGAAGGCCTGATAATCAACGCTCTGGCGTCGGCTCTACATTTTTCGATAGCAGCCGAGGAGATTCCATGGACGCAGCGAGATAAATCTTCGGCCGAAGTCAACGACGCTCTTTGGGGCAAGGGTAGAGAGCTAGTCGATATGGTACTTGGTGGGTTGCCTTGGGCTCCCGAGGAAGAAACCATCTACACCCTACCCTATGAGAATGTGCAGGTGATCTGGTTGACGCCTATTCGTCCAAACGTTTCCCTTCGTGGTCTGATCGCGCCTTTCGAAATGAACGTGTGGTTCGCGGTTATTGGACTTCTTATTTTCGCCTCCACCGTTGAATTCGTCATCACGCGAAATGTGGCCTTTCTCGAGATGCTTTCTCTGGTAATAGGCATCGCCTGGCCGAGCCAACCCAAGGTCTTATCAGCACGGATACGTTTTATGTCCTGGGTAATATTTGGCTATGTCCTCACGCAATTCTATTTAGCTTCATTGGCTGGGCAACTGATGGCAAGCTCGGATCGACAGATTGAAAGCATGCGGGAACTGGCCGAATCGACCTACGAAGTTGGTGGTGCCGCCAGTGTCCTCAAATACTTTCATCATTCTAATGACACGACCTTCGTTGACGAAAACGAAGATGATCTCTATTCCGACAACGTCAACTACGACATTGAAAAAAGGTTTCGCGTATTCGCGCACGAGGAGTACGCCAAACGTTTCAACGATTTGATAGAAACGAGAAATACGAGTCTCGTGCTAGCTGTCAAGATGAATATTTCCTCGATGAAGCCAAGCTTTCAAGGGAAACACGTTCATCGAATGAAAGAAACGCTCACCAGTTATCCGGTGAGCTTCGCCGTCTGGCGAGGCATGCCTTATCTCAGTACGTTGGACAGGAAAATTTCTGACCTGATTGAAGGCGGTATTATTGCTTTTTGGGCAAGGAACATTTCACGCGAGAGCCATGGGTATTTCGACAACGACGTGGATGAGAGCGAAAGCATCTTGGATCTGACGGACTTGGCACCTGGCTTTTTGTTGCTCGTAATGGGGTACGGACTCTCGGGAATCTTCCTGTTAATCGAGATTGTTGTGTTTGGTTGGAAAACCGGAAGTCCACGCGCAGAACGATTACCCGGAAAAAGTTTTAAGGCTCTTGTTGGGAAGGATGGATCAATCCAGGAAAAGAATACCACATTCAAGATAAATGGAAAGGACAGAAGGAGAATGGTCGGAGGCAAGGACCCTTGGATTCTGCGATCAAATGATTACCATAAACTCGGAAATAAGAACGTCAATCCAAACCGGGCTCGTTTTCCTACTGACCTTGTTCATTGAGCGTACGATAAATATTTCCTTTATCCGATGAATCTTTATTATACATCCTTGCCGAATTGTTGAACATCAATTTGCCTTGGATCGGGATTAATTGTTTTCCAAAGTGTCGGTTGTCTTAAGGACCAATGACACCCGCATAAACTTTACTGCATTTTAACAGGCAATTTTCATACGAAAAGGGTGTTTTTCCGGCCGGGAAAACAGGTCCTAGAAAAACCTGTGCGTTGCGTCGCAATGTTTCAATATCAATTAGCTATTGGCGCTGCTGAATTTACGTCGCACTTCAAAGGCTATCTGCAGTTTAGTGTAAATACGGGAACTGAACCGGAAAAGCTACTCTACGATTTACGGTCCATGTGAGTCGAGCTGCAAAAGAGCTCGAAACTTTTGATTATGCTGTGCGCAACGTTGTATCCGACTCTCGAAATTGGTTGTTCTATTCGCCATATCGTAAATTTCATATTTCAACCCGCTATCCCGATCGCGAGCTATTTCACCAGAGAAACGCCTCGAGAGTCACCCTCGTTCTGAACAATGCCAAAAACTTTTCGATCAGTTTGCCTCCAAATTCAAATTTCGGATATTTATTCGTGTACCCAATGCTGAGCTTGGCTAATTTATTGTTATAATTCTACAGGATTGAATATGTTTCAACAGCCTAATAAAAAGTGTATTTCGTTCGATACAATTAATAGAATTTAGCGTGAAAATTTGTAATATTTGATTTTGAATTTTAAAAAAGCCTCGAGAAGCCTGGGTCGCTAAATAGTCGCTACAAACGCTTTTTAACCAAAAAAAGACTTGTTTAAACACCGACAGATTGAATTGAACCATAAATCCTAATTTCAAATACTTTAAACGCAACAACTTTATTTTCGCCGTTCTTTCAATCTCGGAAAGAAGAAACAGCCTGCTGAAGATTGTAAGTAAAGCGCGTGTGACACTCAACCAAGGGTGGGTTTAGCGTCTAATGGCATCTCTCGGATTAAAAGACTAATATTCTTCTGTTAGGGCGAGACGTTTCGGTGATAAGAGATCCCCTTTGGAACGATCCCTTAACACGAAACGAAGACGATCTTGCCGGACGGGCAGACTTGTCAGATAATACACGGCTTGTTATCCTGGCTGCAATCGACCCTTGTCAGGACGGACCGTGGACCATCGGACGTGAGCAAGAGTCATTGAGCTTCGTTAGACTTTCTCAATAATCGTTAACCTTGTCTGGTATATTTTTTTATATAAATTGAATTTAAAACTGGTATATTGATATTCTACAATATTTGCAACGTCCGCTCTCTCATTTTTCTTTAAGTATTTTAGGTAATTATTTTATTAATTTTTAAGTAAAAAAAGCCTACCGATTCAGAGGTCAAACTTCGTAAAAATCAAACTCCGATGTCACCAGCGACAATAGCGCAATCTGCTAATCTTCATTGTTATTGATACTTTTTTTGTAGAAGGTAATAAAAAAATAGATAAAGATAGTTCTATAAGACAACCTCAAAGCGTTTTTTTATCAAGAAATTGATAAAAACAAATTTATACATCGCCTGAGTACACCACGACAGTTTTTGTCAAGATTTCGTAGCCTACGTTTCCATGCGAGAATAATCGAGAAGAATGAATGTCGAAATATTCGAGATACAGCCTCGTGGACCCTGGTTTCGAGGCTGTGGGACAAAGATCAGTAATCTCCATTATTTTTTCGAGTATTTCCACCGGCAATTAAAACCATCGCGGGAGGTTTATTCAAATAAAAACTTTCTGCATAGAATACTGTGTATCCGAAGGGGTTGAGGAGTTCTGAATACGAGAGTAGCGAAAGTGGTATGAAAAAAAAAAAAATAGCTGAGGAGTCGGTTGAGCAGACGGTTCGGGCACGTTGAGCCAAGAACCGAAATGCTCTTGGCACAGTCGATAGTCGCCAAGGCCTGGGGATTGAAATGCTGAAATACTGGAGCGCCAGGACGTCTGTGGATTTACGGAGCTTAAAAGCGATGCAGCACTCTCAAATATTCGATCTTTTTAAAAGTCTGCTCCACGGAATTTCCATCGTCGGGTCTTCGCTATTTTTCATCATGTCACGTCGTCTCATTCCCCTTCAATTCCATTCTTTATTTACTCTTACACCGAATTATTTCTCATTATTACCAGCCGTCTTGCGTTTGAGAGTTCCACCGTATATCACCGGTGGCTTTTGACAGACCGATGCTACATTTCGAGGCACATAATTTCGACGAAGACGGTTTATTAAACACGAAAATGAGCGCACTTTGACAGCCACGCACATCGACTTTTGTACGCGTTCCAGGGCATCGATTGCACACTGTTTTTTACGTTCGATCGGTACATGCGGGTACAATAGATGTGTCTCGAAATTTCGATCAATAAAGCAGAGTTTCGGAGAGAAAGGATTCGACGTCAGCGAATCTCCAGCTTTTAGTTTTTATCCCGAAAAAAAAACCCGAGAGTATATGATTTAGGCACCCTTTCTAACCATAGCCAAGAGCCGGCTCTACGCATAAAGTATACGAGTATACTTTACTCGAAGAGTTTTAACTTTATTCGAGGGGAGTTTAAGTCGGTCGATATGCTTATGTCGAACGATTTGGGGTTTGAATGTCACGCGTGGCAGTTTATCAGCCACGAGGTCACGAATTTTCGATTTTTTTATGTTCGTCAATAATTAAAGTATCGCTTTGAGACTAAGGATTTTGAAAATTCGTCCAGATTTTGGCAAAATGGTACCTGGAGCCATAACCCCTTGAGCGACAGGAAATGTTTCAACTTCGCAGTCCGACGGTGCGCGCCTAACCACCTACACCTACTACAAAAATCGAGTATTGATAGTAGTATCGAGAGTATTGAAAAAAATGAAGGAATTAATTCACTAAAAATGGACCCGAAAAGAAAAAGTGTTTTCCGAATATTCTCAGTGCTTTTTTACGATTAGCTGATACATTTTTGGTACTGTCACTATTCAAACATCCCGTGCTCGGTCTCTTGCATATTATCGATCTTTTTTCAAATTTTTGTAGCACCGCCGAGTCCTTGAGGTTCTCGTTTTATTCTATTTTTGCTCAACCCCAGATCCTTATTATAAATGTTACAGAGCACGATGTTTAGAATTGCTTTGGTCAGTTTTCCGGATGAAAAAGGTCCATCTACAGCGAAACAAAATGAATACCACGTTGACAACCGATTTCAGGGCGTTTGTTTTATCCGGATACGTAACTCGTTCCGTTTTAACGATCTTCGAAAGGCTTCCTGTTTGCTGTTTCACCCAAGCCCAGTAAAAAAAGCTAATATTAGTGGTCCATCGTACCGTGGGACTGCGACAGCACATATTCCATTCGACATACAGGCCTCTCTGTCATTGTTTAGCCTTTGTATTGTTTTATCAGCCATCCGCCTGCGTACTAAATGTTCTCCCCTCGACCGGTCGATCAATCAGCGTGGGAAATCTCTCGCGACTCGTACACCAACGGAAATAACGTTCTGACGAACGCAATCATGGTGTGATCGAGAAATTGGACAATCGCGACAAACAAATCGTTCGGCGATCGTTAATCAATCGCCGATAATATAATGATCATAATCGATGAACGCGAAAACCTGTGCGATTATTTCTGATTGTCAATCCCGTTCTTCTCGAAATTTACAGGGTAGTTTATTGATGCATGACGCTTCGCTTCTGGGTGAAAAAAATTCTGATCATTCTGGTACATTGCGTCGATTGTCACGAGATGACGGAGGCTGGATTAAATCTGAAGTGACGAATTTTGTCGCTGTCAGTTTTGCGATCTCCAAACTTGCCATGGTTTTTTTCGAATGTCCCAACCCTAATTAACAGCCGGGGACTCAGCTGAGGCGAACAAATCCGGATTTCTTTTTCTGCGACTGAACATTATTATTTTGTCCTCGATTCAACGTCACGCTGTGTTGAAAGTCTTTGAACATTCATCGCGACGAATCGTGTCAATCGTGAAGGTCCTCGAGGGTAACGGGGTTTTTAAGGGGTACGGCGTGTACTTTCATTCTAATGCGATATTTTTCTCTTCTCCCCGAAAAACGGAGGTGTTTTTCCAAACAACTCGAAAACTGTTCAAGATCGAGAGCCAATTGGGTCGAATTTCTTTTGTTTGGTACCAAAATGATCCCCAAAGTATCCGCGGGGGTGGTTCAGCGCCCTTATCCGGCTATCCCCGCTCTGCAAAATGCCATGCTCAACGATATATTCGCATGGAGCGACCAAAATTAGGAATAATTCGTACATGTATGTGCAGCTATCAAGCGTATCAATTAATTTATAGAATGTAATCACGTCTCCGATCGGGCTGGTTAAACGGCGGATCGCGTGTGGGTAAAAGACCAAAGCAAAGTGTTGACCGTTGTTCTACGAGCACATACGGAACACAACAAAGGAGAAACCAGCAGCAGCATCAGTGGTAACGACAGCGGTAACAGTGGCAGTAACCACCTACGTGCAATCCCACGTGTAACTATCACGCTTCACGGATATTTACCCGGGTAAATGCAAAATCGATAGCCCCTTCCATCTCGCCTTCATTCGCCTGGTTCCCCGAGCTCGAAAGCTTACTCTTTGTGTGTACGTGTGTGTGTGTGTGTGTGTGTCAACACAGCTTTCCTCGCTTCTCAAGGGTGTCGAGCTCGGAGAGCGTAGAAATCTTTGGGGTTGGAGTAATGTCGCGTCCACCACCGCCGCGGCTATCAGGCCTATTGCGGTGGTGAGGGTTTCTGTACGGACATGATAGCATCAAGGTCCATTTATTAATAACAAAAATGCTCGAGGTTTAGCATCGTTCTACACGCGTGATGATCGCGGGTAAGGACAAATTCTTGAGGAGCAGGAGAAACAGGGGCGAACTTGAAGCCGGGGACCATGGCGAGAAACGTTGAAATACTTTCCCGTGAACCGCACGTGATATCGGAACAATTACCGATTTATTTAGAGTCAAAATCGATAAGTACCAGTATTATCGATTATAAATGCGATTTCAATCATTTTTTAGGTTGGTAACCTTATTTACTAACCGAAAGTCATCAGCAGTCGTGATTCATTTATTTTTCGCACGGGTACTGGAACCTGCACCTCGTGGAACTTAAAGCTGACGTGCTGAACCTGGTAGAAAAGCTGTAATGGCACTTTGAAAAGCACAAACTCCAGCAGAGGGTCCTTAAACCTTGGCTCTGCCAACATCATGTGATTCAGCTTCGTCGACTCGGGGGTATCGTCGATACGGAAGTCGATTAGGGTAAGGGATGGAGAGCATCGTGCAGACCCATCAAACACACCGTTTGTGATACTTGATGTACGAATGATTGACTGTATCGTTGCTCGCATCCTACCCAGCGCTCTGACTAATAGGTTAGCCAAGTTGGAATTCCAACGGAATCGTCAATTAACTCCGATCATTACCGGATCGAACAGTTTTATCGGTAATTATAGTCATTGGCTCAATCTGGATTACAATCAGGGTATAATAAAATTGGAACAGCTTATCGGGCCTGCACGCGAATCGCGATATGTTCTCCGATTCACCCTTAAAATCACGCGTTCGCGAGTGAAAGATTTCCTATCGAGAGTTTCATGAAAGCAAAGATGTAGGGGTATTTTTGACATTCAATGAATATCAAAATATCCTTGGACCATAGACTGAAACATGTACAAAACCGGAAATAATCGCCGTTCGAACGTATAGATTTTTTGTCCACTCGATCAAAGACCGTCGGACTTGGATAAGCACGTAGACTGGAAGTTCTCCCTGAAGGTAATGGAACAGCGTTCTCCGATCCCTGAAGACTCTTTTCATCGTGGAAAAATTCTTTTTTTTTTTCCCCATGACATTTTTAAACAATTTTCTCTCGAGCGAAGAGTTGGCGATAGTTTCCTTTCTTTTTTCACTTCGTGTTTGCTCGTTGAAGAGTTCGCCAACAAGTCCGGCGGAGTTGGACATCCTGGGAACACTGCGGAGCGCAAACAATCGGGCGTTCATTCTCGATGTGATCCAATTAAAAGTTTTTTTTTCTTCTTTCCTCTGGCAAATGTATTTGTAGATAAGTGCTTATCCATCGGCGTTATCCAAAGATCCCTTTGAGAACACTCGGTGCATCGTTCCATTTTCTTCTCGCTTGAGGTATCGTCGGGATATCGGGCAAAGTACGTCTGCTTTAGAATTTCGCCTACGGGTCCTCTTTAAGCGACGGAGAACATTTTCCAAACTGTTAACACTGATCCTCTCGAGCGACACAATGGATCGGGAATGCAACCGAGGGAGCTCACGGATCGCTCGAAAAAAATGTGATTTATTTATCGCCACCTCGCGAGCTTTTAGCGGTATTAATCTGACGAGCAGTAACATTTGGATTCCAGGCAACTGTGCGGGTCGATTCTCAATGTTGGAAAAACAAAATAAAAGCAGCAGATAACATACGAGTGGCGCAGCTTCCGTCGGATAACGAGATCAGTTCGCCTATTCCCAGAGTAAAGAGTGAAGCGTAAAGAATTGATCATCCAACGTAAAGAGGGAGGCACATGAGAGATTAGAATCAATAGCGCTAAATGACGAGTAATCCCTTCGGTTCGAATTATTCCTTTTTGGTTAAATACTAGGGGTATGCAAATAATTGCAACTTACGAATGATTCTGTCCAATCGCGTATCGTTTTTCGTCAAAAAAATGCGAGTTAAAAAAACATGAGTGTATTCCACACATTTTTCCCACGTTTATCATTGCGGAATTGTCTCCCAGGACCCTCAGGATGAGGGTATAGCGAAATCCTTCGGGGGCGTCTTTTTGACGGGAAAATCTAACGCTTCTGGGACATTGCGATTTTTTGTTAACTACCCCAGCGTGATATACGTCGTTTTCAGAGTTTGTTTGGCCATCGGAGTTTGCGCTCTTTCTGGGATCAGGACAAAAATCTGGGGTCCGTGTCTCTGAGTGGATGAGGTTTAGTCATTCGTGCAAGTCCATCTAAAAAGTCTCTGTGGGGTGACCGGCCTAATTGGAGTGCAGGACAGTACGAAGGATCCATAAAAAGTATAATTTAGCGAAGCCGAAATGAGGAAATATGGAGGGTGCAGACAGGTCCCCTTGTCTATTGCTACTAGCTTCGCAAAAGCAGAGTTAGCGGACTCAACTCTCTCTCCATGAGTAGTCTCGCTCGTTTTACCGCCAAGGTGAAATATAGAGTTGGCCATTGAAAAACTGTCCAACAACCGAGCTTTAGCCGGCTTGTTTTGACCTGTTCTCTCTTTCTCTCTCTTTCTCTCTTGCTCTACCGCCTATCCTTCTGATACCCTTTTCACTTTCGCGAGAGACGCGAAACCCCATACTGCAGGGGACGAGGCCATGTAATTTTCCAGATAACCGGCTTTATTCCTCGACCCTGTCCCAGCCGAGCTACCATAGAGCTTTACGAAACTAATACGACCAAGTGAATGAGCGTAAGGGCAGGCCGAAAGAGAGAGACAACAAATTCTCATTTTCGTCTCTCTTTCCCTACGTACTGAACCATTTAAAAATTCCAAGCCACTGATTCGACGGTGTTAGGCTTTGCACGAATGATGACTATTCTCGAGAGAATCGATGCTGGATTTTTCATCCAGCAAAAAATGCATCATTTCCTTGGGAAATATTGTCGCTACTAGGCACTAATATTGATGTCCGAAGTGCGGACGTTCGTCAATTTTTCCTACTTCGAAAGGAGCGATTAATTTTTGTTATTACGAGCCTAGACCTCGCGGAAGACCTTGAACCTCCCTTTTTCCGGAAAAATGTTGCTCCTAGTGATATATCGTTCCAATCTCAATATCGTCACAGTTTCCCGCTCATGGTACAGCTTAGGTCCACCTACCCACGGGCATACCAACATTTCCCGGAAACTGAAGGGAATTGAAATGAAAGAAAACGTGGATGGAATGACCAGTTGAGTATTGCCTCATTTTCAATAGTTGAGATACCCTGCGGAATCTTACGAACCATGATGGCTCCCGTTTCGATACCTGCAGCAATTGTGAAGGGGGCCAGAACCATGGAGAAAAATTCATCCACCGTCACTTTTATTTCATCCACCCCGCTTCGCTACATCGCTTACCCCTATCTTCCGTGAACGGTATTTCATGTCTGGGTGTCCTGGGGATGGAATCACAATAGAATCCACTACTACCACGAGTCACGATACCATCAACAACTGCAAATCGGCCTGGTGCTTGAAAAGGTCGGCAACGGAGAAATTAGAACGTACAAGATCGTCCTTTGGGACGTTGTCTGGAATACCGAAATGATAGGACAACAACGCACTCCAAGCCGACCATTTGTATTCCGCTGGGGTCTTTTGCAGAATAGCATTTTTCTAGACTCCTTCATTTTTACGTATTACCTGGTCTTTTGAGGTGGCACGCACGGTGCGAACCTCGAAGGGGTATTGAACGGAGCATCTCTTATTGAAGAAAATGCTAGACCATACGTGAGGGTTTCAAATTGGCTTCGCGTTCGGTTTTTTAGCAAAGAAGAGAGAAATGGTCCAAGCTGGTTGATGATGATGACGCGCCTAACCCTGACTGTTGACTCACGAATGTTTATAGTCGTTCATAGACGGAGTTAAGACTGCACTGAGAAAGAATTTGCTACGGTTAAGGCTGATACTTTGTTATGGGGACAATGGGCCGAATTTCGGATCTTGGATCGAGAGAATTGTGCACCAACATCGACAACTGATGAACGTCCATGTTGGCTCGGTGACCTTCCGGTTCATCAATCGTCTCTCAAACAATGGTATTCTCCGTCTCGAGGTTAAACTACATTTGGCACACATTGTGCGGCACCACAAGTACAATTCTGCGTTATCCGAGAGTGGTACAAGTTGAATCAGTATCGAGGATTTCAAACCCAGGCTACCTGGGCTCTGAATTCAATGACACGGGTTTTGCCGAGCAATCCTATCGCTTTGAATCACGAACGGTGTTGTCTTGTTAAAAAATCGAAATTTCGAGTTCGTATTATTGCATTTTCGGACGGAAATATTGGGTTTTCGATGAAATACCGGTGTGTTTCGTAATCAGCGGGGAAAAATACATCGATATGGATTATTAAAAATCATTTTTGAAGTCCAAAATTTTTCGTCATTTTCTGCGGGATCGAGTTGGTTCACTAAGATGTTTGCCATTTTTTTTTCGTTCGAGATAGACACTCCGACTTGTGCTTATTCTCTTGGCGATTGATGAGGCTTCAAAATGCCGTTTGATTTGTTCAGATATCTTAATTTTTCAATTTTTGGCAGATTTTTTAAGTAGAAGCACCGATTTTCGCCAATTTTCCCATACATACCCCTTTGCGTTTTTTTCGCTGATTTTCAACACCGATTTTCAGGGTGAAGCAATAGAGCTATCGACATTTAACTTTCACCACTGTTTAAGTCTACTCGAGGGCTTTTCAAAACACCCCCAAAAAATCTATGTAGCTTCATTAGGGAGGAAGTTACGATCATTTGAAATTTCGGCTTTTCGACGATCCTAGAAAAGTGGCGAAAAATGAGTCGAAATTTTTTTTTCAAATTTTCAATATTTCAGGAGCCTTTTCGATCGGAAATTTTCCGCTGATCACGAAACCCACCGACTTTTTCCCGAAAACTCGAAATATCGGTAAGAATATGCAAAAAAACAGTCAAATTCAAGCAAAAACAAAACACACGTGCGATATTTTTTTCGATAAAGGATCAACTTCGGGACCCCATCAACTTTTTATCAGAAGGATAAGGATAATAGCTATCATTATTATCTTAAAACCATGTATGCAACGAGGATCGACCAAAGTATTTCTCAAATAAAGCATTCGGCTCCACATCGAACGAGCAGTTTGCAAAAAAGAAAGGATCGAGTATACCGATACTTCGATCGGATTGTCGATAGGTAGAATTCATAAGCTACAAATTGATGGCAGAAATACGAGGAAGGAAAGAAACGAAAAACGGAAAACCTCCGGCCTTTCGCAATGATAAGATTCCGATCTGCAGTTCAGCTACTTCTTTTTTATTGCTCTCTTTCCTTCCCTCGCTTTCATTCTATCCTCCTACCCTTGTATCGACGTCCTCCATTGCCCCGAAAGAGTGAATCGCATTTGACGCAAAAGCCTTTCTTTTTTTTTACGCATCAGAAGAAAATCGTTTTTCCCTCTCAATTGCTCGCCCCATCGATCGGCCGGAAACCTCCACCAACGCAAACTTCTGTCAAGTTTGCATAGGTCGGCGACCGCTTTATTTTGATCCCTCTCGCTTACTATTTCCTAGCGGCTGAATGAAAATTATTCGGATCATTAGGCTTGAATTAAATTTCGCTGAAATATTCGGCGTTTCGATCGCAACGCCTCTGGCGATATTATCGTGAAATTCGGTGGATGTTCGACAGGGTAGCTCCACTTCCGAAACCTTTTCTCATTTATTTCTTGACTTATTTCTTGACTTACACTTATATGCGCTGGAGATCACTCCATCGACTAAAATTACGATTGCAAACGGCCTCATTTATGGGGGTACAAAAATGGTCGAGACTACTTTTTTTCTCGGTTATTAGATCCACTTTTTCACCCTATTGCAAACACTGAAAACCGTTCCAAAGAAACTTTGTCCGGTTCGGCTTCATTTGTTTCAGTTTTGGAGGTTCTGCTACAGAAGTCCACACGATTGTTGCAAAAGATTGGTTTTTTCAAAAGTGAAACAACAGCGTGAAATTGCGAAGCGAAAAATTGTATCAAATTAAAAAACAAACCCTATATTTTTAAGAAACTTATTATCCTCTGTCGCTATAGCTTCATTTCTTTTGTACTCCATTCTCGAGAGGTTTATAGGCACAAGTGGAGCCAACAAGGAAAAAAGTGGCCAAAAATGATTGGTTCGCGCAGATTCAAGGCTTTTTCTTCCGCCTACGAGATTATCACAGGGATGGCATCGAAGGGATGGAATAAGTGGTAAAGGAGAGAGTTGGTTGCGTTCAAAAAGACTCGGCAACGCGAAAATCTATGAAGGACAAATAAAAAGCGACTCACCGTCTAAAGTCACGACTCCAGCATGCGTAGATGATAGGATTCATACCGCTGTTAATCCATCCCAGCCATGTTACGGCTGCCGAAACGATTTCCTCCTGCCATATGCATCTGCTGCAGAATCCGGACCACAGATTAACCACGAAAAACGGCAACCAGCATACAATGAAAACACCCATAACGATACCCAATGTCTTGGCGGCTTTTTTTTCCTTAGCGAATTTCGCGAGTTTCCTCGACAATGAGAAATTTTTTCCGAGATGCTGTTTGTTGTTTATTCTCGTCGATGGCATTCTCGTAAGACCATTATTGTGAAGGGCCGTTAGGGGTTCCTCAAGATCCTGCAGATCCTCGGGTGTACTCGAAGCCGTCCGGAACAGGTGTCTAGCGTCGGGGTTGGTCGCGCCGCCACGATGAATTCTCAGCGTCAACTCGAGCTCTCCCGAGGACATCATGACCTGTTTCGTGCCGAGTTTGAGGCTTCTCGTTTGTATGACGGCCGCCCGGTATATCCTGTAGTACGTGTATACCATGACGAAGAGCGGCAAGTAAAAGCTAATCGTCGACGAGAATATCAGATAGCCAAGATGATCCGTGAACGGGCATTTGTCCTTGGGCACTTCTTCGGTCCTAACGGCACGCCACCAGGCGATAGCCGGAAATGAAATGGCACTTGAGCATATCCAAACTACAGCGATTAGCATGAAAGCCCGTTTCCCGCTCATCCTCGTTGGATAAGTGAACGGATCGGTTATCGCCCAATAGCGGTCCAGACTTATGACGCAGAGATTGAGAATCGAGGCTGTCGAGAAGAGGACGTCTAGCGAGCGCCACACGTCGCACCAATCGGTCGTGAAGAGCCAACGATTTTCCAGCATCTCGTAAATAGCGCTGAACGGCATGACAACGAGGCCAACGAGACAGTCGGCAAACGCCAATGACGTGATGAAGTAATTCGTCGCGGTATGCAAATAGCGCTCTCTGAATACCGCTATGATGACCAACATGTTACCGAATACCGTCACCACGGAAAACAGGAGTAGCAGCGCCGCCAGACACGCTCTGTCACCGGCCAAGTTCCAGAAATCGTCGTCAAAAGTATCGTTCGCCCCGCGATAACTGCTGTTGTAGTAACTTCGGTTTAAATCCCGCACTAGCATCGACGTATCGTCCCAATTCAGGAGATAGATGGCACTGTCGTTGATAGACATGTTTCACTCGATAAACTCACCGAATTATCGCCCGTACACGTTTTTTTTTCTTCCCGGAGATTGGTATACCTTTTTTCCCACCACCCGCGTCACCGCAGTCTTCTATGCCACTGTTCCCGTGGCCTTTTTTCCCTTACAAAAGCCAACGAGACTCACGAGCTCGTCCCAATGAGGCTCCCTCTGGTGCGCGGTCTTTTCCAATGTCAAACCATTTTCGTCCTTCGCCGTTGAATTTTTTCAAGCCCTCCTGTTCGGCCATCGCTGACAGCACCGTTGGTTACATTAGACTTTCGAATGAATCCCAAAAGTCGCGAGTTGTCGTCGTCGAAACGCACTCTCCAACTTCCGGCATGATTAACCCTCAAGGGCAGCTGCTCTTCGGGCTGTTTGGGGTTGGACCAAATTTTTGCGACCCCCTCGGGCGTCCATAGATTCGTCGATCCGTTGATAATCAAGCGGATCTACGAGTCTCCCCGATCCTGCGGGTAAGGCTCGGGGAGAGGAGTAGGACCGACTATCGGAAGCTTGTTCCACGGGTTCCCGAGGAACGCTATTATTTTCGGCGAAACTCGAGTGTTCCTGTCGAGGATGTCGTTAATTACCCGGGAAAATTGCATTTGAGAACGGCCAGGATAACTGCAGCATTCACTGCGAACCACTTTCTCTGGGGTTAACCTCTTCTCCAGAATCGAGGATTCCTCGGTTCGGATTAGATTAAACGTGTAATCTCGGGGAAATGGTGGTGGACACTGCGAATTATTCGAATTCCAGAACCACGTTTATTTTACACGTTGAATTTGAACACACGAAGTTGACGGTAAAAAGTTGAACAGGAAGCAATCGCAGCTGTTCCCACATTGTTCGTTGGTCTTTATTTTCACAATTTTACCGCCATAACCCAACGCGAGACCGCTCTAAATTAATTCACACTGTCGTAAGTACACTTTGGATTTATTCTCACGTAAAATGTGAAACTTTGTTGCCCTCGAATTTTCAGCGTTGCTTCAGGAACGAGGTTTTCGACGACGAACGGTTCATCGCATTTCCAACGAGTCCCCGCGTGAAAAACGAGCCGTCCTCCATCTGCGACAACAGAGATTTCAAAAATACTTTCATAAGTATATCCATCGCGAACGGCCATTTTGAGAAAAAAATTCTTGCATGCTTCTTGCGTTATATTTGTGTATATTGCATACTGTGTTATATTTCTCGACATTTTTAGTCGAAAGTTGGGCATTTTTTCAAAAATTTATACTTTTTGTGTTTCGTACGTGTTACTCTAGCTAAGCAAATTTTTGCCGTTGTTGCGGGAATGCCTACGGAGCCACTCACAGCATTTTCTTGTCTCGAAAAATGAATATTTGCGTCTTGACACGAATGTAGACCTTTTGAATATTTTGTTGTATGGACAGGAACTTTTTCATCCGAAAAAAATTTTAAAAAGTTTGGATAACCGAACCACCTGTTAACCTGTTAGAAACTTGGATAATTGAACTCGTTCAATCGCGTATCAAAAGCCGAATCCCCGGGCCGTTTAATGAAACGAACTGTTAAATATAAAACAGTTTGTCTCGTATTGATCGTTTCCACTTCGTTATGGAAAACTCTATAACGTCATGCTGTGTACGGCGTTAAATTTTCGGCGCTCTTCTCGTGCCGTTCAACCGAGAGAACTGGGGGGAGGTCGGGTACAGTGACAGTGCAACAAAATTGCGAATTGATGAACCGGATCGGAAGCGAACGATAAAGAGAGAGAGTCTTTTGTACGTGTAGTTCCAAATATGTGAATACTGTCGACAGAAAAAAAACTCTGGACAGGAAAAAAGGTTTGTCGATTGATTCAGACTGCATATTGGGCAGCTGTTATTGCGTTGGATGGCGAATGAGTATCAAGAGGATATTAGGTGATACGCGACAATAAATAACACAGCAGGAGGTACAATGAACCTTTAGACTGTAAAAGGTAGGAAAAAATTGGAAACTCGTAATTTTGCAAAAAAGTCGATTTCCGGTCA
The DNA here is from genome assembly GCA_959613375.1 of Heteropelma amictum. NCBI lineage: Eukaryota > Metazoa > Arthropoda > Insecta > Hymenoptera > Ichneumonidae > Heteropelma > Heteropelma amictum. Next base: position 4,250,279 of record OY390721.1, on the reverse strand, counting down.
CCAGAACAAGAATGGCTCCTGGAAAAGAGACGAAAGCTTGACGGGAGTAATAAAATGTCGACGCTGAAGAGAATTCCATTGACAAATTGATCTCTAGTGCAGCTTGTAAAATTTCGTTGTGATCATCGAATAATTCTTCGGAGCTGCTTTAAATCGCGATTGGATTCTCGTTTTATTTTCTTCAACATGAACGGTCAACGGTTAATCGAATAATGATGGCGGGTTCGCTGGGAGTGTTCTCCTAATTATTGTCCAGTTGCAACACCCTGATGTATATGGACGGTATTGACCTAGGGGGAATCAGAGAATTCGCCGGAGCAACCTGTTACGTAAGCTCAAGCTTGCGGAAGCTCTGAAATCAAAGCGAAATAGTTGGCTATCAATTATCCAGTGAACAGCGTGATTATAGTGATCACACATGGACAGCTGTTTAAGATCTTTGATCTCCTTTACTACTAATTATAATGCCATTTACTTTGTACCTTGAGACCAGCCACATCCGGGACTCGGCTGGACTTGACGTTAAAATACAGAACGTGGACTTGGCCCTTGATGTCGAGCTCGTCGCGCTGGCTCGTGGCATATATCGGGCGCGTTTGCACCCCCTATAATGGACGAAATCACCCAACCAGCCCGGACGGTAACGTCGCTTGGCAAACGGATAAATACCGTACCTATATTTTCTACCTACTTTCCTTACTTCCTCAATTTGCATTCGTGATACCAGGTCGGCCATTTTGAAATTCATGAATCTGGTATCAGATTCAACCACAGTGGCCTCAAAGACCCGTCGAGGTTGTCTAAGACGAATCTATTCATTTTTTTTTCCAACGCAAGAGTGGCACGAAAATTTCGTTTCAACTATACCGTTAAGGGGTTAAGGCCGATAACTAGGGGATGTTATTCATCGTCTACACGCGCTCAGCATCGCGTTTGTTTGTTTTTCTTTTTTGTCGATTTAACGCGTGCGGGAATCCCGTCGGTTATTGCTCCTCCGATATTTATACGGACGGGCATTTTTCAATCTGTTGTTTTTGTGGACTTTGTTTGAGAATAAACTCGAGGGACGAAGGGGGGAGGCGAAAAAACGAAGCAGTGGGTACGCGGTTGGGGCTGGGACGAAAGGCGAGTCGCAAGGAGGAAAAGCTCGAGGGCGAGGAGGAAGCTGCGAGCATCGACCATCGGATCTAGACGCGTTCACCCGTTAAACGTGATCAAATAATAACCTCACAAAGCCCCCAGGTCGGGCGTATCAGCCCGTACCGACGAACGAACGGGTCGCAGAGACCCGGCTGGCAAGGGTTAACCCCCGAGGGCCACTGGGAACGATATGACTGAATGTAGAAAATACAATCTGTTTTTACATCAATTTTTATCCATAGGCATGGCGAGTCCACCCAATACGTCGATTTGAATACTCACGCACGACACATGTCTACATATACCGTATTTTTTATTTCATTCGTCGACACCTCCGAGAAAAAATCTTCCGTTACGAAAGGACACGACTGAGAGGATTCGACTATGAGGCAGCCCAGCCAAGTCTTCTCCGCAAAGTTCAAACTCCGATCTTGAAACCTTCATGATCTTTAAGGGGTTGTGTTCTTCGGAAAATGAACATTTTTCCCGAAAACTATACACTGGAAAATTATACAAACGAAAAATACGAAAAAATCTTCAAACCCTCGCGTATTTCTACAAACGTTTTCGGAAGCTGGGGTTGAAATTTCAACTGGAACGGATAAAAAAAATTGACGAAATTGTTCAAAAATCTTTTTTCCCCCACACTTCCTCTCACATCGATCTAGAGATGTCACGTTGTGGTATTTGAGCCAATTCAGGTAATCCCTTAATCGAACCTGTGAATTTTCCCGTCCTCGATCCGAAGCTTTTGAAAGTAATGGCAATTTTTTTCTTCGTCAAACATCGGAAACTTTTTCGACCTTTCATACATCTTTATCATTGCCGAGATAATGCCGGGCGGAAACGTCGAATACGAAGGCGACTCTGAACTTGGAGAACTCTATGGTGAATTTGTGCAGTTGACGAACATTTCCTACCCCCCAACATACTTTATGTACAGATGGATATTTATACCGAGACTAGATAATACCCTTAAGGGTCTTGTTATGGTCCTGCTAGGTGTACGGATACTATAACTATAATATGATACATGACGCAGGAGGAGGAACTCTAATCCAAGCGACTATGTGGCGACACTACGTCCTGGCGCCTCAATTTCATAAATGACATAAGCCCTAATGCCATAGACGAGTTTCCACGATACCAACGGACATATCAGCGGAAGCGATCCTCACCCCCCCACCCTTCTTCTCTCAGCAACCAACGCTCCCCATTCGTCACCTCTTCCCCAATATTATCGACGAATCAAAGATGCGAATCAACTCTTCAGATTCCTACTCGGTAATCCTCTTCATCCATACATCGATCTTCAATATTATAAACGGGATAGTAACCCTGTTTTTTCGTTTTTCACGGCTAAATTGCTGAACGGACATTGATGAAATGTAAATAACGGAATTTCCTCGTTTTCTCGGTCGGGTCTTTCAACCCTCGATCCACGAAGGGAAGGGGTCAAATCTGTCCAAGCAGATTACTCGGCAAGCGTTTTTTCCGCGCATTGCTTGATATTTGTTTGAAAAAATATATTAAAAATAACAGTATCCGGAAAATTCCTGTTCGTACTTCAGAAGGACGTTCGGAGGATGAACCTTGAATTTTTACAGATTTTTTCATCAATAATTGCGGGTGTGGTAGCGCGCGGACGAAAGTCACCCCTCTTCAAGGATTATTGAGTGTGCCGAAAAACCCTTCATGGATTGGAGGTTAAAATTAATACGAGCTTTTATAACAAACTGTTGCTTTTTTTTTGTCGTTAGGTTGGAGGTTTTTTAAAACCATCCCTTCTCTTGTTTTGCACGATTAAATTGGATTTTTATTTTTGAGCATATTTTTCTGTGATAATTCTTTTTCGTATCAATGTTCCTTTTCCTTTTCCTTGGATATATCGCGCAAACGAGAGTCTGATCACATAAAAAAACGACCAATTCAGCAGGGACCAAGTTCATCCATCAAGCTTTTCCTTTTTTTGAACAAGTCCTTTTCTTCCGTCTCTCTCTCTCGCTCCCTTTCACGAAGCCGTTACTTCACTTCCTAATCATTTTCGATCCCCTTTTGTACTTCGATCTTCCGCATCGTTTATTTTTCCGGTTGATTTTTCTCCCCTGCTGCTCCCCGCGGCTGATCATTTGTTTTTTTTTTATAAAACTCCTTTATCTCGGAGTACCCCTCTCCCTTAAGGCAGCGCGGGTTTTTACATTTCAAACATCAAGCAAACACATCGCTGGTCCACTGAATCGAAGACGATTCCGCGGAATTGCTCAAAAGATGTATCGGAATAAATATTATGAATTCAAGCAAAGGGGATTATTGCTGTGACGTACGACTCTCGGAGTTCGTGCCTATTGTGGATCTCGTTTCTGGGTCTCCCGCGGAATATACACTTTTGTCGCGAAGATTTGAATTCCCAGCGTTTCGTTACATTTAATAAAACGCAGCGGAGCTCGGGTCCCACCTGTTGCATTTTATCGATCGCCAAATGCATACAGGAGGGTCGTTAGTCACTTTGTACGCGAAAACAGCTATGAAACGAAATTCCGTGGACGTGGGACCAGCGCGTTGTACAAATACGAGTATTCCACTTCATTTTTTTATAACGCTGTCGAGGATAGACAATAAAAAACACGAAATCGCCGTTTCCGGTACGACACACCATGTTATCGCATCTTGTCTATTAAAACTGGGAGTTTTAACGTCCAGAGCCAGTGTGAACGTTGAAAAAGTTCATGGAGACCGGAAGTTGATTCTTGATTGAAAAATGATCGCGCGATTGTCGCCGTTATCTTTTTATCTATATATCTATCCAAATGAAGAATAAATTTCGGAAGAAAACATATTGGGTGCGACAGAGAATTATGCCGATCGTGCCGATGGGTGCCAGTTCCTATAAAAATACTCCAAAGTTGCGACGAACAAATGCGTTTCTGACAGGAACGAATTTCAGTCGAGAACTTGATATTTTCCGGCCTAAGGGTCTTGGAATTTGTCTGACGTTGCTAATTTGAAGCAGCTTTTTTTTCTCCACTCTTGAAACAAAATTGCGAGTACGTGAATCTGTCAAGGTCACTGTTTTGTCGTTTATACGATGCGATGTGTTCCAAGAGGGACGTCGATTGCTCATCAGAATATTTTGACACTCGATTCGAGATGAAGAAAAAGTAGCACGAGGATATGACTCAGATCGGACTTTAATACTCCAATGGTGGTGCGATTTCAGTCAATTTTCCTACCTGTAAATCCGGATAAAATCCCCGATCGTTTTCTCAATTTTCAAAATGGATCGAGTGTTCTCGCGTTAGCTCGTACATTTCAAGGTTATTCCCCACGTGGGAAAGATGAAAAGTATGGGACCACCGTACGGTTCACTCGCGGATGGAAATTTTCATCCCCAGTTTTCTCACGCGCGCTGTACAGTCGCCATAAACTTCCGCGAGAATTCGAGGCTGCCACCATCGCAGCCTTAGGGAAAAAGGAACGCTGGCGTTGCTGCCACTATTATAGAGTGTGTGTACATGATACACTGATTCCGCAATTCCTTCGATGCGGCCATGAGCATTCTTGCGAGCGCAACATGTTAGCCGGGGGCATAAATAGCAGTCACCCTGCCGCGAGTGCTGTCGGGAAAATACTATAAATATCAACCCCTGACCAAGGCCGTCTCCGCAACTCTCCCCACTTGGACTGCCGACGAGCTTCGTGCAAGCTCTCTCCTTCGCCTATGACCTTAAAAAAAAAGTTGAAACTGTTACACTTCTACCCAGTGTCCGTTTTTCATGGAGCACTCTGTGAACCGATAAAAAAAAAGGGTCACGGGGTAACCAGAGCTAAAGTCAAACTGGAACAGGCCGGTGTACACATACGTTATACATATGTACATAATATACGAGCCGGGAGCAGCCTTGCTTGCTGGTGCGAGTTTGCGTCATTTCGTGCAAGAGCAGGGACAGGGGTGGTACGAGAATTCGATACCAACATGGGGCTGTTACGTATTTTCTCGAATTTATGAATTTTGCAATCTTCTCAGGCTGCTTTTTGTGCGGGACGACGATGGGGAGGAAAAATAAACGAGAATATCGAGCAAAATCGATCCATTTCGACCTTTTTTGCCGATCAATCCAAATTAGCGAACGCTAGAGATCGAACATTTCGTTGCGCTCTTGAACGAAGGTTTCAATGCCATCTCCGTATCATTCGGAAAAAACAAATAAAGCAAAAGAAACCATCGCGCTTTGCGAAAAAGCAGGAAGCATTTAAGCTTTGGCCCGCGATAAAAGAAGGGATGGTGAATAGCGAAGCAGCCATAAAGCACTCAACCCTAAAGTGTACTCGCCACCAGCGGGATAACGAGCGACAAATAAGGAAAATGAGAGGATTCAAGGAGCATAGAAGTATAAAGACGGTGAGAAAATAGAGACGACGATTCGTGCCAAGGGAATAAATTGGGAATGGTTGGGCGGACAATGTGACCCAAGGAGTTAACCCAAATTCGGGACTGACCGTGCCAACGGATTCCCTCGACGACTCCCTTCGGAGATGATGCTGCAGCAGCCTTGTTCTCCTTTGATTCTTTCGCTCTCTCTCTCTGTTTCTCTCTTCCACCCTTCCTTTTTCCAACCGCACGCAAACTGTATACATCCTCCGCGCCCTTTCTTATTTCAGCGACGAATAAAACTTTGCTATCTTTTCGACGTTATCTCGCCTCTCGTACATCCCCCGCTTCTTTTCTCTTTCGCAAGAACATTATCAGCGCCATTGAAAGAGACTCTCGTTTTTTGCGCAATTCGGTGGGAAAATTCATTCTCACTCGAATGAAAATATACTTTTATCGTCTGTGAAGTCAAGGAAACAACATTTTCCGCCTCGCTTTATGGGGATAAAAATGAAATATCTGATTTTCCATCCGATACGCGCACCCCAGTCTCTCTCCTTGCGGAGCTTCCGCAACTTTCATCCCTGCGAGTCTCCCTTCACCCCGGCCTATCGCGCCTTTCGTTGTTTCGCCGGATACGAATTTATATTCATACGACAGTGCTTCGATCGTATTTACGGTATCACATATCAGCGAACTTTTCACGAATTTGATTTTCCTGAAAACTGTGCGCGTCATGGAATTCATTTGCGCGAGAAAAAGCCGAGCCTACGGTGACTTCCATCGAGCTTAAGAATTGATTTATCGTCCCCTCGAGGCGTTTTCCATTATGGATGTAAAGTTGCCAACGTTCGCCGCCACCACTTCCTCACGCTTTTTCCCACCTCTATTTTTCCGTTTGGCTTCACCCTTCTCCCGTCACAAAACCTTTTTATCCCTTTTTTTTCGCGCTCCCTCTATTGTAAAATACACAGCTCTCGTTCCTCTAGGCATGTTTCTTCCCTCGGGAGATTTATTTTCTTCGCTCACGACTTCTTTAACTTTCCTTGACAGTCCTCTCGCAAACTTTTCCCCGAGACCGCCGGTGAAGCATCTCGCGGGAACACTTCATAAAGGGTTCTCGTACCTCGGCTCTACTCTCACAGCATCTTCGTTTTTCTCTCGTTTCTTTGCGTTCGTTTGGCTTTCGGTTATCCCCGATCATGTTTGTTCATTCACCGGGTTTGACAATTTTTCACCGGGGACCTTAAGACCGTGGGAGCCCCGGACTTCCCGTCTGTGGAGTTTTTTGAGTTCGCGAAATGCCGGCTGATTTTTTTTCATCTTAATCATTAGATTCGTTGCTGTTATCTCGCCATAATCGCGTACTTTTATTTCCTTGTAAGGGATCTCATTGCACGCGAGCTAAAATTATACGCTATTTAGAAGAATATGGTAAAAATGACCCGTTATAAGCCAGGTGGAAAAAAAATTCTTGGCGTTTGTTGATACGAAAATATGGTGACGACGATGCTGCTTGAATGAAGGAAGAAATTGGTGAAAATACTGTCCTATTTTTGTCAGTACTCTGTCTTCGGATTTTCGCGATTTTCTTTCGAATACGAAATTTCGCGATAATCGGTTAACTTCGTAAAACAATGCGGGATTGAGAAGGCATCGCTAGAAGTATTTCCAGAAGGAGAACTTGAAGAATTTTCCGATTTCCTGCAGTAGCCATCCTCGAGAACTGCATCTCTGCCTTTGAATTCGCAATATCATTCGAGGGTCTGACGCGGATAATCCCCATTCGAATCCTTCTCTCAACAGCACGATCTTGCCCGCTCGTTCGCATATTCACTCTTGTCCGACTTCTTCCGTATTCCCTATTCTACGCTGAGACTTGTTTTCCAGCACGTACCGGGCAACCATTTCATCTTGAATCGCCTCGGTACCAAGAGTGGCGGAAAAATATTCACCGACACCCAGAAAATGGGTATATACCCATACCCATGGATGAGTCCGGGTGGAAATGACCAGAGGAAAATATGGGTCGGATGAGAATTGGACCAAAAGTCGGAATAATCAGTCAAAAGAGCGGATACCAGGAAGGACCTAACGCGGGGAATAATATCCACGGTTTTCACCGGTGGCAACGTTTGGAACAAACCCTGGGGTGCAGCAAGATGTCTTTTCCGCCAAACTTACTTCCGGGCATAATGGACCGTAAAAAGTTTAGGCCTGCGTATTCTTTGCCACCCTCATCATCCAGACCTAACAAAAAATAACAAAACCCAGAAACAATGACTAAACGAATGCTTAGGAAACTAGAGATGCGCTAATAATTCGATAATCGACGAATTATTCGAAAAAAAATTCAAATTAGCCAAGCTCACCATTGAGTGAAAAATGGGGTACTTGAAATTCGAACGAAATCTAATCGAAGAATTTTGGTTTATTCGTCGTTTCGAATTGTCCTCGCCATCTTTGAACTCTCGATGGAAAACTGCGAGTACTACTCTTTGGATTCTTTTCAGATCGGGATGAACGAGATTTTACTTCTACCTGTGCATTGCAACAGAAGCAGGAGGTCAAAGGAGACATTTCTTTTGGTTGGTCGAACGAAGCATGGATGGTATTGTTTCCAGTTGAACAAATACGGGAAATCTATAGAGTCTATACCTTTCCAAAAACCCTAGGATTCGTCCTTCCATCTTGATATACAGGGTATCCCGGAATTGGAGGTCAATAATGTGGACCAAAATAGGGGATGAAATTCCGAGTCAAAAAATCTACAAGCACTTTTTCATCCCATGAATCCTCACTGATTGTGAGTTATTGGTTCAGACTATTGGACGCCCGAAACGTCGCGCGGTGAGCCAAATAGGGGGATGCGCAGATCCGATTGGGTACCATTTTTGCAATAAAACGCCTGAACGACAAGAAAGATTTGGACTCCATTTAAGAATTGTTAAGACAAAACACATCACTGGTTTCTTTGTCGCTGATTACCCAAAACCTCCGAAAATTCCGAGAGTCAAAAATGTTCGAAAACCGAATTCTATCCGATTCAAATTTTTGCATTTTGTCTCTCGGATCTTCGATCTCCGCATTTTGGAGGTAAATTTGCAATCAGTGACCTCGGAAACCCCGCAACGCCGATTTTCATGCGAATCAAAGACAGCTTGGTTTTATGTCGGTCCTTTTTTGATTTCTGAATTTTGAAGGCATATTCGTAGTTGGCGACTTCCCAGATGCCCGGTTGATAAATTTCGCAAAAATCGTTTCAGCCAATCAGAGTATAACGCAGTGTCAAAACCGTGAAGAGTTGGCTGAATAAAAAATGATAAAAGGACTTTTCCTCTCGGCAATTCGTCGCGAATTTTAGTTGAACGCGTCGACATCGAGTTCCGGGACACCGGGTATACAAGTTTTGCGGGATGTAGAGACCAAGGTTCTTAATCCGATTCTGCAGCACCGAGCCATCGTGGCCAATACGGCTGTAGCACGTACAGAACCATCCCTTATCTCTTCTCCCTTAGTTTTAACTTTGCACTCGATTCCATTGTGTAACTTCATCAAAGAAGCGTACGTATCACGCAAAGGAAACCGAAACAAAGTTTATCGTCGACGGGGTATGGATTATTGCTGAATAAAAGCCCCGAGGAACCGAAACAACTGGCTATTTGTTACAAAGGCAGAAAACCGCTCGGAAGAATAAGACAAACGCGTGTGTTTCGGTCTAATGGGATGCTGCATTATCATCTCATGTTTCTTTACGTTCCTGGCTTCGTGATCGTTGAATTCAATCATCCCAACGTACTCTTCATGGCGGGTAATTGGAAAAACACATTCTCCTCCGTTTGGCGATGTAGAAGTAGATCTTTGATGATGTAACAAAGGAAACGAGAGGATTTTATGTTTCCAGCCGATTTTCACTTGTCGTAAGATTTTTAACTGTCAATTAGCGATATTGACTAGCGTTTAATTGTTCGTTAAGTCGAGGTTAGAGATTCGTGAGGGCAGGGTAGTTTCATCCACCGAGAAAAAAGTACGCGAATGACGCACTGCGATCCAACACTCGCTACTGCTCGAGACATCGCTGTCGTGAGGATCGATGGTCCAGCGTGTATTTCACGTTATTACTCGGAACTTGGTCCACGTGGAGTTGAGATTTTTTTTTTTATATAATTGGACTTGCCCTCGCTTGGCATATCGAAAAATAACGACTCGAGAATAGTGAAGGTAGAAGGAAAAAATAGTGGAAGGTGCTCAGTTATTGAATGACCGAAACAAATCCAACCTACCGAGGAGCCTACTCGAGCAACCCTCATCAAGATGTCATCAGCGGGAGTCGAATGCGTCCCTCAGTGACGCGTCTCACCTTTATGGAAACTGACATTTATCTTCGACTGCGATTACGGAACGAATATAAAATTTTTATTTTCCCTCTCTCTATTCATCACTCTTTTTTCTTACCCCATCCTGCCTCACTATTTCCGAGTTGCGGACACCCGCTGGTCGCGTGCCGCATGCGTCCATCGCTTTGCCGGTTTTTGCTGGAGGTAGCATAACACATTTACGATACTCATCGCCGACACTTTGAACTGCGCTTAATGCTTCCATTAATATATTCCATTCCATATAAAAGATGCACAAAAAGAACCGTGCCTTGCAATTTTTTTTATTGCATTCGCACGAAATCTTGCTTGCCAATATTTTTCGATCGGTGGTCCTCGATCTCCCGTCGCTTTCCTCCTTACCTCTAATAGCTTTTTCATATCCACAGTGTTTCTGGCATAAGATATAGATTTGTACAGGACTATTAATTTTTTTTTATATTTATTTTTATTTCTCGTTTATTATATTCAATATATTCTTTCAAACTGTTGATGCTGCTTTGTCCGTGGTCTCGAAGACCGGCATTCTCGTTACTTTCAAATACAACATTTTTGAACAAATTTTTCTTAGCAATATGAAAATCAGAATTTGTTCCCGAAACACGAAGAAAAGTTCTTTTTAAGATAAAATATTAAATAAAATCAAGATCCATAGTTTATTGATGATCCTTCAGAAAAAATACACAATTACGTTAATCATTGAGACAATTATGGCACATATATGTTTACCTTCGTATTTTCTCATTGTCGTGTTTCTACTATGAATTTTGAATATGAGATTTTTTCACTCTTTAGCGTTTATTTTTATTTCTCGTTTATTATATTCAATATATTCTTTCAAACTGTTGATGCTGCTTTGTCCGTGGTCTCGAAGACCGGGATTCTCGTTACTTTCAAATACAACATTTTTTTCTTAACAATATGAAAATCAGAATTTATTCCCGAAACACGAAGAAAAGTCCTTTTTAATATAAAATATTAAATAAAATCAAGATCCACAGTTTATTGATGATTTTTCAGAAAAAATACACAATTACGTTAATCATTGAGACAATTATGGCACATATATGTTTACCTTCGTATTTTCTCATTGTCGTGTTTCTACTATGAGATTTTTTCACTCTTTAGCGTTTATTTTTATTTCTCGTTTATTATATTCAATATATTCTTTCAAACTGTTGATGCTGCTTTGTCCGTGGTCTCGAAGACCGGCATTCTCGTTACTTTCAAAAACAACATTTTTGAACAAATTTTTCTTATCAACATGAAAATCAAAATTTATTCCCGAAACACGAAGAAAAGTTCTTTTTAAGATAAAATATTAAATAAAATCAAGATCCATAGTTTATTGATGATTTTTCAGAAAAAAAACACAATTACGTTAATCATTGAGACAATTATGGCACACATATGTTTACCTTCGTATTTTCTCATTGTCGTGTTTCAACAACTCGATCTTCAATGTTTCACAGTATCACACAGATTTTTTCACCGATTTGTGCGAAAAAAAAGTCCATCAAACGTGCAACCGCGATCGCGCACAAGCTGAAAGCGACTTTGATTATTGTTTTGCCTTGAGGTCGAGTAGTTTACAGAAAAACGTTATTAAAATTTCAATCACTTACACGGTCGGACTTTTTTCGAATTCCTTTGTCGATTCGGTTCACGATACCGCAGGTTCGAATATGATGTTCACTATTTCGGAAAAGCGTTTATTACTCGAGCGTTGTGCTCGACGAAAATCAATCGATCGAGTTCATTTTGTCATCGGTGTATTCGCGTCGAGAAAACGCATAATCGAGCCTCAATTTTTGGCACGTCTGTATTTTTTTGTTTTTAACGTAATTACATTACACACGATCACCACTTCAATCACTACGATCTTTTATTCACTCGTGGACGTTCGTTTATCATCGCTTTTATTTATTTCATTCGCTGTATCGTGCGGTCATTTAATTCAAACGTCCGCAAAAGAAATAAACTAGCTATCGTCCAAGGGGAGCGAATAAACTGGTTTTTTTCATTAAGAAAAAAGATGTTATTGTCTTCCTAAGCAGAGAGATAGGAAGGGAGAGGGGGGGAGAAGGGGAGAGAGAGAAGGGAAGAAATAAAAAATCTCTTTTGCATATCAGATGGAAAACACGTATCTGCAAAAACTGTGTAGAGTTTCCCCACGACGAAAAAGGGCCATAAAAAAATTGAGCAGAAAAACACCGTTGGATGTGTCCTTCCGCGATGTTTGCCGACTTTTCCCCATACGTGTACCATTTTGGGTATCAACAAAAATTCTGCAAAGATTTATTCTTTGTGATTTGCGATTCCCTTGGCAAATGAGTTTGCATTATTTAGGAAAAAGAAGCAGAAACAGATAAAAACATGTGCATCTATCTTTGCTTTCCGGAAATGGAATTTTGATAACTCACTTGGCAGAAGGGAGTGGGGGATCGATAACGACTCGTAGGGGTCTGTCCAATCGTGACGAGGGTCGCAACTATACACAACCGCGGAAGCAACTGTACGCAGGCACGAGTTTCTTTGCGAATTTTTTCCCACATACGCGTCGGTTTTAGAGGACGTCAAAATTCGGATGATTTTGAAAAATAATCTCAATTCTATTCCTATTCTCCATAATAGGAACGGTTTTAACGAGTGATGTCCTTCTTTGGGCTCGTCGAAATCTTCTTGAGTTGGGATTCGAGGGGCTGAGGGTAAACCCCTTAAACTTCCAAATTTAAAACGCTCACAAATTTTTTCATCATGTTTTTATCCTTTTTTTTTGTTATTCTCGCACTGATAAGGAGATTTGGAGCAGAGAACTTCGCATTGAAAAGATTAATGGCTCACGAGTACTCCATTGGACGAACGAGTCGTTTTGCACTTTGGCAGGCGAAAATTTAGCGACAAGTGAGTTTTTATTTCGATCGTTCTCGTCCGTGGACCTGCTCGAAGTTGAGGGAAGATTCTGAAGGTACCATTTCTTTCGCTGCTCCCTTGACAATTTCCGGATAAAGGTAAACTTGAAAACTTTGCAAATTCTTGAATTTTTCGCCGAGCTGCAACTTTTCAAAAATCACTCAAAGATTCAAACACTTTGCTGATCCTTCGATCGTATTGCACAGTGTACGTGACCCAATGTCAAAAAAACGTCCTGAAATGAGACTTTTTTCGAGCTCCGGTCTGTCGATACCCCCTTAAACGAAGAAGAAAGCTTTTAAAGGGGAACTTTTCGATCGATAAGCTCGGCGTACCCAAAACTACGAAGATTCTCACCGGGCCATTATTCACGATTTATTTATACTTAATTTAATCAGAGTCTCTATTAATTCGCATCCAACCGGCAATTTAAACTGTAAATTATTCGCTACCCTCTCGGTATTCGAATTCACGCTGTCAGATTACCCGTCGCTTTCCACATATTTCCCCCGCTGGCTGCTTTTCTTGCCTCTTTGGGCTAATTTGGGCTTGGTTTGTTGCTACTCTGAAATCCATTTTAGCATACTCGAACAGTTGCAAAAAGTCCTCATCGTGGAAATTCAAGGGCTTTTAAAGTTGGGGAGAAAACAGACGACATCGAGGTCAACATTGTTTCCTTGTTCCAGGCGACACGGAAATTCTTAGGATGAGACTGGAAAAAGAAGGCCGAAGACTGTAGAAAAATCGCTTCGCGAGAGTATCAGAGCTTGCCAACTTTTTTAATCGTGGAATGAAAAACCAACCCCCCGTCTCTTCGTTCACCAAACTCGCGGACTCGCGGGAAACTTCTTCTCCCCTTGACGATATCACCGAATGACGTATTTTCGTAACCGAAAACTCATTGAAATTCCTTTGCCAAGATGACTCCAAAGAGGGATTATCTCTCGCGTTAATTTTAACCGCAGATACAATTGGGTCAGAAATGCTTACGAAACGGAAAAGCGAGACGATGAATAATCCGTTTTCTGCTTGGGGTTTCGGACTGCGCGCTGTTATTCAAAAAAAAAAAAATCATTCGTGTCCCTCAAAAGCGCAACACACGCAAATTCACTTCGTTTCAGCACGGATTTATGCCAGCAGTCGTTGTTCCAGCAATAAAATAAAATGAGAATCTCGCAAGCACCCCTGTATTAAATGCAAAAAAAAAAAAAATCACGCACGTAAGACAGCAAGTTATTCATCATCCTTCGAACACAAAGTTTTCTCATTTCACGAAAGAAATTCCCGATCTATTTACCAAGCGGTTTCGTTCAAACAGCCTTCAAGAAATTTGAAGAAATAACATTTCAGAACCCTAAAGTGTGCCAAAAAAATGAAAAAATGTATTCGATATGAGAAAAAAACAAGTTTCCGAGACCTTTTTATTCTTTTTTCTGTTTTAAACAAATCTTTGATGACTCTTCGACACTGTCACTATTCGAAATTACCGTGGTCAAAATTCCGGGGATGAGAGATTTTTTCGAATTTTTATAGCACTGGCAGGTTCGCGAAATTCTCGTTGTAATTTATTGGTACTGGGATACCTCCCGCTGTGCATACATCTCAAGCTGCAGGATGGTACGAGTTTATTCGGACGAAACTTTGGCCCTAATTGCACTGCACGATTTTCGATAAAAATTTCAACCCCCTAGTTTCATCCATTTCGAGTCTTCGTGTATGAAATCTCGGCTCAAAATTCTCTCATTCGATAAACGACAGCGAACTTTCATGGTCCCTCGTATTGGACGTATTCAGCGTTGAGTTTTTCAAAAGGGGTTGTTTTTTACCCTCGTTTTTATCGTTCGTTTCTTAAGACTCAGAACCAGCCTAAAAATTTCCATAGAGTGTCCGAGACAACACTTAATCAAGGTTCTTGTCGGGGGAAAAATCGTTTTTTATTTTTCCCCCCACGTGTCTTAGGGTTAATTGTAAAACAACCGCACCCTGGACAGACTGAGCTCCCGCACCGGAAATGTGGCATCGAGCCAAATGGGTAGTCCGGTAAAAATGCGGATATTCTTATCGCCATTTTAGTCATCACAAACCACCTGTGGCGTTTGTAGCAGAAAGTAGTGGCAAAAAAAAAATGAACAATACAACAGCAAGGCGTAATTCTCTTAATTACTCTCGAATCCGATTGTCATTATGTACTCGACGAGTATCACTTAATTGCAGCGCCATTTTTTTTTCTCGTCAGTGGTGACCAAGGTCAAAAAAAGAGGAGAAACAATGTACTCTAGAGACAAAATCTCGATGATATATGCGCGATGTTTTAGACCTCCGGGAACGACTCTGAGATTACCTCGTCGAAGTAAATTGAGGTCAGCGGTCGGAGGACGGGAATGTCGTTTGTGGGTACGAAAAAAATAGGGGTTGCCGATCTTGGAGACGCGGGTATGGGAGAGGTCATGGTGGGGAAATGTCTATATCCTGGTTACCGCTACTGTGTTTACGAGATTTCCCGGAAATAATAATGCTGGACCCAATCCTACGACCGGTAAGCAATACTTGACCAAAAAGTGGCGTGGAATTGCCAGAGACGAAGATACACGAGAATATGAGTCGTGCTGCGGAGGTTCGCGAATCATCTGTTTTTCCCGCCACCCCCAACAACCCTCTCTTGCTCCTATTATTCGTGCACTGTTAACTGTCACCCTCATATACGGTTGTCGTTTATCACGAGCGGAATTCCCTGGGTGTATATATATGTATATAAATAGACGATAACTACACATAACCGTTGGTTGTCCGAGTTTCAGAAACGAGGTTATTCCAAGAGTCAAATGCGACTATCATCCCCTATATTCGCGGATTCATGTTTATTCCCAACGACTGGTCGGATTTACGCTACAGTCATTAGCTGACTTTTCATTTTTTCCGCAGTCCAATTCGAGGCTTTTGTACGGCTGCGAGAATAATTCATAAACTTCATTGTCCCACCGTGGGAACTCGAATCGAAGAATCGGAATTTCCGAAAAGATCGTCATTTTTGGGGACACTTTGAGAAATTCGAGTTTTTTGTAGGTTTTTCGAAAGTCCTGCGGTTTTTTCAAAGTTTTTGCACCGATCGTGTTGGACCGAGGGACAAGAGTACAAAATTTGGTGAAAATTCAATTTGAATTACGAGTACCATAGGGATAAGAATGTAGATTAAAAGATATAGACAAATTGGGGTTTTTCAAGTTCATTTTTTCCTTCCAAATTTTGGCTCTTAAAATTTCAAAATCAATGTTGGAAAAAATTTTCATTGAAAGTACGATTTATTGGATAAGGGATGGCCTTGTGAATGATTTAAATGACAATTAACATGAAATCAATTTTTTGACTGACTCGGTTGTCAAACGACCCTGCTGGGTGAACTTCCCTTCGGCACTCTTAACAGATCGTTGACGATCGTGAAAATGTAAATATAATCTCGGAAATTCTGTGCCTCTCGAGGACATAATTAGGTAGAAGTTATCGTATCCTCAACTTGCTGTACATTTTTGAGTCAAGATTACGAAAAAACTACATGGTAAATTGAGTTCAAAATTTGAAAATATTATATTCTTCCAATTACATGCAAAAATATAGGGTCAATCGTGAATGCAAACTCTGCCCAACTACCTTGAGATATGGCTTATCGCACTTCTCTATTTTCCGTGAGAATAGCATGGCAAAAAAAATCTAAGCACGTTTGCAATTTTATTATTCAAGAACGACGAGTTTTGCAACAAAACACTCAACGTTTTTGTAGGAAATGAATGGCTCTGGCTAAAAAGTCTGTAGTCAAATGTCATGAAATTAAACGTTGTGGACCCGCGGCTGGTTGGAATTTTCAATTTTTAGTGAAAACGAAATAAAGCACACAGGCGATCAGAGACAAACACTTTGAAAAAAGAATTTCGACTCGATCTTTTTTTCGGTGTTCAGTCCATGAAAAGAGGCCTCCCAATAAGATTAGTAGGATTAATAAGATCAATAAAATTTATTGTTTCCATTTTTTTTTTGTACAAGACGCTATCGCGTATCTTAATTGATATTACGGGACTCGAATTATAAGGCGTATTTTCCTCTTTTTTTCCCAATCAGTACAACCGAGAATAAAAAAAAGAGATGAGGGTCCGAGGTAGATCTGCGGTTATTTATATGGTAAACAGATCGAGGCTGACGTCCTACACTTTTAATTGAAAGTGGGAGCTTCGAAAGGATTTTCGTTAAAGTTTATTTCCATTATTTACGCGAAAAGCCTCATAATGTCACTTTTAACCTCGTTAGGTCGTCGGACTAATACGGTTTATCTTTCTATTTTTACAAAATACTTTGCAATTATTTTACGTGCAACGGAATTTATACGATTGTAAAATGTTGTGAAAAAACAGAAGAATTAGAGAAAGAATGAAAAAACCCCCATTGAGTGGCTCTAGCGGAAGATGAAGAGTCCACAAAGTAATTTCCATGATAAATTAATTAATCCGACAAACGCGCTTTCCAATTAAGGTTCCACAAGCCGGGCCATCGAGCCAGATACTTTTTTTTGCTTTCTTATCTTCCTTCCTTTTTTTCCCGAATTCGCCTATGCAGGATCATTCGCGCACATTTTTTCTTCGTCTGTTAAAACTCTTAATAAAATTGACGACTCCAATAAAACGTTCGTTACAAAATATCCGGACCAAATATTCGTATAAATAAAAATTTTTTCTCTGATTTTCAAAATATCTTCGATATAATTGTCGAGAAATCCGTAAATCCTTGCGAAAGTATGAAAAAATAAATTTGATTATCATTCCCGAAATTCTCATCTGGATTTCCGTGTTTTATAGCAAAAATCCCGAATTCAACGAAACTCAAATCACGTGTCGAAAAAATTTTACGGACGTGTAGTATAAATGCAATTTTTTAAGTCCAAAAATGATTTTAAAAAAAACGAAGGAAATGGAAACAATGTTCACGCGAAACTTTCAAATTTTTTCCAATCGGCGGTGGCACCATCGTGGGCATTCGTGAATAAAAAAAAGGACGAAACGGACGGGAACATCAAATTTTATCTTTGATCTAAAAAATATATTCGATAAAATTGCCGGGAGATTTAAATCCGTGGCTGCGACTACGTGAAAAAAAAGTAATTCGTCTCTCGTTTAAAAAATCCTCGTCTGTGGATTTCGATGCGATAAATCAAAGAAATCGAATAGAAAAAATTGTGATCGCGCGTCGACAAACTTTTGCGATCGTCCAGGACAAACGCAATTTTTTCAGTCCGAAAATAATTGGCGAAAAAAAAACACGAAGATGAATATCACACGATACCAACAATCGGTTATCGAGCAGCGTAATACAACGATAAAACTAACGTGCCGAATTTTCGTCAATACAAAAATCATCAATGAACATTTCAGAAACGATATCCGAGCGAATCTTTCGCAATTTTTCCAACCCTTATGCGTTTGCACAAAAAGAATTGTACCGAAACAAGCTTATTTTCTTCTAAATAACAAACACGGAAGAACCTTGGAAAATAAATTTTTCAAAAATATAGACTTTTCCCTCGATGATTTTTTCGTGTCTTCATCCATCTCAATGTCATATGCGTCCCCATATATCTTTGCGATATGACGAACAGAACTCAAACTTTGATATTTTCTCACCACCTACTCACGAGACGAAAATACGACGAGAATGTTGGATTAAAAAATAACAAAAGGTACATATATATATACATGTCTGTACGTATATATATATATATATATATATATATATGCATGTACACATTGATGATTAAACATGCACTCATTGGGTAAAATCCGATACCGGTGAACGATGACACGTATATACTCCTGAGGCGCGATATATTGTCGCCCGGGCATAAGTCGAGGGCCTCCGGAGGAGGCGGGAGTTTCGCGGTTTGATCGAGACTGCTGCCGCGTGGATGCAAAAGCTGTCGTTGTTTCGCAAGCGCTTGCGCTCTGCCGCAAGCGTTTTTCGGTGCGCGCTACAACGATTCAGCTCGGGGGATAACTTGGTGAAGCTTTGCGCGTTCTTCTCCCCCGCGCACCATGTGTGCTTGGACCTTTGTGCATGTACAACGTGTAACGCGGAGCTTGCGTCCTCCACTTTATGCTATTAATGTATACACATCGGGGTAGGTTAAAATAATTTACTTGGTCTTTTTTCTTGATGCACAGAAAAAGTAACATTACTCGGCAGGTCAAGAAATGACGCTTCATCGCGAATAATCGCTTGTGAAATTTCTTTGACTTGACTTTAAGACTTGACTTCAAGAGTAGTCATCCACCCGTTTGTTGACACGAGCGAGAAATTATTATTTTTTTTTTTTTGCTTGTTTAAAACGAAACACGATGTTATTCAAATGGGAAATAGAAAATGGCATTAAAAAACTGCTTAATATTAATATTAAGGATTCATGTATGACGAAGTATTTTTTTAGTTGCACCAAGCGAGATTATTTTGAACCACAATAATTAATTTGATGTATGTTAGTTTTTCGTCGACGGAATGCGCGTATAATTCGTGCGAATTGGAAATCCATCATTTCTTAATGAACAAAAAAAATGTAAGTCATATTTTACTGTATTGAATTAATAATTACAAGCGTTCAATGAGGAAAGCATGAGATAAAATACACCTGAAGCGGTGATTCTCTGTGAGTTATCTGAGCAATGGAAAATAAATCTTCCCTATTCCCTGTCACTCTGTTGACACTTTTTTTTATCCTTTCGGTCCTTTGGAATAACACCGTTTGCTGTGCACGTGTGTATGCGTAATACACGAAACTCCTCATTATCGTGAAATACTATTGACAGCTTAGCAATGACAGCTCGCGCGTAATGTGCGAGAATCGGATGCCTCTCTCTCGGCGCTCCCCTCTCGTGGCCACGTAGAGAGCGCTGGCGCATGCGCGTCATTTTCTGGCCCACTCGCACGTGCGGCCAGTAGAGGGGAGCGCTAGTAGCACGCTGGCGTTCGCGGTAAGCTCCTCGCGCGCATATACGGACTGCGCAATACTGACAGCTATCGTCGCTGAGCTGTCAACAGTGTGCCGCGACATTGAAATAATAGAATTGCAGTGTATTGGTCTGTAGAGCGTGGTGCCTATGCATACAGTGTATAGTGAATCGTCGGGATCGTTTCAACAAATGAAAGGCTAAAAAAAGAGTCAAGTGAATGAAGGGGGGAGGGGTTCGAAGCTGAGTAATTTAAAGAAATGTTAATATACACGTGTAAACTATTAACAAATGATGAAGACAAGGCCGGTGA
Organism: Heteropelma amictum; assembly: GCA_959613375.1. Lineage (NCBI taxonomy): Eukaryota > Metazoa > Arthropoda > Insecta > Hymenoptera > Ichneumonidae > Heteropelma > Heteropelma amictum. The sequence goes on along the minus strand of OY390721.1, from coordinate 4,230,188 downwards.
AAAGACGAGAAATAGAAGGTAATTTTTCACATCATTGGCTTATTAATTATTAATAGCTAAGCCGATAAGAAACGAGCAATTGCACGGGACAAACACGAACGAATACTAAGATAGTTTTCCACTTTGTATTTCTCTTCACATATTATTTTAAATCATTTCCGAATTCTAGAGTTCCTTTTATAAGTTTTATTGTGCATCAAAAATGTTGTACATCGGAAGTACAACCCTTAACGATTCGCGAATAATATACATATCGTCCAAAGTATTCGACACTCTCCAACATATACTTTAACGAAAAAACCCAGTTATTTTGGAGTGAATTGATTTCGTTGCTTCGATAAATCGATTTCCATCGTATACTTGACACTTAAATCTACCGCAAGTCGTAAGGGTCTGCGCGTATACCCTCGATGTTTGATTAATTACTGGCAAATAGCTAATTGCTGGAAAATCTTGGGGTTGCTGCCAGGGAATGAGAATGTAGCACTCCCCTGTGCTACTGCTTTGCGATATTCAAGCATTGATTCCACTCCTGTCATTAGAGATGCACGACTCGCATTAAACCCCTCGAAAACTCCACTCCCCTATCTTGGGATAGGTTTATCGTAACTGGCCAACTACTCCCCTTGGCGGGAAAGTACCTGTACAAGGTGATTCACATTCGGTATTGAACGCTGAAACTGCAGATTCTGGATTAGACATCCCAAGTAAAACTACTTACTTAGAGAAGCTCATGTTACGATTATTTTCATTTGAAATGAAATGACATTTTCAACAAACCCCAATTGTGGACAGAAATTGAACTTGTACCAAAAAAAAAATTATCGTGATTTTCTTTTTATTCGTAGTTTAATAATAATTACTAAATTTTCTCAAGCCCAGTGAAAAAATTTATATTATCGCAGCTAGAAAATTATTTATCCCGTAATTGTGTTGGTAGGAAATGACTTCGCTCAAGGCTCGTTCCGATGGAACGAAAGTACTTGTCAAACTACTTGTACGGATGCGAGTGCTCGTGAAAAAATATGGGTAATTCCATAACCCTCTCCCGAAGGAGTTAAATTTGAACTGCAAATAAGTGAAACCGGCGATGGGTTTCATTTTTGTCGTTGCCAATAATCCATAAAACTCGTTTATGATCCGCCACGATATTCAGTGAATCGGGCTTCCCCTCGACCTATCGCGAATCTTAGCGTCAACGACAAGAAAATTTAACGGGAATGTCAAAATACATACAGGGTTACCCATTTGTAGTTGAAAAAGACTGTGAGAGGAACGTCAGATTAATACATGATGGAAACATGCATTTTCGATGATTTTTCTTCGGCAGCTTGTAGCGATTGAAAAATTCAAAAAAGCCATTTGTCCCACAGTCTGAACTTTTTTGGAGTATTCTTTTGAAAAATCCAGAAGCATTTTCGTTTTTGGTTTCATTTTGACGACGTTTTCAAGAAGATGTATAATTTACTGGTGAACGTTGTACTTTCTATCGAACAGTTTGTACAATTTTTTTCAAAATTACTCGTGATCCATTCGATTATCGGTACCGGGGGTAAAATAAAAGAGGGTAGCCACTCGCGATGGGTAGCCCTGTATAAAAGCGCGGCGGCAGCAGCAGAGAACGCACGAACGATATCTAAGCTCATCAACGAGAGTTGGATCCCACTCGCATCGATGGTACACGCACACGATTATTGATCTCTGATTTTATTGCCATTTTCATTTTATCCACACCATTTCCTGCATGACTTTTTTCGGAGCGAACTTCTTTCACTTTTTTTTTACAAATTTCTCTGTATATTTTTCATGCCTTGTTTTTTGTTTTTCACTCAACTTGGAGTTTTCGAAAAGTGCCCGTTCTACCGTCGGTCCGTTGCCCCCTATACATGTACGCGTTTAATGATTAAAGCCTCGACTTGGAGCTTTTTTTATCGTGCCAGCCAGACGACTGCGATTTTATTTTTTGTTTTTCTTCTTTTTACACATGTAACCGAATTCCTTTTTATCGCATCGTTGGAGAACGAAAGGAGGGGTAAAAGAAGCGAAATGGAAGAGGGAATAAGCGAATGATAGAATGCAATATTTATTGACGTACAGAGAATTTTTATTACACTGATATTACTCGATGGAACTTTAAAGGAAAATGGCGAGCAAAGACGGGAAACTGCAAAGTTTATAACGGGACACACTATCGCTTTTGACGTCTTCCCGCATGAAGAAGCATCTCGTTTGTTTTATGTAGTTATAGTCGGACAATCATTTTTCATTTTCCAGAGACTTGTCCACCCGTTAATATTATCAATACGTTAGTATACACGCTTAATTTGAATAATCCAAATGCCAAGGGTATTAATTTGGTCTTTCTTTTATAAACAAATTCTCGCAAATAGAGCAAATTTTCAAAAAACTTGGAATTTTTTGAAACTATAAATTTTGGGTTTCCGATCTTGTGGATGGAAGCTTGTTTGAACTGGGAAGGAAACAAACGGAGCGGACGAAATAAGATAGAAAATACAACCAATACGTTTGTATTTTCTGATTGGCCTGATTGGCCAGAGAATGTCCTTCTAATAAAAAGTTGATGGGATCCCGAAGTTGATCCTTTTATCGAAAAAATATCGCGCGATTGTTGTCGTTTTATTCGTCCCCTGATTGGTCGGTGAAAAAAGAACGAATTTCGTGGCAAAATTCCGTTTGCTTTCTCTGATGCGCACATGTGTTTTGTTTTTGTCTGAATTTGGCTATTTTTTGCATTTTCTTACTGATATTTCGAGTTTTCGCGAAAAACTCGACGAGTTTCGTGATCAGCGGTAAATTTCCGATCGAAAAGGCTCCTGAAATATTGAAAACTTGAAAAAAAAATTTCCACTCATTTTTCGCTACTTTTCTAGAATCGTCGAAAAGTCGAAATTTCAAATGATCGTAACTTCCTCCCTAATGAAGCTACATAGATTTTTTGGGGGGGTTTTGAAAAGCCCTCGAGTAGACTTAAGCACTGGTGAAAGTTAAATGTCGATAGCTCGATTGCTTCACCCTGAAAATCGATGTTGAAAATCGGCGAAAAAAACGCAAAGGGGTGTATGTATGGGAAAATTGGCGAAAATCGGTGGTCCTACTTTAAAAATCTGCCAAAAATCGAAAAATCAAGATATCTGGACAAACCAAACGGCGTGTTGAAGCCTCATCAATTGCCAAGAGAATAAGCACAAGTTGGAATGTCCATCTCGAACGAAAAAAAAATGGCAAACATTTTAGTGAACCAACTCAATTCGGCAGGAAATGACGAAAAATTTTGGATTTCAAAAATGATTTTTAATGGTCCCTATTGATGTATTTTTTCCCGCTGATTACGAAACACACCGGTATTTCATCGAAAACCCAATATTTCGGTCCGAAAATGCAATAATACGAATTTTATCGATGAATTACTATTTTCTAATTAAAATATCGACTTTTTGAAAAAAAAGTCGGTGGATTTCGTAATCAGCGGGAAATTTCCGATCGAATAAGCTCCGAAAATATTCAAAAATTTGAAAAAAAATATTACAATATATATGGGTAATTATATTTTTTCGAACATATTGTAATTGAAAAAATCGGATCTGGAACCCACAATGTGTCACTTCGAATAGCCAATCGACTAAATTGATTTCAGGTTGGATCGTTTGTTGTCATTTTTCGTTACACACCTTTTTTGAAAAAGAAATAAGCATATCTTTAGAATTGTCAGCAGAAACCTGACAATTTTCTCTCGTGATGCTTAATCTGTCGCTGTACCTTCTCCTTCCCTTTCTGTTTTGACAATTCAGAGTATATATATATATATACACGCGAAACTGTCGAAATAAACACGAATGAATTGTCAATTACGTCAGTGAAAATTCAAGCGTTAATTATACTCTTGTCTGTACGGAAATGTCTCCATTATTTACCTTTTTCCCATTTGCATCGTATTCTCATTTATACTCGTTTTTTCAATGATTTGCTTTCCTTCTCATTCTCACCCTCTTTCCCATTACTACTTGCTATTGCTCTTTTTCTCTTCCTTTCTACCATCCTTTTACAGCTCTCTCTCTCTCTGTCTCTCTATTAGTCTCTGCTGTCTACATACTTTACGCTTCAATTTATCATTTCACACGTAAAAGTGATTACGAAATACACATGGAATTCTCCACGGCAACTAAGACAGTTTTCGGATCGTAATTCTTCAATTTGAACAAACAACGCTTGTTGCGTCCTACCAGCGAACATATCCCAACCACCAGAAAGAAATTTTCAAAATTTTTTCGAAATTTTTGCCGAGCCGTTTTCGAGATATTGATCTCAAAATTAAGCGAAAATTAAACGGATTTCGTCGTTCGATTTTTCCGCACTTTTTTGTATTTGTATTTCGGTATATTTTCCAGAATAATTTTTCGTTTTCTTTTCAGAATTTTCAAAAATTAAAACAAAACTATTTCCTACAATCACTTGAACATTTTTGGGCTACTTTTGGAATTATATTTTTCAACCAAATATGAGATACCGTTTGCTTTTTTTTCATTTTTTCACATTGTTATTTGCATCATCAGCGTGTCTTGGATGATCGTCGCTCGCATCCTCATCATCGCGACAATCACCTCCGAAACATTTAGGCTCTCGATACGACGTACACGGAAGATTTCTCTGCATTGCAGGGCACACTGGTGAGTCACAAAATGATTCAATGATATCAGTACGAGGTGAGAAATAAATCGATTAAATTATCACAAATAGAACGACGGTTTTCAGTGGTTGGGACCTTTTGTTCAAATAAAACAACAAAACTGATGTATAATAGAAATACATTTTTTTTCCATGTTGTTTGAATGGGAAACTGACGAGTCCAATGGACCAAGTTTGCAAGGAAACTACAGTTTTTCGTGCTTGAATGAAAAGAGGAAGCAAATAATGGATCGATTCAATTATTATTAATAGAAGAACAATTATTACGATCTTTCATTCAAATCCGTTTTGAATATTCTTTCTGCTCTTCCGGCTTGCAAAAAGTTCTTCCACACAAACAAGAACGTAAATCCCAGACAGACCCGAACATTTTATAGCCCTGAGACATTAATTTCGCAGCTCAAAATCCTCGCCAATATTGGCCCATCACGAGAGTTCAATGATAAAACGCCCACAGACAAGTACACCAAAACCGTTCGTTGAGGATAGCATTTTTTGGAAAAAGAAAGAGGAATTTCTCACGGAGAAACGAAATATCGAAGAAATCTATATGAACGCGAAATAAAATTTGAAAAAAAACGACGTCAGAGATATTTGCAGATGTCGTTTGAACGAAGCTATGAAGAAACACTAACCGCCTGTTTCCAAGCTCGGTCCAATGACTATCTGAGGCATATTCATCGGGTCCGCAGAATAATTGGGAAAATTGTATCCACCGCGGACCGTAGTACCAGCCATTGCATTCGATGTATCGGATACAACCGCGCTACCGATATAGCAGCACGTCCTGTTTCCTCTCTGCGCCAATTGCGATTGATCAAATCCTCCTGCAGCTTTCAGCGTTTCATCCTGTTTTGCTCCAGAAGAAAACGAAATGAGTTTTGTTCTCTGACGGCATCCTCCCCCGCAACAAGCCTTACCCGACTGGTCGCGCTGATACCCTTGGGCCATTGGCTTTTCCAGCCTTAAGCGATAAAATCGATAGCACAAACATATATCGATGTACAATGTTGTCTTCCATGTACGGTGGAGAGAAGAAGGTCAAAGTTCGTAGCATGTAAAAACAGGTACGTAGGATTGGGAAGAACATTGTTCATATTTTTGAATTTGTTGAATGTATAATGTGGATAAAAGTGGCGCGAACGGTGAAGCGCTTTATAGTCGCGGGAGCACCGCATACGCTCGCGAGAAACGTTTCCCGCTCGTAGCCACCTAGCGGATTTCTAGCAAACTAAGACGAAATCATCCGCCCGCTCCCTATGCGCGAGAAGATGGTGGGATATTCTGCATTTGGTTTGATTAATCTACACTATTGAATATATTTAATATTCGAAATTCGAACAGAATATTCGAAATTCAAATTGAACAACTCCAAGATTTCAAATATTCGCAAACTTTAAAACAGTTCGGCAATTTTCCGAATAATACAATTTCATTGAATTATTCGGAAAAATATCGTGGAAAATTTTCAATTTATCGCGGTATTCGAAAACTGAATGAATATTTCGAACTTTTCGAATTACTCGCCGCTTTGAAACATTCTATCGAATTTCGCATAAGTTCAAGTCGAACGCCATCTGCACCCTCCTGGTATTTAGCTAGATTTTAAAAAATGTCGTTTTCGATTACATATACGCGTTTGCTGCTGCATATGTGCGTTCCTTCCATGTATTTCACCCACAAATGATGCACAATACGATGAAATTTAAAACCGACTGGGATTTGCGATTGGAAATAATGAGACTAGAAATACGAAGAAAGGGCTGTCAATCAGAGTAAAGGGAAAAATAAAAATTACGAATATACATATAGCATGAGCATACACGAGAGGAAAGAGAGAGGAGACAGTTCTTACCGTCTAGTCTCGAATCGATTTGTGTCTACCGCCCACACCCAACACACTTTTCCCAAGATTCTATTACCGATAGCTTACCGAGATCCTGCGAAGACCGCGGGTTTTTCTTGCACTCGGTCCCCCATCACTCCGCTCTTCCTTCGAGGATTCGCTGACCTGAAAAATCGTAGAAAAAGGTTTTCCTAATCCCCCGTCCATATACGTACGTGTTATTTTAACAAGCTGTTACCCTCTCCGGATATTCCTTAAATTTTAGCAAATTTTCAGTCAAACCGGAAAATAGCTGAGGCTGTGAAAAATGGCAGCATTTTTCAAAGCCCGCGTTGCCACTGGATTTTTGATCGCCTTAATTTTGATTTTCCCTCGTGGGAAATAATAATAATGATATCTGTGATTTCGTAATTCTCTCGATCGTGTTTACATTTTTACCGAATTAAATAGCTGCAGGAAAATTTACCTGCAATGATCACACATTGTAAAATATTTTTTTTCCGAACTGACCAAAGGAGTTTTGAGGTTGAAATATCTCGAAATGGAATTTGGATAAACTGTCAATTTACGATTCTTCCAACATCATTCCAGAAAAAAAAAGCAGGAAGTACAGTCGGAATGCAGCAGCGAGTGAACGATGATTTTTTTTCGTTCTCCCCCTCCCGGAAATTCTTAAACGTATTTCCACTCACTTTTCAACGAATAAACGTGCATCTCATAAAAAAAGTTTTAAAAAAACACGGAACGAAACGCTATTACCGGTTTCGTGTGAGCCACAATTGCGTAAAAGTTCTTTTATCATTTCGACGGAATGGTCGGCCAGTGCAAAATTATTATCGATCGATTGAATTTTCCTCATCGATATGAATATTTATTTTTAGAAAATCATAAATCCAATACAGTGTTTATTTGAAACTGATTAATTATCTTGATGATAGGCCGTTCGCACCGTTCCCCTTTCTTGTTTCACCCTTGGCGTTTTTTTTATTTCCATTCCCGTCGTTCTTCTTCTCCTTCAGATCTAAGCAAGCGCAAGACTGGCAGCAATTTCCACTAGCTTCTTTGGCTCTTGAAAAAACATGATATTTTGATTTTATTGTTCGTGTTGATATTACTATCATCGTAGTAGCATTGAAATGAAAAAACAATTGCATACATGGCCACCTACTCCTCTGTTGCATTGTCCATGAAAATTGTTATATTGGTGATGAAAAATTCATGATAAAATGTGGAGAAAAAAAAATATTGCCACGAACACAAAAATTCTCCCATCGTAGAGGGTCGAAGCGGAATGAACAGTTTTTTTTCAAATCAGCGAATATTATAAAGTAATGAATTAAATCGAAAAAGTGCACTAAATCCATGTTAATTAACTGGGAAAAGTATTCGTCTCCTTCTCCAACATAGTTTTTGGCCTACAACGAATGATTTAGAGCCCATTTTTTATTATTTTGAAAACAATTTTTATTACCAGTGTAAAGATTTGTCGGTCTTAAAGGGATCACTGCCGAAGCAGAATCAACGGCTTTTTTTAACTTTATGAATGTAATAGGCGAGAAGAGAAAGTCCCAATGTTGACTTTCTCTTCTCGTCTATTACATTCATAAAGTTCAAAAAAGCCGTTGATTCTGCTTCGGCAGTGATCCCTTTAAGACCGACAAATCTTTACACTGTTAATAAAAATTGTTTTCAAAATAAAAAAAAATAAATAAATACAATTTTGAAAAAATTGTCGTAGACAACATGAAAGACCGTTCATCTGGAAAGATCAATAGTTGAAGCCTGTTGAAATTTAACGAACGTAATAAGCGAGAAAAAAAATGGCGATCCAAAAAGCGTAGAGATCTCACGTTAATTCAATGGGGACTTTCCCCGTTCAATTAATCGTCGTTTAAACAGAGGCTAATGGCGTTTCAAAGAAACCTTCCATTTCCCCGAGATAGTTTTTGGGAAATAACCGACACCCTCGTATAAATTGATATCCATATTTCCGAGTGTGTGTGTTTGTCTTAATTCGACGTAATAACGCAATCGCGAGTGTTAATCGATTACCCACTTTTACAATACTATTTGTGCGCGCAGCAACTTTTCCTCGGAGGCTGTCTCGGGGTAGTCGATGGGCCGCCGATGACACCACCACCGGTACAGCATTCATCAGTTTCCACCCTCTTACCGGCGCAGCAATTCGCGGCAATGCATCCCCCGCCCTCCTCATTACCACTGCACATGTTCATTCGGTCATATCGTGTGTGTTAAATCCATTGAAAGCTCTTTTTTTTTTCTTTCTTCCTCAACTCGTGAAAACACAGGAACGCGTAACGTAAACCCCCGGAATCTCGATTTTCCCTCCCGCGATCGCGTTTCTCGTTGAACGAATGGAAAAACAAATTTGGAAAAAATGTCGATGAAAATTGCGCAACCCTCGGAGCAGGCAGCCATTGCGAGCTTGCATCTCTCGAGAAAAACGCGACATTTTTTTATTCTTTTTTTTTCGATCGTCTTCCTCGCTCGATTTTTCATCGGATGGAATATACAGCCTCGCACTTACTTTTTGTTGCAGCGTCCGTCAGCGTCCTTCTCTTTTTCCCTGTCCCTTTTCTCATCGTCCTTCTTATCGCCACTGCGTTAACAATTATTCGTCATTGGCTCGTTATTTCTTCGAGGATTCAAACGATTTGTGAAAAAGTGAATTTTAGCGAGTTTTATTTTGAGTACTCACTTTTCACACCTGCAGGTAACTTGACCACCGTAACCTTTTTGGGTCGTTACTTTTCTGTAATTTCGTGAAGAAACATTTTTTAGCAGACTAAGCAATACTCCGGAATACTCGGGACCGGAAGTGAACGAAAAAAAGGGCGGATTCGAAAATTTGGTCAAATTTCATTCGCCCGACTCACGAGCAATGATCGCACATGATGATGCCGTCGTCAGCCTCCTATGCCCTCGTACCTCTCGAACTCGATTTCCGCTCAGAGTATTTCCGGTTAGTCGATTTTTTAGCTTTCTTATTTTTATCTTCAAGTTTAAATAACCGAAAAATTTTGCTGAAGCATCAAGCTGATGCTCTTCTCACTCGGGAATTTTCCGAAGATGGACATTTATTGAACGGAAGTAGCGCGCGTGACAGTCGCGAAAATTTTGTTGACAGAGTCGGGCGTCGCGCTGCCATGGTTTCCAAGGTGTTTTGTCTCGCAAACTTGCAGACCGGGGGACGGGCGACACTTTTTATTGCAAGGCAAAATTAATTTTTTTTTTTCTACGATGCAAAAAATTGTATACGAAAAATATGAAAATATTATTTTTCATGACACGAAACATTTTTAGTTTTTCGCTGTTTTCACTCGTCGTCTCCGACGTTTTAACGATATGCCGAACGGAGGATAAATTATACCGGCAGAACGAAAAATTTGAGCAAATTCGAAGGCCAGTCTACTTTTTTTCGTCCACGATATGAAAAGATCATTTTTCCTTTTTTTTTTTTTTCTCAACGTTATGCGATGCCGGACCTTTTCGTTATTTCATTCTTCTTTAACTACGGAAACCGACGACTTGCGAAGCTTGGGGAGAAAAAAAGGACTGCCCAGTTTTATTCTCTGCAGATCCGGCTTATTGTTCTGTCTGGGTCTTCTCGCGTATATCGTACGAGAAAGAGCTACTATCACGATCCCTGCGCCTCTATTCGACTATTGCTTTCCATCCGTAGTAAAACTGGTCCACTTACGGCCGGATACGCCGCAGAAAAAACAAAAAAACGCGCACGGAATGGTCCACGAATGAGGGGCAATATCGGGATATCGCTCACGGCCCGGTGTATATTTGCAAAAATAAATATCTGTGTTCCAGTAGGTAAAAAAACGTACATATACTCCGAGAGGTGGGCTAAAAATATCTCTCGTCTCGGAGGAAAATCCGGGCTGTCCACGACGACGCTTTGCTCCTCGTTTCTTATCCCGGTTGAACCTCGAAATTAACGGTAACCATCCGCGAAGCGATGACACCCTGGTGGCGGAAATTCGCGACATTGCACAGGGTTTCCGGCTCAATTTTGACGGAATTTCAAAATACATGAAAAACACGTACAAAACAAGGTTTTTCAGAGTCCTGGCTACGAACCTGAGGTCTTTGCTCGTTTTTCGAAATTTTCAGCCGACTCTCGAGCCAGGACCGCGAAAAAACATTTTCCAAAAACATTCATCGCGGGCGGAGAAAAATGACTGTCGAGTGAACAATGTTTTTCGGCCTAAAATACGATCGCACAAAAACGAAACCGTGCCAAACACATGAATTTTAAATTTGGAGTACGAACTTCATGAAATCGAAAAATTCATTTCCGGGTAATTCGATTTCGCGCTTTGGCCACCGTGTGCAAAATTAGATGTTTGAAAATCGAATAATCCAAGGTTTCCGAGCGATCCGTTTGACATTCAAATCCATCGGATTGCTCTTTTCGAAAAATGTTCGAATTTTCGAAATAGTAATATTGAATTATTCCATTCAAATCTCGCATCGAATAGCCATTGGCGATTTCATTCGAACGATCCTCTCGTTACGATAAAATACGATCGCACAAAAACGAAACCGTGCCAAACACATGAATTTGAAATTTGGAGTACGAACTTCATGAAATCGAAAAATTCATTTCCGGTTAATTCGATTTCGCGCTTTGGCCACCGTGTGCAAAATTGGATGTTTGAAAATCGAATAATCCAAGGTTTCCGAGTGATCCGTTTGACATTCAAATCCATCGGATTGCTCTTTTCGAAAAACGTTCGAATTTTCGAAATAGTAATATTGAATTATTCCATTCAAATCTCGCATCGAATAGCCATTGGCGATTTCATTCGAACGATCCTCTCGTTACGATAAAATACGATCGCACAAAAACGAAACCGTGCCAAACACATGAATTTTAAATTTGGAGTACGAACTTCATGAAATCGAAAAATTCATTTCCGGGTAATTCGATTTCGCGCTTTGGCCACCGTGTGCAAAATTAGATGTTTGAAAATCGAATAATCCAAGGTTTCCGAGCGATCCGTTTGACATTCAAATCCATCGGATTGCTCTTTTCGAAAAATGTTCGAATTTTCGAAATAGTAATATTGAATTATTCCATTCAAATCTCGCATCGAATAGCCATTGGCGATTTCATTCGAACGATCCTCTCGTTACGATAAAATACGATCGCACAAAAACGAAACCGTGCCAAACACATGAATTTGAAATTTGGAGTACGAACTTCATGAAATCGAAAAATTCATTTCCGGTTAATTCGATTTCGCGCTTTGGCCACCGTGTGCAAAATTGGATGTTTGAAAATCGAATAATCCAAGGTTTCCGAGTGATCCGTTTGACATTCAAATCCATCGGATTGCTCTTTTCGAAAAACGTTCGAATTTTCGAAATAGTAATATTGAATTATTCCATTCAAATCTCGCATCGAATAGCCATTGGCGATTTCATTCGAACGATCCTCTCGTTACGATAAAATACGATCGCACAAAAACGAAACCGTGCCAAACACATGAATTTGAAATTTGGAGTACAAACTTCATGAAATCGAAAAATTCATTTCCGGTTAATTCGATTTCGCGCTTTGGCCACCGTGTGCAAAATTGGATGTTTGAAAATCGAATAATCCAAGGTTTCCGAGTGATCCGTTTGACATTCAAATCCATCGGATTGCTCTTTTCGAAAAACGTTCGAATTTTCGAAATAGTAATATTGAATTATTCCATTCAAATCTCGCATCGAATAGCCATTGGCGATTTCATTCGAACGATCCTCTCGTTACGATAAAATACGATCGCACAAAAACGAAACCGTGCCAAACACATGAATTTGAAATTTGGAGTACAAACTTCATGAAATCGAAAAATTCATTTCCGGTTAATTCGATTTCGCGCTTTGGCCACCGTGTGCAAAATTGGATGTTTGAAAATCGAATAATCCAAGGTTTCCGAGTGATCCGTTTGACATTCAAATCCATCGGATTGCTCTTTTCGAAAAATGTTCGAATTTTCGAAATAGTAATATTGAATTATTCCATTCAAATCTCGCATCGAATAGCCATTGGCGATTCCATTCGAACGATCCTCTCGTTACGATAAAATACGATCGCACAAAAACGAAACCGTGCCAAACACATGAATTTGAAATTTGGAGTACAAACTTCATGAAATCGAAAAATTCATTTCCGGTTAATTCGATTTCGCGCTTTGGTCACCGTGTGCAAAATTGGATGTTTGAAAATCGAATAATCCAAGGTTTCCGAGTGATCCGTTTGACATTCAAATCCATCGGATTGCTCTTTTCGAAAAACGTTCGAATTTTCGAAATAGTAATATTGAATTATTCCATTCAAATCTCGCATCGAATAGCCATTGGCGATTTCATTCGAACGATCCTCTCGTTACGATAAAATACGATCGCACAAAAACGAAACCGTGCCAAACACATAAATTTGAAATTTGGAGTACAAACTTCATGAAATCGAAAAATTCATTTCCGGTTAATTCGATTTCGCGCTTTGGCCACCGTGTGCAAAATTGGATGTTTGAAAATCGAATAATCCAAGGTTTCCGAGTGATCCGTTTGACATTCAAATCCATCGGATTGCTCTTTTCGAAAAATGTTCGAATTTTCGAAATAGTAATATTGAATTATTCCATTCAAATCTCGCATCGAATAGCCATTGGCGATTTCATTCGAACGATCCTCTCGTTTCCTCTCCTCGTTTCCGATCCTCTTTTTTTACAATACTTTCGATGATTTGGCAAAAAAAAAAACTGTCGATGGAGGATTTACGAGACCGTCCGTGTTTGTGCCGAATGATCCCTCTCTCGTAATGTTAAGGCCGAAGTATATCTCCCCCGGTGACCTTCGAGCGGGAGGATAACCAGCATGTGTGCCCACATGTTCCCTCGACTCGTCTCCCTCGAGGTGAAACCGAGGTTCGTTTGGAATTGCGAATTCGTGGTATTATATCGCTGGCAATCCCGTTTTTGTATCGCACCCCAGAGGTCTTGTGGTTCGATTACCCTTAACCAGTGGAAAAAGATCGCCGAGCCTCGTGAATCTTTTATTCGCTCGCGGAAATCATGTTTTCATGCAGATAAAGCGAAAATTTCATTTCGCGAGATCGATTTTATTTTCAACTTCTAACGGAAGGAAAACCACGTTGCAACGATCGAAACGACAGGGGGTGTGACGAACGGGACGGTGGAAAAAAATGCCGTTGAATTCGGAAAAAAAATGTTCCCGAAAAAAGCCTACAAAACGTCAACAGGTTTTTTATTTCCACTTTATTTTCGAGGCTACATAAGATCGCGGCTCGAGAGGATTCATGCAGAAAATAAGGCGTACATTTGCAAAATCCTCGTTTGCGAGACTCGTCCCATTATTATTTTTCTCGAGCTTCCGGTTAATCACTCGTTATCCTCTATGCGAGGGAACGCATCTACTGGCGTAAAAGTTGCATTCGGCACCACTGCAGCAAGCATCCCAACCGAGTTTGCACTAAAAAAATAAAAAATCGGCGAGTTTGACGAGTTTTTTAATGAAAAAAATGACGAAATGCTTCTTCAAATCGAACGAACTATAGGCGGATATTACTTTGTCAAATTTGTTGAATCTTTTTCTTTTATACTCACACGTCCGCCAGGCATGATGCAGCCACCAGCGGCAGCAGTCGCGATAAACGATGCGATCAACAGTGACACGAAAATGATCAACACAATTTTCGCCATGACGATTTCTCAGCTTTTTTTTGTGCTGCAATGTGCAGGTACGGTTTTTAGTGTAATTTTTCCATCGGATCGCCGATATTCCGATAAAATTTTGCACAAATTTGCGGCACGTTTTGATTAGAAAGAAAAATAATATCGCGTCAATTTATTTTTGATTATTTCGATAATGAAACACTAGGGCAATTCAAATTATTCACGTTGAAAATTCCATATTATTTACCATTTTTTATCGCGACATTTTTTTTTCGTATAAAGCAGGGAGGATTTTATAATTTAGAGTTTCAACATAGAATGCCCCATATACGGTATATTTATAGCCGTGCTATTAAAAGTATATAAAACTCAAATTTTCGTCGAAGAGACTTTCGTTTTTGGAAAATAGATGTTTTTGCAGTCCGTAGCAGAAATAACGAATTGCCCGTTTGTTTTTTGAGTTTGTAGCATTATCGTTGATCCGATTTATCCAATCAAATAACGAACACTGATGATAATTTAGAATTCGTGAGTCGAAGATGGAATTAAATTTTTACAACGAGAGGAAAGTTTTGCTTTCGCTGCAGCAAAAGTCTGAAAATAATCCACGATTAATTTTCCATAGGGAAATGAGTCAAAATTATCGGAAGAAAATCGTTTTCGGACGTTACGTTGTACGAGCCAAATTCCTGAATTTTATGTAATATATATTGAATTACAATATTTTTTACGAACTGAAAATATTTTTTTACCAACTTTTTCATTTCGACCCGATTTTCATGTTAAATCTCCATTTTCAGCTCTTGAAGAGGATCGCGGCTCAAGGATAATGCCATAAACCGAAAGTATCGGCAATTTTACCTACAGGACGACATTATTTCTGCTGTGGACTGCAAAAAAAACCTCGATTGTCTCTCAAGTGTCCAAACGTCGTCGCTTCGGCGTTAACGGTTGACCCTTTTTCGCCCAAACGGTCCATTTTTTCCCTCGACTTTCAGGGCCATAATTTAACATGTAAACGTCCGCGAAAGAAATTTAAAACCAATGTATCCGATACACCGAGGCAATTCAATTCGTTTTTCCAAAAAAATACAAAATTTCCATCCCTTATTTCTCAAAGACTTCATACTTTGGATGACTAAACGTGTTTGTAGGTTTCTTTAACCTTTCGAGAACACAACTTTTTTTTCGAATCACGAAAAATACTCCGGGTTAATTTGATCTTATACACTCGCAAAAAAATTTGCAAAATAAAATCGCATTCACACATGTTCGATGCTGGCTGGAGGGTCTCTCGAAGGGTTTTAAATATCAAACATGGCGAGTTTAAGATGGAAAAATGATTTTAAAAAATGGTAAAGAAAATTTTTGGTTTTTCCGCATTGAATCTTTCGGAAATCGTCTGGACGTGGGTAATTTTTATTTTTTACATATTTCACAATTACTTTGAAACATACCATTGATACGAAGCAAAAACTATTGAGACAATGACTAGACTATTTGTATTGAGACTATTTATTTATTTTTTTAAATATTGTTTGCTCTCAAAAATCGTAAAATACTCCAAAATTGTATTTTGGGAAACGAAATTCGGTGGTTTATCAGAGTTCGTTACCTACTTTCGGACTTGAGAGCCTCTCAAAATACCTTGAACTTATTTTTGAACGGGACAGACGCGGTAGTACTTACTCGCGATTTTAGGGATGAAACAAAAACCAAAATGGCGACAGGTCAGCTCGTAGCTTGAACGGATTCTTTCTCCTCGACCAAAGAGCTTCACATCCGCGTTATATACTTCATGGCCGGACAAGCTTGTGCATTTGACGCATTTCCCATGATTATTTTTTCAAGGCGCCCCATAAAACGTGCGATATTCATTCGTTGTAAATAAATTTTTACTACCGTCGTGAGTGATAAAAAAAACCATTTCTATCCACCGTGCGGGTACGACAATGAATCGCTGCACAGCGCGACACTTTTTTTTTTTTCAAAGTTTTCAATTTTTATTGCACGTAAAAATGTACATTCCCGCAAAAAACTGAAACATTCATTGACAATGATAATTTCCAAAAAATCTTCAGTGTCCTCGAATTATTCTTGACACCCCAAAGTTTTGTCAGACGTGCAGCTTCCAGCGACACGACGTGCGCAAGATTTCATAAATTTACTTCGACGGTATATGGATCCTCATTTATCATCGTTTGTTCTCCTAATGACGAAGAATGACGCGCTTACGTAACGATTTATGTATTACAATAGCTATATTTTGTCCACTGGCTCTATTCGATTATAATCTTGTAGAGATCTTTGGAGCGTTCGTATTATTTCGAAAAATTTTTGGAAAATTTTGAAAAAAATTCGCTCAGAATTGTGAGTTTTCGTATATCGGCTGAGCGCGTCGTGCTTCAATCAAACTCGATCGAAAGGAAAGACTGCCTGGGTAAAATATCATTGGATTTTCGATCGAGGATCGATTTGACGATTAAAAGCTGATTTTTTTGTATACTCATAGGCGACGGTCCCTCGTGTCACGTGTTTAAAAAAAAAATGTGATTACTCGTCGTCAAAATGCTGGCGAGTCTCTAGATTATAGCGGGATAAAAACTTTGAATTTAATTGCAAGTTCCACTGCAACGATTTTTTTTCAACATTCCAGAGGATTTACAACATCCGGTCGTCGTAAATATATACCGCGGTTCCGTGTGCGGTAAAAAATCATTCGTATCGACAGTTCGCGTAAAAAGTTTAATTACCCGGGTTTGTGAGTTAATTGCTTTATTTTGAAAAGTAAAAAACAACATTTAAAAAAATTCTCGCAGCGATAATGATTTTTTAAAAATTCCTCGAGACAAGCTTCGACGAATGTGAGAAAGAAAATTGTTGTTTCGAAATAGTCGACGGAAATAACCGTTTGAGAAATATTAACCGACTTATCAAACTCGTGATAATAATTTCTTACGACTGTCAGTAAAAAATATTATTTTTCATCATCGTAGGAAATAAAATACGAGTCATCGATAATAATGATTTTTATAGCGTTTAAGTTAGAGTCATGAGAATACAAGAATTTTTCCATAAATTGTTTCATTCTGAGAGAGAAATTTTCTTATTTAACGAATCAAACAAAGTGGCACGATGGGTGAATAAATTATTCACCGACAGTTTCCTCCTATTCTTTCGAACATTTCATTGCTCGGGGTTCTTTCCGGAATGCATTTTAAAAGCAATAAATTTAATGATGAACAAAGTGGAGGGTTTCGTTCATCGTTAAATATTATTTCCGGAAAAGTAGGTCAATTCGTGACAATCGCTTGTCCTCGTAATCGGCAAAGGCGCGATTCGGGTCAGACAAACAGAGGTGGGAGCGAAAGAATGAAAGAAAAGCACTGGCAATTTCAATCGCCATAAGTGCATCTCCATCTCCGATATTTCTATCGCGATACTGCAAAAAAAATCCTACCTCAAACTGCAACATAGTACCTATGATTTTGTGTTTATATCTTTTTTTAGAAGATACAACACACGATCTCATGAGAAATAAAAAAAAACTTGGACTTTATCGAAAAAGCTGTTTGATGGACTCGTGGCACTTTTCATTATTTTCGAAAACAACAATTCTTCCGTTTTTTTTACTGCAATACTGCAAAAAAAAATCCTACCTCAAACTACAGCCTACAATTTGTGTTTATATCTTTTTTTAGAAGCATACGCATATCTCGTGAGAAATTAAAAAAAAACTAGGTCTTATCGAAAAAGCTGTTTGATCGACTCGCGGCACTTTTTATTCTTTTCGAAAATAATAAATATTGTTCCGTTTTTTTTTTCCAAAAAGAAGCTTTTTAAAAGGGGTGTGCGAACTTTTTTTTTCAACCTCCACCCTAATGTTTGTGCGTGAAATCCAATCAATTTACTCAATTTAATTTGTCAAATGTAAATTAAGCTTTTCGTTCGGAGCTCGGATTATTAATTTCGCGTGTGATTATACAATATCAGCGTTCCATTAATTCGCTTTGGGGATGAATCCTCATTTGTCATCGTTTATCCTCCTAATGACGATGGGTAGAACCTCACGTAACAATTTCGGTATTAAAAGCGGTATTGCGCATGTAACCACGTCATTATTGTCCATGGCAATATTTCTTCAAGCTTATCTCCGTATCGTATCAAACTTGACGTGTTAAAAGTACGAGGGATGCACGTTTTCCTTGGCGTGACACAGGGACTCGTATTCACAGGCGGAATAGTTGGAAAAAAAATTCTCAAAATATTCAGAAAACTTTTTTTCATCAAAATGAATTCACTCATTTTTTTGGACACACTTGAATTTTTTCAAAATTTTCCCGGTATCAAGTTGAAAGATTCGATCGTATTTTAAATCCGTCAATTTATCTCTGCTCCTCAGTACCCTTTCGAAATGATATTCAGCACCCATTTTTTTAACAAACTTTGTAAGCACTAAAATGAAAAAAAAATTCTCAAAATATTCAGAAAACTTTTTTTCATCAAAATGAATTCACTCATTTTTTTGGATACACTTGAATTTTTTCAAAATTTTCCCGGTATCAAGTTGAAAGATTCGATCGTATTTTAAATCCGTCAATTTATCTCTGCTCCTCAGTACCCTTTCGAAATGATATTCAGCACCCATTTTTTTAACAAACTTTGTAAGCACTAAAATGAGAAAAAAATTACTCCAGAGGTAATTTTCACCACTAATTCATTGATTCGAAAAAATTAATTTCCCAGTTTTTGAAGTATAGTCAATTTTTTTACTGTAATCATTTTAAATATACTGTCATTCACGTACCTTGAACTTTGGCTCTTATTACGCGGTGAACGGTCGCTAATATCGATCAAACACAAGAGACCTTTTTTGCAGAGTGTCAAATTTTCTTCAAAATACATCTCAGATTTTTTCCTGAACCCGCTGGCGGGTGATGTACAAAGTACCAAAGTGAAACCCATCTTTTTCCTTGCTGTTCGAATAAATAAAAAATTGCGATGAACTGCAGCATTTCTGCAGTGTCCCAAAATTATTTTTTCACTGAATCAAGAAAAAATACGTCTTTATAAAGACTCCAGTGTGTATAAACACACTTATAAACACCCTTAAAGGAACAATAAACCCCAACTATCATTTGTATCCATTTTCAAATCATTTATAATCATTTTGATACAGAAAAGATTTTTTTACAGGACATTCGAGGTGGCGGACCGCCTTCCAACACGACAGGATCCGACGCATGTTCCCCAATTTCGTCGTCAGTAATTTAAGTCGCCCGTTTCCATCACGATCGTATATGACGTTCGCGGACCATTGGAAAGTCAGCGATGAATCAGTGCATGGTTTCTCGGGTGTTCCTGCGGTGGAAAGAAACCCAGAGACCGATTTATCGTCCGGAGGAAGGAAAAAGCGAGAACACGTAGTTGGAAAGCAGCCAGTATTAGGAGATGAGCGATATCGAACTTTTTTTTTTTTTTTTTTTTCATTTTTTTGTTATCCGTTATGCAGAAAACGACGTATATAACTACCGTATGTGCAACATTCGAACCTTGAACTATATTTATGCAAAGACAGAAAACCGATGGGAGAACCCACTCCCTCCAAAGATGGCTGGTTGTGTTACGAGCCCTGCTTGCTTTTTACACTCGCTTTCCATCGCGAAGCTGCTGCATAACGAGGCTTTTCTTTTTTCATTTTTTACAGCTACGAACGAAAATTGTGCGAGACCCAGATTTTCAAAGCGATTTTTCTCCCGGACCCTGATCGAAACACAAGCCAAATTTTCCGAGTGCGAGAAATTTACAAGTCAGAAAAATTCATTCCCTCGAAACCGAACGACTCATCGACGGAATTGCCGAATATTTGCCCTAATTAAGGTAGTTCTATCGTTTTATCGTTTTCTTAAGATTTTGTTGAAAATTTGAATACGTATTCTTTGATGTCATATATACGTGTGTAATAAATTTTGGAAGGTTTTACCACGTGGAAGTTGAGATATTTATTGGTAAAAATCACAATTTTCGGTAGTCTCTCGTAAGAGCGCGTGTTAAAAGTTGCATTTTCATCAATGAATATCTTGGCTTCTACGTGGTGAAGCCTTTTAAAACTTTGCATACATTTTTATGCAACATCAAAGAAGATTTCTTGAGTTTTCCAAAAAAATCTTAAGAAAATTTTTTTCGCAATTTTTGTAATTATAGAGCAAGCACATATCACCTGGGATGACCGTGAATTTGGAGTATGCTGTTCTTTAGTCGATTTGCAACAACTTTTCTTATTTAACTGAAGCCCGCAAACCATTTTGTATGTGAGAAAAACTGCAAAACAATTTCTCGATTTGAATCTGACGATAGAACTACCTTAAGAAGAACAATAAACGATTTTCTACCGTGACTGCATGCTCAAAGCATTTCGGAGCTCGGGCAAAACCGTTTTTTTTTTGGATCGCGTTTACATATTAAAAAAAACGTGTTTTCGCGTTTCCGGTTGAACCACGCGTCATTCTCCTCCCACTTTCCTCATTAATTCGTTTTATTTTCACTTCCCGGATCTCCGCACGGGACCTTCGATTTGGCGTCGTCGCGTCCAACGGTTTTACCCCCAATGGCGAATCAGAGGCGTAGGAACGAATCCGCGTTTCAGTCCGAAGACCGAAGGACTTGGCGAATGACCAGAATACGAAAAAAAAGTCGAAGGATACGGAGGGTAGCGATGCGAGGGGTAACGTACGATTTGTCCCCGAAATAGTTAATGGCACTCGCCCCCCCTAGCCCCAAACGTGTCGCAAATTGAGGCGCGCGCGATCTCAAGGACACGAAAAATACCACCGCTCGCGTAGGCTCCCGGGGTTGCGATTTTTTCATTACTTCTATGAATCGGCATGTTTCGATCGTCAAGGCTATTTAAAAAAAAATTTCTCATTTCGTTCCACTTGATTTGGTCGAGGTGTAAGATTAATTCTATTTACTTCCGGTTTAGTTGTACCGTTTTGGAGAAAAAGAACGTTTCGAAATTTCGGAGTGACCCCAGAGTGTAATACGTGACCTTGCGCGGATTTTTGAGGGACTCGAATTGGTCATCTAATTTTGAAAAACAGAGGGAGGTCGAGTTTCTTTTTCGCTTCGTTCGATTTGATTTTCCGTGTGATAATATAAAATCTCGATCGTTCTCCGTTCTTTCTCGGAGCCTCTCGGCCTAAATCCGTACACCCAGTTACTCCCCCGTTCTCTCGATCTCTTTCCGTCACTTTTTCCTCAGTCACATCCGGTATAGACGGTTAATAAATTTATTTGGATCTTGCGTGGTTTTCCGCGCGGGAGATTCTCCAGAGATGAAAGCGACGATTTTCTTCCCTTTTTTGACCATGACGCGGGGCGCCACCTAGCGGTCGCTCATCTCAGACGAAGGAAACACTTTTCAGGATCTGAAAAAAATGAGAAAAAATGAGGCAAAGAATAGAATCGCTTGATTCGGGGTCGAATCATCAACATCCGATTCGGGGACATCTCATACATACTTCCGGTGAAAGATTTCGTCGTCACTCACCTCGGGCTGAAGCTTGAAGTAACAACGTACCATCTCGTAAGCCTTATCGCATTCGTTTCCGCTGGCTGCATCAAACACAGTAATGCATTAATTTTTGGTAATATTGGAGTAAAATGAAGTTAAAAACTTCTCTCTGTTTGCCACCAAATCTTTCCCCCTTTGCTCCTAATTCGACAATTTTTCAGTAAGAAAATTCTTCAGTGAAACTCTTTTGAGTTTGCTTGAACTCTTTCGAGTTTTTCGATCAAACTTTGAGGACAAAAACGTGGTGGCTAATTTTGCAAAATGCAGGTAGCCCGGAAATTTCCGAAAAGCCAGGAGAAATCTGAATTAAGGTAGTTCTATCGTTAGATTCAAATCGAGAAATTGTTTTGCAGTTTTTCTCACATACAAAATGGTTCGCGGGCTTCAGTTAAATAAGAAAAGTTGTTGCAAATCGACTAAAGAACAGCATACTCCAAATTCACGGTCATCCCAGGTGATATGTGCTTGCTCTATAATTACAAAAATTGCGAAAAAAATTTTCTTAAGATTTTTTTGGAAAACTCAAGAAATCTTCTTTGATGTTGCATAAAAATGTATGCAAAGTTTTAGAAGGCTTCACCACGTAGAAGCCAAGATATTCATTGATGAAAATGCAACTTTTAACACGCGCTCTTACGAGAGACTACCGAAAATTGTGATTTTTACCAATAAATATCTCAACTTCCACGTGGTAAAACCTTCCAAAATTTATTATACACGTATATATGACATCAAAGAATACGTATTCAAATTTTCAACAAAATCTTAAGAAAACGATAAAACGATAGAACTACCTTAAGCTCATAACCTCCGTCCTGCATCGTCGAAAGTTATTGCCCCCCACGTGCATCGCCTCGTAATCGATTTAAAGCTTACGTATGTTTTTGCAGTGAGAAAGTGATTTTCTCGATGATTCCTGAAGACGCTGTGGAATATGGCGAACTGTATTTTCAACGTCAACTTCGTTATTTTTGTCAATAATGCCATTCTTCATCATAAAACAGCGAATGTAACATTTCAGCTTCGGATCATCCTGGATAAAGTTTCCGGACTTGAGCTTCTTCAGAGCAGCTGAGCGGCATCAATTGCAAATAATTAAAAATCGTCTATTCACATCGAGATTGTTAAAAATGGAAAAAAAATTAAATAATTAGGGGGAATCGCCATGTAAAATTCCAATCGCATTACTCAACACGGCGATCAACTCAAAAAGTTCAATTTCGATTAATTCGACGAATTTCAATAATCTCCTTGAATCAGAAATCAACGAATTTTCGGAAAGTTTGCGAATACTCGAATAGATCGAAATTTCGAAAATCGACGTTTTTACTCAACACTGACTTTAGCTAATTCAACGCGACAGTTGCATGGAATTGACGATGCTTGAAAAATTTGAAAACCAAAGAAAATTCAAGCTTGTTTTTTTGGTCAAGTACCGAGGTAATTATTTTAAATACTAAATATAAAGTCGCGAATCATCCGTGCCGATGAATTATTCCATTTGGAACGGCCATTCTTTCGTGGATTTTCAAAATGATTCAAAAAAATTCGAGTTTTTTTCGAAATCTTTATCAATTTAATTAAAAAGTTTCAATTCTGTGCCCAAGTCTAAATTCATGAGTCGTGAGATATAACGAGTCGTCCATCACTCGGCAAATCATTGGCGAAATCATTGCGATTAATATGAATATGTTGTTTTCAAAAATGTACTCACACCACGAAACGTTCGTCTGCTTTCTACACTCTCTCCGAATGTCAGCTCGAATTGGTATCTTCAACGATCGCCAACGAGTTAATTATTTCGAATAGACGAAAGCGGGGCAGCGTAAAAATTTAATAAAGTTATCATGAACGTCGAAGGCTTCAGCTCCGATTCGTTAATTAAAAGTATGTCGCAGAGTGCGTTATTTCGAGATGGGATTCGGAACTATATTTATGCAACGTTAAATCAACTCGCGTTTTTATTATAAAGACTGGAAAATTGGACGAAAACTGGCACAATTGGGTGTCCACGTTTCAGCAATGTTCCAAAACCACCAGAAGCTCGAATAAAACGAGACGAACAGTGCCAGCAAAGCATGCGATTTTACAGAGACGAAGATTTTTTCTACTCTGGCCCGATAAAAAAAATTGTAAGTGAGGCCATCAGTGTCAATAATATCATACATAAGAAATGCTAATTCAAGCTATATATGCACGTATGTAAGCTCATTCACGGAGACTCACCATTATCACGAGTAGTACGAGAATCCCAACACAATTTTTCATGATTGACGAGGTCGTTCGCGAACATGCAAGAGCGAAATGGAATTTCCTGTCACGCAGAGGGCTGCCTGCGATTCTCAAGCAATTTAGCAGGGCTGACGGCTCGCGCTCGAATGGGAAATTAAATGACTGAAATCGCCGGAATTTTATAGCGAGGTAATGTGGCAAATCCAATCGATCATACGAGTTATATCGCGAATGTCAAGATTATTCTTGCGTAATACCGCGTGCCATTGCGCCCGATAAAACATTTTCGCCCGCGAAAGCTCCTTGATTTTCACCCATTATCACAACTGCGATAGTTTTTTTCGTATTTCCTTTACCATTGAATATCTTTTTCAATAATATTCTCCCAATTGCTTCGAAACTTCCCGATCTTTTTTCCATTCAACGGGACAAGAATTTTGCCAAAACATTTACATAGTCAAATTCTGGTATTTTGGTTTTGTTTTTTTCGAATCTTTGACACAAAAAAACCTCAAACCTCGAAAACGAGTTTGTTTGTCCCTAATGTTTTTGCGGTCGCTGATTACGCTCCCGTTGACAGATTTTTCAAATTCGAAACGGCGATTTCGAATAATCCATCGCCGGGAATAATCCTTAAATCTGTATATTCAAAATGGCGGACCGACCGCGACGCGGGACCGCGGTATTTTTGTAAAAATCGCCAGCGGAGTCGCAGCGCTCGCGTACAAATACCACGTGATCGTTTTCATCGTCGCCGCCCGCGTCGCGTCAAATCCTAACGAATCGCATTTTGAAAAACTCGAAAAAATGCCACAAATTGTCCTTCTTGACGAGCAAATCTTTCCCTTTATTTATCCAAATATTTCAAAGTATTTTGCATTTACAAAATAGTGGCCAAAGTCGAGATATCTCTGGCCGGAAGTGTTGAAATAAAAATCTGAAGAAGAAAGTCAAACTGCGTAATATTGTATGTACATCCACGCTCAATCGTAAACATTATTTACATACTTTTCTTTGCGATTGAGGCATTTTTATCATTTCTATAAATGTAGTGTATAGAATCTATATATATATATATACACACATGTATATATATATATATAGTTCTACTCCTGAGAATCATAATTTGTGAATCCTACGTTGATTATTTTTCATATCGTAAATGTTTCAGGATCGAAATATACCAGCGAAATGAGAGGACTTCCTCTCAACGTTTCGGGGGAAAATATACAAAGTGAAACCTCTCATCCCCCCTTTTATTCGGTAACCTGTGAAGACCCAATCAATCGAGCTTAATTTATTCAAAAATATGGATTTTTCTCTCGCGCCAGATTCGAGGCTGGAAAGAAAGGAGAACAGTTATGGAAAACGATAGACTTAATTTTTCAAAAATGTGAAAATAAATTCTCGATTTTCTCGGTTCGTAAAACACCTCGGTGAGCGGGCATGTTAACCGGAAGCCGAATAAGCTCGAGGGGGACCGTTGGCAACGTGGAAATGCTCACTTTGTATATTATTTTAAAAAAATACGATATTTCTACAAATTAATTCTTCTTTGGTGAAATCGCGTTTCGGAAAACAAAACGGTGTTCTCCGCGGTTGGAAAGATTCGAATTATTTTAAGGATGTATGGCATTATTTCGGCAACTGCGGTACTCGCGAGTACTCGGCTATAGCACAAAAATCTGGGGAAAAAAATCAATCCGTATTAAAATAATACGTTTTTTTTTTTTCGAAAAACCGAAATGAAATTCCTTCGAATTTCGTTCACGCCGTTTGAACGAAAGCGCCCTCTAGATGGAAAATTGGGGGAACCATTGGCAAAGCTCAAAAACGAAAAGTTCGATGAATGATTTTCAATTTTTTGCCATTTTTTTCGAAAATCAAATCTTTGCGTTTTTTTAACGATCTTTGAATATATAATTTTTTTGTTATTCAGAACTATCGAGCTTTTCGCGTCTTACGTATGATTTTTGCCTCGGATTTTTGTAACGCTGCCGAGTACTTGAAATTCTCTTTGTGTCTCGCCGTTGCGCTGGAATAATGCCAGATAATACGTCTTTAATGATCTTTCCTCGTGGAAAAACGCGAGAATCTTCGAAATTCGTAACTATCGAGAAAAAAAAATCGAATTATCGTGTAAATCAACGGTGAAGCTTTCACCATCTTATGTAACTCTTGTACTCGTCGTTGATGCTCATACGTTTGATAGTCTCGTAACCCAATATTATCGAAAAGCTAAAACATGCGGATTGAACGAGACGAGCTGACAGACCCTTGGAGAACATTTTGCAGCCCTCCTCGAGCCACAAAATTTTAAAAGCGCTGCACATGCTATCGAGTCTTTGCACCTGAAGTCTCGCTCTCACGATGTCCAATGGATTCGTTATTATCGTCGTCGTGAAGCCGCCGAGTGTCCCGGCGATCGCTTGGATGAAAAGATGCGAAACCCATGATGGTAAAACGCGTATTAATTCATCTGCAATGTCACAACAAGAGCGATGACTTCCGGTGAAAAAGGCGATACTTTGACGAAACGGAAATTTTTCGATTTTTTTCGATCTTCCGTTTGCTATTTTGACTGTCAGTAGGAATCACGGGTAAAAAACAACGCGAAAAGCACATTACGCTACAATTTCTGCTTTGATAACGTCTGAAAAGTATGAACTTCAAATTTTAGGGGATAATTTTGAAAATTGGAAAGTTCTCGATTCCTTCAGGGAAAAAAGTGTCCTTTTTGCCCCACGACCTCATCTCAATTTCTCAACTTCGACGGGGCGCGAACTGTTTTTTTTTTTTTAAATTGCAAAAAAATAGTTCGCGAGATTACCTTGATATACCGTGTACAATCCCCACCAGAGGGCACTGTTAGGCACGTACGCGCAGAGCGAGGCAACGTAGCCTCGATAAAAGCCCTTGATGCCGTCTCTTTGGTAAATTAATCTAACGATTTCCGTGGAAATGTAAGCTCTCGAACATCCTGGCTCGAGGCTGAGACCCAGAGGATTCATTCCCATCTAACGGGTACAAAAAAATACACGATGTACATATTATAAATTATAAATACCACGATAACAATCATAATTAGTATTTTTTTTTAGTTTTCAAGCTTTCGCGGCCATTGCCGGTACTATTCGTATGCCAGACTTCCGCGTCATTTAAAACATTTTCGGGTGACCAGCTGATCAATTATTAAAAAACTGAGTAAAGTGCCCCCTATCGGCTCATCGGTGAAGTCACCCATTTAAAAGGTTTAAAAGGACGCTCTGAACGTCGACGAAAAGCTGATACAAAACGCAACATTCATCCGGAAACCTACCATTCGAGTAATCGCGTTTAAATATCGTCGGTGTGTGTGTGTGTTTTTTTTTCAACTGACCTTGTCGACCGCGAGCTTGCCGTGCTTCGTGCTAACACCGAGTACCATCAAGTGTTGGCTCAAAACATCGAAGGGTACGACTATAGTTTGTCCCACGGCGCTAGCGGCGCCACCGCCTATGAGCGCCTTGAACGTCGAATCGAGGCCCGCCGTGAAAGGATCTTGCCCCAACAAATGGCGCACACCCTCGTAGGTCGATACGTAAAAGACTCCCGACACTATTTGTATGGAACTTATCCAAAAGCCTCGATAAAGACCGGAAAAACCTTCGGTTCTGTGAATTTTTCTCCAAGCATCGATCATGCCTGGAAAGACGAGAAAAAAAACGCGATAAAGATCGACGCGTGCTCGTTCCGTCTCGTTTTCACTACGCCAATCAAATTTCTGCACTTTTCTAGTGAAATTCAATCGGAATTGGAAATTTCTACTCAATTATATATGTACGCATAATTTCATGGAAAAAAAAACTTTTCGCTCTGCGAGATTCGTTATTGTTGAGATGACTGGAGCGACCCACGTGTGGTGTTGCAAAGTTGATAGAAAATTCAGCAAAAAATTCACCGGTGTACATGTGATTTCGCCTTTGAATCTGCAGCCTCGTTTTGATGACGGTAAGGGGGTAAAGGCAACATCTTATGGAGAAAGATGAAAGCATGCTCAGCGGAAAGAATTTCGTTTTGTCCATCATGTCCCACTCGATGGTGCGAATAAACGGCGGTGCCTCGACCGCAGACATCTTGTGGCCTCGGACGATCCTTAGTCAGCTGCGACGATGTCTTCTTTCTCTCGTCGATGGTTTTTTTTGCTTTGACCGTTGATTCGTCGTAACCGTACGAGACTTTTTCGAGCCTTGAGTGGCACATCTCACAGACTCGGTCTGGGCATTACTACCCAAAACGCAACTACAACATTGAGGGAAATCGAATTGCGTTATGCCGAGGCAAATTAATCATTGCCTACTATTGAAAAAAAACGATTTTTCGTTTCGATGAATTCGATCATGATGAAATCGGAATTTGCTTGAAAAATTGCGACGAAGGTTGTATTTGCCGAGGGAAAAAATTGCCGGAACAAGATTTTTGAAAAAAAATCGCGCATTCATCGAAAATATCGGCCATCTTTACAGATAATGTTGAAAGTCACTCTTGAAAATCGATATGTTGAACATTGACGGGAAAAAAAATTGTTACTCTGCGTGACTCGATGTCGCGATGATACCTAACCTAAAAAACTCACTCGCGTAAATTTCTCTTTCGCGCGCCCTTATTGCAGGCAACGTTACTTGCCAATGTCATGAAATGAATTTTCCATATCCCGAAAATTGCCAATAATTTTTACAACAAGATCGAACTTTGATTTACCAAAAAAAAATTACAAAGCTCGCCGACGAAATCCCTCGTCGATCGCTTCGACGCAACAATTTATGTTATATCGCAATATATCTTATTCGTTTCGAGTGCTTTTTATGAAATTCTGTATGATCACACTTTTCGAAAATTTACATTGTGAGAAAAAACACAGATATGGTTGAATTATTACCGCAAAGATACCGAACGTTGGACTTTGACACAATCACGAATTTCGACAGTGCTTCTACGCGTAGGTAGATTATTTACTCGGGTCTCGTGTATACGAATGTGTATATATATATATATATATATTTGGGTGCAGCGAATGATTTTTTTTTTATTTCCGGCCTAACAGGGTTACATGAAGAAAGGCGCTAAATAAAGTGTTTTTAGCTCGTAACATTAAAAATTTTGAGATGCGTCATCGCACTTCTCTATTCTCCATAAGAATAACATAGGAAAAGCATTTCGAGCGTGTTTAGAATTTTGCTCTACAAAAAAACAAGTTTCGGAATAAAACGCTTGCGTATTTTTTAACGAAATGAACCGCTGTACAAGAAAGGTATTTCGTCGTAGTGTCGTAAATCATTATGGAAATACAGCTCATCAAAGTTAAGTTTATAGAAAACTCCTCCTTTTTTAGACATTACAGCCAAACCATCATTCTTTTGTTTGAAAATTTTATGAGTCTTTTTTGTAGAGCATCAATTTTACCACCCTTTAAAACTACTATTTTCCGTGGAAAATGGCTCGAGGATTTTATAATTTTTTGAAATGTTATTTAGACAGGAAATGGAAAACTGCGATGCGAGAGACATCTTACTGGTATACAAAGGACTCATATTCGAACTAGTGTTGTTCTTGAAATGCTGATAGTAATCAATTTAGACGCATATCGAGAAGGAAAAAATCATCGTTCATTATGAACCACCCAAATTTATATGTATATGGGTCATTCCACGCTAAAAGAGACACTTTGGAAACTTGATTTTTTCTCGAAATGACTATTTTGATTTGACGCGGAATGCCCCGTACACGTGTGCGTATATAGACATAACATGTGTGAATAACCCATTTCATCGCGTTTGTAAAAATAGAACGAAAAAAAAAAATACTTTTCTGCGTATACTTTCGTGAATAATTGCGAAAACTCGGTGAATTGTGTCACGGAAAATCGTACATACGTAAGAAACACAGTAAATGTTAAATTACAAAAAAAGGGGGAATATTAACGTTGTAATGTTGTATTACAGTAGGTTATCGGCTCAAGGTCGCCACTTCTGTGTGCGACGTTATATATCAAGCCCCGCGCGAACGTAGCACGTCAGTATGCTCAATGCGCAAATTCTACTATTAATCCAAAGCCCCGAAAGTATAGAATTATGAAAATGAGGGGAAAAAACGTCACCTGTTATTCGGTATTACAAAAAAAAACATGAATTTGTCAAATAAACATATCAAAGGCGATGTAACTCACAATGATGTAACATGTGATCGAGTTGTGACAGTAACGTACACACCGTCCGGAGTCGTACGCTGTATATCCAAGCTTTCCAGAGTTTTTTCAAGTACAAACTGCGTATATATTTGCACTTTACTCAGATCACCGCCCGAATCTCGGAAAAAAAACAAACTCGACAATGTTTGATGATACTTTCCGGAGTATTTTTCTTATCTCGAGACGTCCACTCTGTAGCTCTATCGCATTATTCTTTAAGTTTAATTTTGTTCGGTTGTCATCATGTAATTATTATTATTTTCAGTAACAAGCATATAAACAACATGAAGAACTGGAGTGACCGAGAGACGATTTTTTTCTTGCGCTATTTATTGGTAACATAATATGGCCTCTCATGAGTCGTCCTCGGCGTCAAATATGTGAAGAGTTTCTCTCTGTCTCTCTCGTTGTATAAACACGCGCGCGTGCACGGCATAGTGTGAGGTGCGTGCAGTTGATAAATAAACATCAATACCGACTAATGGTAAATCAGTCTCGCACCGTATCGCCGCCAGGGGCGCTGTGCGCTTGCTCTTTTTTTAGCGTCTCTGTTTTGAGAGTCACTGCACGATATCTCCCTCCATTTTAAGAATAGTGCACTAGCGCCAACCAGAGCCAACTTCATTAAAAAAGCATAGATACCCTAAAACCCAGGCCAGAGTCGGCTTCCACCATTTGTGAAAAGAAGTCTCTGATTTATCTACAATTCCAGAATCCTACTGCTTGCAGTTTAATTCGAAATTCGTATGGAATATGTCGCTTACAGGTCTCGATAGGTCGTGTACAAATTACATAATTAATCATACAAGATATTTAATTATAAATAGTAATAGGTACATCATTATTTTCTTCAATCACAATAGGACGATTTTCCATTGTCTTTTGTTCCAAATTGTGAAAATATCTTCGGCTGAAAACTTCCCTCCAAAACGCACCTGCGTCTCCGTTACATGCACAAAATAAAAAAAAAGGAGATGCAAACTGTTCAAACTCGATTTTGTGTAGCAATAAACCTAGCGCTCGCGACCGTTTTTAGGGCAAATGACCGTTCGTGTACGACAACGAAGCTTCGACAGCTTTTTTCCATCCTCCCCCGTGCCGCCTTCAACGGAACTCGCAAGACTTTTACGTACATCGTAATTCTTCCGAACTCTGCTCTTCATGTTTTTCATAGAGTCAAACTGATTAACAAAACGAACAAGAGTATATTCCCTTGCCATGACAATTACGTGCGATTAATAAATTATTCAGCTTTTCATCTCTCGTGCGTGTAAAAAAAATATTCTCGATAGTAAGAAAAACCCTATTTATCGATCGACTGTGGGCCTGCAAATTGCTCGAAAATGTTCGAATTATTCAACAAAAAAAAATCGGCCAATATGAAGAATTTCCTTATAAATCATTCGAATTAATCGATTCTCATCTTCAATCCAGCAAATAAAAAATCGAGATCGATCAAACAAATGATGAAAGACCTCTCCAGACTGGGAGTCGACCAAACAATTTTTGAATTCATAAATACGTTAAAAATCCACTCCTCCCTCGGTCGATAACGCGAATAGCGCTCTCGAGATTACACCAGTCGAGAGTTTAAGGATAAAAAAAAACATTATACAAAAGTTCTCGAGTTAAACATATGCATGTACAATATTTTTTCAACTTAAGGAATACAGTTTAGATTGAATTACGTTGTCGCTCTATAATTGATGAATAAAAAAAAACAAAATCATAATAGCGTCCGTCATGGTTTCCTCCGATTAACCCCACGATTCAATCGAGTTTATATACACAGGCACTCATTCACTCTCACAGACACACACACACACAGTGTTCCAAAACTAAATATCGATAACGAACAAATTACCAATTGTTTGATTGTAATTAAAAGGTTGCTTTATAGTTGAATTCAGCGAACTCTAAAACCGCGAAATTTTTTTTGTCGAAATCGAAACCTAACCATCTTTCGAAAGCCCATAGCCCGTAGACGTCACTCAAAGTCTGTGTAGAAAATCATTTGCAGAACGAGAATTTCGTGTACTCGGCAATTATTTAAACGTGTGAAAGAGATCAATCATGCGTTACTAGGCGTAGTAATTTCAAAAATCATTTTTGCGTGAAGCCCCTGAGGATGGACTCGTTTTATCGTAAAAACTAACCTCGTAGCCTGTTTTAGAAAAATTGGGCTGGCAAACGTTGGGGCTTGGAGTAAAGAACATAAATTCTGTCGCGTAAAATATAAATTTGCATGCCTGCCATTTTGTTTTGGGCATGCATAAAAAGATAATGAAGTTACAGTTCTATATTTCACTTTTATTTTCAAGATTTTACTTGTCGAAGAATTCGTTTGTCATCAACAAACCGCCCTCCCCTCCGTAGCGCCTCAACTTCGGGAAATATCTCAATTTTGCATAACTTTCGTTCACAACTGTTATCGGAAAATAAATTAGCGAGATAAGTCGTTTAAAAAAACTCATCATCATTTCCCGAAGAGTTCTAGTCGTTGAAAACGAGAATTGCAGCTTGTTTCTTACGCGGCGTCACTTCCGGCCTCGTTTCCCGCCCGGCATAATTTTCAAATTTCGCACCCAGCTGTTCTGGCCATTAATATTGCATTTTGGAACACCGGAACACAGTGGCGCCCTCCGTAACCATCGTTTTGTCAAAAAATGCCGTTCTCTCGTTTTTGAGACGCGCTTTTACGCAAGCGAAAGCCGACCTCTCTCTTCATTCCTATTTAATCCCCGCGATGCGGTAAAATTACGGAACACTGTGTGTGCCATTTCATACGCTTATAACCCCCCCCCCCCCGCACACACACGCGCGCTCGCGCGCACACACATTATTGTTATTATTATTTCAACATCGTTAAATAGAATTTTAATCAGATCGAAGAACGAATTTTTCCGTCCGTTCCCGTTCTCTCGTGCTCCCTTTCCGACAATCGCATTTTCGCAATAATTCATTTCTCAATTTACAGCAATCCAATCTACAATTTCATTCCCTTCTTCGTCGTTCCCGTATTTTTTTTTCTTTTTTTTTTGCCGCACGTTGACGTAAAAATGTTACAAGTTCTCACAGCGCTGGTGATCAAGTGAATTTAACAATTGATGTATAAATACCGTAAATAAATTGTCGAGTCGCCGATCAGCGCGTAGCACCCCATAATTATTTATTAAATTACTGAATTAATTATCGAGAGTATCCAGGGTCTCGTCGATCCAACGACCACGCGATTCGGATGACGTTTAATGTCGCGAAAAAAAGTTGATCGTTTCGCGAATGCGATTCGCGACGAGAGCAAGTCGCGGAATTCGTAGCCAGTGTCGATATGAGAAAGAAAAAAAAACAATAAAACGAACGATTCAATCAACGCATCAGTGCCCACCGAAATCTCGACGTCTATGTGTTTCGTATTTTGCCTGGAACGTAATTCTTGTCTATTCCAGGATCCTGCAGGAACATGTGAAGACACCGTTCATTCTGCGCCAACGGATGACCGGCGATTCTGAAAAAACCGACGTGCGACGTTTTTTTTCTGAAGTATACAGCGAGTTTTGCCGAAACCAGCACGGAGAAACGAACATAACCATCAACGGACGGTTTTTTTTAAAGATGGCGACGAGGAACATTTTTTTTTTTTCAAATTGCGTATTTTGCTTCTTTTTTTGTGGTTTCATTCGTCGAAAGACGGAACGTCTCTTATAGAGGTTTTCAAAGTGACTGATCACGATCCTGACGTCGGAATTGAATTATTCAAAATGGCGGCTCCGAAATATGAAGTATGAAGAAAAATAGCGCGATATATCTTCCGTTTTCGCGCATCAAAAGATTCATTTAAAAAAAAGACACTAGGCACAACGTTACGTACTTGTTGACAAATATCTCCAAGCCCTTTCTGCGATCTTCGATGAAATCCTCTTCGAAAATTCCGTCGTCGCCCCTGAAAGGCATTTGGCGTTTCCATGCCTTGCCGGGAAGAGGCGGTACGACAATCTAGGAACAGGAAACAAACGTGTGTTTATGCAAGTTGCACGAATGGAACTTCTCTTCTCTTCGCGGGGGAACTTTCAGTTGGGGTGAAAAAAATAGTGGAAAAAACATCCCGCTGAAAGCCGACCTTGCTATCTCGTTCCAGCTCGTTTCTCAGCCATTCGAAATCGCTGTATCGTCTTCTCACGCTGGATTCTTTAACTTTGAATACAGGCAAATTGGTCTGCGAAAAAAAATGACAAAAACAGATGGATAACGTTTTTCGATATTTTGTGTTTTTTATTTTTCAAAGTTGCCAACGAATACTTTGAAATACTGAAAAAATGTTGAAAATAATTCAACTGTACTACGAACGAACTCATTCCGATGGAAAAAAGACATTCTGAATATTTTTCCAATCTTTTTTTACAGTTTGTCGATGATTTTTGAGTTTTGTTATGATACAAAATTTTTGCGCTCGGTACATTAGGATTAATATTTTTCAGAGTTTTATAGAATTGCCGTGTGCCGTACATTCTTAATATTCCGAGAGATGTTTTTTTTCTCAAAAAATCTGTTTTCCGTCAACTCTTTGGTGCGTGCAATCGTTTTCACACCGTTATTAATGAAAATTCAGTGTCAAACGTTTTGAAAGCTATGTACTTTTCGATTCTATACTTTCTTCATTATACTTTCGTATTATTAAGTTTCTCAAGGATTGAGAACAAAATGTGCCCATTGTCCTTTACGACTCTCTAATTTCGGCCTTTTTTACTCTTCCAAACATACTTTCCGTAAGCGGGATCGCACGCTAATGAAATTCTTTGCGAAGCCATGCAAGTTGCTCGCCGTTCTCATCCCTCCTCGTTCTAAAATACAAACAACTCCAAACTCCATTTACATATTTCATTTTCGCCACCGGACTAATTGACCAGAGAAGTATTTCGATACATTCGAAAAAATGAAAAAAGGGCTGCAAAGGCTCGTCGATATGAAAAACCCGAAAAAAAGGTTCGACAACAAAAGAAGAATTCGAACGAGTTCTTGGATGCAACGTGAAGGAAAAGGAGCTTTTGCTCCTTATATTTCGAAAATACCGCATGTATTCCTCGGATACCTACATTTTTTTCCATTGCAGGAAGAGCGTCGAGCTTCAATGCGCAAATGGAGCAGCGCTCGGAATTTCGAGTGCGGGGACTGATAAAATCGACGTAAATAACATTATATGTATAAAATTGATTCTTTTTTTCTTTGCTCATGATGGAAAAAAAAAATGTAGAAAAAAAGGGCGAATGACGAGACCGACGATATACCTTCATTCGCGCAACTTGCAGGTCCGACAAACGTAACAAACGTAGCTAGTTCGCGATGAGTTTGCGAATAAAATTTACGATAAATCGCGACAGAATAATCGACGAACAATGATAATGACAATGATTAAGAGGAATTTCCGTCGTCGTCGGCGTGATGATTACGAGGATCGATGGAATTTATTGACGCTGCGAAAAACTCACCCTCATTCGTACTTCGTAATCGGTGTACCGTTTTTTCCCGACACCGTGAGTCTCCGGATTAATGACGTCTATCTCGAGAAAATTCGCCGGGGCGGCATAAGCGTCATCGAGAGTTTGTTTTTTGACGTTAAGACGCCGCGTTGCATCCACCGTCGTGTCCGCCATTATTATTATATTATACCGTCTAAGTATGTAATATGTAATATATAATCTTTACTGTGTCCACTGTCGTGTTAAATTAAACGAAGCAGCCGCCAGTAGAAGAGCGGCAACGGCGATAACGATATGATGATGATGATGACGATGAGGACGACGATCCTCCTACCGAACTTTCACGATAATCGAGAAACAAAAAAACAAAAAAGCCGTACAAGCGATAAGAGAAATCTCTCTCTGTACACTCTGTAGTCGCTCGTGTCGCGCTGATATATAATATTATATATGAAGTACAGTGAGTGAGTGAGTAGTGCCGTAGTGCGACGCGCGCGCATCTAAGAATGTACGTATACATTCGTATATATACGTGCGAAACGTTCCGCTGTGTGCGCGTGCGCGAAGTTCGCCTTTCATCACTAGCGCGCAGAACGGCGGGAAAATGAAGCGATTCAAGCATCAAATGTGACGAAATAATTGTCGTGAACGTTTATTAGATAATAGAGCCACGAGGGGCGTATGAATAATCGGAAATAAGTTCGCGAAGAACTTTTGGGTTATTGGAAATATTCGAACTATTCGTTTCAACGTAAATAATTCGGATTATCCGGTGATAATTATTCACACGCGCAATGTCGATAATCGCAAATATTACACATTGTTGCTCCAAAAGCGATAAATAAATTACATCATAGAACGTATAACATGCATGTAAAAGTACAGACATATATACATTTGCGTATTTATATATACATGTAATTGTTAAACACACTTTTTATTGAATTTTTGAAAAGTTCTCAAGCCCATATAACTAATATACGATTAGCTCCCTAAACACAACGTTGATTGAAGAGTTTGACGTTTGAAATTCACATCACATGTTCGATATGAAAGCGAATAGTTCGACGTTTTCCGCGACAATTGGTTTGCCAATCATGCGCGGAAAATTGTACAGCTTGCAGGATATTCGAAAAATATTAACATATATTTTATAACATAACATATATCAATCTATTATATTATTTGTATATATATTCAATCTTTTACACAATATAATATATTACATGATATTATATGCTCCGAAACCGAGCGGTCAAAATTATAGAGATTTTTTTCAAAAAATCCGGAATATTTTCATTTACAAGTCACAGCTGGCAGGAAAATCTTGAGAAAAAATGTAAAATTATCGTAAAAAAATCTAAACAATGAGGCCCATTAAAATTTTGCGAGTGAATTAACGTTCTCAACTTGCCCTTCGAATTCCATAAAATTCCGAAGAGATTAATTCTCCCGGGACGACGACCTTTAACGATATATTAAAAAACATGAATTTTACATCTCGCATTACTCGAAACATGAGATAGACGCAATCTTTATTGAAATAATTTCCATACAATCGAACGGGACATTAAATTTCACAGTCATACATCACCGAAATACGATGATAAAATGATAACGACGGATCAGAAGCATCAATATAAAACGAGAATATTTGGGCGTGAAGTAAAAATCTGTAACGATCCGTCGCGAGAGATGCGCGAGCGACGTTGCTTTTCGATGATAATAAATAACAATAATAATTCCGACATTGCCAACAAATTTTTCAAAAAATTGTTTTCCTTCTCTCGCGTATTCTTCATTATTTTTCCGTCGCACTTACGCACCATCCGCGAAACGCCGTATTTTCCTGGAATAGAACTCGAAAAAATCGCAGTACTTTCAAATTCAAAGTTTTGTACTCGTAGAAAGGCGAAAAAACGCGAACCGAAATTGCGACAATCTTCAAAAAAATTCTCCGATTATCGAAATGCGTCGAAGAAACGGTTGAGATCGACAAGCCAATGATCGATGACTGACGATTTTCGTCAGATTCGACGGATACAGATTGTTCCTTCGAATTTTCTCCAGCATCGCCTGGGGTTCAAACTTTACGTTGGCCGTTTGTCGTAAATCCTTCACCGCGCTCGTGTCGTTTCCCGGTGGATGATGATGATGATGACGATGACTTTCATCCGGATAATCGTCGCTCGACGAGTCATTGTCTCGTATAATTTCGACAACTTGACTATCGTCGGCTCTGTAAACGAGATTCGATGGTTTTACGACAGGGATGCGGGCTTCGTCATCATCATCGTCATCATTCTCCGTTACGACAGCGGCATCCTCGTCCGCGTCCTCCTCGTCTTTGCGCTCCGTTTCTTCGCTACCTTTCCGGTCCTCACCAACGGGATTTCGTCTCATCCGCGATAATTTCATCATGTCGATCGTTCGCCCATCGCGACTATCGGCATCCGCCGAAGAATCCAGAACATCTCCCTCCTCCTTCCTCGGTCCATTCTCCTGCGGAGCGTGAAACGTCCCCAGACTCGAACGTTTCTCTGAAAACAGAGCGTTACCGTGACGACAACATCCCAGAGCACCCGGATCCAGTGGATGAGCCTCCGTATTGAAGACGTAACCACCGGCGTCGACGACGCAATCGCCCCATTGCGTCTCCACGACATCTCCGCGCTCTCCGCTATTGTGAATGAAATTATCCTCGTCGAACAACAAATAAAGATACTTGGTGGTCTCGGCGAGAAAGAATGATTCCATTCTGTCGGATCTCCGATGATCCCTGACGTCGTTGATGCTCGCGTAGCCGCAGGTCGTCCTGGCGCTGTGCTCCAGACTCCTCAGTACGTCGACGCCGACTTGAATGAGATAAGGATCGCCCGTGGCTCGATAAAGGTACATTACAGATTCCACGAGCTCGGGTCGCAGCGGATATCCCTCTCGATTTTGTCCAGCCTCGGACTGCGCTATGTTATAAAACTCCGGCGTAAAGCCGAATTGCTTCCACACACTGTGATAATTGTGAAGAAATTTCATCGCATCGTCTATCTCGCCAAAGAGGCTCAGCACGCCCGGCCAATAAGCGTCGAGAGACTGAAATACCGGCAGGGTTACTTGTCCCTCGTTCATCGAGACCCACAAATGCCAGTCGTCTCTCCTTATGTATCTCTCGATGGCTTCTTTGTGCTCGTGGAACATGGCGGCGAGGAGGGGTTCGCGCAGCAGGAGAGTGCCTTTCGCGAGATACTCGAGATAAGAGTCGACGCCGGCTCCGATCCCGGAATCCTGCGCCGTCCAGCGTCCGGTCAGCACGTCGACGTGATTCCCGACGAGACCTATGCCGGATCTGTAATGACGAAGAGCCTTTATCGCGTTCATCGCCACTTCCTCGTACAGTGGATCTCCCGTGAGCCTCGAGAGCGTTCCGAACTCGAGAATAAAAGTTCCAATTCCAGCGGTGCAAGTTACGCTCGTTTCTCCTTCGGGTACGCCGTACTTGAGATTCACAGTGCCGTAGGGCATTCCCGTGGGAGTGTCGAAGGCGGCGAGCAATCTTTTGGCCATATCCTCCGCTAGACGCAACAAGGGACCGTTGCACGGCCAGCCGGGTTCTAGTTTGACGCCGGCTTTTCTCGAAAGCAAATGCGCGCTCAGCAGACCTCCCACTACTCTTATGTTGGTCTCGAACACCGATACGTTTATGTTTGCCTCGAAAGTCTCTCGCGCGCCGATCATTTCAGCTACCCTTCGAAATTCGGTGTAATTGCCCATTATCGCTAGAGTGTCCAACGCGTCTATCAGCGTCAGCGAGAAACTTCCCCAAGTGTCAAAGCCGTCGCAGCTCAACGATCTCAATTCGTCGTACGGATACGCGTATCTGAGATAGCTGGAGTACGCGTGATCGAACATGGAGCGTACCTCCTCGCGATACTTTGCGAGATCCTTTTTGTTGTACTTTCTCGAAGCTTCTATCGTGCGTAGAGAGCAGCAACAGCAGAGTACGAATATCGCTCGTGAAATAATCATTTTTCGGCTGTTTTTTATATTTATTTATATTTTTTCTCAATAGATGTTTTTACGATTAGGGATTCTTACAAAAATATGTAATATGGTTTCATTTCTCTCGTAAACGACGAGGTTTAATTTTTCACGATTGCTTATCCATCTTCGTTATCGCGACTCTGCGATACCGACATTTTTTTTTGATAAATTCGCGATCGCGACTATCCGAATATTCTTCATGTATTATTATGTAATGTATTATTTTTTGAAACTTCATCGATGGATGTTTTTTTTGTTTACCCCAGATGTGTGTGAAACACCTTTACTCAAAAATGTAAACACAACGTGGTACCTGCCGACGTGTTTCTTCGTGTCGACCGTAGATCATTTCTCTCCCCTCCTCGTTACAATTTATTGCGGTTTTTTTTACGAATCGTTTGTGAATTACGGTTGCAGTCGATAAGTACAAAGGTTATTAAATAGCAACTGATCGCCGGCAAATTATTACGCCTACTAAGGGTAGCTTGAAACCATTTTTTCGATATTTAAAAATTTTAATTTACCTCTGTGAAGTTACTCCGCCGATATATGCTTGTATAAATCTCCGTGAAGTTGTTTCCTTTATCTTAGAGGACGCACATAATATTCATAGCTTTCTTACAACTTTTTTGGTCGTAAAATTATGAGTTTGGGAGATATTGCGTAAAATCTATTGCATAGAAGGTATTGCAATATTTTTCGAACATTAAAATTGGCGGCTGTTCTAGGGGTGAAATATGATATGAATAGTTACATCTGAATGATAAGCGGGATTTAAAATAATTCCGTTTTTTCGTTTAAAAAATCTTATAATTCTCATCTCGATACCAACGAGCCTCACGAGGTGACACTAGCGACATCTTGCGAATAAAATCCGTCAGCTCGTCCGCGATCAATCTTTTTTTTTTCTCAACATTACAGCACTTCCTTACCCGATGATTTATTCGTGTTGCTGATATCCGGGCGCCTCGCTACACTATTAAACTGCCACGTTAAGCACCGATTTGTTTGATGTTGCAAAGAAAACCTTGTGTTATTCAGTTGCAATTTGCACTTTCCAAGATTGACGTCTTCGAAGGAAGACACCAATTGCATCGATACCGTGTGTTACATTGCCACGTAGCTTTAATGAATCTTGAATAGCATTCGGCAATTTAATTTTAAATATATACACATATATACACACATATCTTCATATATATATCATTAAAATGGACCACTGGATGCCGTGGCTTTTTATTATTTCGTTTCTCTCCACGGTCTTATTGTCCGGCGGTGTTGAGCTAACCTTCGAATTGCCAGACAACGCGAAGGAATGCTTCTATCAATACATCGACAAAAATGTCACGTCATCACTCGAGTTTCAGGTAAATAATTACGAGTCTATGAGAAACAATAAAATAACCTTCAAACTCTCACGCTCAACATTCATTACGCGGTAATTCGTCATTTCGAACTTCTTTATAATTCCGTTTTTTTTTTGTTTTTTCAAACATTTACAAAAAGGTCGTGACGGGCGGTCAATATGACATAGACGTTGTACTGGAAGCGCCCAACAAGGAGATAATTTATCGTCAAGTCAAGACGCAATACGACTCTCATGTTTTTACAACGGCGCACAGCGGCGATTACAAGGCCTGCTTCAGCAACGAATTCTCAACGTTCTCCCACAAATTGGTCTACATGGACTTCCAAGTTGGCGAGGAACAGGCACTCCCTGGTCTCGAAGAACACGCGACCGTCATGACGCAGGTAATGCCCATGACGTTGCATCATCATCCAACAGCTGGCTAAATTCCAAAATCTCATATTTTTATCGTCAACACATTGCGACATGCCGATATTCTTCATCGGACCTTGAGCACAAAATTTTACAAAGATCGTCAGAGAAAACTACTCGGAAACGTGGATCTTTTCAAAAAAAAATTACAAACACCGTGTTTGTCACCTTGTTACCTCGGTATGGTAAAAGTAACAGTTGACGAGCAACTTTGGCGCAATTTGCCAATGGTGTTGATGGTTGGGTCAAATTCCCATGTTTCATCTTGCCGTGATTATATTTTCCTTTCGGTAGTTTCGATGTCTGGTGCGTGAGATGAGAAAATTTTCGAATATCGCGTATAAAAAAAAAACAGACCAGTTTTTTTGAATAGCACGAATATGCCAAAGTTGACAGTGAACAAATGCTGTTTGTGCAGCGATGGAAGAAACTCTGCTCTTGGGCGGCATATTCGCTCCTTTTAGTTGAGTCAACGAGCATCGAATCTCCCAATTTTCATGCAGCTGATGTTAAAAATCTCTTTCATCTCAAACACGAATGACGCAATCTTATTTGTCGCTTGCAGATGGAATCTTCAGCAGTGGAGGTGCATAAGAATTTGCAGAAAATCGTTGAATACCAGACGCTTCACAGGCTGCGCGAAGCTCAAGGCAGAAAGCGCGCTGAAGATCTCAACGAGCGCGTACTCTGGTGGTCCATTATGGAAACTGCTGCGATACTCGTCATCACCGTCGGCCAAGTATTGGTACTGAAGAATTTTTTCACCGACAGAGCGCCTTTCCAGCGCCTTTAAGTCGCTCGATGTAAATGTGTGTGCCCGCAGCTGGAGCGCTTGCGTCGTTGTTTTTCGTGCCATTCGCTCGATCGACGACTCGTTCAAAAAAGCCGCCGAGTATCAGGAACATTTTTTTTTTCCATTCGTAAGGACGTTGCGCTAAAGTCAATGGGGATTGTTCGTCAACTCGGAATATAATTCTTTTCATTCTCCGTTCGCCCTGCAAACATGTCGAGTTCCCCGGTTGTAACGTGACAACGACAATGAATAAATGTTTTTTTTTATTATTTTTCATGTGCGTATGCCGCGTGGCGTGTAAAAGCTGAGAACGGCTGAGATGTTTATTGACAGAAAAACTAAATATGGCGGGTATGGGCATTTTGCTGGATATATTATCGAGCTGAAAAGTCGAGTAGCGAGAACTATTACCTTTCGCTCTATTGCGGATTTATCAAGGTCATTGCGACGGAAAGTCTCGCGGACGTCGCATTTTCGCTAGTGAACGATTCTAATTACGACTTTTAGTTGATGATGATAAAGATGATGATGATGATGATGATGATAATAATAAAAATAGCAACGCGTTTTTAATACTGTGCACATGTAATATAATTCAATTAAAGTGTTTTGTGTGAAAAAATCATTCCACATTCTTCTTTCGTGTCAACTCTTCCAATGGTTCGGTGCTTTCACCAAGTGCACCAGAAACTTTTCTGTGCAAAAAAGGTAGAAAATTCATCACATAATTGTTCATTTTCCTTTTTGCCTTCCATGAATTACTCCACTCATGAAATTGTTTCGATCGAAAAAATGCGGAGAAAAGAAGTGGCAATTCGAAAGATTTCAAATGCCGGAAGTGACCGGAAAAGTGCCGTTGCGCGGGCAACGGCACTTTTCGTTCACGAATTCGTACAACAAAGAGAGCAAATTTTAACGAGAGCTTAGCGTACGATAATTATATTATTAATTTTCTTCCTAATAATCTTCTTTATTGATTATTGTTTTATCCAAGTTTTTCTCAACTGATTCACATTTCGCTACAAGAACGTTCGAGATGCTTCCTGAAGCATCCTGAAGATACTCGAAGACGGAGGGTCTTCGTGGATGTGATTGGCTGTGCATTTCGGCAAAGTACCGTTCTATTGGCTGATTGAGTCGACGAACGAATAAAAATTCGTCACTGTTGTCTTTAACCACCACCACGACGCTCCGCGCATCACAAGATCGTCGTCAGTTGCGAAAGTTGCATCATACACGTGAAGTCGTCGAGCGGAGCCTGAGTTCATCTTGGAAAGGAGCTTGATCTTTTTTTCTGGAAATATCG
Organism: Heteropelma amictum; assembly: GCA_959613375.1. Classification (NCBI taxonomy): domain Eukaryota; kingdom Metazoa; phylum Arthropoda; class Insecta; order Hymenoptera; family Ichneumonidae; genus Heteropelma; species Heteropelma amictum. Next base: position 4,186,495 of record OY390721.1, on the reverse strand, counting down.
TTTAGTCGGGAATAAAATCAGCTACGAGGGAAATCTTCTTGGCGTAATCAACAATAATGTTGTCTGCTGCAAGATTGCTGTCGCGCGGTTGCACCGGTGTCACATGCGAATTAACGAGGAGGCATCAGTTCAGCACGATAATAAAAAACGTGAGTCTGGAATTTTATTTCCTTCTCTCTCTTTCTCCTGTTTCTCGCACGATCGCGATTTCAGTTTTATCGTTTCTCGAAGTTTAACGATTCTAACCTTAAAAAGGAATCTCCAATTTTTTCCTCACGTTTGCTTAAATTCACTTACATAACCTCAAAACTATTACACCGACAATTTTTTTAATCGACGAAAAATTTCCCAGGCATTTTTCCTAAAATTCTCGTATTTGTAGTGTATCGTACGAAATCGTCTCGTGAGTGATCATTGCGTCGCACGAGCTTCGCCGGTACGCCGAATTTCGACATTTTTTTTTTTCCCATGCACGTGTATGGTTATATGAATTTCACGAGTGTTACTTCGACACTCATTCTTGAACTTATTCGCTCTTTCCATCCATAGAATACGACGAATATCGTCGGTTCTATCGAAAAACGCGCTTAAAAAACGATAGGGCGACACGTGCTGCGTAATTCCGAAATCGCTATCGCACTTTTGCGTCGTCGAGATCAAAGAGTTGCTAAAGCCCGATCGATGGCGCATGAACCAACATTTTCTCGATTATTCATTTTTTTATCTTCTCCCCTGCACCCTTTTGACGAATTGACAATACAATCACTGCGACGAAATTTCATTCGCCGAGTTATGTAATCGATGCCGGGCTTAACCTCACTTTTCAACGCGGCTGTTGAAATCAAAAGATACAACACCGTGGGAGCGATTGACATTAAAAGATATTCTGCCTTACGCTTTGATCAATAAATCCTCTGTATGTTTCCTTCGGATCTCTTAGGAAATGCTTGAAATTTTCTTTCAACATGTCTCAAATGAAGGAAATCGCTCTGTCTCCTTTAAACTCTGTATAACAGGGGACATGTGCTATCACCTTAATAAACAAAGATGCTATTTGCATGGCTGTTAAATTTTTATCAAAAACATGCAACATCGAGTATACATCAAATCGCTACTTAAACATCTTTGAAATTTCAAAAGTATCGAACAGGGAACATAGATGGCGATGCTACATATACAATTTATGAATTTTCACAAAAAGTGTATGATCCCGAGTACAAGTTGCGTTCTACACGAAATTACTCGGGTTTTTCAATTTTTATCGAATCCTTCAAACACCGAGTACCGGTAGAGGTGGTACTTTTACAGATTGCAAATTTTCATACAAACTACATAACGCCGAGTGTAAGTAGGTGCTACCTACTTGGCTGTGGTTTTGTAATATAAAAAACGAAAAATACCGAGTATGATTAGGGATGCTATACACGCAGCTTCCTTACCTTTATAGAAACGGTTGAATACCAAATATCAGTAGGGACGCTATCTAAGTAGCTTTGAAATTTCTCTAAAGAACTCCGAGTACAAGTACGAGTACGTCACACTCGCAGTTTTAGAGTTTTCCGAGTACTTACCGTATCACGCTATTTGCAGTCTATCGCGCCGACTCTGACATCTCACAGGTGCAGCGATGGCCAACAGTACAGATTCAAGTAAGTTTTTATTTACTTTTTTTTTCATGCTGCAAACGATAAATTTGTTACTGGTGTCAAGAATCTCAACATTTTGCTAATCTCCTGCTCTCTCCGTGAGCAGAAGCGACGGCGTTAAAGGCGCAGTCATCGGCATCGATCTTGGCACTACGTTTTCTTGCGTCGCCGTCATGGAAGGAAAACAGGCGAAAGTCATTGAAAACGCAGAGGGCTCTCGAACAACTCCTTCTTACGTAGCTTTCACAAAAGGTTCGCATGCCGATATCGAGATTCTCAATTAGTGAATTGCGCCGAATTTTTTTTTCTGTGCTATCGCAAAACTACTCGCTATGAAAAAATAACAAGGTCACAAACGCCCATGCGGCGAAGAAACGAGAGTGTACGCGATTAACGGACGGCCATTGCAGTTTTGAGAAAATGAAAAAAAAAAAGATGAAGACATTTCTACCGCTTGGCAAATTTTTACTGAAAATTGTGGAACAAAACTCATATCCATCGAGGAAAACATTTTTTTTTTGAATTTGGAATTTTCGTAGCATTGCCAAACATTCCAAAGTCAGTCTTTCATGTTTTTTCCCCTACTTTTGGGTTCGCTTCCGGTTTTATTTGATTTTTGGGCACAAATGCCCCTTGCGATATGAAAAGAAAAAAAAATGCTTGAATTTTCAAGACGGAGAACGTTTGGTCGGTATGCCAGCGAAACGTCAGGCGGTCACGAATTCGTCAAACACGTTTTACGCCACGAAACGTCTGATCGGACGGAAATTCGAGGACGCCGAAGTCAAGAAAGACATGTAGGTGGACAGCCAACTTTGCGCACTTTCCAGATCGCTTTCGAGCGCGACACGCGAAATATCGTTTTGTCGTTTCCCTTCGTTCTTTCAGGAAGACCGTTTCGTACAAAATTGTACGCGCGTCGAACGGTGACGCGTGGGTGCAGGGTGGCGACGGAAAAATGTACTCACCGAGTCAAATCGGGGCTTTCGTCCTGATGAAAATGAAAGAAACGGCGGAATCGTACTTGAATACACCGGTGAAAAACGCCGTTGTCACTGTTCCGGCGTACTTCAACGACTCGCAGAGGCAAGCGACGAAGGACGCTGGCCAAATCGCTGGGTTGAACGTCCTTCGCGTCATCAACGAACCGACCGCCGCGGCACTGGCATACGGCATGGATAAATCCGAGGATAAAATGTAAATATTCGTTTAATCATTTCCTCGAGAAGTTTTCAAAAAAAATCTATAAAAAACTTTCGAAAATTGTCGAAAAATCATCATAGATTGATTTTACAAAAAAAATAATAATCAACGATAGAATCTTTCCAACGCAAAAACAGAATTCTTCGATTTTCTAATGTTGCAACGACGAGCGACAAAAACGCCGGACAATTTGCCGAAATTTTCTTGATTCTTGAAATAAAGAAAAAGAAGAAATTGTTTTTTTTTCCTGTATGAAATGATGTTATTATTTTTCGTCTCCGAAAAACGTTACAATATTATCGTTGACGTGTGGAAACACTAAGCTGATCATCAAAATGGGCAATGATCATTTTACCTCTCGAGGAATTTTTCAAAATCGCGAAATAATGTTTTGGCGCAAAATTTGTTTTTTTCAGCATCGCCGTTTACGATCTCGGCGGTGGTACGTTCGACATATCGATACTTGAGATACAGAAGGGTGTATTCGAAGTGAAATCGACGAACGGCGATACGTTCCTGGGCGGCGAGGACTTTGATAACGCCCTCGTTAATTATCTCGCTAATGAATTTAAGAAGGATCAGGGTTTAGACGTCGCGAAAGACGCAATGGCGATGCAGAGGCTCAAAGAGGCAGCGGAAAAGGCAAAAATCGAGTTATCGAGCTCCTCCCAGACGGACATTAATTTGCCTTATCTGACGATGGACGCGAGTGGCCCGAAGCACTTGAATCTCAAGCTGTCGCGCAGCAAATTCGAGAGTCTCGTCGGTGATTTGATAAAACGGACGATACAGCCGTGCCAGAAGGCGCTGACGGATGCCGAAGTCGCTAAATCCGACATCGGCGAGGTTCTCCTCGTCGGAGGTATGACGCGCGTCCCGAAGGTCCAATCCACGGTCCAGGAGATCTTCGGTAGAACGCCGTCCAGAGCGGTCAACCCGGACGAGGCCGTGGCCGTCGGTGCCGCCGTCCAGGGTGGCGTACTCGCTGGGGACGTCACGGACGTCCTTCTACTGGACGTTACCCCGCTTTCTCTCGGTACGTTGTTTTTTTTTTTTTTGCAATTCATTGTTAGCCCCTTTGTGGCGAGAGAGAGTTTTTCGTGCCACTTTTTTGTTGGATAGAAATATTTGACTATGTTCGGGCACTTGAGAAAAATGTTTTTTGCAGTCCGGAGCAAGGGGGTTTTGCTTGACAATCTCGTTAAAATCGAAACGGGAACGAACGTGTGAAGAATGCTTTTGATTGCCGAAAAACGGTGGTTTTTCTGTTGTTTCAATTTTATGTCTAGGAAAGAATTGAATTTTCCGACTTTTCGATCGAAATATGCAAGAATATGACGTTTTTTATCGATTATAAATATCTTTTCGCACGTTTGTAGACTAATGCTCCTTTTCGACCCTGTTTTCACACTTTCGGAAGGGTGAAATTCAGTTTCGCATCTCAATTTGATGCAAAGTCAGTTCGGTGTAGCACAAAGTCTTTTTTTCTCAATGCCCGCACGGGTTTCAGAATACAAAAGTGGCACGGCCTTCTCCCGTCCGTATATACATTACCGACGGAGTTGATCGAAGCGCGGACTCGATTCTTTCCGATCATCAATGATGTTTTATGGACTAATCTTCTCTCCGACAAAAATATGAAAAATTAATCATGGGGAAAGTTTGTTTGACTGAGTTTCGGTGATTTTCGAAAAAAACGCGACGTTTTTCGCGAAACTTTCACAAACTAATCGATCGACCATGTCCGTTTTGGGGCTTCGGCCTTTATCATTATCGTCACAGGAATCGAGACTCTCGGTGGCGTGTTCACCAGGCTCATATCCCGCAACACGACTATTCCCACGAAGAAGAGTCAGGTGTTCTCGACAGCCGCCGACGGTCAAACGCAAGTCGAGATCAAAGTGCACCAGGGTGAGCGCGAAATGGCTGGGGACAACAAACTTTTGGGACAATTCACCCTCGTTGGTATCCCACCTGCGCCGCGTGGTGTCCCGCAGATCGAAGTGACCTTTGACATCGACGCCAACGGTATCGTTCACGTTTCCGCGAGGGACAAGGGAACCGGCAAGGAGCAGCAGAGTAAGCTCCCACCTTCGTTATTTTACCTTTCATTAAGGCCATGGGGGAGATACCCCTTCCCCCATCGAAATTTAGAAAAATTCTCAGGCAAAATCTGTAAATCGGATCGATTTGAAATTCTTTGCGAGTATTTAGTGACGCGACGCGGAGGGACTGACGATTTCGCAATTTCGAAATTTTGCAAAAAAAATTTTTTGCGGAGTGAACAAATTTTCAAAATATCGAAATTCTAAAATCGTCAGTCCCTCCGGGCTACATCGCTAAATACTCACAATAAATTTAAAACCGATCCGATTTGTAGATTTTGCCGGAGAATTTTTCTAAGCTTCGATTTACGGATGTAACACATCGCCTTAAGGCCATGGGGGATACCCCCTCCCTTATCGAAATTTAGAAAAATTCTCAGGCAAAATCTATAAATCGGATCGATTTGAAATTTTTCGTAAGTATTTAGTGGCACAACACGGAGGGAATGACGATTTCGCAATTTCGAAATTTTTCAAAAAAAATTTTTTGTAGAGTGAAAAAATTTTCAAAATTTCGAAATTCTAAAATCGTCATTCCCTCCGGGCTATATCACTGAATACCCACAACAAATTTCAAACCGATCCGATTTATAGATTTTGCGGGAGAATTTTTCTAAGCTTCGATTTACGGATGTAACACATCGCCTTAAAGTCTATGATGGAACTATGATGAAAAAAAAGATCTCGAATGTTCCTTTCTCCTGCGAGTTCTACTGTTTCACATTTCGCCCGCGTGGCGGCGACCGTTTTTTCGCTGAATCGTCGAAATGTTACGTTTCGTCGGGATGAAATTAACGAATTAATTAAAAGAAAAATTTGAAAAACAAATTGACGAAATTTGATAACCGATGGTTGTTTATTGATTCCGATCGCAGTCGTTATTCAATCGAGCGGCGGCCTCAGCAAAGACGAGATCGAGAATATGGTGAAGAACGCCGAGCAGTACGCCAAAGAGGATAGAGTGAAGAAGGAGAGAGTCGAGGCGGTTAATCAAGCGGAGGGAATAGTTCACGACACCGAGGCGAAGATCGAAGAATTCAAGGCCCAATTACCGGAAGACGAGGTAATTATTTCTGCCCGATATACCGAATCTTCCTCATTTTTTTTTGAAGTTGGTACTTCTAGCCGAGAATATCAGAGAAAATGGCCGCCTGCACACTTTTCCCAATCTTTTGAGGTTAAACATTCTCCCGAGCGCACGAAACTCGCGTTAAAATGTTGCTGATGAATTTTCCCCAGTGCAACAAGCTCAGAGAGCTCGTGGCGAAGATGAAGGAGACACTGGCGAAAAAGGACGAGACCGATCCGGAAGAAATCAAGAAACAAACGAACGAGCTTCAGCAAGCGAGTCTCAAGCTCTTCGAAATGGCGTACAAGAAAATGGCCGCCGAGCGCGAGAGCGGTAGCGGCAGCCAGGGTCAGCAGGAACAACAGCAGCAGCAGACCGAGGGTGAAAAGAAAGAGGAGAAGAACTAAATGTAAGAGAAAAAAATACAGATCGTCTAAAACGGATATTTCGAAAAAAGAAAATATCCAAAACTCATCAAATTTGTCATTGTAATCACCGCGATACGCGCAGAGGAAACGATTCTGCAAGAAAATACGTCGAATCGAAACTCGGTTGATCCCGAGGCGGCGCAATGAAAGCGCGCTGATGATTTTCGTTTTTTATTGCGTCTGAAATGAATATTGACGAGAACGGGAAAAATGTCATGCGCAACATGCTTCTTTTTTTGCGCGGGAAGTTTGAAACTTTTTTCTGCGAAAATCGATATTACCCGTAATCGGACGATGAATTGGGCGAAGGACTAGGTTTTTCTTTTTGTTTTTCAACGACGCAACAAGCTTCGGTCTGTATTTGTCCCGCAGCGCGTTTCTCGTTAACCGGAAACTAAAGTCTCTTATGAAAATGAGTAGAAAAAAAAACACAATTTCACAACTTAGACGCCATTATGGCGTTAGGCGCCATTGAGTAAAATCGTCATATAATTATGTATATAATTGAACGTGTGTGATTATCGCGTAAGTTTGCCGCTCGTCGATGGCGAAAACAAGACAAAGGATAGACCGTATGTTATTATTATTATCCTTACTACCAAACTAATATTATTCTCGATAAAAGTTCAAATTTTTTTCGTTATTTTTTTTTTTAATATATTTTCAGGTATTAGATAAAAATCGAGCGAGTCCCTCGATCGAAGAACAATGAAAATTACCGAGAAGCGTCTTTGGTCTTTCTTGCTGAAAAGAAAAAAACAAAGTATACAGACATGTGGCTATTATCTAAAAATGTTGAAAAACGTGTTTATTCCCTCACTGAGCGACGAGTGAATAGTTTATGCGGAATGTATGTGTGAAGAAAAAAAGACAGAATTCCGAGTGCTCGACTTTGAGAGATCGATGATTGATGAGAATGTGCGCAATACGCTACGTAGATTAAGATTATTATGTGGATTATTGTCGGTAATGAGAAAAAAAAAACAAACAGACAATGAAAAACTCTTATCGTGTAACGATGCGAACAGTTTTGTCACGCATTCTTCTTTTTTTTAACCCGATTTATACGCAAGGTACATAGTCCGTGAAATGTTTCGTCGAATTGTTTAATAAATACTGATTATCGTTCGGTTTATGTTATTTTTTGAAAATTTTGTTATTTTGCAAAAAACGACAGTTCTCTTCGACGTTTTTCCATCTCTGTGGTAGCCGAGATCGCCAGAGCGAGCATCGTGAAATAAACTCCTAAAGTGCGTTAAAAGACATTTAGAATCAAGCGATATGATTGTCACATAACCTCAACCTCGAGTCAATTAACCTCAAAAACTAACCAACGCGGGATAATTGCAAAAAACGGCCGAGTACTCTGCTCTTTTTTGTCAAACTGTCGCATCTTTCGCTGAAATTGAAAATTGCGCGTTCGACAAAAAGGAAAACTCCAAACCACGTGACGGAGAAATGAACGCTCGTGAAAATCATCGTGGAAGTGCTTATCATCGGCGAAAACATCCGATGATGTGTCGACTGTCGACATTGTCGGGAAAAAAAACAACGATAATCACGTGCTGACTTGTCACTTTGGGCCTGCCCGGAGATCCCAGCGACCAACGTTTCCACAATTTTACAAAACGTTCATCAAACAGCTTTTCCCCCCTCGAAGCGGACGATCATAAACAGTAGAGTAAATCTCGTACGTACGATTTTCTCAAGAAAACTCGCAATACCTTCGTTTTTTTAATTCGGATATATTCGCGCGTGCAAGGGCCCTCTGAATTGATTTAAAAATGGCTACGTCACAACGTTATTGCTAACGACGCGCGACGTTCATGACCCTGGGCAAGTTTTTTTTTATCGTGTGAAAATTTCGAGAACTGTCATCGAAAAAGTTGCTTCCGGAAATACGCAACATTACAGTGTGTCTGTTATTTGCGCGTACTTATGATGTTTGTCACCACTCGACGGTGGTTTGTTTTTACACGCCCGTTTGCAAAAGGGGAATTCAGGTAAACAATTGCAATGAGTTTTGTAACAATTGTAAATCGGATCCAACACCACGGTACACGCAACGTAACCAAGGTTAGGTTGCGGGTCGTTTTTTTTTACACAAAATGGCGCATGTATATTATTACGATTGAGTGCGCGAGGGGGAGTTCACCCAGCTTCCGCGGTGGGAGTGCTAAAATCTGCGGATTCCTACTATGCTCGAAGATTGCCCAATATGATTCAAACAATATTTCGTAATCCCTTCCTATCACGAGAGTCCAAAAGACTCTTTCGAGTGTTCATTTTGACATCATGATGTACTTTGCTTTTTTTATAATCAGAAAAATATCACAACGCTCAACAATGACGAATCCCGTAGCGGCAGTTTGTCAAATGACATCAACGTCCGACAAGAACGATAATTACAGAATAATCAGCGAGCTCGTTGCCCAAGCCAAGCAAAAAAATGCTAGCGTAAGATGAAAAAATCGTATCAATTTCCGATAAATGAATAAACGAAGCAGATGCTACAAGCGCCGCGGTATTTCGCAGATTGCATTTTTCCCCGAAGCTTGCGATTATTTGGCGGACAATAAGAGAGATGTCGTTGCTCTCGCGGAAGCGCTGGACGGACCTACGGTAACCTTGTACAAAAAGTTAGCCGCCGATAATAACATCTGGTTGTCCCTCGGGGGGTTGCACGAAAAGGTGACATTTTTTAGGACGCCACCTAGCGCTTCATGCGCGTCAACGATCACTTTTTCGTCTTTTTGCAATTTTCAGAGCGGCGATGATTCCGAAAAGATTTACAATACGCACGTTGTAATCGACCGCAGCGGTCATTTAACCGCGACGTATCGCAAGATTCATCTCTTCGATATGGAAAACAAAGACACCGGAGTGAGATTGATGGAATCCGATTACGTGAGGGGGGGCCATGAAATTGCACCACCGATTCACACGCCGATCGGATGTTTGGGTCTCGCGATTGTATCCTTAAAAAGCCGGAGATGTTACATTTTTTCAAAGTTAAAAAAAAAAAATTTTCTCCGCGTTCACTTTTCTGCAAAGATTGATCGAAAACAGCCTAAACTCTCGTTAAAAAAAGTGTTACGACATGCGTTTTGCCGAGATGTCGCTCGCTCTGCGAAACATGGGGGCGCAGATTCTGACATTCCCATCCGCTTTTACTTACCAAACGGGCGCAGCGCACTGGGAAATTTTATTGCGAGCACGCGCGATCGAGACGCAATGCTACGTGATAGCCGCCGCTCAGACTGGTACACACAATAAGAAACGTCAGAGCTGGGGTCACGCAATGGTAGTTTGAAAAAAATGGCGGTAATCGTCTTTCGGGACGTTTATTTTTATTTTTATATCACCCGGATTGAAACTGCGAGTGTCAATGCCTGTTTTACCGGTTGAAACAAGCGAATTTTAGATCGATGAGAAGTTTGCCGCCTTAGTTCAGCTCCTGACTTCGTTTCATCCCTGTCAGACTCGCATTCGCTCATTGTCCGTCGGGATACGCTCACCACCTTAATTAACCCCCAACCAATCTGATTCTTTGCTGCGCCTTAAAACATCCCTTTTCCACTGGTTCCAGACATGGAAATTCTCAGCTTCAATATACCGCTAGCTTTCTTCGGAAAAATGGCAAAAGGCCGGGTTAAAAAAAATCAATTCGAATATCGATGATGACATTTCGGGCTTACGTCCTTGACCGTTGAATTTTCCAGATTGTCGACCCATGGGGCGTCGTCGTGGCTCAATGTCCCGAGAAAACTGGCATCGCGGTGGCGGAGATTGATCTTGAATCGCTGAGCAAAGTACGAAAAAACATGCCGTGCGACAATCACCGCCGGACGGATTTGTACCCACCAATGAGGCCTCTTTAACGCTTTTTTCAACGGATAACACGTGATTTTGTTAAAAAACGTTATTTTCGAATGTTTATTGTATATGGGCGCATTCGCAGCTCCTTAGATTTGGGTCGAAACGGTCAAGGAACGAAGTAAGCGATTTATTTCGTAAAACAGCATGCCTTACTGCCACCTGGCGTTCGAGCTTTGGGAGATATTTTCGAATGATTTCTTTGAACTTTTAAACAGTTTCTTTGAGCTTTTCGCGATTTCATAGACATTCGGGGGATTTCTTTAGACTCTGGATCAAACGCTGTCCGCAAGTAAATCAACAGTAGCTGGGACGACACGGAATTCGGTCCTGCGAACATCTAATCACGATCGCGCTCAGGATCGCTCCACGATTCGTCACCAACATTTTTCAAAAAGTCACCAGCGCATCCATGTAATACGATAATGTAGAAATATCGGAAATGATTTACTGTACATTTTTGCAAATAGACACAAACTGATAAAATACCTCTCCTTTTTGATATTGCGTTTTTCCGAATTTTCCAAAACCGGAAATTCACGTTAATATTTTAATACCAATCGCCCAGTGATAAGAGCCTTCCTGAGAATTCGGTGAAATAACGATAGTTTTCCAATCAGACAGATTTAATTTATTTTCGTCAAAAGTAATGCGATGAAATTTTCCGAATATGAGAAAAAAAAGGACGCAGGTACCAGCATCGCACGTTCGTTTGCGTTTCTTTCGCGATTCGATAAATATTCTTCAAATTTGCATAAAAGAAGCCTAATCCGTTCTGCTTTGATGATAAATATTGTCAGTCGTATCGGCTTTGTTCTCCACTCCCGCTAGTTCGAGATCCACGCCACTCAGAGCCCAATTGTGCTCGCATATCTCCAGCGCTTCCCATTCGGCTTTGAAAGCTGCTTTTGGATCCGGCGGCATCGACATCGCGGCGCCGGATACTTGATCTTGCAGCAATCTCGACGTGTCGGCGGCGTTATTTTCTCCCAAAACCAGCGTGTAAATGGATCGTAGACCAAAGACGTTGAGGAAATACCAAGACGCGGACGAAACCCAGGCGGCATCGAGAGTCACGAGCTCTATGCCTCGTTGCAACATCGGTTTAAAACGTAGCGTTAGCGGAAATGGCACCTTGGCTGAAATCACCGCAGCAACATCGGGTGAATAATCGTAACCGTTATTTCGGAAAACCACATGGTATTTTCCGTTTCATTTCAAATTTAGCTGACTACGACTCCATCGAACGGAGACAAAAAAAATGGTAACATGAAACTTTGCATTGATTATGGTTATTTTTTACTGTTCCGTACTGTAGAATTTAATTATCCGTAATAACTAATTAACCGAAATAACTGATTATCGTAATTAATCGTACTCGATTATTCGTCGCAAAAACAAGCATATAAGACAGGTTTTCACCGTTTGAAAATAATTAGGGAATAGTGACGAGGAGAAAATCTTCGTCATCTCTGAGTAAGATAATTTTTGTTGTCTTTTCTTACTTGTGACAAAACCGGAAAACATCCAGTTGATCCATCCACCTATGAGTACCATCGGCAATACATTTGTGACGTTTCCCTTCAACATATCGGTCATCATGCTGGGATCCGTCATTGGATTTTGCGACACGGGTGGCCGTTTTTGCGTCTTGAAGTAACCCGTTTCGGCGTTATTGAAAAAATGCCTTCTCATCAGAAAAGCAGACTTTGGAATGTACTGGCCGTTTTCGCGCAACAAGCGCGAACGTATCATCACCTGGCTAGGAATTTTTTGTTTCATTAGCTCGCGTCATCGGGTTCTCCTGCGATTTTATTTTCGCATTCCATTGGGATTTTAGTCAAATACGGGAGTGACAAAAGTAAGTGATATCATCGCGACCGGTACCCGATTTCACTCGACTCGCTTTAGTTTAGGAGATATCGATTTTGAAAATTTTATCGTTTCTTCGTAACTCTTGAAAACATTTATTCGAGAAAATATTTGTCGAGAACAAGTCGTAGCGGTCGAGATGCGTTTTACAAAAAAGGTCCTATAGAGAATTAACGCAGATCCAATTCAACGTTGTTTTATTAATACTGGTGTGCGATTATTAATATTTAATATCACGACGATTATCGATTATAGTAATCGTAAACGTCGCGTTGGAGCGGAAACGTTTGAGGCGTTGAATGGGAAATGTTTTGTTTCATGCAGGACAAAGCCGCTTACCTGTCTTGCACCTGATGGACTTCGACTTTCTTTTGCGACGCGAGTAAAATCGACACATAATGACGAATTATCCCAACGAGAAATGTTATAACCACAATGGGCAGGAAAACCCATCCGCGAATGTTTGGATCAAGCAACAATTCCGCCATGATTGCGCCTCTTGCGACCATAGACTAGACTTATGATCACACCCCCTGAGAAACCTCGAGGTTAGGGAGAACAGCGACACGTGTGTGTCGACTAGTGGGAGAAAAGTGGGTTAGTGCAACAAGGCGCCGCCAGGCAGCGCTGCATTCGTCAAAAGACCGAGCATCCCAGCGCAGCACCTTTTGAACGTATCGCTCTTCGTAGCTTCCATGTTCTGCATGAAGAGGCGCTCTCGCTGGTCCATCCTTTTTGATAAGAATCTAATCACATTTTTTTGTCCCGCGAGACACAACACCCGACCCTTGAGTTCGAGCCGGAATTTTCCTTTCGTACACCAAAAAAATGTGAAAATTCCGATATTGCAATGTGATAAAAACTCTGAATCGTGATTGTATTCTTTTCTTCGTTAAGTGGTGGATTTAAAAAAAATTTGTTTTCTCATCCAGGCAGCCGTTCGTCGCCCGGCAGAAAAGTCAACCGCACCGCGGTTTCTTTTTTTTTTTAATTCTTTAATTGGAGGTTAGAAAACCGTACATTTTTTTCGAATGTACTTTTATTTTTTTCTTGAAAAACCATTGTAAACAGGATAATAGACGTTGTAACTTTGCGATTTACGTAATTATCATGGAGTCTACCATCGTTGAAAAATTGACTCGAACTTTCGCAACGGAAGGTGAAGATAACCTCACTGCTGTGTGCAAGGATATCGCCTCGGGTAAATATTCTTTCATTTAATTACGACGCTAGTCGCGCTTAAAAAAAAACCATCTATATCGAAAGCATAACAAATGGATAATTCATTGCCGAAAATCTCATGTCATTTAAGTAGGTATTTTACATCAAAGGTCAGCCGTGGAGATAAAAACTTAAAACTCGATGGTTACTTTTTTTTTTCATTTCCAACCACTTTACCATCTGGTTTCCAACATCTTTTCCATTTTTGAAAGATCCGTTTTATTTTTCTGTATTCGCGTCCAGAAATTAAATCGGGTCACGTCACAATTCATTCCATCGTGGAACAATTGGGGACGTTCCTCACTAATGAGGACACAGCTGTTCGGTCTAACGGCGTCAAAACCCTCTCATTGGTACTGACATTCTTACCCAGCGATTATCTGGGTGATACGGAACTCGAGCTTCTTTCGGCGTTTTATTGCGACAGACTCAAGGATCATCACAGTATCGGGCCAAACACGATTCTCGGTATTCTCGCGCTCGTACGTACAATATAAATAATAGCGATAACCATGTCATCTGCTTGGTCTGACTCATTTTATCAGATTTTATCAAAAGTTTCAATGATATACGAGTTCGTTGATGGAAAAACTAAAACAGACTATTTTTCAGGTTGAAATGAAGAATTTACCGCGCGACGCGCCCAAGGATCTCTTGCACGGCATCTTCAAAAATATACGTTGTCAGTCCGAGCTACGAGAGACTAGAAGAAACATTTATCTCATATTGCAAACGATTATTCAAAATCATTTGGATGATATGATATCCATGGGGCCTGTTTTTGTTTGCGGCGTGATAACAACGATGGACAGCGAATGCGATCCGCGAAATCTCATGCTGCTCTTCGATATTCTGCCGTCGATTTTAAAAAAATTTCCGCTCGGCCATCTAGCGGAAGAAATGTTCGATGTACTCGTTTGCTACTTTCCCATCGATTTCAACGTGGTGAGATAACATCATTCCTACGATGACGTTTTCGCGGACACGGAGCGATACGAATTTGAATTTTTTCGTTCCCTTTTCGGGAGAATCGTATATTTTTTGTGCATTTACTCCCGGATCACGAATTATTTCAAGTGACAAAGACGCGTATATTTCAGAGTGCCTCTGTCGATAAAAAGGCGATAACACGCGAGGATCTTGCCGAGGCGCTCGAGCCGTGTCTCTGCGCAATACCGGAATTTGCGGAATTTTGTTTGCCTCAGATTATAGAGAAAATCGATTCCGATCGGAAAGTCGCAAAACTCGATTCTCTCAGTTTGCTGGCGAAGGGAGCTGCGATCTTTGGCGCAAAAGGACTCGAAAATCACTTGGAAACATTGTGGCCGTTGCTCAAGAGAGAAGCGATGATCGTCAATGATGGAGAAGTTAAAAAATTGGCTCTCTCGGCGATCGGCGAAATAGTCAAAGCCATTGCCGACAACGAACGGGTCCGCAAGAGTTTCGTGGAGAAAATATTCGCTGAAACTCGTTGGTCGCTGTGCGACGTACAGCTGAAACTCTATTGGCCGGCTGAAAAACTCTTGGAGAGCCTCGCGAGGACGGAAAGAAAGTCGTGCGGGCAGGTGTTGCTCGAGGTTGTACCGCTCTGTCTTGGACAATATTGTACGAAAACTTCCATCAATGATAAAATCACACTGATGGAAACGTTGAATAATTTCATAAAGATTTCATTGGACTTTGATTTATCGATCGTGGGTAAGAAAATCAGCGTACATGCACATTGTTCGTACTCTTGCAACATTTTTATTTCACATTTTCAAAATATCCCGGAAGTGGGTTTTAATAATTTGAGAAAATTCTTTAGCCGGTTAATCTTTTAGCGTTTTTCGATGCCGTGTATTTCAGTAGATGGTATTTTTCGAAACCTCGACGAATAATGCAAAGTTTGAGCGAAAAAATTAATTTCGTTTATCCGCCCGGTTGTATTTAATTGTTTTCGAAATTTCGCATTAGTACCGACGTTTTTCCGAATTAGGGGAATTTTTTACGGAAACTTCCAGCTCGCGCGCGAAAACTCTAAAATTTCAGACAAAAAATGGTTTAATACGACAAAGTTTATGCAAATTTGCAAACATAATTTTTCATCTCCTTTTTGTTAACTCAGTCAATGAATTATTTGAAATAACGATTATTGTTTATTTGCTCTAATTTCTTCATTCTCGGTTTCTGCCTGACGCTCGTCCGAAAATCGTGAAACGAAAACAATCCATACGCCGAATGATTGCAGACATTCCAGAACTCGCCTGGACCGACATTCCGGGATTATACTTGAAGGAGCTGGATAATCAAGACGAGGCCTTGAAAGCCAAAGCGCTGACGGGTCTGATTATCCAAAAATCGTCATTGAAAGACGGACAGAGGAAGAGCACGTACGAAAAAGTTTGCGACATGATCGACGCCGAAATCACCTGCGATCTGAGAAACGCGTGTAACGCGACTCTCCACGCATTTTCAAAATTACACCCGAACGAAATTATGGATATCTTGGAAAAAAGACTCGAGATCGATGACGGTTCGTATTTTATATAAAAATTTCATTCCCCAAAAATCGAGTGCAGTTTTCGAATTTTTGTAACATGCAAAAAGAACCTCTGTCCGAGAAACAATTATTACTTTTAGAAAAATAAGATCAATTTCCGGAAAGCACCCGCCTCCAAGTTGGAGAAATTGTCCGAACATTTCTACCGCCAAAAGCTTTTGCTTCCGCCTTGCTTATTATTATTATTACGCACAAAAAATCAGTTGCAAATATTTCCGAATTCTGCAATGTGCTTTTTTTTCCTTTTTTCTCGATCAATCTTCCAGACAACGAGAGTGTAGAAGTTTTGTCGCGAAGATTCGAGGCGATTTCCATCTTGACGAAAATCCCGGAAATAGGAACGGCCATTTTGCCGAAAATCGTGGACGTCGCGACGTCTACGAAAAAACCGGAAGACGTCGTTGCGGTAGCGATTAATTGCCTCTATCGTGTTGTCGCATCGCCGAAAATCGATTACGACATTCACGGCTATCTGTATTCTCGTTGCAACGCGATCGACCGGCTGATTTCGCGACGTTATTCGAGCGGAAAAGCGCTCAACATCGTTTCGTGCGTTTTACGAACTATCGTGCGAAAATTGAATCACGAGGAGCAACAAAAAATCGTCGACGGCTATATAACGGCGGATGTGAAAAAACTCGAGGAGAGCGACGTCGTTCTGTACGAGGGAATTTTGACGCCGCTACGACCTTTCGTAAAAATTCAAAATATGGAAAATTTGATCTTGTCGCTTTACGATTACGCCCGAGACAACGAGTTCACCGAGAGCAATCGTTCGGCCTGTCGTATAATCGCTGTTCTCGTAAACAAATTGAGCGACATCGACGAGAATTATCGAAAAATCATCGAAAACACGAGGCAGCGTGTTGACGACGTTCTAAAATCGGATTTATCATCCGCGGCGATGAAAAAATTTGCCGTCAATCTTCACACTTGGATCACGAAAGCTTTGGTCGCTGCCGGAAGCGCGGACTCTCGGGATTTTTTGGATCGTGTAATTGACCTTTTTTTTCGACGATTTTGGAAAATCCGAATTCGAAATGTATTTTGGTGTTTGAAGAGACCTTTTTTTCTATTCGTAGCAAATAAATATGCTGAGACTGGGATCAGTCGGATGCTGGGCGGCGGAGGGATTCGCCACTCTGGTCGACAAATCGGAATATTCGCTTACCGATGAGAATTTTTGCAAGATTAAAATATTCTACAAGCAGAGAATATTCGAAAATCTCATACGATGTAACGGCGCTTTCGATGCCGAATCCCGGCAAAATTATCTCGTGGCTCTGGCGCTCTTGGTGGACCAAGTTCCCATAGAAATGCCTCTTTTGCATTTGCAAGCGGTATGTTGAAAAAAAAACAAAAACAAGACACGAAATCGAGTATTATTCGTTTCCGTTCAAGAGCTCGAAGGAAATTTTCTTTCGAATAACTTTTTTCGGAAACGTTCACAAGCGTGGCTACTAATTTCCAGAAACGCTTCTGATTTTCTTTTTCTTTACTTTTTCGCGCCAATGTTTACCCCTCGACACCTCGATTTTGAGTAAAATTCGACACGAAAATCGAAAATTCCCAAGATATCTATAGCAATTATATTTTTTCAAAAATTGATTTCTCAAAAAATGTTCAACCACACGGAACTTACACGGTAAATTTTCCAAGATCTGCATCCGGTGATTATCGAAAAAGTATCCAGCAATACGATCTTTTCGATTTTTTTACCGAAAAAAGAAACTGAAAAAACTTTTTCCGAGCCTTCGCAGGGCTTTTTCAATATTACTTTATAGGCTTTCTAGAGACTTTTGACAAAACGATCCTCCCGGAAAGATATTGAAAACGGTAGCGGAGCAAAGATCGATTTTCACGGTGACGAACGCCGCTGGACGTTGTTTATTTTCAGCTCGTTCCGCTACTGATCGAATCTCTTTCTCTCGACGATGGAAGCTCGTTACTGCCTACGTTGAAGACGCTGAAGCTTCTCCTCGAGACCAAACACGACATTTTCATCGATCAAATCCAGTCTTTCGTTACAAAATGCTTGCAGCTAGTAACGTACAAAAAAATGGTACAAAAATGATGGAAAAATTTTCTTTTTTCCGTACGTTTCTCCTATTTATCGTGATTATTGTTTCCAACGTTGCAGAACGTGAGAATCGCCGCGCTCGACTGCCTTTCGAGTTACTGCAAATATCCGACGATGGAATTGATCAAATTCAAGCAAGATGTGTTGGACAAACTGTTGGAACCGCTGGACGATGACAAACGCTTGGTCAGGCGTATGGCGGTCGAAGCGAGAACGCGTTGGTATCTCGTTGGTGCGAATGGCGCGGCGGATCAATGAAGAAGCGCCGCCGCGCTGACCATCGGCGACTTTTCCATTCGACGATAGTGGGCTTTCTCATTCTCTTTTTTTGAAAATTTCAAAAGGGGTCACACCGTTCGACAAAAATTTCAAAACCCTGCAACGTGTTCCGATGAAGAATTGAACATTTTATGCATATTTATGAATCGTGAGATTTTCGAAAATCTAAGGGTCAAATTCCATCCTATTCGCGAGCCGAACCTAAACAATTGTATCTTCATTTTATCGACGAAGCGTTGACGCTTCCATTACGAAAAAAATGTCTCAAACGTTTGTTTTTCGAAAAACATTGTGCTGAGAGAAAGATTCCAGTCCCGTATGACGATTTTTCGGAAAAATCATGATCGATGAATATTCGACCGAATTTTCAGAGTCGCTGTTGTTTCGTGTACAGCAAAGAGATATATTATGTACATATTGGAAAAAATATATTAGTAACGACCGTGCGTTGAAATAAAAAAAATGTTTCGTTCGAAACGAGGACGTTAATTCCCGGTCGAGGCTTTCGGTAATTCAATAAAGAGGCATCGATTCCCTTAATCGAATTTTACTCGCTAAAAAGACGCGTCCGATAATTCATTTAGTTTGCCAGCAACATGGCTGATGGTAAGATCTTTGCAGAGCTGTTTCACGTTCTTGTTTGTTTGTTTTTTTTTTCAAAATTATGGGATATAATCTTCGCTCTCGGCGTAGGTGTCGTGAAAAATGGAGCCTACAAGTACGACGATGGGACAAAGTACATCGGCGATTGGAACAACAGGGGATTGAAACACGGTGCTGGGGCTCTGTTGTTGCCGGATGGAACTCGCTACGACGGTGCTCTCCAAAATGGCTTGTGCTCGGGCCTCGGTGTCATTATATTTCCGGACGGGGCCAAGTTGGTATTTTAACTCTTAAGGATGTCCCGGAGATACAGTGCCAACAAAACCGAAATAAAACGCGAATTACCGCGTTCTCAGCGATGTCGCGCAAAATTCGAAAATAACGTTGAGAGCTTGTTCTCTTATCGTCCAAAGTCGAAGCATTATTTTATTCGCGATACTAATTCATTTCCTTGGACGTTTTTTCGGCGCCTTGCATTTTTTGTGTAAATGTTGGAAATGTTCCTAGATTTTGCCAGTCTCGTTTTTATTCCCCATTTTTATCAATCCTTTCTCCCGCTCTACCTTACCGAGAGAGGTGGTGCTTATTTTTACGCATCCTTGTTTTTTTTTTTGGAAAATCCAGGGTCGAAGTGGATCTACGTTTTCTTATTCAATAATTCGTTGCGGGCTTGCTACTTCTGTATGACTGATTTTTCGGTTTTCAAGTTTATCGAAGTGAATTATTGTACAGATACGAGGGTGAATTCATGCAAGGGTGGTTTCACGGGCACGGAGTATTTTGGCGAGCAGATGGAATGAAATTCGAGGGAGAATTCCGAGGTGGACGTGTCTGGGGTCTCGGTCGGTGTTATTGTTCCTTTTTTTTCATTTCCGTTATCTTTTTTTTTGAATTATTCGATTCGAAAGAACGATTCGAATTTTGACAGGTCTGGTGACTTATGCCGATGGATCGCATGGCTTTCCGAGGAACGAGGGTTTCTTTCAAGATTGCCGATTGGTACGTCGTCGTCGATGTCCCGACATCGTTCAAAAGGCTCAAAAAATATCCATGATGGCGCGCGCTCAATGCGCTTAGTGAAGAAACAAATGTAAATGTTTAAAAATAAAATAATAAACTAATAATCGTATTACGAAATAACGTACTTATTTCTGCTACTGATGAAACTAAATATAACCAGTAGAGTACGCGAGAAAATAAATACGTTTATGAGCCATCTAGCGGTCTATCCCCGTACTTTTACATCGCATTTTGGTTCCACATCTTTTTTCCCTAATATTTATCGACTGATTCGGTAAATGAAAAATTGGTGAACAACATTTTTGACTTGGAATTATAAATAAGTTTAACAAAATATGTGAATAAGTTTTCGGATATTTTCAATTTGAAGCACGTTTGAAATTGAGAAATTAATTTTATTCACAGTCGTTCGCATTTTCGAAAATTCGCCATAAAAAAAGAAAGCAGGAAGTTGTAGTCGCTGTATAGAAAATTTGACGATAGTTGTTCCACAAAATGAAATAAAAAACAGAGTCAGTCGTTGAATAAATTGATGCCACAAAAACTATCGCAATGTCGATATGTTTGCAATCGAATCCGAATATGCAACGACTCGCCTATATCCGCGTGTTTAACCTAAAAAAATCGTCGATATATTTAAAACTAGCTGCGACGAAAGCGCCATTCGTTGATAATGTTGCCGTCGGATATGTTGCTCGCCCAAAAAGCACGCATAAAAAAAAACAGCGCACACAACAAAAACAAATCTATCCAAACGTATCGATATCTTACGTTTTGTCGTCGTGAATTTGGGCATTGGGAATCTCAGTTTGTATCGGGAACGCGCGATAACGCAAGAGGTTTAATTCAAACAAAACTGTGTTGGAGTGAGAAGAACTCTTGCATTGTTGTGCTAGGCGCGTTTACGCGTTAGTCTTCCCATTAGGCAACTATGAAAACTCAGCAAGTATTGCGCAAGCGTTGATCAGCTCGTCGCGACCGAGAGGGGGGGGGGGGGGGGGGCGTCGATGACAGGAAACACATTTGTGCTGGCGCGGCCACGTATGTGCTCTTGCTTTCCGCGTACAAACGGCGATTTTCTGGTTCGCAAAGTATCGTTGGGTTCATTGGTTACGTCCTCCTCGATAGAGCCTCTTGATTCTTTTGCGCTTCTCATACAAACCACGATTTTCTGGACCTCAATATGGCCGATCTTTGAGAGCCCGCTTAGGAACGCGTGCGCGCGTGATGCGCGCTCACTATGTACTTGCGTCGCGATTATGCGCTCCTGGTATAAACGGAGATTTTCTGGACCGCAATATGGCCGACCTTCGCGTTATTTTTCAGCAGGGGAGTGCTAATTAGTCAATAATTCGGACTTAACCGGAACCCGAGGAACCATGTTTCCGTTTTTTTCACATAATATATGCTCATAACGATTTGAAGTCGTTTTTTTTCCGATTTTCACATACACACATACATTGTGAAATAATTGTTGTCCGGCCGCAAACGGGTCAAAGATTTATGCCTACGTAAAGATGGTTCATAACATTATTTATCACTTTTTTGAGTCATTTTGCGACGGTGTTTCCTTAAAGTTGTAATTATTTCGTAATTATTTTTGCAAGGGCGATATCGATTTTATTTTGTTCTTTTGATAAATAGTATATTAATGACAAGCTTGTGGATGACTCTTGTTTGTAATACTCATAGACACAATGCAATATTTATTTATTTCATTTTCAGTCGTTCGTGTCCCATTCCACTTGGGAATCGTATGATTCATATCATTACTATGATTTCGACATTTTTTATGTTCTTTCTTAGAACGTTTTGGTTTTTGGCCAATGTCCAAACCCACCAGTGGTAATCCACCAATTCTTTGATTGGTCCACTAATATTTTGCTTTTACGCTCACAGACGATTTCGCCTATGTACAATGACTTTATTTTTGCTGTACCCCGTAAAAAATAAACTTTTACTTTAAAGTATCCAAGGATAGTCATTTGGACGTTAATGGGTTAACAAGCAATAATTATCTTTCTTCCGTTAATCGATATACAGCATAGTTCTAATATCTATTGCCCTTCCGCTCTGTATCCTCAAATATAATACGTCGGTATATTGACATTCAGCCCCCATTATATTTTAAGGTTAGTCCCCGCTCCAAAACATTACATAGAGACTGAGAAACAATTTCGTATGCACCAGTTTTTTTGGCCCGCCACTCATACGTAGGCAATAAAATCTCTGTGCTAATTTCGATTTACAACCCATCATTTGTTAGCTTTGTTTATTCGAGGATTGAAAATCGTATCGCGTATCCAGCTAGCATAACATTCGAAGGAGGAATAAAGAGTTACCAGTTGGCTATTAGCAATCCAGGAATAGGAAAGGTCTAACAAGTTAGAGGTTAAATTGGCCTGATATGACTTGGGGCAATAATGCGCGATACAGTAAATAATTGTGGAGACAGTCTCGAAAGCCGTTGTCTTTTGGATATTTTTAAGTCGCGGTTTTGGAAAAAAGAACAAACGATATGTGTAATTCTCCTATTGTTAGTCTTTCCGAAGAGGTACTTCGAGATTGATTCTGTTTCTGTGTTATCCTATTTTGCGAGACATCGATGGATCAGTTTTTCAGTATGTTAGCTGCGACTTCTGATAGCTTCTGTCTTTTATGTTGTCCCGATGATGGTGGTGGCTTTACGGCCCGAAATACGCCCGATCTGCGCGCGGCTCTTGCTTCCCCGCTGCAACGTGATTGTTTTTCACGCTCAAAGCAGGCCCGGCTAAAGCTGTGATTTTTCGAAAATGTCATTTTTTCCGAGAGTTAAGTCGTATTGTCACAGTCCTGTTCATGTATCTGTTTCAGCTATAATCGATAGAAAAAATCAAAAGATACACGCTTTTTCACTATCAATGCAAAATACATATTTAAAGACTTTGTAGAGAAGGATTTTTGAAAATGTCAAAAAAGCCATCTGGCGCATATGTAGAGAGTCGTCAGGTTACGCTTGAGAACCCAGTCGGTATAGTAGGGTGAGTGTATGTACTTGTCGAGTCTTTCTAATACTTTAATTTTGCATTAATGCTGGAAGCGCAAATACATATTTTTTTCGATCATGGTCGTGTAATAAGAATTTTACAATTGATTTCGCACGGTGATGAATTCGGACGAAATCAGAAATTAGTAAAAAAACCCCGAGTAAAGTAAAACGGACGATCTCGTTACCACAAGATGGTCAGGCGTGTGAGGTTTCTAATCGATAACTTCACAGTAACAGCGCGATCGCTGCGCCCTCATTACATCAAATGATTTCGTGTTGCCACTTTATTTCAAGTAATCAGTGTGTAACGGCAGTAACAGTTCGGTGATTCGGACTTTCGGACTGGTTCGGACCACATATAGCGTCCATGTCGTTGCTCGCAACATAAAAAATGCACATTTTACATACATGTGTACGAAATTATTTTATCGTGTTGTTGTTTATATTATAA
Source organism: Heteropelma amictum (assembly GCA_959613375.1). NCBI lineage: Eukaryota > Metazoa > Arthropoda > Insecta > Hymenoptera > Ichneumonidae > Heteropelma > Heteropelma amictum. Next base: position 4,163,072 of record OY390721.1, on the reverse strand, counting down.
TATACATCGACACAATCGACAATTATATCGGGCGATAAAAATAAACAAGCGTAATATTCCGAGTGTAGAGCACTTAAAGGCCGCGGTTAAAATGTCAAAAAAACAAAAAATCTCAGGCGTCGATGATAAGTGCCGCATTTGCCTCTGCGACGATGGTTGTATGAGTGACATTTTTTCCGAGGATATTAAACCAAAAATCAGTCATCTTGGCGATTCGACCTCGATTCACGTATGTCTTTCTTCGTTTTTCATTTTTTTCTCTCTGCCACTTTCTCAAATGTCCGATAGCTCGCGAGTACCGATTGACCTTTGTGGTTAGGTTTCGGGAACGTTCTCGCTCTCTTTGTTTCTGCATTATTTTCTTCACGATAATCGTGTTTTCTTCGTCCAACAGATCAACGGCGACGATGATTTCTCGCCGAGAAACATCTGTCACGTTTGCCTTTACAAGCTCGATATGTGGATCGAATTCAAAGAGCAATTTTTACGCTCGAACGCGATGCTCAGAGAGCATCTCGGATTATGCAGGCTTTCCGATGATGCTGTGAGTATCTATCAAAAGCGTTATTTTTGTTTTCAACGTTTGACGTTGTGATACATTTTCATTGTACAGTTTTTTCGCTCAAAGTTTTGAAAACCCTGAGAAATTTTGTTACGACTCTGGTTATTATTTTTGTTTTCTATCAGACGACGGCTGTCAAGAGAAAACACGTCGATACGGAGGAGAGTCTCGATGCACGTTCGGTCGAACACCTTGTTGTCGTGAGTCATGAAAACTTGATTAAATATCGTTTCAGCGCCCGAAAGGGGAATTCAATTATGATACGGATGAATTTTAGAAAAAGATAAAAACCGATGAAACAACCGAGGCGATAGCCAGCAACTCGGACGCCACGGAAAATACTTGCAACAAAAGCGAGCCAATGACGATGACGTCGATCGATAATATCAAGGTCAGTAATCGTCTTTCCTTCGGTAACTCGTGATTACTTTACATAAAATAGAACGACCATCTCAAGTGATGGAAAATTTATAAAGAATTTTGGCTTTTTGGCTTGGATTTTCACTCCGTGGTAAAAAAATATATCATATAACTATCCCCGAGTTTTTGTGGATAAAACTTTATCGAATTGTTAATTGAAAAAAAAAATGCATAAAAGTATCGTTTCTGTACTTTCCTTCTTTTGTTTACCCTTATTGTCTTTTTTTTGGATACAGATTTTTGTATCCGTCAATAGCAGTTGTCAAAGTCTGCTCGTTGAATGGGAGGCCTGCAAGTGTACTTTCGAAATGATGTTGAAATTATTGTTTTTTTCATTCCTCGTCGTCTCCACAGAATGTGGAGGAAGCGCCGGGACCGCCGGAAAAACTAGTGCCCTCGGAAAATCAGACGATCTCGAGGCGGCTCGCGTCGCCGACGATTCAATCGGCAACGACGACACTGTGCAAACGCGCTAAAACAACGGACAGGCGGGAGGCCTCAACGAAACGTTGGGCAGCGCGTAAGAGGGCGCTGCTAGCGGCGACGGGCGAGAACGAGACGGACACCGACTCTGAGACTTCGGACGAGTCGCGATTGTCGCCGGTGCGGAAACCTCGTGGAAAGTCGATCGCTCGCGAAAAACTTCCCGACACTCGAAGAATATCGAAATCATCGGAGAGCGAAAATGACGAGAAGCGAACGAAAGAAAACTTTGATGCCGCTGAAGAAACATCGAAAAACGATAAAAAATCATGTCCTTCGGATAAAGAAACATCGGAGAAGAAAATAATGATTACCGACGAGTCGAGCGTGATTGACGTACTTCCGCGATCGCTGAGATCGGAATTGATCGTCGACGACGCGACGTACGTCGTGACGTCGACCCTCGTTCTGACGGAGACGCCGCGTACCGACGAGCCCTCGACGACGACGGACGAAACGACGCGACTTTCGCCACACGGTAATCCGGACGAGAGGAATCAAGAGCGCAACACGGACATCATCGACGCGGTTCAGCTCCGCCGAGTCCCACCGAAATCGTCGGCGCAGCCATCGCAGAGCGAAAAGAAGTTCATCGAACGCTGCTTGAACATCGAGATCGAGGGTACGGAGCTCGAGGCTCTCCGTCGAGTACAATCGTCGCTGGCGCGTTACGTCGAGACGAAATTAATGAAGAATCTTCGCGAGGATGACGGAAGTTCGATGAAGATTGAAAATCACGAGCGGATCAGCCTCGACCGGCGGGTAAACGAAATCGTCGAACGGTCGATAAAGAAGAACGTGGAGGCGTCGAGGAGCGACGGAGTGTCAGCGCCCACCGCGGGAATACGCGGCAACAAGACGTTCACCAGCGAATTCGTGCGCGCCGCGATGAGATCAAGGATATTCCAACCGCGGGTAATGCTCTCGCGCTGTCCGGAAAATCTCCACCGGAGGAACAGCGACAATCGACGAGATGTCGAGACTCGCCTGGGCAAACGCAGGAGCGTGAAACCCGTGAAGTACGCCGATTACGAGGGCGGCTCGTCGCTGAATTCGGCGGGCGAGGAAGATTTTCGCGAATCAACGTGCAAGTTCGACCTTCGCACGGATAAAACATCAAAGGTCAAGACGTACGGTCCGGCAATGGCGAAACAGCCGCTGAGCGATCACAAGGACCGCGAGAACCAGCCGGAAGTGATGAAAAATCGGGTGAAACGTTCGATCTTGACGCCGACGATGAGTCGCGAGATGAGCGTCGCTCGTACCGCGGCGGCGATAATCGTCAACGACGAGAACGCCCGTGCCAACATCGAGAAGCACATATGCGGCGTTTGCGGCGACAGCTTCGCCACGAGGAAACAGGTGGAAATGCATTTTTCCACGCACAAGAGCAGCGCCGCGATCGTCAGACGCGGGAGGGAAAAAATGATGAGATGCAAACGTTGTCACGTGATAGTCGAGGCGCGTTACGTGAAATCGCACGTTTGCGAGTTGGCGTCATCGCGTTACGAGTGCTACAGCTGCGGCGCCAAGTTTCACAGCGACGAGATGCTCGTGCAGCATCTCGAGACCCACGCTAGCGCGGAAAAGCCGAAGATCATCGAGCCGGCTGAACGTTCGAGAGCCACGGTCACGACGATGACCTTGACGAAAAAACAGCACAATATTATCGGCGGTCAGTCGGTTGGGAGTCAAATCTCCGACACGTCCTACACGTGTTTCGTCTGCGACAAGATATTCCGCGACGAGCAAATACTGAAGGATCACTTGCAGAAGCATTGCGATGATATGAGCGAGGACGAGGGGAACAACCCGGGGGAGAACGAGGAAGAGCCGAGCGACGACAAGGAACAGTATCAGTGCGCCATCTGCGGTGAAACATTGGAATCGGAGGATGCCCTCGAGAGCCACGTCGAGAAGCATTTGTTCGACGAGGACGAGGGTGAGAATCCAAATCTGATAAGCATCGTCGATGCCGAGAGAACGACGAAGAATAATGACAACGACGGCACGATGATTCACGGATGCGGCGAATGCCCGGAGAAATTTCATTCGGAGATGCTGCTGATGCTGCATCAGCAGGCGCACGAGGAGGAGGCTGCGATCGCCGAATGGGAGAGACGCGGCATCGATAATTCCATCGTTGAACAACACATGTGCGTTATATGCGATCAGCTGTTCGCCAATGAGGCCGAACTCTCCGAACATCTCGATATTCATAATGGCAATGCTCATGTATGCCTTTTATGCGACAAACCTTTTATAACGCTCGAGGAGCTCCAGGCCCACGTCGATACTCACTGAGCTCGAGGAATCGCGCTATTTCCGATCTTCGATGAATTATTTCACGTTCGGATGATAGTTTATTATCGCCATTATATGCATATAAATATATATATATATACATAAGATCACTCTAAACAAAAAAAGAAACGATCCTCTTCTCTCGGTCGTTGTGAAAAACGTTTCCGTATTTGTCGTATAGAAAATCCTGCCAAAAGGACAAATTTCCGACTGCGAAAGTGCTGCGAAAGCTTTCTAAAATTTCCATGTCAATTGCGTGGCAATCAGAAGCTTGAAAGCGTCGCTCCGCAGGGAGAAAAAGAATTTATTTGATAAACATTTTTGTAGAAACTCTTGTGCTCTACAAAGTTTCGCGGAAGCTTCCAATCTTTGAGACCGACGTTTTGAGAGTTATGAGAGTCGAAAGTTGATGTAAATTGATATCCGTACGGAATTCTGAACCCGTACAACTCTCAGGCCTTGGAGATTTGGAGCTGCTCAGCAATTTCGTGGAGCGCAAAATTTCCCAAAAAAATGCTTAGTCATAGATTATTTGTCTCAGGATTCAAGCGGCAAGCAACAGCTTTTCAAAGTTGAGATAAAAAGCTTTTGGCAGGATTTTTTGTTCGATATACGGAACGACGGGTTTTTTTTTCCACAACGACCGAGAGAAAAAAATCGCATGCTTCTGGAGCGTCCCATATACGCTGCTTGTCAAAAGTTTCAAAACGTCACCAAAAACGAAAAAAATTATATTTCCCCTCGTGTCTGAGATGTCTCACCTGCGAAAATAGTAAAAGCACGGACAAACGGGATATATGCGTTTGTGTTGCACGGATCTTGGCGATGAAATTCGAAAAATTCGTTTTTCGAAGCCGTTTCCGGTCGCGTCCCATCGTAAATCCTGTTTGCGCGTGCTTTTATTATTTCCGCACGACGGGTACCTCGGAAACGTGGGAAAGTATGATTTTAGCGTTTGGATTCATGTTCTCAAACTTTCGACTAGCGGGGTATCTATATACAGTCGGATACATTTTTCTTGGCGACGCTTTCCCGATTTGTCCTCTATTACCGCTGGAATAATGCCTCGTCCATCGTTAAACAAGATTTTACAAACTCTTTCACAAAATATACGACGTTTACCGGAAAATGATAGATTTTGCGGCAAAAGAGGTTGATGGCACTGAAAAAAATTGAATGAAAGATCGAGTACGGTTGGCGTGAAAAATCATTTCGAGAAAAATGCATATTTTCGAATTTATTCGAACTGCCCCGAGTGAATAAAAAATTTTGCATTTTACGACTCATCTTTATCGAGAAATCGAGGCAAAAACAATTATATTCTATTCCAACATCGTTACTTTTTTTCCGTCACGGTCTGTTGTTCCCTGATAAATGTCGTATTTTTTTTATCAGAGTTGATAAAATCCTGTTCAGAAAGCAGCTCCGTTCCGTCCGCTTATCTTGGCGGGAAGAAAAATTGAAGCGGACGGCCACGTTAGATGAGTCTCACTGTATATATATATCTTATTAATAGAAAAAGAAAGAATTATCGATTGGCATCGATTCATTATCGATTTTCGACCCGCTCGCGAATTTTAACGATGAAGTAATTTCACCGAAACTGTATCGAAATGTTTTTCTTTCCGTCTTTGGCTCTTAAAATGAAAAAAAAAAGAATAAATATGACTCTATAAAACGATGTGGGGGTAATCGATGAAATTGTTGTCTCCTGTATTTCCGTATGATTGGATGATAACAAAATTTGAGAAATGTACCGTACTGTGTCGTTCACGGTCTGTATTTAAGGTAGGTCGTTTATTGGATATGGCAATAATAATTTTATACACAAACAAAGATTTATATAACAATTTTTTCGATGTCGTTCACGCTCTGTTGAAAGAGGGAAAAAAAGGAATCGCGAGAAAAATCGGAAAAGAAGAAAACCAGAAAATACTAAGTTTTGCAGGTCTACTCGACGAAAATCGTAATTGAATTTCTGATCGATATAACATTTATTCAAAAAAAGTGTGGAAACGTTTGGAAAAATTTGAAAAAAATTCAATTCTTTCTTTTTCCAATGAAAATTTGTATTTTCAACAGCAGATTCAGAAAAAGTGGAAAGCTTCACGTTTAACGTATCGCGAAATCAGACGTCCACGTATTATTCCTCGTGGATGAATCTAAAATCTATACTCATTTAGAAGTCAGCTGTCTTTTTCCGCAGGATCCCCTAATTTTGACTTTATATTTTGCGAATTTCACAATGTGTCCTTTTGCCAGAAGGAACAGATTTCTCCCACGTCCGAGTCGTTTGTCCCGAGTGGCACGAAAATGTGAAAGTTCGATTTGCGTAGAGTCGATAGAGAATTTCAACGATGAAGAAATTTCATCGAAACTGTATCGAATTTTTTCGCTTTCAATCCCAGCTCCAAAAGATGGTGAAAAAGTAATTCAAGGTAAAATATATCTATCCCGCATTTCCGTATAATTCGATGCTAAAAAAAATTTGGGAATGTATTATAATAGTATATTTGCGGTCTGTATTTAAGGTAGGTGGTTTATTAGATATAATAATAATAATAATAATAATAATAATAATGATAATTTTATACACAAACTAAATGCTATACAACAATTTTTTCGATATCGTTTGGGCCCTTTTGAAAGAACAAAAAAAAAGGAAATTGCGAAGTAAATTAGACAAAATCGGGGTAGAAAAACAAGACGAAAAAAAAAATGCAAAATTTTGCAGGTCGACTCGGGGAAAGTCCTAATCGCATTTCTAGTCGTTTATTTATTTACATTAATATCGACGGCCGCGTGACACATCGACACACAATTTATTCACACAGGGAAAACGCTTGTTGTTATTTTCCAAAAAAAAAAAAAAAAAAATTCTGTATCCCTAATATTTGGATACTGCTCGTAACATGGCGAATAACTTAGTGTGGGAATTTTCTCATTTTTTCTTCTCTTTTTTCAACTTATTCGGAGACGAGATGACTCTCGCCACGGTATTCATAAATAATTCAGCATTTTTGTTTTTCCCTTTTTTTCTTTTTGCCACATGTTCAAGCGCATCGGGCGAAATATCGTTGACGGAAAAATTTCGCCACAGCGGGAATTTGAAAAAATTGCCACGTTTTACGATTTTTTTTCGGGGATTAATTCATAATAAAAATATATATATATTGTATATATTATATCCAACGATAACAAGAGCCGATAACGATTCTCAATAAAAATTTCGAGCAGTCTATAATTTCTTTGACGAATAAATTTGTTACGAAAAAGAAAAAGGAAGAAAATTTATCGCAAAAAGGCGGATTCCGAATGATTTCGATGCTCAACATTGAATTCATTCGACTGTCCGGGATGCGAGTATTTCCATTTTCGTCTTCGAACAATGAGCGAATAAATTACGAGATATTTTGAGGAAAAAAAAAATCGTTTTTGAGAAAATAAAAAGGGGGTTTTTTTTTTTTTGGGTCCCATCCATGTTCGAGATACGCGATTCTCGTAATTTCATTTATTCGTTTTACGATCGTCGTTCGTCGCGTGAAAAATGTCAAAAGTTTCGACGAAAAAAAAAAACATCAACTTTTCACCGAGAACGAATGGTCCAAAAGTCAGATGGTACAAAGTCTTGTAAGTGTTTTTCTCCAACTATTTTCTCTACCCTCTGATGTACAGTTTGAACGAAACCGAAATAAGATGCAAATTTTCGTGAATTTGGCAATGTTATAAAAATCTACCAAAAAATCGTACGGAATTCATTCATTTTTACGAATTTTTGAAATTTTCGAAAAAAGCTGTCGAAACCCTGAAAAAATTCGGGGCTTTTTTTTCCTTTAAAGAAATTGTCGATAACTTCATGACATTTTTATCGTCCGAAATGAATGTGCTCGTTACATTTCGTACGGTCGATTTTTTCCAGATTTTCATATCGCCGCCGAGCACGCAGCAGAACTTTTCAACATTTTCTTTGGTTTCGTTGGAATTTTACTCCTGCAACGTCCCTGAGGATCGCGTAGGTAGCAATATTCCAGCAGCGATAAGGCACGATAATTTCGAATAATAACATGACAAAGTACCTAAAAAATTGTTGAAAAATAATATTCAGAAAACTTCTATTCTCGTCGTGTCGAATGAATTCTTTTATTTTCCTCGGTAGGCTAGATTTTCTCAAAATATCTTCAGTCATCCGAAATTCCATTTGTATTCCATAAACAACGAAAAAATCATTCAAAACGTCGGAAAAATTTGGAAAAGATCGCGTGTACCGAAAAAAATAAAGCAAACGACTTTACTCGAAAAGGAATGAAGTTTCCCGAGTATCTTTAAACAATTTCTTCATAACTTGTTGACGTTGTAATTATTCAAAATCACCGCGCTCGGTATTTTTTTTATGACCGATTTTTTTATATTGATTTTTATAGCATTATTAAATTCATGAAAATCGCATTTTACTCGATTATTACTGGAATATTGGCTCATATGTATTTATATCCTTAAGAGGCAGGGGGGGGGCGTCCGACACGGAAATGAAACTTTGAACGAACAACGAGCAGCTTGTGACATTAATCGCACGAATATAACGTTCGATCGATTCTTTGAACGCAACTCGACGTATCCCTAACCATTTTCGTAATAATAATACTATTATGTACAATGACACCATTTTTAAACAGATACTAGATTTTCCTTCGTTTTCATTAGTTCATATCGTATAATATTTCTTTCGTTTTTTTTTTTCAATCAATTATTTGTTGAACAACGAATATTAAATTAAATAGAGTACGCGCGATTACGCTCGCGCGAAAAGTTGCTCTCATCGATGCGTGACAGTGTTTTACGAGTGACAAAAACGTATGACTGTACATTGTTCAAAGGAAAAAAGAAAAAACAAAACGTGTGATTGGTACATTCGCGATATTTTCGTTCGTTCCTCACAGTCTACCAATTTTTGCAATCATCATTCCCAAAGTGCTTGGGAAATTACATTTTTAATGTCGTTTTTTTATTCCCGATCGCTGATTCACGGTCGAGGAAAAATAAATACGCGAAAATTCTCATCGAGAGAGATTTCACTCGCTCGCGCGTGTTTTTTTTGTACCCAGTCGCGATTTTCGAACGAGTCACTTCGAGAAACGAGGAAAAACGAAAGTTTTACGCGCGGTCGGCCGACATCCGATCTGTTTTGTTACCTTTTTTTTTCTTTTTTTTGCAATTAACGTTAATTAGCCACGCTTCTCGTTCGTTGATGAGAAATTCAGGCCATTCTTATGTTTTATTTGGCTTTACATGTTGATGATTTTTCTTTTTCTTCTCGTCCAGCTGTTGCTTTTTTACTCCGACACGAGGTCGACGTAATTCGCTGGATAAAGGCCGACTCTGCCGTCCTTTCTACCCTTGCACCATCCCTGCTCGTCCTCGTCTTCCAGCTTTTCAAAAACTTCACCTGTAACGACACATTGCGCTTTATTCGAATTATCATTTTCATCGCTGGAAGGGAACGAGAAAATCGATTGAGCGAATGCAAACGTCCGCTCGAAAAAAAAGAAACCGTGAGTGAGTAAATGTCGTTGAAATACGAAATCCGAAAATAATCTTCCAAATTCATCGATCATATCGAACGCGAGAGGAATAAACGCTCGTTTGATGATTCACGAACCCTGTTTAAAGCTGAGCTCGTCGGCTTCCGCACCCTCGTAATCGTAAAGCGCCCTCACGGGCACCCCAGGCTCTCCCGTATCGACGAGCGCTTCACCGCCGTCCTCGTCCCATTCCTCCTCATCGAATGGATTCGACTCTTGTTTCGCGTTCGTTCCGTTCCTAAGAAAAAAAAAACAACTCTTGGAAAAAAAGTTTCAGAAAAATGCGCAACGCAACGTTTGATTTTTAATTCCATGCGTAATTTATTCGACTCGAAAGAACGAAAATACTCACGTGATCGTGGAATTTCTGCTGACGGTGTTTCCCTCGTGATTATTTTTTTCCGATGAGTGTTTCGTCGAATCGATACTGTCGGTTTTGGTGTCGCCGTGGTCGCTGTCCGCCGATATCACCCTCGTTGCTGGCTTGGCTTTCATTTTTTGATTCACCGGTGGGAATTCCTGTTCCAATTTTTCCTTAACGTTAGAAACATCAAGAGTTTCAGCGCTTTGTTCGTGTGCCGAGACATTGTGCGAGTTCATAAATCAGGGTGGTGCAAAAAAAGTATTGGGAATTCAAAAATTTCCAAAACGATTGAAGGTTCGGAAAAATTTTCGCGGATCTTTGAAAAAACCCATTTATGTCGCGCGAAATGAACGCGAGTGCTCGAAATAGTCCTTTTCCACATTTTTCAGCAGCGTTTTTACCGATTGATCTTTTTCCAAATTTTCATAACATTTAATCGTATTATTCGGTCTCGGGGGGATTCTACTTTTGGAACGTCCTTGGTACATACTTTCGTGATGCTTTTCTAACCACCCTAATGTACAAACGCGCAAACTTCCATGGGGAGAAATGTTTATTTTGCTTTTTTCTCTCGATTTTTCACTCTTTTTCACTAAAATTTCATATTTCGAAATGAAATAAAAAGTTTTCGATGTTGGCCCGATAAAAGTGTTTTTTCTTTGCAGGTGAACGTTCTTCTGAAAATATTTCATGTTGAAAATCGAGGAAAAAACGTTAAAAAGCGTTAATGCGTGCGTACGAAATCGTTCGCACATGCATTGTTACTATCTTCGTATCTCGTAATTAATAATCAAAGCAATCCGTCATTCGCTTCGATGAGTAAAAAAAATTAACGAGAAAAGCACGTCAATATCTAAACTATCGCATGCGACGTTTAACGTTTACGAACTTTATCGCATGCTTCGATCCGGTATTTTGAAAAATATACAATAAATATCGAATTTTCGGTGACCGTTAAATTCGCGCGAACGCCTTCAAATTAATTTCATACGAGGATGTTTATTTTTACACTTTTGCTCGTAATATTTTCGTGGATTTTTGCGGAAAATGAAAATGAAACAGAACATTACATGCAGGTCCTCGCCGACCGGTCGCTGATTGATGAGAGTTATGGATCCCGCGGGCAAAGCTTCCTTGGATTTCGATCCTTTGGTGATGTCGCGGAATTCCTCCATGTAGTCCTGCGCGTCAAGAAACGAAAAAAAAAAAAACCATCGACGACTATACAGTCACATGCATCGGCATTCCCAAAAATCGATGTAAGATTGCGAACGAATAATACGCATCGATTGGGATCGACGAATTTTTTCGCGTCCCGATCCGCGATCGTTCCTTCGCGAGCTTTCGACAAAATTCCCGCGTGGGAAAAACGATCTCAAGAAAATGTTGGTCAATAAATTGAGAAAAAAAAAAAGATTTTTGGTCATGCATCCTTTTTGGGATGAAAAAAATGCGAAAATGACGGGGAAAAAGATTTCAAAATGTTTTTGAAAACGAAAAGGTTGAACCAGGTACATCGAAACGATTTGTGAACTTTTTCATCGTTCAAGGCCAAACTCACAGCAAGCTCCGGGAAGCTCGGGTTTTTCTACGCTATTACACGTTCGAGCGTCAACGTCTATTACGTAATTATCAGCTGTCACAACATGCGAACGTAATATTAATTCATGAAAATTCCTAATAACGTACAAGGAAATTTTATTGGAAATATTTACCTCGAATTGTGGCCAATTCATCGCCATATTCACCCCATGATTGTTCGACCACCATTTTAGATCTTTTTCGTGATCGGCGTTGCTTATCGTGTGATAAAACTCTTCGTAGATTTGTGGAAGTCTGTTGAAAATATATATACGTAATTAGCACCAGGCGCAGAGTGACGAAAAAACGGCAATTTTAATTATTTCAAATTTCAAAGAAGCGAAAAAACTGTGAACGACAGATACGGAAATTGGACGGGTTTATCATTTTTTTAAATACGGAAAATATCGTCTCTCTCCCGTTGAATTAATTCTTCCGATTATTTTCAGTGCGCTTGAATTTTCATCGGTGTTTCGACAATTATGCTGATGGAAATTTAAAAAACATGATGGAATTGATAAAAATACTTTTTAACTTTTCGAAATTTGTCGCTTTTTCATGTTGCGTTTTTGTTTTTTGACGGTTTCGAAAATTGTCAAACTTCTCGCGTCGGGTGAACAAGAGTAGAGTGGTAAATTACACTGGATCCTGTGAGATGTTGAGGCATTTGTGAATTCCAAAAAGGACGTCCTTGAAAAATTGAAGTCTCTGAGCCTCCATTTCCTGGCACTTTTCATACACCTGCGTCATATCCTCCATGTATTTTGGATTATACTGATTAATTTCCTGAAGCGCAGCTTCGTATTTCTCCTTTGCTTTCTGCACCTCCTCCTTCGTCTTCTGTACCCTGTCCTGCATTTTTTTCACCTACACGCGCGGAAAACAATCCGAGTTTTTTAATTCTTTTTTTTTCTTTCAAAAAGGCGAAAACGTAAATTAATTCAGTCGAAAATGACCACTAATGATTACAAGCGAGATGTAACGAATGCTTTTCGAGCTTTTTCTTCGCGCAACCGTTTCGCGCTCCCTCACGGCGGTTCGTTCTTTCTTGTGCTTTCGAAACGAAATTCGTATTCGTGTACGCGTTGCGGGCAATTTTTTTTTCTCTCACAATTTTACACGCAAAAGTTGGAGAGTGCTGTGCGAAAAAGGAAAATGCAGAGTGCAGTGCCAACGATTTTTTTACGGTGAAACGTAAAAAGAAATAAGAACGTTATATCGCCATTTTATAATTATTATATTCGTTAAATTCATGCTCTCGGTACTAAAAAAAAAATCGGGTTTTTCTACATGTTATTAGCCAATAAATATTCGTGCGATATCGATCATCTCATTCAGCCAGATTGAAAAAACTACAAACTTGAACAGAATGTATTTTCATTAACATTTGATTTTTTCGAAAAATGATGATTTCCCATTGTTTTTCGTCAAAAACAGGTTTTCTAAAAAACTCTTACATTATCCGATAAACTTGACTATCAACGTGACGATTGGGCGAAAATGTAGTTTTTTTTTAAATGAACCTTCTCCAAAAAGCTTTATACGGGGAACGAAAAATTGGGGACATCTGCGATCCGATGAAAAGGTGGACAAAATTTAGCGCCAATTGGGAAAAGTCACTCTCGTGCGTATTTATAGCTTCTTTTGTGCAGTGAAAAAAATAAAGGGACGATTTTACGAAATGCGATTGACCTTACCGTCTGTGCTTTCTGTGACGATTGGACGAGATGGAAAAAGGACAAAAAAAAAAGAATAAAGGTAAAGCAGTAATTAATATTCATGCACATGCCAACAACGTTTAGTACATACAAGCTGTACGTCGCCTATTTTAGTATTCCTAACGGTTTTTCGAACTCTTTGGCTCCATGCACCACATCCGCAATTTGTCATCTAAAAATGTTTCGTTAGGCAAACTTGTAGGCTGCGGAAACGGCGCGATCGATTGGCTCGAATTTTTCCAAACTTATCGACGTTCAAGGATGTTCCGGAGGATACGATCGCAACAAAACCGAAATGGAATTTGAATTTCACGTTTTTACCGACGATACAAAAATTCGAAAAAAGCTCGTTGATATCCCGAAAACAATTAAATTTCGTAGCAACAATATTGTAAATTTATAAGCAAATCGTTGAAAAAACGAATATTCTCTGAAAACATTCGTCTTCTTTATTTCACCGGATTAATTCGTTCATTTTTTTCGACACTCTTGATTTGTTTTCACTTTTGAAAACTCGTTACTTTTGACTTTTTGCTCATAACTTGTGCAAAATTACCAGCCCGTTGAACGAGCGCTCATTTTTTCACACGCGATCAAACGAGATTAGAAGAATGGAATTTAAAAAAACGTCGAGCGTGTTGAAAAAAATGAAGAAATTCGTTTTGTACGATAAGACGAGAATTTTTCGGATATTTTTCTATTCAGCAATATGTCAATGAGTTTTTAATATCGTTATTATTTGAAATTACCGTCCTCGATGTCTTACATACGATTTTCGAGACCGTATACGTCATACAACCTTAAGGACGTTCCTCCGACGGTACAATCCCGACAAAACCGGAATCAAATGTGAATTTCATCTACTCACCGATAATGTACGAATGGAAATCGATTTTTCTCCAATCATCACCAGATTTTTTCGCGCTTTTCAATTATTTCTCGACAACATTTCGACATCGTCATTATTCGAATTTGACTTTTGCAGGAACCATCGTTTTTCGTATTTTACTATCATCAAGTACGCGGAAATTCGCGTTTTATTTCGATCGTAATTCCGGAACATTCGTAATTTCGAAAAACGCAATATCGGGCGGTAAGAAAAAATCCCATAATCGTATTTCGCATGCGGGAGTATTCGCAAGAATGCAACAAATTTTTCGACTTATCGTTCATAGGGGGAAATTGATACACCGAGAAGAAATGGAAATTAACAACGGATAGTCTTGATTCATGCGATCGTATATCGATTTATCGAAAAAAAAAAGAAATTTCCGAACATTGGAATTCAACGTACGTTATCGGAACCTCGGGCCATCTGTAAAATAATTATCGCGAAAAAACGAGACCGATTAAGAGAAATACGATTATTTTCGTCACTCTAATTTTAATTGCATTTTTTTTGTCTCTTTTTCCTTTGAGCCTCAGTCTCGACGATACTCGACGAAAAAATTGATCGTCGAATTTTACGTGCGAGTGCACATTGCGGTAAGGCGAAAAATGGACACGAAAAAGCGTTTTCGTTCGTCGGCATGAGGCGCCCTCTTAAAATTCGATTTCTTTCCGAATCACAGCTTTGCCCTTCGTCTATTTGGTTTTCTCACTTTTTGATTGGTTTTTTACGTCTGTTTTTTTTTCCTTACGAGTTTCGTCGAAAAAATCTCAGTAAAATCGATCAAATGAATTACCTGATCAGGCGAGAGCGAACTATCGGCCGAGGCGTTTCTCTCCATGTTCGCCGCCGTGCGTTCGGTCTTACAGCTATTGTGATAATCCGACTTGGCTTTTTCCACCTTCTGCAGCAGTTTGCCCCATGGTTTTTGTGCCTTTTTGAACGCGTCTTCCATCTCTTTTCGCTCTTTCAGCGTCATCATCGACTATAAAATCATTTAGCGGTCAAGATAATTCGGAAGGCGATTCACGCTTCCCCCCCCCTTTAATCGATAGTTCAACGCCCAAGAGACTTTTCTTTCGCTTTTTTTCGGCAAATTGCCCAGAAATTTTTTTTCAAACTGCGAAAAATTCCGTGTATTTTTTCCATCCTACAAATGTATCTTGGTGATTTTTTTAATGACCCCGGAAATGTATTATTTTCGTGAAATAACGAATGGACGAAATTTTGGTTAAAAAAAGAGAGAGAGAGAGAGAAAATGAACCTTGTGATAGGTGTCCTTTTGCCACGTTTTAACTTGCTGTATTACGTCATTACAGAGATTCTCCTTGACCCTGAGATGAAGATCGCAGAGCCTGTCGGATTCAACGAGTACGCCTTTCCAAGCGGCCTCGGTCGTCCCGTATTCCGGACCTTTCTCAATTTTTTCGTTCCAATTTTTCGACCAGCCCTTCAGCGCTTTAGCGTAATTCTTCTCGATTTCGGCCCTCTCCTGGACGAGAGCTATCAGACTGTCGCACAATTTGTGCCCATCCTCGATTCTCTTCGTCGTTCGTTTGTAGTTTCCGGGCTCCCAGAACGAGTCCGAGGTAGCTATGAGCATGTTGTCGTCGCTGTGATGTGACATCGTTCCTTAACCTAAGCCGAGAAACTGGCTTTCACCTGCCGATCAAACAGAACAAATTCAACGATCCTCAAGTTCGCATCGTTGAAATCCAACGTAATAAACTTTTTTTTTATCGTCGATATTTAACAGCAATTTTTCGAAATTATCAGGCTCGTTAAAAAAGATGGAAAGTACAATGAAAATTAAGAGGGAAAAATGGAGAAAATAAATGATAAAAAAAAAGATTATTCGTGACAAGTCTTTTTCACATCGAAGCTGTAAATTTTGCCTCCGAGGATTAATTTTATCGGTATATTTTCTTTGCCTGAAAATAGACCGTTGTGGGATTGACTGAACGAAGCAACAACGGTTTCTCGTAACAACGTGTTGTACATGTTTATTAGTGGCACACGAGACGTAGTTTGCGCAGAAAGCATCAGGATAAACGCGACTTTTCTCCGACGTACAAAATCGGTCGTTCCACGCCGAATCACCCATTTTTTTAAATTCAATTCTCTTTTATTCAGCTCATTTTTTTGCACCATGTCGGATGCTTCGAAAGGCGCCTACCGGTGTGAATTTTTCGTGAATTTTTGAAAATTTCCAAAACGAAAATTTTCGGAACAGCGAACGGGTAATGAGATCTAAATGGCTTTTCGAAGGATTCTAGCTGCATTTTGAAAAAAAAAAAATTTAAAGAACGTTGTACTCTGACGAGGCTAATAAAAAGTGATAAATGGACATCGCGCTCGTGAAGAACCGCCGAAGGAGTTTACTTATTAAATTATAAACCGACCGGAGAGAATCCCTCGTTCTTATCATCGATCGTTCTGATTTACCGAAGCCACTGAAAATCCAATCCGGTGAGGTCGGATAAAGGTCCGGTATACACACCCTCGGAAATGACAAGTGCACCTCCGACGTTGTCCACGTTTGAACGTTCTTCGAAGCACTGTATCTCCGTGAAAAATTATTGCAAAAAGTGTCTCGAAATTCCGTTCGTCATATCTCGCATATTATTCGCTACTATCTCGCTTTATTTGCAATATTCTTTACGCAAGGACGAGTCCTAATTGTTTCTATCAATGTTTTCGAACGTGAATTTTTTCCTCCTCGTGCATTTTGCAAACAAATTTTCACCGTGTCGTATTTTTCCTCCTCCGGTGTATAATACAATTTTCTCAACAGTGATAACGATTTGCCGAGCCTGCGATACATCGCACGTTAATAACACGACGATAACGAGCGAGTATAAATTAGTCTCTCGGGTCACGATAAAGGTTTTATCAGCGTCGAGGAACAGCTTTTAAATTTCGCGAAAATAAACTTTGATGTTTAATTTTTTTTGCGTAAAGCTCACCGTCTCGGCGATATTTTCGCGCTGGTATTTTTTTGAAAAACAGACGCTTCGTATCGCGTCTTGAAGCTTCGCGTTTGTCGTCGTCGGAAAAATAAAACGGAGATATAAAAGTCATTTCAGCTACGGATGAGAATTGTTTATTCAACAACGGCGCGCCACGTCGTTTCCATTTTCCATTTGACATGAAAGCTTCGTAAAGCCCGCTGGGTTTATTCCAATACGGACGTCGTCGCGACAGAAACTTCAATTTCCCTCTGAATGAATTTTCAATCAACTCTCCATAATGGGGTGCGTTCGAGCTCGAAAATAAATTATCATATTTGTGACGAAAAAGTCAATATTTCGTAAATATTTATTCGCTATTACATCAATAACGAATAAATATTCGCGGGTATGATGTCGATCGAAACGAATAAAAATCGAAAAAGAACGCGAGCCAAAAATGATGGCATCTTTCTCCCAAATATTCTTTTCAGCTGCAGCGTTTTTTTTTCTGACAATAATTAACACGTACCGACTACGAAAACTTGGGAAATCGCCGAGAAACAAAATGACGACCGTCAAACTTGAATGAAGAGAAAGAAGGTTCATTTAATCGATTTTCAGCACGAAATCTTGGACGGTAAAATCAGGGAGTTTTTGAGTCTCGCTGGTTTATTCGGGATACTTTCACGTTGGAAGAAAAAAAAAGCTGAAATACCCTCGCGCGAAACGAATTATTTGCGAGGCGAGAATTCTCAATCGTCTTTTTTTCTCGAATTAAAATCGGTGGAATTTTAAAACACCGATAATAAAACGTGTGCAATTACAATCGAGGAGCGTTCGTCAGTAACACCCTGGCGTCAACGTCACTCGACGCCCACGGACGTCCTCGACGAAACCGTACGATGAAACTCGTTACAATCATAATGACACGCTTCCTCGGCGCGTTGGCGTGCCTCCGCTCCAAGTTCGTTCTGCGACTCGCACGTTTCCTATCCGTTTATAAATATACCGATATCGTACACTCGTATATACACATAAATCTTTCCACGAATTAAAATTTTGAAAAAAAAATAAAATAAAATCTGGTTTGCATCTCGGGAATTTCCGGAATAAATTTGAGGTCGATCGATCAATTTTTACGATTCCGGAAATCGAAACTGCGACACGTGAACGATTGAAATTTGGTAAGGGCGCACCACCGGTAGCAGAGGACGGAGAAAGTAAAAGATTAAGGGTTACTCTAATTGGTTGCGTGTCATAATTTACACGAATTACAAACATTAATATTTTTCGAAAATTTTTAAGCGTCTTTCCGAAAATATCACGCTCAGGCGTTTTCTTTTTCGACACAAATCCGAAATGGAAACGATTTTGAAAAAAAAACGCTCTTCTGAATTCTGACACGCGTATAACCCCTTAAATCATCTCCCTCGAAATTCGTCGGTTACACATAAGGATTCCTCAGTTTCCTCAATTATATTATATTTTTTTCGATTCAACGTAGAGAAATCAGTTTTGAAAATGAAGGCAGTACTCCCGCGACAGTCCCGTTCGAAGATTCGTTGAAAAGCAGGCGTTATCAGACTTTGCAGTCCGAAAATAAGCAGCGATTTTCGACAAAGTGGCGAGATTCGTTTTTTGAGGCGATTTTCAAAAATGTCTCAGGGCGTATCCTTTCGGGCGAGGATATTCCGGTTTTTTTTTCTTCCAACGTGAAAGTAAAAGATTAAGGGTTACTCTAATTGGTTGCGTGTCATAATTTACACGAATTACAAACATTAATATTTTTCGAAAATTTTTAAGCGTCTTTCCGAAAATATCACGCTCCGGCGTTTTTTTTTCGACATAAATCCGAAATGGAAACGATTTTGAAAAAAAAAACGCTCTTCTAAATTCTGACACGCGTATAACCCCTTAAATCATCTCCCTCGAAATTCGTCGGTTACACATAAGGATTCCTCAGTTTCCTCAATTATATTATATTTTTTTCGATTCAACGTAGAGAAATCAGTTTTGAAAATGAAGGCAGTACTCCCGCGACAGTCCCGTTCGAAGATTCGTTGAAAAGCAGGCGTTATCAGACTTTGCAGTCCGAAAATAAGCAGCGATTTTCGACAAAGTGGCGAGATTCGTTTTTTGAGGCGATTTTCAAAAATGTCTCAGGGCGTATCCTTTCGGGCGAGGATATTCCGGTTTTTTTTTCTTCCAACGTGAAAGTAAAAGATTAAGGGTTACTCTAATTGGTTGCGTGTCATAATTTACACGAATTACAAACATTAATATTTTTCGAAAATTTTTAAGCGTCTTTCCGAAAATATCACGCTCCGGCGTTTTTTTTCGACATAAATCCGAAATGGAAACGATTTTGAAAAAAAAAACGCTCTTCTGAATTCTGACACGCGTATAACCCCTTAAATCATCTCCCTCGAAATTCGTCGGTTACACATAAGGATTCCTCAGTTTCCTCAATTATATTATATTTTTTTCGATTCAACGTAGAGAAATCAGTTTTGAAAATTAAGGCAGTACTCCCGCGACAGTCCCGTTCGAAGATTCGTTGAAAAGCAGGCGTTATCAGACTTTGCAGTCCGAAAATAAGCAGCGATTTTCGACAAAGTGGCGAGATTCGTTTTTTGAGGCGATTTTCAAAAATGTCTCAGGGCGTATCCTTTCGGGCGAGGATATTCCGGTTTTTTTTTCTTCCAACGTGAAAGTAAAAGATTAAGGGTTACTCTAATTGGTTGCGTGTCATAATTTACACGAATTACAAACATTAATATTTTTCGAAAATTTTTAAACGTCTTTCCGAAAATATCACGCTCAGGCGTTTTCTTTCGACATAAATCCGAAATGGAAACGATTTTGAAAAAAAAACGCTCTTCTGAATTCTGACACGCGTATAACCCCTTAAATCATCTCCCTCGAAATTCGTCGGTTACACATAAGGATTCCTCAGTTTCCTCAATTATATTATATTTTTTTCAATTCAACGTAGAGAAATCAGTTTTGAAAATTAAGGCAGTACTCCCGCGACAGTCCCGTTCGAAGATTCGTTGAAAAGTAGGCGTTATCAGACTTTGCAGTCCGAAAATAAGCAGCGACTTTCGACAAAGTGGCGAGATTCGTTTTTTGAGGCGATTTTCAAAAATGTCTCAAATTTTCTCGTTCGGGCAATACGAACATTTTTTTTTTTCAAAATTACACTAAACTTTCAGTCCAGAACCGGTTGACTGTACCTTAAAGATCAACGAAGCTTCATCGTTATATTTCCCTCGAAATAACGAAGCGATACTTTGGTTGAACGTACATTTATTTTATCTCTACAATCTTAAGGTCGACGCGGTCGAAAGGCCGTCCCGCGGACATCAAACGCTCGGGGTTTACGTTCAGTTTCGGCCAAGCGGAAGAAACCTGCTTCTGCAGGGTCGAGCCGATGTGAGACGCGCCACTAGCGCCCCCTACTCCGCACGCTCGGATCGAAGGAGAAATATCGACTGTTTGTACGAATAAAAGAGCTTGTAGCGTATAGGTACTTATAGGCACGGAGGATTCATCGTAACGTTATATACCACATCGGAATGTTACGTGCGCAGCCAATGGACGTTTCAGTCGAGAAATGAGTGCGGTCGGCTTTCATCCAGGAATGCAGTTTCCATCCTGCATCCAAAGCAACCCCGAGGCTATACGTACGCTGTATAACTATGGAGAAATCTGTATGTGGGTATATTTCGAGAGCCTCGGAGATATCCTCAAAGGATAAACCAGCATCCTCAATGATCATCATTGCGGTATTATCTTCCAAAGGATACGCTACATTCAGATTACAATGTTGTGGAAAAAAACATATGGGAGATTGCCGATTCCACGCCTCGTTTAGGCGAATGCCAGTCAGCTGTTGTACTCGCTACGTCGGCCAGCGCGTGGAATTAGTATTTTTGTTTCATCTCGCTAGCTTCGAGCTTGCCAAGAATATTTAAAAAATCTAATAAAAAATAATATTAAGTACGAATGCAAATTTCGAGTCGATGGATTTCCGCACTTTAGGGGTTTTACATTTTTCTCGCTTGTGGCATTCGCGAAATTCTCCGAAACTATCGATTCTACTTCTAGGATTAAAAAAAAAAAATTTTTTAATCGCCGGCCTCGCGTTATTTTCAAAAGTAATGCCATTAAAAATGCCTAAAAAAAACAATCATGACCATCGACGTATGACGTATGACGTTTTCATATACGATCAAGATTGCATTTTTCTCAATTTGATTTCGATTTTTTAAATCGATAACTCCGACTGCAGAGCGAGTCATCGATGAGTCTCGGAGAGAGAATAAATGAAACGCAATTATACGTGTATAAAAACGTGGCATTTTTATCGACGACCGAATCGGCGTCGCATAGCGCCGTAAACGGGCGATTATATCATTCCCAAGTTGAACGGGGAGGAGTCGCGTAGCTCGGAGACACCGAGAGAGTGAGAGGAATTAAAGAGCATCGTTCCAGCATAATTCATAGAATATCCCATCCATAATACGTATAATATTAATCTCTGTTTCTGTCCAATGTATTATTACAAATTAAGCGCTTTCTCCCCGTCGACTCGCGCTCATTGCGGCCTTCCGTACACACGGTCGTCACGAAATACTGTGATTATCAAACGAATCGCTGCCGAGGCCGTTAACAATTCACGAGAGACAAAACATCGAGTCTCAAAACTTGAAAATGTTATTTTTTAGATACGGTAAATTTGATCGGAGCGAAAGATGACGCGTCGACTGAGAATTCGGCCGAAAATGAGTCAAGGATTCCGTATATTTTGAAGAATGCTTATCATTTTGTCGAACTTAAACACCGCGTGTCGCAGCTGTTTTTCTCGTTCTCACGACAAACTGTAGCCTGCGGCGCTGTGTCCCGAGGCGATCGGCGACACCGAAACCGAATTTTCGAAAGGTGAGCGCTACTTTGAAAATCTTTATCGTTCACCGTCCGCAGCCATCTCCCTCGCGCGGTGAATTTTTTTCGATATCACCATACGCTTAAAAACCTTGTATAACACGCTGCTTCGGTAACCTCGAAATTTCGAAATGTTATTTTTTCGAAAGGGCAAAACCGATTGGAACGAAACTTGGTGTACGAAGACGGAATTACAGGAAAAATGGGCCGACTGTTTCACTTTTTCGAAAATGGTGATTATTCCGAAGGAACGAAAGATCCGGTTTCGCGGATACTTTTCTCGCGGTTGCGGGACATTCTAGCCTGCGGCGCGGTGTCTCAGAGTCTTGCAGGACGAGCTTTGACACGCTCGACATTTCGAAACGTATTTTTTTCGAAATGGGAAAACCGATTCGCGTGAAACTCGGTACTTGGACTGAGTCTTGCAGGAAAAATGGGCTGATTATTCAAGTTTTCCAAAAATGGTCACTATTTTGAAGTAATCGAAGTGGGGTTTGAAAAAGTATACATCGAGCCGATTAGACCTGCGGCGCGGTGTCTCAGAGTCTTGCAGGACGAGCTTTGACACGCTCGAAATTTCGAAACGTATTTTTTTCGAAATGGGAAAACCGATTCGCGTGAAACTCGGTACTTGGACTGAGTCTTGCAGGAAAAATGGGCTGATTATTCAAGTTTTCCAAAAATGGTCACTATTTTGAAGTAATCGAAGATCGTTCGATCGAATCGAATTTTCGTTTCATGAAATATCGGGATTGCAGCGTTGCTGCTTTTTTCCCCATCAATTACGAGTAGGAAACTGTCCTACACTCAAAAATTGTATCAAATTCTGCCTTGAGGAAAAAAACGTTATTGTCGTTCAAATTTTTGGATAATTGTTATTCTCAAAAATTTCGGGATCGCGAGGACGCCGCTTTTTTCTATCGATTATAGGTGGAAAACTGACCTGGAATAAATAATTAGCAAATCACATTTTAGAATAATTCAAATTTCTCCTGTGCCCAAACAATTTCTTCGTTTTTTTTTCAATTCGGTGCCAGTGGGGTTTGAAAAAGTATACATCGCGCCGATTAGACTAAAACTCCGTGTGACGATTTCTCCCATTACTGTAATCACCATCTGTTGTTAATTAACGTTAATTATTTGTTTTTTGTTATTCGTTAATTAACCTTGTTTTCGAGTCGTTAAAAACTCGTGAAAACTACCGAACAATTGAATCATTACTGAATATTTCGATGACTAACATTTTTAAATTTAAATCGAGACCGAAGGTGTTTTGTTTTAAAATGAGCCTTATTAGCTCGTGAAAAGTGCGGTGGGAACAAAAGTCGCGGCTTCGGTTGATTCCGAATATCGAGATTCGATTTGACGCTAAAAATGCCCGATTCGTGCGAGTCTTGAGACTATCTTGGATTCGTTTTGGGCGGGAGACTCTCCGATCTCAAATAATCCTTGATAGACATGCTGTAATATCGAATTGCAGAGCGTTTAAAGGCCCCACGACGGAAGCTTCAACCGGGGCGGTTACTTAAAATACTTTGGTGTAGGTCAGGTAGGGTCAGGCGTCAAGTCGGCGGTGGGAGTCGGCCAAGAGTGGTTTCAGAGCCGGAACCCTCCTCGAAGCCAAACTTTCCTTCTTCATACTCTCTTCTGCATTCGTGTCTTGCGAAAGTTCGCGTATTCTCGATACACATACGCACGCTGCGCCCCATACGAAATTAAACAGCCGGTCTTACGCGTCGCACGTGCAACGAATCCCGAATGATTTTGTTCCTTCTTTCAATCACCCAAACTAATTCGTCGGATCGCGACCCGAGGATCAAGCAAATTTCAAAACACCTTGATTTTCAAAATCGCGCAAAATAAAACAAAATGGACATGACGATTTTGAATAAAACAACGCATAAAATGTGACACTTCCGAGGGTATTTTAATCTTTTTTTTCCGAAAATGCGAATTACGCAAGGACCATGCGATTTAATTCTTCTTTTTCAATTTACCGATCCTTTTTTTCGGTATGACTTTATTACAAAAAATGAATTGCGGAATTATCGAAAACCGAAAACCGACTAACCAAAAGAATGGACTCTTTTTGACACACAGTTTTTCGCCTCAAGGTTGTTTGAAGAAGCGGGAAATTACAGATTCTACAAAAGGCCCCAAAATCTCCAGGTCCTGCTCTCCAGGGAGGAAAATCCAGAAACGAGAAATTTCCTGCTGTTTTTTCATTTTTATCCGCTATACCAGAAACGTCCGCTTGGCTCTCAAACTGCCGACCATCAGCGAAGGCGTTTGAACGTAGTTGTGCATTTTGAAAAATCACACAAAGATAACCCTATCCCGACCGGAAATTTATGAACATCGCGTCTCAATTTCGGACCTCGAGATGCGAGGATTTTATCGCGTATCGGGATATCAAAAACGCTTTATGAATCGTTTATTCCCAACCGTGTGCCTTTATTAAACTGGCTTCTTCGGAAAGCGACCGAGCGATTCCGATACCTTCGTCTTTTTTTTCATCAATGCAGATGTAATCGGTTTAAAGTCCGGCGCGATGCAGAGTCAACGGTTTTTTTTTCGCAACTCGAGACGCGGCATGTGATTCCGCTGATAAACAGCGGGGTTCGACACATCGATGGAGCACAAACGAGTTTGCGTATTGTATCCAGTGACGTGAGTTGATGCCACGTTGAAAACAAGTTTTTTTTTACACACACACGCACACACAGCGAATAGCTCTATAGGCACATTGAGCCATTTTTATGCATGCCTGACTGGGCGAAGAGTTCTTCTCACCGATATCCACTTCCGTTCGAGAAAACGATCGATACGTTACGAGATCAGCAAAACAGAAGTGGCAAGCGCAAACATCGTACGGAGGCAGCCATTAAACGCGGCTGCTTTGTTCCTCGAAATTTCGAAACGCGATTAATTTTTTTTTTCAAAATGGTAAAACCTCAAATACGGTTAATCGTCGTTTTGCATCAAAATTTTCGTTACGCGGGAAATTGTTTTCAAAGAAATTTCGTCGGCGGAAGAAAACGTACTCTCGATGATAAAACATGATTTTTTTTTTCATCGCTTTTCATTCATCGTCGATTCGATTTTTCGACACTTTTCCGGCTCGAAAATCAACGTTTCGGTATGCCGTTGATTTTCAAAAAGCAAAATCCAGGGAAAGTACGAAGAGGTTTGAAAGCAGCGCGGAAAAAGAGTCGACGAAAGAGGGTGATTGTTGTAGGAAGAAAAAAGAAAAAAGTAATCGCACGTGTCGCCGAGATGGCCCGAGGAGAGCGCAAAGTATGTGTGCAAAAATGGCGGACGATATTTCGGGCTTTTACAGAGAGGAGGAAGCGGCGTTCGAATCGGAGGAGCTCGTTCCACTTTAGGCTTTTTTTCGGAGAGGAAGAGAGAATAGAATGGAAACGAGAGATGCGAGATGAGAGAGGGCAAAATGGAACAATGATTTATTCGAACCAGCGAGCCATATCGGAACGAGCCTAGCAATCCCCTTTCATCCCCTCGGCGGTAAAATTCTTCGCTTCGCTCGTATACCGGCGGGCCCTCCGCGTGTTGCACAGTTCAGAGTTCTTTTCTATGCCAGTAGGCAAGTTGAAAAGGGGTAACCCAGATTCGTAGGATAAATTTGTCGTCGGTGGAATTGAAAACAGTCCTCGAGCCTCCTTTTCACCCCTCCGGAGCTTCCTTCCTGTCCTCCCTTGCCCCTGATCACTCTCGCGTCCTCGCGCGAGGCATTTTCTTTCAATGCACTTCGTCGAGCTCGCGAGAATTTTTCGGTTCGCTCGTTTGACGCTCGCGAATGCTACACGTGCGCGGGGCAATGTTTCTCGAAGCTAAAAACAAAGACGGTGATGCTGTTCGAGGACTCTCGCGCTACGTTTGTACAGGGCGCTTCAAAACACGAATTTTTCAAGTGGAAAAAGTCGTCGAGACGAGTGACGTCATTTGGGGAATAGAACGAGCGTTCTCGAGTTATCGATTAATTAAATTTCGGCCAATCGGATTCGAAACATCGGAAAGTATCCTTGTGTATAATATACCACTCTCGGAGAACTCTTTTTTGTTCTCGATCTAAATTCACACCAACGGCACGTCGATTTTCCGACACACCTCGTATATTATTTTTGGAAGAAAAGTTGTTGGAATATGGCAGGAAAGAGGACGAAACGATGGAGCATCTGCTAGTATGTAAAAAAGGAAGGGAACTAGTCAATGAAAAAAGCAGGAAAGGAGTAGAAATATGGATGAAGGGAAAGGAGGAAGAAGCAATTAAAGAAGAGTTGATTGCGGCACTAAGGGGGGAAGTGGACGGAGGATTGTGCGAACTTTTCAGAGAGGTAGAAAGAATATGTAAAGGTGGAGTGGAAAGAAGAGGCGCGGGGCGGGGTGAATAAAGTGGCAATTATGGTAGATAAGTAAGGAAAATAATATGTAAAAAATTTGTAAAAAACCAAAAAGTTGTGCAAATAAAACTATATTATATATATATAGATGGAATATGGCAAAAATAATCTTTTATAATAAGAGAATATAAATAAGAATATTAGTTATGTTATTGAAGAGTATATGTGTATATATGAAGTAAGAATAAAAAGCGCGTATGGCCTATCGATAACTATCGAGGCGACGCAGTTTACATTAGTAAAAGAAAATATACATACACCCAGAGAAAAGATCTATTATGATTGAATAGATTCGTCTATTCAATCTTCATTTATTACAATTAAATAAATTTTTGGTTGGATTAAATAAATTTTTATTTGATTTGATTTGCCTATGTATTCGCTTCTAACATATATATTTATTTAACATTGAGATATACTTAATCACTAAATTACACGAATATAAATGATACTATAAGAAATATTTTTCGTATAGTGCATGAATGCTGATTTCAAGCATCGTTATTAATAACCGAAAGGCTATGGCGGTGGTAGTTACGATGGTGGCTACAATTCCTTGTGACGGTCCAGCATTACTGAGGTATAGACGATTCGAGTGAAAAAAATCATAAGTAGCCGTAGCGCAGTGGTTAGCGCTCATCGCTCTCATCGGGAGGACCCGGGTTCGAGACCATCCAGCGGCGGGGCCCACCATTCCGTTCACTCATCGTCACTGGACCGTCCCCGCCACTGCAAGACCGTTCGGGTCATCACATCCTATACAACTACTTCCAATACTAACTCCAGGCTCATTCCAATACTTTTTAAATAACACTAATAACACTAGTTGAATCAAATAAATTTATATGTTGAATTTGAATAAAAGTCTATTCTGCCAGGAGCCAAGCAAAAAATCTATTCAAATTAAATAGGTTTTATTTGAAGATAATAGATTTTTTTCTGGGTGTAATAAGAGTATATATAAGAAGCCGTTTTTGGGTCTGCTTTTTTCTTGAAGTATATGTGACTCTTTTCTCCTGCTCTCTCAGTACTTCGACGACTCTCGATGGAATAAGGAGTCGGAATATAAAAGATATTGCTCTACATTAATAAGACGCTGTATTTTATTCATTAAACCGATCCCATAATCCAATAAACTGAATTTCCCAACGAGTCGTACTTGCGTAATTATCGTTTCCGGTACCTTTGGAGATGAAACGTGGGAGCAGGAAATTTTTGACCCTTTTGGAAAAAGTTTTGAAAGAAAAGTTCGATTCCGACGATTTTCATTTCATTTCCACCTCGTTTGCGGTCCTTGGATTCAATTTTCTGTAGATTTTTCCGAGTTTACGTACGAATGTTAGTGTACATAATGATTATCGTCATGATTTCAAAATGGCCGCGATTTTTCGTTCTTCGTCGGACAAAATGGCGAATAAATGCGTGTACCACTTCGTTACGACGGCGAATTCCATGTCGCTTTTGTCGCGTGATTATTTATCGTGCTTAAAACGTCCGCACCGCAGAAGGGAAACGCGTTAACAGCGTGTCAAGGTTAATTGCCGCAAAGTGGCGTCGAGCCTGTCCCAATGTGTCACAGACATCGACCCTCAGCGCCCCAGCGATCCAAACGCATCCGTAAGAAAATTTCTAGTTTTCCGAAATGGTGAATATTCCCCCCGCTCCCAAAGAAAACCGGAAGTCATTATTTCTGGTAGTTTACTTCTTCACGATTTTTTCGTCTTTTTGAAAAAAAAACGCCGAAGAAATCTCGGCGGAAACAGAGTCTCCCTTTTTTTCCAAGACCCACTCGAGAGGCTCGAAAAAACGTAAATTTGGGCAATTATTGTGAACAAATAACGAATATAATGGAAAATCCGATAAACGGAGCGTATCGTTTTTGTTTTTTTGAAAAGTACAAAAGAATTTGTACTTTTATTCAAAATGGCCGAGCGCGGATGAAAAACCTATTTTACCCGATTTCGATCGCTGTACAGGACCTTTCAAGACGAAAAATGCGTTTTTCGAAATTTCCAAAGTGGCATTAAGCCTCGAACGAATTTTATCGTATCGGCAAGACAGCACAAGAACGAGCGATGGAAAGCCGCGCGATTTCGTATTCCGCGAGGATGCCGCGAATAAAAATAATCATTCGATCGATTTCTCCTTTTATTCAAGAGCGATCGTCGATTTCTATTTAAGAATCCATCTGCATAAATTTCCTTTTCTCGAGAATGGCACGAGAGAGAGATCGAGTGTCTTGACGGAAACGTCGTCGGACGTAGGTTCATTGGAAAAAGCCGGAAAGCGTCAAAAAACAATCACGTTTGCACGAAAGTGCGGTACAATCGACATGGAACGCCTCGTGCATTCGTCGTCTTTGGAAAAATGTCGTTTTCACGTTTTTACTTAAATATTCCGCGCGAGAGATACGATTTTTCTCTTTTACGCACCAGAAAAAGGAGAAAAACGCTTCGAATTCGCCGAGTGTCGATGAGTCTCGTAAATAAACGAGCCGTTGCGTAATATCGCTTTGATTAAAACGGTCATTGACGCGAGATCTCGCGCGCGCACGAAGAAGCTTGTCTCGTTCGAGTTGCCAGCGTACGGGCATCGATATGTCTGGCATTTATATTATGGCCAGATCTCTCGAAACTGGCTTGACCGATTACAGTCGAACGAATCGCAATCGGTTGTCTACAGGGTGTTTTTAAGGGGCGTACGAAAATTAAGTTGGAAATTATTTATTATCATCATTATTATCACTAAAACGAAAAAAGTTTGACAAGGGCTCGATGAAAACCCTGTGATTATTCGATTGCGTAGCAACAAAAATTGTAATTTTCGTCTCCGTGAAACTTTTTTCTTCGCAGAGCACGAAAAGGTGGACAAGAGAGTGTTTTTCGAAAATGCCAACTTTTTGTTATCGTTTTTAATTACCGGGGCTTCTGGTTCTCCCATCGATAACGATAAGTAGAGCCCGCAACGGACATGGGAATCAATAGATGTAGCGGATAAGGGGGCACTCAATTTTCGGCATGAGCGTCGAGTACACGCGCAGGCAACGGCGTTTCATTCGGAATTTTCGATCGTTATCAGCCGGCGGGCACAAACGCGATGGCGATTCGTGTGTTTTTTTTTCTTCACGCACCATCAACGTCTCGATCGTATCGTCGATCACGCGACACATTTTTCTTATCGTAACCTTTTCGGTTATCATTTGGGATTGACGAACGGGCCAAAGTTTTTCGTTTTCGACGGTAAAAAACGTCTTTTTTTTTAAGGTAGTTCGGTCGAATCGGTTCGAACGTTCAACACAAAGAAAAACACCATTTTTTCTTTCGTATCGGAAGGGTTAAATTTGTTCCACGTGTCTGTGAGACGTTGAATATCGTTGATATCAACGAGAGACTTTTTCCAACGATTTTACTCGATTCGCCACGTGGTTTTTCGTCAAATTCCGATACCGAAATCCAGTCGACCTGGATTTCTTATCTCCGGCTGTTTCGTCGGTGTAGAATCACCGCGAGAGTACAAAAAAAGCAGCCCACGATTTTTCAAAAATTAAATTCCGTTGCCCAATCACGAGGCTGATGATTTCATTCTCATTATTCTCGTTTTCGTTCGACCTTGACGGAGAATATGCCGCGAAATTAAAGTCCCCGGGTTGAAATTCGAAAATCTGGTTCCAGATTTGGTTTTCATGGCCCGGAAGGGCGAAAAACTTTTTACGACACAAAAGTGGCGCGAAAATCGGGTTTTCCCTACGTGGCCGAGAGATCGATGCGAATTTTGAGGCCTCCTGTGCTGTTGTGTGCCGTTTCTCGAGGTGCCCAACGCGATCTGTTCTTCAGTGCGCACGACGCGAAGAATACTCGATTTTTTTGACTCACTCTTATAGATAAAACTTGCGATTGCCGCGACTCGATATACTGGATTTTGTTAATTAAAACAAAAACCTGCGCGTATATGCATATGTGTGTAAAGGCATGGTGCATGCTCCGACCAAGGTGCTTGCCCCGACTCTGGTCACCTCGTCGAGCGGAAAAAAGGTAAGGGACCATAAAACACACACATACGCGTGTGATTCGATGTTACAGTTAATAAGACGAGTGTGTACATACACATGTACATTACGTACATGTGTATCGGTCTTCACAGCGGGGTAATGAACTCGTCCGATTGATGATGGAAAGGAAAAAATTGAAACGGAAGAAACGATGCTACATCAAAGTGCGAAGGAATTTTTGGATTTTCGTTCTCAAAATCGTCAACATTTTTGTTTTCCAATTTTCTCTCAAGCTTGTACCGGCTTTTTTTCAGCTATAAACTCGAGCCTCACTCACGTTTCTAATCACCTCGAATTTTCTCGATTTTTCCGCAATTTTCACCACGTTTTCTCTCCTCCCCTTCGCGAGAGTCGTAATTTCGAAAAATCGATCAAACACAGGGAAGAAAATGAAAAACCCGTGCCCCTCGGCAATTCGGATTTTCCGCCCCTCGCTTGGAATTTTTTCCAAAGTGCCCACAAATTTGCGAGAAAAACACGAAAATGTCGCATGAAACGAGAAATCGGTTTTTTTCTGTTGCTCGAATCGTTATTACGCTAGAATGGCTGTTAAGGTAGTTCTATCGTTAGATTCAAATCGAGAAATTGTTTTGCAGTTTTTCTCACATACAAAATGGTTCACGGGCTTCGGTTAAATAAGAAAAGTTGTTGCAAATCGACTAAAGAACAGCATACTCCAAATTCACGGTCATCCCAAGTGATATGTGCTTGCTCTATAATTACAAAAATTGCGAAAAAAATTTTCTTAAGATTTTTTTGGAAAACTCAAGAAATGTTCTTTGATGTTGCATAAAAATGTATGCAAAGTTTTAGAAGGCTTCACCACGTAGAAGCCAAGATATTCATTGATGAAAATGCAACTTTTAACACGCGCTCTTACGAGAGACTACCGAAAATTGTGATTTTTACCAATAAATATCTCAACTTCCACGTGGTAAAACCTTCCAAAATTTATTACACACGTATATATGACATCAAAGAATACGTATTCAAATTTTCAACAAAATCTTAAGAAAACGATAAAACGATGGAACTACCTTAAATTAGGAACGACCGGCTTTTTTTTCAATTTCGTTTTTCCCACCTCGCCGGTGACGACCCGAGCGCGTCGGGAAGAAATTTTCATCGAACATTTTTTTTTTTTATATTGTACGAGAAGTTTTTGTCATGAAAAAACTTACCGAGGCTTATTGGATTCTGTTCTCGTAGATGTGTAGACGTTCCCTCGCGATGTTGAGCTCCGAGACGCACACAGCCTCTCGGAAATCGTCGATCGAATGTGTAATTCGTTGGATCGGTGTTGGTTGCTCGTCTATGAGGCCTACCGATCGAGCGAGTGTCGGTGAGACACGTAACACAGGAGGGGAGTAGTCGATGCCGGCTTCCCCGAGTCCGGCATTACAGGCTGGCTCTTATGTACGTACGCGGGTAAGAGAGAAGCCGCAGCGGTGTTCAATCCTGTTAAAAAAAAAGGAAAAAAAAACTTCATCATAGAGCGATAGCTGGGGCAGCTACGAGAGATTTATGAAAAAATGGCGAGCTTAACAAAAAAAAACAAATAAAAATCGTCGGCTACAGCGAAAAACGAAAAACCGGAAAAGGGCAGGTCAAACTCGCTCAATTAGCGCTCGGTGCTATCGGCTGTTTCAAGAACGTACGGCACTCGTAATTTCGACATAACCGAATATAAGTAGGACGAGAATTTTGCGGACTTGGCGATACCACAAAAATTTGAAAAACATCAAAACGTTTTTTCTTTTCGTAGTAGATTGATTCTTATGTTTTTTAGAATTTACTTGAATCTTTCCAAAATTTTCTCGGTTTTTTCGAACCTCTCGTATTCGTTTGAAAATTTGTCTCCGCTTTTCGAGGGTACAAAAAAGAACATTTCCGCTCAGCGAATGGGAATCCAAAATGGTCGTAAAAATCCCGCTAGGATTACGGGAGAGGCGAGAATTTTATGGATCGAGGGCGGATAATGAGGCGGAACGTTGCTCGCGTGCGTTTCCCTGCGAGCCCGATTGCAATTGGCGCGTGTATCGCGAATGAACCGGAGAAGCTTGTGGAATCGAGAAATTGCGTCCTTCGTACGCGGACGAAATCGAACAAAGTTGGCGAACAGGCTGGTTTTCATGAAAATCCACCAGGGACGGGATTCCAGCGCCCGCCGCGTCGGATGTCTTCGCTTCGACTCTGCATTAACGTACGAGCCGAATGCCGAGCTCGTCGGACTCGAAAAAAGAAGAAAAAAAACAATTCTGGTCTCGTTTGCACGGGACGTGGCATTTATTCGTGAAATCACAGGCATTCGCGCACGCTTTCACATCATTCTTTCCATCCTTCTCTCCTCTCCTCCCCCCCCCCCCCCCCCCCGCCTCTGTACTCGACTCTCTTTCAATCTCTCTGGAAACACGTCGGGACCACGGCTTTCCTGACACTCGAATAGAATCTCGCTGTATGCAACATGTGCCGCGTCAGCACTCTTCGTTTTGTCCTCGCGTCTTCCACGCAATCGGCAGAGTTTCAATACCACGATACAACACCATTTTCTCGTGCATACTCTACAGAGTGTTTCAAAATTGAACGTCAAGGATAGAAAAAGTCGGTAGGCACTTTTAATCCGACGAATCCGCGCTGCGAATGACCGATTGGTACAAAGTTCGGCCGACAGGCGGCGCCGTTGTCGCTGTTTCCCCTCGAAAGAGCCCTAGATTGATTCTTTCTCTGCGATTTGGGCCGAGTTTGCGATTATCGGCGAACAAAGTCAAAGTGACACTTTTGCCCTTGACTTTTGATTACTCGTGGATGATCGCAGAGACAGAATGTATGTTTACGAAAATTCCGAGACGGGCTCTAATGTCTTGGGCACCCCCGTGCGTTATACTTTTAGCCAAGGGGCTCTAGAGGATACGAAACGAACGTGTCGAGAGCAGCGTCTGGCTACTTGAGGCGCTGAGGGTTTTTTCCGTACCGCGAATATCACCCGTGTAGAAATTTGATCTGGACGTCCCGACTTTAGACCGGGCCCTGGTCTGGATTTCCTTGGTTTGGCCTGGTCTTAGTTTTTAGGTAGGGGCCTGGTAAGGGGCAAATAGGGAAAATCGGGCTATTCTCGTCAATATTTCCATGTCAGAAAATGCTCATGGCCTGGTCGGGATTTCCATGAATACAATTCTGAGTTCTGAGTTATATACATATACTCCCGATATGCTCGCCTTCGTTGCGCCTAACGCGCAGCATTCGTTGGTAAGGCAGTGCGACAAGGGAAAAGTAGAATTTAAAATATTATCTCGCTTACATTTGAATTTTATGTTTCAATTTATTCCGTGTGCTCTACTTCCTTATTTCCCTACACAAATGTGTATGATTTCATATTAAGTCTCAGGTCGGATTCCAACCGGGCTGTGGCATGGAATGACATTTGAAAACCAAGTAAGGGCCATGGCTGGGCATGGCTATTTCCCGGCTTACTGTTCTGAGCGGGTGCTGATCAGGCCCTGGTCATTTCCCGATTATTTCCCGGTGTATGGAAATCAAACCAGGCCCTGACTTATTACCCGTTACATTGCTAGCCGGATCCCGGCCTGGCTAGCCTGGCTATGCCCCGATATCAAATCGCGAAAGCCAGTACTGGGCCTGACTTGTTCCCGATCAAAATTTCTACACGGGCAGCGAGTACAGAGAGTCCGCGAGATCCGTCGCGCGGTCGAATTTATTCTTCGGCAACAGGCCCGAGTCCATCCGGCTTTGAGCATCCGCGTTTGTGTAGGCAAACGATTAATTTTTGACTTCCGGTACGTCGAGAGCCGTGCAAACGTTGACGAGGCACGGAGATTTATTACGATGCCGTTTATTGTGAAAAAGGGGGGAAAAAACTTGAAAAAAAAGTACTTACGCCGGAGTAACTTTGAGCTCTGGACGGTGAATGCGGGAGGGAAACATCGTGCGTGCGCCAAGCCGTCTGTGACAATTAAGATGCATCACGTGTCTTACGTGCGCATAGGATATGAGCTAATGTTGAGCTTCAAGTGTAATGTACGATTTTTTTATATCCAGCGACCGCGTGTGTGTGGAAACATAAAAGTACGTATATAGGGCGTTCCATTCTGAATCCTACGCGGTTGCGGAGCTTTGATTTTTGGATGTTTCTTCACAATTTTTTTTCCTACTGCTGTACCCATCAACGGGAATGTTGGTCAATTTGTTATAAATTTTTGCGTTCGAAGTAAACGTCGAGTTTGACAATTAAGATACATCACGTGTCTTACACGCGCATAGGATATAAGCTAATGTTGAGTTTCGAGTGTAATGTACGATTTTTTTATATCCAGCGTCCGCGTGTGTGTGGAAACATAAAAGTACGTACATGGGGCGTTCCATTCTGAATCCTACGCGGTTGCGGAGCTTTGATTTTTGGATGTTTCTTCACAATTTTTTTTCCTACTGCTGTACCCATCAACGGGAATGTTGGTGAATTTGTTGTACATTTTTTCGTTCAAAGTAAACGTCGAGTTTCGTCGTAAAAGTAAAATTTTCAAAACTGCCCCATTTCGCGCGGAACGTCCCGCGCGTACGTGCGCTTTGGTGCTCGAAAGTCTGGAAAGCCGTCGTGAACGGGGGAAACGCGTATTATTTAATCTCTGGTTGAATCACGAGCGTGAAGGCGGACGATCTGTGATGACTCTCAACGGTATAGAAAAGAGTGAAGCGTGACGAGCCATTCGATTTGCCTCCTTAGGACGCGAAAGCAAAAAATGCGTTTTACGCGTTTCGTTGTGTACATCCAGGGGAGCATCGATCGCCGCGAAAAATCGCGGGGTGGATCATTTCGAAAATGCAAAAAAAAATTGAGAAACGCGTACTCGCAACGAAATTTCCGGCGGGCTTTTCACCTGAAATGATTTTGCGTAATTAAGCGAGGAATTTCCGAGCCAAACGCCAACCCCAAGTATGGGAACGCGGGACTGAGACAGACCACGAATAATTTGTTTTTCGCGGTTTTTCATCGAGCGAATAGAAGCGTGAGTTTATCGTAGAAAAAAAATATAACAGAGGCAAAGTTCTCTCGGCGGGTGGCGCCGTTTTTCCGATCCGCACACTCACGGTTATCTTATCACCCCGTTTAACGAGATTACAATTTGACTCGTGTTTCCCTTGGAATAAAATACCGGACTTATCGAGAGACATTTATTTTTTGTTTTTATTATCGCGACGTGTGTTTGTCAAAATATATCGCCAAGACGTGTCATTGTGAGCACGGTACAATCAGCGAAAGACGTATAAATAATAAGTAATCGTTGTAACGTGTTAATCGCATCACGAAAAATTCGCGATAAGTTTCAGAATTTCACTTCGAGTGGTTTCATCGAGTGGACTCATTTGAAAAAAAAGGATCCTCTATAAAAAGTTGATGAGGTCCCGAAGTTGATCCTTTGTCGAAAAAAATATCGCTCGATTGTTGTCGTTTTATTCGTCCCTTGATTGGTCGGTGAAAATAAGAACGTATTTTGTGGCAAAATTCCGTTTGCTTTCTGATGCGCGCGTGTGTTTTATTTTTGCTTGGATTTGACGGTTTTTTTGCGTTTTTTTACTGATATTTCGAGTTTTTGCGAAAAACTCGATGAGCTTTGTGATTGGCGGAAAATTTGCGATGAAACAGGCTGTTGAACTATCGAAAATTCGAAAAAAAAATGTTTCGTTCATTTTGGCTACATTTCCAGAATCGTCGAAAAGTCGAAATTTCAAATGGTCATAACTTCCTCCCTGATGAAGCTACATAGATTTATTGGGGGTGTTTTGAAAAGCCCTCGAGTAGACTTAGACAATGGTTAAAGTTAAATGTCCATAGCTCAATTCCTTCATCCTCAAAATCGATGTTGAAAATCGGCGAAAAAAACGCAAAGGGGTATGTATGGGAAAATTTGCGAAAATCGGTGGTCCTACTTTGAAAATCTGCCAAAAATCGAAAAATCAAGATATCTTGACAAACCAAACGGCATTTTGAAGCTTCATCAATTGCCAAGAGAATAAGCACAAGTCGGAGTGTCCATCTCGAACGAAAAAAAAATGGCAAACATTTTAGTGAACCAACTCAATCCGGCAGAAAATGACGAAAAATTTTGGATCTCAAAAATGATTTTTAATGGTCCATATCCATGTATTTTTTCCCGCTGATTACGAAACACACCGGTATTTCATCGAAAACCCAATATTTCCGTCCGAAAATGCGATAATACGAATTTTATCGATGAATTACTATTTTCTCATTGAAACATCGAGTTTTCGGGAAAAAGTCGATGGGTTTCGTGATCAATTTCGACTCATTTTTCGGTCGAAAACGCCAAGTTCGTGGCCCACAATAGCGACAAGTACCAAAGTTTCCGCAAGCCTGTACGGAAACTTTGCCCCATCTCCCTCTACAGCGTTTCCTCTTTTTTACGAGCGAGACTTGTCTCCATATCGATTTTCGACTTCAAGGTTTCTCCTCCGAACCCATCAAGACGGAAAAAGCCTCACCGTCGCACATCGAGTCGCATTCAATGTCACGAAATTATTACAAATGCGCCAAAGTCGAGTCTTATCGATACCTAATCACGTATATAAAAAAAAAACACAAAAGGCCATCATCATTGACCCAAATAGTGTTTGAACTCGAGTATCACTATATGCCTCAGTTTCCTATCGATTCGCATCGAAAAGTCCGAGCCTGCGCGAGTTGTTTATGAAACATCATAAAGGCAGCATCGTTCTCAGACGACGAAGCCGCCGAGTTCGACCTTCATTTTTCGTCAATTTCGAAATTTAATCGAAATTCACGTTTCGGCTGTTTTTCCAATCTCAAGACTTCATCTTCGTGTCATCTTCAAGATCCTCGGTTTCGAATTTGATCCGATGTCAGATTTTCAAATTTCAAAGTAGTTTCATACCGAAGAAAATCATTATTTCACGCTTTTGAGATCGCCGAATTCGAATCAGATCCCTTGTCCGCCAAATTAGCTTTGAAAGCCTTTAATCCCTCCAGCATAAACATGTTTTGGTCCCCCATTACGCATGTCGCCCATGGCCAATGGTACAGCGAGGCTTAAGAAACGTGCCAGATGTCGCGACGGTCTTTTTACCGTCGACTTTCTCGTTACTCACGATATCGCGCTTTAACCATCATAGATCGTGATTTTGCCCGAGCTATGCCTTCACATTCGCTTTGTTTCCTAATTAGAATATATAAGACCGGGTATACACGACAGGTGGGTGAAATGCGCGAGGGAGCAGCGCATTCTACCAGATATCACGACCCTGTACGTCAGACGCGTAGGTGAAATACAAGGACGTCCCGACGGAGCGTACGATTGCGTGTGCGCGCGCGAACTTTTCGGTTTGAGAAACACAATGGAGAAGCAACGCCGGGCATTACAAATCCAAACCTCCTAAATGGGTCGCCGGTGCGCTACGACCCATACAAGTAAAATCATAACAACAATACGTATAATTATCGTAATTCAACATCAAGTACGTCACACGACCTACTCTTTCATTGACAATCGAATCAATCGATTTACGTCATCGTTCGGAAAGAAAACACATTGCGTTAGAGACCCGACAATGCAAGACGGTCAGCATGTGCGGATCCATGACGTCTTTGTGTGCTTGGGAAAGAAAAAAAACGTACGGCAACTTCACCGACGATCGTACAAAGGAACAAACGTTTGTCCTTGACACAGAGTCGTCCTACAGGTCGAACTTTAGCGAAGTTCAGCTTTAACCATCTACGCCCTGCTTTTGTCATACGGAATTGATTTTTTTTTCAATTTATCGGACTCTAATTATTCTTGAGAGACGGATTAACGGTTGGGTCGCCATTTCGCGTACTCTTCGACCCAAGAGTCCAATCAGCAGGCCCCGAGAGAATCATCGCGGTTTGCGCAGCTCGCCTCTTTATGGGTTTTTCTCGTCTACACCTCTTTCCGCCTCCCATTAACCGCGCACACAACCTCCTAACCATCGACCCAACTCTCTCGTCCGTCGTCCAACATTCTCCTTTTCCAGCATACGCACACTCGCGTACCGACAAACTATGTCTTGTCTAGCACGAACACGCGCCGCGGTTCCATTCACCGCGACGAGTACCACACTCGCGGTATGGTGAGTTGCGGCTATAACGGGGCGGCGAACGACTCGCGAAAACCATATACATCGAGCTTGTGTTGTTCACCTTTCATCCGGACGAGCTTGTGACCACGCTTGTTTCCCGAACATAGACATAATCCATTGATAATCATACCGGGAATTCGCCAACAATCGGCAAAAAGGTCGAGACAGTTTCAGCTCTTTTTTCTTCGAGTGTTCGTACGGTTGGAAAGCACGGGAAATTAGCAGCGGATTTTATCCGATATTCGTTGATTTTCCATTGGAAAGCAGAGCCTCCATCGTTAAAAAAAACGCTGGCGTGGCAAATTTTCCCAATTTCATGATGTTCGATTAAAGTACGAACTTTCGCTCGATTGTCGATTTTTCATGTTTTTTTTTCGAGTTTCCTCCGTTGGGATTCGATGGACCGAAATTTTCCAGATATTTGTTTTTTTACAAGATTCGTGTATAAGAACTTTTTCATATTTTCATTTTTATTCCTCTCATATGCCTCTTTCGGGCATCCACGAACCCCCTCTCCTACGACGCGAGTCTGTGGTCTACCCCCTCCACTGTACCGCATTTGCACGAGGGCACGGGGAAACTGCTGTTTCCCGAACATAGACATAATCCATTGATAATCATACCGGGAATTCGCCAACAATCGGCAAAAAGGTCGAGACGGTTTCAGCTCTTTTTTCTTCGAGTGTTCGTACGATTGGAAAGCACGGGAAATTAGCAGCGGATTTTATCCGATATTCGTTGATTTTCCATTGGAAAGCAGAGCCTCCATCGTTAAAAAAAACGCTGGCGTGGCAAATTTTCCCAATTTCATGATTTTCGATTAAAGCACGAACTTTCGCTCGATTGTCGATTTTTCATGTTTTTTTTTCGAGTTTCCTCCGTTGGGATTCAATGAACCGAAATTTTCCAGATATTTGTTTTTTTACAAGATTCGTGTATAAGAACTTTTCCATATTTTCATTTTTATTCCTCTCGTATGCCTCTTTCGCGCATCCACGAACCCCCTCTCCTACGGCGCGAGACTGTGGTTTACCCCCTCCACTGTACCGCATTTGCACGAGGGCACGGGGAAACTGCTGTTTCCCGAACATAGACATAATCCATTGATAATCATACCGGGAATTCGCCAACAATCGGCAAAAAGGTCGAGACGGTTTCAGCTCTTTTTTCTTCGAGTGTTCGTACGATTGGAAAGCACGGGAAATTAGCAGCGGATTTTATCCGATATTCGTTGATTTTCCATTGGAAAGCAGAGCCTCCATCGTTAAAAAAAACGCTGGCGTGGCAAATTTTCCCAATTTCATGATTTTCGATTAAAGCACGAACTTTCGCTCGATTGTCGATTTTTCATGTTTTTTTTTCGAGTTTCCTCCGTTGGGATTCAATGAACCGAAATTTTCCAGATATTTGTTTTTTTACAAGATTCGTGTATAAGAACTTTTCCATATTTTCATTTTTATTCCTCTCGTATGCCTCTTTCGCGCATCCACGAACCCCCTCTCCTACGGCGCGAGACTGTGGTTCACCCCCTCCACTGTACCGCATTTGCACGAGGGCACGGGGAAACTGCTGTTTCCCGAACATAGACATAATCCATTGATAATCATACCGGGAATTCGCCAACAATCGGCAAAAAGGTCGAGACGGTTTCAGCTCTTTTTTCTTCGAGTGTTCGTACGATTGGAAAGCACGGGAAATTAGCAGCGGATTTTATCCGATATTCGTTGATTTTCCATTGGAAAGCAGAGCCTCCATCGTTAAAAAAAACGCTGGCGTGGCAAATTTTCCCAATTTCATGATTTTCGATTAAAGTACGAACTTTCGCTCGATTGTCGATTTTTCATGTTTTTTTTTTTCGAGTTTCCTCCGTTGGGATTCGATGGACCGAAATTTTCCAGATATTTGTTTTTTTACAAGATTCGTGTATAAGAACTTTTCCATATTTTCATTTTTATTCCTCTCGTATGCCTCTTTCGGGCATCCACGAACCCCCTCTCCTACGGCGCGAGACTGTGGTTTACCCCCTCCACTGTACCGCATTTGCACGAGGGCACGGGGAAACTGCAGAAAACCTGCGCATTCCGCTAGGAACTAAGCTCTCCAGGAACACTATACGGTAGACGATGTACGGATATTCAGACGCTACGGACAAGGCTCGGGTGAGTGCGGATAACGGACGGGCTTGGAATTCCTTTAAAATACATATATATGGGTCATTCCACGCGAAATCGTGACAGTGAATTTTGCATCGTTATGACTCAACGAAAGTACCGAGTTTCCTCATTTTTTCAACTGAATCTTGCTCGATTAGTTATTGATTTCTCATCCGCGGGCCAATTCAATGTTTGACTCACAGGTCGGCGCGGGAAAATTGTTTGGCTGGTGCTCCGGAGCGGTCCAGCCTCCCGAGCCCGGTGAATAATGGCTCAAAAAAATTTGTTTAAATAATTATATGACCGATCTTCTCGTGCTTTGTTCGATGGCCGCTGAAACGTTTGTCGATTTCAACATCGATGACTGTTACGGTTCGTCAAAATTATATCCAAAGTCTCCAACCCTTGTACGTCCGCGGGCCTTCAAGGCGACGCTTTTTTACGCAAGTTTTCTCTCTCTCTTTCTCTCTCCATTGCGAGCCGCACAATTTAATTGTCATCGCTGCCGCAACAACAGTGGACAAAAAAAAAACGTTGGTTCGCACGTTCGCGTTTCCTCCGATTGTTGGATATCACAATTCACGGGAGACTCGAGATCTTACGTCTCTCACGGGAACGGGCTCTGTTGTGGACATACTTTTTTTTTGATATCGGCTTTTTCATCAAATTGGCTGAATCTTTGGTCCCCCCAAGCTTTCGTAACAAATTTCGTCATTTCACAAGCAAGAGAATCGTAGAATTTGGATGGATTCTCTCTCAATTCGTCGCAACCGTTTCACATAGAATATCAATCTGCGTGTCTCGTGCAAAATGCCTCGAGAATAAAGAACAAGGCTGAGGTGAATCGTTCGAATCAATTTGCCAGTTCGTAAATCGCTCGGAAAGTTTCTTACCAACATGAAAGTAGGCTCAAGAGCCTCCTGCTGCGTATTTTTTCGTCATCCTTTCGCCAAGGAGTCATCACCATGACAGCTATAAAAATCAGGGGGAAAGATCGAATTCGCCGTTGGATGGGATTTTAAAATCCATCTGCAAGCCGGGTCTCAATTTGTGTAACAAAATATTGGGTGTGATATATTGTAGGATAAATATTTTGTATTTTTATTCTTCGTCGTTTATTTACTGTTTATGCGTTTTCTATCATATACAGGGCGTTCCAGAATTCGATTTTAATAATTTCAAGTTAAAATTTCGACAAACCTTGAGGGTGAGCTATCAATTATCAAAGTCAGAGCCACGCTCGCTCCCCTCTGTGCAAGAGAATCACAAAATGATTACAGACTTTTCGACGAGGAATTTAATAACCGATTTAGTTGTTAATTGTATTTACCAAACTCCCCAACACCCTTAAATTCAATACATAGTGTATATTACATCTCCGAAACCGAGCGATCAAAATGCCAAAGTTTTTTCGGAAAAGTCCGTCATACATTGACTTGACAAAACCCAAAACCTAGCGAGGAAAAAGTTTTTTGAAAAAGTCGCAAAGTTATCACAAGAAATATCGAGCCGTATTAAAATGTCGAGAGTGATCGCGCACCAAGGTCCTTGAACATGACCTTGAAGTTCGAATCGGTGAAATCCAACATAATTTACGAAGAACTTTTTTTTCTGTCGTCGAAATTCGAAAGTTTGACAAATATTTTTGAGAAATTTTTCGAAATTACGACGCTCGTCAAAGAAGATGGAAAATACACTGAAAATTGGGTGTAAAAAATCGAGGAATTTCGAATTTTCGTTAAGATCCAACGGGGCAAACTCTCGAAGGCTCTCCGAATTTCGTAAACTGCCCGAGAAAACACTTTTCGTCGGAATCAATACCGCATTCGTACGAATTTAAAGTTGAACGATTTTTTCGGAGATTTTTCTACCGAGAGACTCCCCCGTGGAGAATTTTGATTTTCCTCCGGAGGAGTATCGAATTACGCGGATATCGAGAATCGTCGAAGATTTCGCAGCATCGCGGTGCATCGGAATGCGTTATAGAACGCTGGCAGCGCGAGGCTCGCACTTGGCAGTCGCTCGGTGCAGTGTGAACGACTTTGCTACGCGGCGGGGCGCGGAGACGCGCGAGAAAAATGGCGAAGAGGAGAAAGACCCGAGGGAGAGAGAGAGATAACGATGTGAAAAGAGAAACGCGAGAGTGAGAGGAGAGGACATACATTTTATACACTTGGGCTGCCGCCAATTGGTGGGCGAAACGCTGGGCGGTTGGCAAACCTCACCGCTACGTGCACTTGATGCGAAAACAAACAAGTGTAAGGACCTCCGAGAGAGAGAGAGAGA
The DNA here is from genome assembly GCA_959613375.1 of Heteropelma amictum. Classification (NCBI taxonomy): domain Eukaryota; kingdom Metazoa; phylum Arthropoda; class Insecta; order Hymenoptera; family Ichneumonidae; genus Heteropelma; species Heteropelma amictum. The sequence continues at coordinate 4,120,218 of OY390721.1, read as the reverse complement.
GAGAGAGAGAGGAAAGTATGCCCTCGTGTGAGAGTTCCTCAAAGCTTATCCGGCGGCGCGCACGGTAGCCAAATAAATCGGTCAACGGCCACGTAGCAAAGACCCCGGTTGGGTATATTTGCCCTCGATATTAAAACCCGATACGATTTTGGCGGATCGATAATCCGGAAGAAAAAATAACCTAGAAAAAATCGGTTTTTCGCCAAACTCGCTTGTGGGGTCCACGGGAAATCACGTAATTTCCGGGGTTCGCGCGACTTTTCGAAAAGAATCTGTTTTTTTTTGTTTCGTCAATCTCGATTCTGCAACCGTTCGAACCGCGCCATTTGATTTGTTTTATTCTCCAGAATTACTACAAAATCACTCGAGGGCATAATGTTCGTGTGAGAAAACATCTCAATTCGCAAAGATCACGAATTCACGGAAGTTCAGTTTTGAAATTTCGGCGGAATTTCTCCTTCAAAACCGTACGCGATTTATTCATTCGCTTTTTACCTCGCAAAGTATTCAAGTTGCAAGAACTGAGGTTACAAAACCGATGCTGAAAAAAGTCTGGAAAAACCACGGATATTGCAGAAAATCTCTACATTCAACGAAAATAATCAGAGATGCATTTTTTTAAGAACGTTCCATCAAAATACTTTCATCCAAACAATTGATGGTGTAAATCGGGAACGCTAATTGCGCAAGCGCGACTAGCACTCGGCCCCAGTTTGTTTCCTTACCCACAACGGGTACATAACGCATCGACGATATGCATCGTTACGTTTTTTTACAAAAAAGCAACAAAATAAACAAAAACAAGGTGCATGAAAGAAAAACAAAGTTTTTTTGACGCGAATCTGACTGTAACGGAAGTCCCGACGCACCCACAAAGTCTCACAATCGCTCGTTTATGTTTTCACGCGTTCGTTCGCTCGATTCCCGACGTGAGCGCGCGCGTGTGTTTGTGCGTATAAGGATAAGGAAAAAAGTTTGTTTTGCTCATCGCTAGATGACTCACCGAGCGTCTCGATTCTATTATTTCTCATTATCGCGTCGCGTCTCGTAACATCGTTGTCGCATTCGGATTAGCGGCGTAAATGCGAATGGTAATGGCACTCGTGTACGTACTCAAACATCAACATAACAAACTTACGCAGAATCGAAAGAAATGTGAAAAAAAATGTCGTTTTTTTTCATCTTCGCTTTTCCTTTCGACGTTCGAGCACGCAAGAGTCAAGTGCGCTTCTCGAGAATGTGCACATGTTTCGCGTTATCTTTCGGGATAAATAACGAGAGGCGCGATAATCGCGCTGACGCAATTGTCAAAGATGGCTGCGCCTCCCTGAAGAACACGATCGTATTTCATCCCACAAGCGTACATTTGAATCACCGTAAATCAAGTTCTACGTCCTCTTGTCGTTTTTTTAGATTCGCTAAAAACGCGTCCGATGTCGTTGATTGAAGTTTCGTTATCATCAGTCGGTGTTAAGCGATAATTTCCCATGTAATCACGGTGAAAGGTCAAAAACTGAGAAAGATGTATCGAAAGAATAAGAGGGAAAGGAAATTTCCCGCATCAAAATTTTCGGAATTTTCATGATATTTTCGTTCTCTCTTTGGCGATTTTCGTAATTTTGAAAAATTTATGAAAAATATTTGGCCAATCGCAGAATATTGAGAATAAAAAAGAAGTTTGTCGCACACTTGGATGCAAACTTTAGAATCATTTATAGTCGGTAATCCAGTGTGTTATTGTTAACATCGGCGATGCTTTCAAAATTTTGTCGAGTTTTCTTTTTTTTTTCATATTTCCGTTGCTTTTCTCTTTGATTCGCACGCGTTTTCCTCAAAGTCATCATCAAAGTGCGCGAATCATTTAACGTCCGCAAAACCACGAAGGTCCGAACGGAGAAAAGATTTGTCGGGACGAGACGCGAGGGGGCGCGCACGCGCGCATGAACGAAGCCGGATTGAAGAGGAATCCGAAAATAAAAACAGGTGGGTGTGTGTTGCGTGCGAAAAATCGTGACAAAACGCGATGAGTACACGGACATCGACAATCGTTCCACGGCGCTCGGATTTTCTTCGCATTTTTAAACGTATATTCTCCGAAAGAGATAAATATTAATACTTGAAGATATAAAAAATTGTATTTCTTCGTCATTTTTATCCATCTACATTCGAAATACGCCCGATATATATTTTTCTCAAAACTTCATTTTTGAAAACACCGCCCAATGTATTCTTTCCAAAAACTCATTTTTTCGTTGCGCTCCAACGGTCAAAACTCCAGACTCCCAAATATATACTAACTTTACGAAAGAAACGTTTCAACAAAAGTCATTCGACGTACGAATCTCCGCGCGGGAATGGTTGTTTTACGTTTTTTCGTAGTTTCAACGCTCGCGAAGATGTGGCGAATAAATTCATGCTCGTTTCATTGCACCGAGCATTTCTTTTTCCATCCTTTTCGTCTTGTTTTCGAATACGTTGATTGTACAAAAAAAAAACCCGTGAAACATAAACTGCGCGGGGAATAAACCGATCTATAAAGATAATGCAATTTGCAGGGCCATGCAGAGTCAGCCGCGAAAGATTTTGCGACGATATTTATAACGCCTTGTTTCGCCCGCGATAACTCGAAAACTGCGAACATTTCGGAAAAAAAGTTCGAACGAAGGCGTTGGATAATTCTGTGCCTCGCAAAATTGGTATCGATCTATTTTCCGTATGATCAAAGGTTAACGAGATATTCGCGGTTTTAAGTTTATCAAGATGGCGGCTTTCAGGTATACCTGAAAATCTCACCGAGTGGGATTTAAACTTTTCAGGAAGTCCGGAAATTCATTATGAAGAAAAAAATGTCTTCCGCAAACTTTTGCCGAGTTGCCCGTGCTCCGGGCTGGTTTTACTGGATTCAAAAATGTAGACGCACGTAAGACTCGTGGAATAACAACAGGCTGTTTTTATCGCGACGATGAGAATGAATCGAGTCGCATCCCCCCTCCGCCATTCTAACTCCGCCGTCCTCTTCCCCGCTCCTTGCTGCCATCATTCTCATGTGTCAGACGGAAAAATGGTGGGTAATCGAAAAAATTTCGCATACGCGTGATCACGAGCCATCAGACACGAAAACAACGAATTTTTAGGTTATGTTTTATTTTTATTATTATTATTGTTAGTATCATGTCAATACCGAGAATGAACGAGCTTCTACGAATTCCCTGGAATTTGCCGGTTATGTGTTCGTACGTTGTGTGTGTGTGTATAACGTATGCATCGGTATAAAAATTCAGCTTACCAACTGTGTAGTTCTTTGACGTGAAGAAAAGGCACAAGGGCGTTACGATGACTTATCCTTTTCATTCGATGAGGATAAACGGAGGATGACGGAGAAAGAATGAAGAAAACCACCGAACAAATTGTGTATATCCACGTGTTGTAAAAAACGTTAATCCTCTGGGCACTGTATTTTTATGTACAAGCACTGAACGTATCACGAGACATGAGAAAATCACAGAAAACCAAAAAACAGAAAAAAAAAAACGCACGATTTATACCGAACGCCGGCACTCCCTCGTATCTTTCGTCAACGATGTACGAGGGAATTCTTTTTCTTTTTTTTTTTCGCTCACACAATTACGTTACGCAGTGGCCTCGTAAGCCGTCGCGAAACTTTGTACTTTCGTAACGCGTCTCTCGGGCTCCGCACGATGAATTGAAGCCAGCCGACTGCTCCCACTGCTGACGCTTCGAGATTGTATGGGCGTGGCTTGAGTCACGAGACGACACGAGCTTCGCCGAGACGCCACGAAACCGTAATGCGTCGCGATTGGCTGTAATCCTCGCTCGGTCTACGCCAATCGTCAGAGTATGAGCGGCGCTCAAATTTGAATTGTGCGCATTCAGCTTTGCCAAGTTAACGTAGTCGTTACCGATTGCTCAAATGATTTTAAAGTTTGAAGTACTAAAGTGAATGAAAGTGGACGTTCATTTTTTCGACATATTCTCCAAACTTTGCGAAAAATGGTCTCGGAATGGAAAGAAAACGATGTGTTTTCACCCCCGTGATTCTCCCGTATTGTTTTCCCTATGAAAAATATAACGTTTTCGACAAGAAGAGAATCGAACACCATTGTTACCATTCGATTATTATCATAATTGACTGTTGAATTGATAAACTGTTAATTGATAATTACGCTTTGCATTGTTTTACCATAGATTTTTAAAATTTTTAAGTAACCCAAAACGAAAACAAGCAAATAGAATCTACATAGAGTACGCAACAGTGTTTGGAATTTCCGAATCATCAAATAATCTAAACAAATATGATAATTTTAATAATAAAAATCATTGATTCTCAATTTGATGTTGGCAATTGAAAAAGGAAATTAAAATATTCAGTTGTTTTATTGAGTCATAAATAACGCGTGAACCCGCTTAATAAAAGTAAACTATCATCATTATATGGTAGATTAAGCCAGAGTCGCCATCTGTCTTCGTCGACAATAAGCGGAGGTTGCGGCGACCGGCGGGAAAAATTGAATTTCGTTTTTAAAAGAATAGCGTTCAATCTTCATCGAGTTTCATAATAAATGTTCTATATGTTTATCGCAATTGAGAGGCGAAATAATAAATTTGTTGTGTCATTTTTTCGGTAAAATTACAATAAATTCCCGATTGTTGAAGCGATGATGAACTTTGCATTACCAGAGTGTATTTGAGTTGATAGTCTTGTTTCAGTAACGTTTATATCTATATATACACAAACGTGTATTTATATGATGCATATTGCAATATTTAGTAATTGCAGTAACATTATTGATACTGACACAATAAGCGAATTATTATTATTATATGTATAGCTCAGAAACGGAACGCAAGGAACGTACCAAGTGTCATTGGTGTTTGGTGTCACGTGTTTAGTGGTTCCGTGCAGCTCCGCGTATCGGCGTATCTGCGCTGTCATATGTTTGCTCACCACATCATTTCAGTGGCTCGCCATCAGCGCCCAGGACGTTATGGCAGCGTTCTGAATTGCATTTATACATAGATACGAATATATATATATATATATTGTTTGTCGTATTTTCCTCGATCGCAAGCTATTAAATAATTTAAAAAATGGATACGTACGTGAACATGCACGTAATGCCAAATAAGGTACGTTATTTTTATCATCGTCCAGGTGAAACCCTTTCCCTCTTCGTCTTCGCGATGTAAGCGAACGCTGACCTAACCTCAAAAAAACAACTAAATACGTGACAATCTCGCTTTTCAATTTTCTCTTCTAATTATCTCACTTTATTAATCGAACATTTTGTTTTTGGACCCTTTCATGCGCAATCCAATTTCCAATTTCCCTGTTTTGTTTCATTAAAATTCTTTCGATTCTCAATTCCACGAAAAAAATCAACGATATTGACAACTCTTCCCTTTAATTTTCGACTCTTCGTCGGCAAAGCCGTATTCAAACTCTTCCAATTTTCAATTTTTCATATCGACCCGCTGGTAAAAAAATAAAGAAAAAAACCAAAATTATTCTCAATCAATTTTCGTTCGCACGTATGCCGGAAATCAATAAAAGCGCTATTTTCATTTTTTTTTTTTACAGAGCGAGGCAGATTTGCTGCCGCAAGAAAGATGGAGGTAATTATCGGGAGCAAGTTACCCATCGAGAACGCTCGGATTATCAATAAAATTGGGGAAAAAACTTTTTTTTTTGGTTTCAGGGTAGAACATATAAAAATGCATCAGAAGCATCAAGGGCACGAGTCGATGCACGCCGAAATATTAATCGTCATGTTGGTAACGCTGCTAGTGGCGCAATTTATATTAGTCGAATGGAAAAAAAGGCATTCGTCGTCTTATCAGGTGAGCATCCGCACGCGCTCGCATCTTCTCGAATCTCATTTTTGCTCTCTTTCGTCTCAACGATAATTCCTGTACGGTGTTAAAGCGACGAATCGTTCCAGCTCGTTACTCTGATCGCCATGTGGTTAATACCGTTCGGCGTTAGCTTGAAGAATTACTGGTGGCGTTTTATTTTCATATGGCTCGTGTTTTCATGCATTACGGGCTTAGTAGTGAGAAAAGCTGTACAGAAACCCATTCTGGGCACCACTCCGAGGTACGCCGTAGCATTATCGCTTAAATGTAAAATTTGTTGTTTTTTGATGATAATTATTCATGATGATAATGGTTGATGTAATTTGAGGACAATTATTGTATCGTATAATTACGGGTATTCATAATTATTTATTCCTACGCTATTATTATTGATATATCATGTAACGACATTATCATCAAACATATACGCGCATTGTAATGTGCGTACAAAGAATATCCGTAAGTGTTCGATTTATATCGGTTACGGATATTCAGGAATTTCATTGAACGCTGAAAATGACGAAAAAATCATTAATTTCCCAGATTGGTGTACAAATGGTTCTATTTTCTCTACAAACTGAGTTACGTTCTCGGTATCTGCAGTTATCTCATTGGCCTAGCAACGTTTTTCGGTCTCAATCTCGTCTTTGACGTGAAACCCGTTGTTTGGATGGATTACGCCCTCTTGTTTCTCTGCTACGGCATATACTTTGGCGTTTTAGGGAGAGACATGGCGGAAATATGCGCGGACACGATGGCCTCCCACATTGGCGTAAAGTTCCAAGCACACTTTCACGTACGGTCATTTTTGATACGCGTTTTTTTTTTCAACCCATATTCTCCCTGTTTTACAGTATTACGCGCCGGGAAAAATGCCCACGAGGACTCTGGAGCCGAACGTCTGCGCCGTATGCGGCAACAGACTGTTGGTGTCCGAACACGAGGAGGGCGTCCTCGAGAATACTTACAAGTTGAGCTGCGAGCATGTTTTCCATGAATTTTGCATAAGAGGCTGGTGTATCGTCGGTAAAAAACAGACTTGCCCGTACTGCAAGGAAAAGGTCGATCTCAAAAAGATGTTTCGTAATCCGTATCCTTTATTATCATTATTATCGTTTCATTGGGAGTATCATCTTTTTTATCGATCGAACTTGAATCTCTTATCGAAAAAGAGCAAATTTTCTCTTGAAATCGTAACTTTTTCAATTTTCAATTATCCCGATTAACCCTTCGAGTGCATATGGTGTCATTATGACACATAGCATTTTCGATTTTAGCATTATATCGTAGAACGAGGGCTCCACTTTGAACAAATATTTTGGCATTTACTTTTCGTTTTCGGCGAAAAAAAAGTTCAGGGCCTTTAAATAAGGATATTTTACCGCAAAAAAGTCTTTGGAGGCAAAAACAAAAATCGAATATTTACCGAGGTACAGCGACTCGAAAAATGCCTTGTGTCAAAATGACCCAGCATGCACTTATTGATCGGTGGCGCAAGTTTGCACTCGAAGGGTTAAAGTTCGGAGGTGATCATTTCTTGTGAAGAACAAACAATGGAACAGAGGGCGTTCTAAAAATGGCAGTCTGTTCGATTCCGCCTGAGGTGACTGCGGAGAGTTAATCCCGCCTCTATGATGCCTTAACGCGAATTTCACGAAAAACGAAAAGATGGGAAAGACCTCACGTGCTTTACGGCCAATTGCTCGACTGGATAAGATGGCTGGTGGCGTGGCAGCCACTCATAATGCTTCTCGTTCAAGGAATCAATTGGGTACTCGGCCTCGAGTGAGGTACCGACCGATGCAGCGACCGACACCCACCGAATTGCGATTATTTAGGAAAGACGAAAAATGAAAATCATCGAATCACCGACGGGCGTTTCGAAAATATGAAATTCCGTCATGTTCGAAACTCGTCGGAAAAGGAAAAACACGAATCGTCGAATGACACTTTGAGTTTTTTTGTTCCATCGTCGGAATCAAACGCGACCTCGAAAAAACAAAGTAGTTTCGTACATTCCTCATTTTTTTTCGATGTCGCGTGGAACGAAAAACTTTTGTGCGTTCAACCAGCGGCTGTGCGACGCTCTTTGTGCCGACGTTTCACGGGCAAAAAGTATTTCGGAACTCTGTCGCGTCGGTAATTTACCGGTTTTCGGAGGCGAGGCTCAAATTAGCTTTTCGCCACGGAGGAAAACATCGTAAATTAGGGGTGCGCGGATAATTCGAACAATCGAATATTATCAATCTAGTGAATTCGTCGGATTTTGAAATTTAAATTTCTGACATTAGACACTCCGAGCTACAATATGATTTTCGTTTTATCTCGAAACGATCAATTTTCACGTAAAAACGGGGTTTTGAAAATATGATTTTGAAGTTTGCATCGTTGGATCACGACAATTTTTCATAAATTTTTCGAAATTGTGACACTCGCGAAAGAAATTTTTTTGAAAATTCGGGAAAATTCGGGAAACTTCCTTGTTCCTTTGATTCACGTGCGTAGAACGTGACATTTGTTTCTTCACTGACCTTGCGACATCTTCTCGATTTGATAAAACGAACTCGGTAAATTAGCTCGAAATTGGGGAAAAAAAATTTCTATGAGAAACCGAAAAAACGCTGTTCGCTCCCTCCTAGTAATAAAGAAAAACGCCTTGCCTCGTCGCCTGTTTAGTCGCGAGTTTCTACCTCTGGTTTTACGAGTAATACATAATATATTCGTTTTTTTTGTTATTTCCTTCTTTTCTCACGATTGAACCATCGGCGAACCATTTGCGAGCCTGTGTGTGCGCGAGTGTGTGTGTGTTTGGATAGTTTTAAGATTTAAGCGTTTGGGGCGCGTGGAGGCAACGTTTCCGCTCTTTTCAGTCCCGGAGTCGATACATCCGCTTAAAAAAAGAAAAAAAATTCAGGATTTTTGCACTCTGTATTTTTTGGTATTTCCTCGTTGTAAGTCGACGTTACTTCGTGGCAACTGTGATCCCGATAAGGTGCGCGCTATGTTAGGCTGGTTAAAAAACATTTTTTAAACAAACAAAACGGAATTCTTTTTCCAAAGTCCTGCAAACCCGAAAAAAAATCCTTCCGTCGGGATTTCGCCGCCTCTCGAAGCTCCCGCCGGCGCATCAGCGCTCGTTTCTCCCATTTGATGCATCTCTACGTTACCATCTTGAAGTTTGCATCGTTGGATCTCAGTGAAAATACGAGTTTTCTCCGTTTTTATTCATTGACCTTGAAAATGGTGAAAAAATCTGTAAACTTTCTGCTCCATTGTAGGAAATATTCAGATGGTACTGTAGAAATTTCTCGACGATTAGGGCGGTTCGAAAATGAAAGATTCGACTGTTTTTTCAACCATCACAATGCTATATATTCAGATACAGACGTAAACGAAAATTTTTTTGGAAAATCTTTAAAAACAAGTGTCCAACGTGGCTCCGACGATGGGAAACGTCGTTTTTCTCCGTTACACTTGTTACATGCGGTACACAAAGGGCAGTTACGTTTGAAAAACAAAAATGAATTTTCAACATATTTTTCTTCGTCCAGAGGGTTTTTTTTTTCAATTTTCTCGCACGAGATAAATGCCACGCAATCAATAGTCACAATAATCGATCCTGTCGATCGTTTCGCGATAATTTCTCAAGATAATTCGAAGGCTTTTCAAACTTCAAAGTTTCGTCCGATGATTTTATTCGAAAAAACATTGACAAAACTCGACGCCGCCATTTTGTGCACGAGAACCGCGCGTCCGATGAAGGCTCATCGCTTCTTCCCCTTTTTCTTCTTTTTTTGCGCTTCCGGCCACGGAAATCCACGACACTTTAGAACATCCATGATATTGTGGCAGGTGTAATAAGCGTTCTCCATTACTTCCTCGTTGAAAATATCCATAGCGAATTTTCCTCTTCCTCCGCTACGTTTTGCGCTTCTTGATGTTTTCTTCGATTTTCCACCCTTTCCGTTTCCGGCCTTTCCCGTGGATTTTCCATTCTCAGCCTTCTTTTTCTTGCCTTTGCTCTTTATCGGCATTACCTTTTTTCTAGGTTTTTTTCGTCGCGGAACACGTCCTCCTTCCGCGGTAATATGAATTTCAGTGAAGCTACTCGTGTTGGTAATTCCGCTGGCGTTGAGTGGAGAAGAATCGTTTGATCAATAGAAGGGGTTTTATGTTTTTCAGCCGTTGAGTATGTAAGCCGAGGCAAATCCGAAGCACGTCTATTCGTTTTTTGTTTAACCTAAATGTCATGCAAAAACTAGCAGCGAGCTTGTTTGTCATAAATTTCGAAAAGGTGTGACTGAAAAACGTAATTCATGTTTATTCGTCATAATAACAGAAGGGTAGCGAATTATTTTGAATATGATTTTTACGTAAATTCGATTTTGAATGCAAATTCCATATGCATTTAATGCGCAAGCAGAGTCGATAAAGTAAATAAACATTGCCGGAAAGTTCATCCCAGTGGTCATGGAGGGCGCTGATTTTGACGTCAGAATTCAGAAATTCTATACGTCGATTTCGATGTGTCGTGCGTACGTGGTATTTTTATAAAAATTGTGTAAAACCAATGGAAAGAATACAGAGAAAGAAAGAAAATAAGAATACAGAGCATATTATACGAAGATTGGTAAAAACATGGAGCGAAGAATCAAATTAAACGTAAATCCATGCACAAAAAACGTCGCAACCAAAAACAAAATTTAATAGCGTTCATGAATAAAGAATCGAAACCAATTACAAGGTTAAACACAGTTTTAGCGCACACTGAAAATAAGGACGTGTGTGAAAAGCAAGAACGAAATCTGATCATTTTACCGACAAGCAGATTGGAATTCGAAAAAAACTTCTATTTATTAAAACGAAATCAATATTCGAGATATCAGAAATACAGCTGATTTATTTGCGTGACACCTGTAGGTATTTTTATGTATCATCGTTACACAGGAAACGTGAGATATTCGCCATTCGAGTGTCATTCCTGACTCACTATTGAATAAGATCCCACTTTTCGCGGAATTAACCGTATGCCGATGGCGCAACTCATTACGTCCGGGTGGATTTGTATCTCGCGAGTTTTAGAGCAACTGGATTCGAACCTTTCATCAATACGGCAATATCTTCGACCGTCGATTCGTTGACGTTCTCGCCGGATACCGCGGCGATACGGTCGCCGCGAATTATATTGCCGTTTTCCGCAGCAGTGCTGCCAGTGACCTGCGACAAGAAATGGAAGTACATAGACGCGCATTCCCTGCACTTTTTTTCATAACCTAAAAAGTTGGCGTGCATCCGTTCGATCAGCCCGCGGTATCCCAAGAATCCCAATGTTTCTTCGTGTTTTCTGGCTGCAAACGAGCTACAAACGGGTAGTCAAAAATGGAGGAGGCTGCGGATGAGTCTTTTAAGGAAGTATCGAGTCAAATGGCTGTCTCCAAAAAAGTGAATTATCCAAAAAGGTGAAAATAGATAAAAAAATCCGTTCTCCCTTCGCGCGACTTCCGAACAGTTTTTCGCATGTTTTTCAACCGCTCTGACTCGATAAAAGAACACGAGATTGCGGCAAGAATAAGAAAAATTGCAGATGCGACGCTGCTTTTCTGTAATTGCGTCAATAAATCGTCGATTACTCACCACTTCTGATACATACGCTCCGGGTATGCTGCTGAAAGCAGCGATGCACAGACCGATGCCTTTGCCCGACTTTTGTTGCAGTTCTACGTCAATTTCGTCCAATTTTTTTTCTTCTCTCAGAACAATCATGCTTATCTGAAAATACGATAAATTGTCGAAAACTTGAATGGTACCATAACAGAATATGCTTCTGGAGCGTTAATCAAGAGAAAGGGTGGCTGGAAATGATTTTTTCACGATGATTTAAGCTTGCGACTCTCCCTCCAAGGTCAAACAAATGCGAGTAGGTATAATCATGCGCTTACCGTTCCTGAAGCTTTGAATACCGCGGTATGAGCCTTGTCGTGCAAAATAGACTTGAAACTTTGATTACAAAAATCAATTATTTGATCTCCCGGCTTCAGACGTCCGTCTTTACCAGCAGCTCCATCTGGATATACATCCAGGATAAATACCCCAACCTTGAGGAAATGGAGAAAAGAAAAGCATACACGATGATACCAAAAAATAATAAATAATGATTAATCAGCGATAAAAAGTGTGCTCCGAAAAAATGAAGCTTGAACGATCTCCGAGTTGCGATGTATTCGAAAAAAAAAGAAAACTTTATTGGTTTTTTCAAAATAAAACAAAGTTTCCATGTGATGTATATACATAGCGAAAAAAATACATAGTTTTTGATGAAAACTGTACGAGTTTCGAGTTCTTTGTCTTTCCGCATTATTGGACATTGTTTTTGAACCCTTCCAATATTCTTTCGCGGGTAAAAGACGCGTTGTGGAAATCTAATATTTACCAATGGTGTGTCTGATCCACCGATAACACTGAAACCAATTGGTTGGTTCGCTTCTCTTTGGTATTCCATCGTCGTATCTCGTCCGACCACTATTTTGCAGTCCTTTGGGTCTTGCGGAGCTTCCGGTTCTTTCGGTTTTTCGGGCTCCTTTTCGGCTGGAAGAAAGGAAGAAAAATAAGAAAGATAAGAAAGGAAAAGGTGTCGCGGCGGCGGTAACGGATATTTTTTCTTCCTTAGATGTGAAATAAACTCAGTTTTGCCGGAAACGAGTGCATTTTTTCGGAATTTGGACAACATATGTGAAATTCCGTTCGTTGAAACTTTTCAAGGACCGTACAAACGAAATCGTTCGTTCAACAGAACAGAAATTTCTTTCCGGTAACGACGGAAAAATTGGAAAAAAAAAGTCCCGCGTGTTTGGAAAAATAAATTAATTTATTTACCATCAAAAGAAAACAAGTTTTCCCAATTTGTTTTCAAACACATTTTTTTGTTAGTAGGCGAATATTGCACCCTATTTAATTGGGTTATTTATTATTGAATTCAAATCGATACGTAACTCGATGTGCAACATTTTCTTCCTCAAAATTCAACGATATCGCAAATAAATATTGTTCGCACAGATTTCTCACCTGGTTTTTCTTCCACTACGGTTATCGCATCATCGCCACCTTCTTCCAATTGTTTGGCCTTTTTCTCTTCTTCCTCGGCGACTTTTTTCTGATTCGGGTTGCAAACGGTGAATGACACGACGCCTTCCGTTTTTTTCAAAAGTGCGGTTGCCTGAAAAAAGCCAAAAGCTTCAAGTATCAACGTTGATTATTCCCTTAAGGGGGTAGTCGTGCGCCGCTTCGTCTGCTTTTGAAAAAAAATCATTCATCATTCGCATAGTGTCATATTTCTTCATCTTGAAAACGTTTGGAACTCGAAAATCTACGAATTTCGGTTCGAGCCTCACCTCGTCGTACGTTGAGTCCAGCAAAACATCGAAATTGACGGAAAGAATGAGGTCACCAACTTGCAATCCAGCCTGCAACGACATGGAAAATTCACTCGGATTGAGGACACATTTATCTGGCGTTTGGACGAATTACGAATTTTTTTTCGGGAAAAGGGTTGGTAAAAAAGAAGAACGTCAGACACGGATGGAAAAACCTTTTTAGGAGATGCTCACCTGCTCGGCGGCACTTCCTTCCTGTATATCGGAAACGAATATTCCCTGACCGACTTCAGCGTGTTTTCCTTCAATGATCATGATACCTAATCCGTATTGGCCCTGTACATTAATTGTCAAAAGTATTTGAGTAGAAAAAAATGCAGAGGGCTCGCTTTCTCCCGATGGGAAATAAATGCCATCTATTTCAAATTCCAAAATTTTTCAAAGACCATACAAATGAAATCTTTTATTAAGTAGGCTAGACGATGTTCTGTCGGTAAGGCAGAGACGAAAAATAAGCCGAAGAAATTTTCTTCCTTGGATATGATCCACGAAACAAATTCTTACACGTGTCATATAATTTTACTCACCTTTTTTACCGACACGGTGTGGACTCCTCTGTATTGGCTAAATTGCTTGGCCTCCTGTAATGGAAGATAATTATTTTCCAACGTTTGGTGATTTAATTTCCTTGATTTAAATGTACGCGCTGCATTATTGGCTGCAAAATTTGAATACACACGTTTTCCCCAAAATTACAAAGGGTAATTGTTTAACGGAATGATCTGGGAAATATTTTTAAAAATATCTAAAATAGGGGGAAAAATATGAAGTAATTTTAGCAGCTTCCGAAAGGACACTCTTATCGATGGAGACAGGAGATCTTTCTTTTACAGTTATCGCACGAGAAACTCGTGCGTGGACACCTTAAGGGCAACTAGGTGGGTAACTTGTGAAATGGTGGGACAACTTGATACAAAAATTCAGAGTTTATATTTGAAATGTTTTCTTCGGTGTCAAAAGATACATCCTTCAGTGCGTCAAGAAAGAAGAAATAGTGGACTATCGTGACCCACCCTGAGTTTCAACGAAAAGCGCAAAAATCTTGCCAATCAAAAGCATTCCCGCTTAAGATAGATCAGAGTACTCACATCTTCGGCCAACGCTGAGGGAAATAGCGTTATAGGTTTCACTGCGAGTTTATCGATATTCGAAGATTTTCTGCGCAGAAAAAGAATGGAAGTCTTTGCCACATTACATGTAGAATGAATAAACATTACTGGACTACAATAAAGTAAATGTTTTGCAAACGTGATATTTATATTTCAAAATATGTTTTTCAAAGAAAACAGGTATCGATTATTTTATTATTCTGAAGCAAGTGCATCAATATGGAAGACGAGAACCCACCGGAAGACAACGATTTTGAAGACAGATCCCGGTATGCCCTTGATTATCGTCGACGCATTCAGGTGGCATCTGTTCAACAACACGTGGCCGTTTACCTGGGAAAAAATGACACACGTGACACGATCATTTCGATCATTTTGCATCTTATCAAACGCGGCTAAACCCCAAATACCGCGATACTCGAATACCGAGCTCGTATTTTTTCGCTTCATACCGGCTCTAATTGGGGTAAACCAGATTTTCTTTTACTATTTGCGATATTTTTGCTCCAGGCGCGAAAAAACTATTTTGTTTTTGATGAAACATGCTGGAGCTTTTGAAGCTGGAAATCTGGGCTTTACAAGGACCAGGGTACCAGGCGAGCCCTGATGAGAGTCTGGGCTCTCTTCGTGTTTCCTTCTGTTGAATATTCCCGCGATATTCATACACCCGCCACAAGTTGTTCGAGTCAGTTGCACAAACCTCTAAAACCTCGTCGGCAACCGCAAATCCACCGGTTTTGAAAGCGTTTCCGCTCGGATTGATGCCACAAATGAAGACGGCCATCTTGCTCCTATCCTTGTGTCCAGCTAAAGAAATGCCGAGTCCTCTCCGATCCTTCTCTACCTTTACCAAAAATACCGCATCGCCCATTTGTTTATACTTTTTTTGAACTTTTCCTAAAAAAATAAAAACTTTTGAAGACATCGCCATATTCATCGACGTCTACCGGATTTCATGCAGATTTATCGAATGAATTTCAAGATGGAGGAAGCGCGCAAAGTTCCGGAACGAAACGAGATCAGTCTTTGAAATTTTCGCGCGTTTCGCGCAACTTCAGAGCACTTCATTCGATTTGATTCCGCCGTGCGGGTCATTTAAACAGCTTTCATTATACGATGGATGAAAATGTACCCACGAGTCGTATAGCCGAATTCATCCTCCTCCTCCGGGTCCGCCTTTATTTCTTCGGCCGAGCGCTTGACGTTGCCAGCACTTCGCCTCGATATCTGAAAATAAACTCTTTCTTCCGACAAGAATCCTAGATAAACTCGGGTGTACGAGTCTGTTTTCATGAATTTTTTAAAAGCGAATAACATAACCTCAAATAAGATAACCTCAAAAATTTCAATCGACGCGAGTATTTTGTCGGCTTTGAAACAATGAATGCAACGTGACTTTTCGGGCGTTTGTGAAAGAGTTCAACGTTAGTGCAAGATTTTTCTGTTTTTCTTTTTACATTTCCAACCGTTTTTGAAAATTCGACGAAAAAAGCGAACCGCGGCTATGTTCAGCTTTATCGGCATACAACGAAAATGTCCAAAACACTCACCTCCATTCCTGCCTTTGTATACACGTTTCCTTCGAGGTGCCTCTCGTCTTCATCTTCCGAGCTTTCGTCGGACGAGTATTTCGCCTTCGGGGCTGCTGAAGAATTTTGCGCAGCCTTTTTGGCATCTCCGTTATCCCCATCGTGAGATTTGGCATTTGGTTGAGATGCCTGTCTAGGTGGTGATCTGACAGCGAATGCGTTTGTTACATACACGTTGCTTACCGAGAAAAATGAAAACAATGATCAATCCGGCGTCACCTTGTGTTTTTGTCAAGGTCGTGCTGGGATTCGGTAATAACTGCCAAATTTTCACTCGTTCGCTTCGTACCCTTTCGCCTCAAGCTGTTGCCGTCACGAACCGTGCCTCTTTCCTGTCGGATAATTACGAGTCTTCAATGAACAGACGAGTTTTCTTCCGGCAAAAAGAGCCTCAGAGCTCGAGTAAACGTTTGGTGCATGAGAAGAATTTCAAAAAGTTTATTTTTTCCCGAAAGTTGCAATACAACGCACTTGGGGAAGTCCCGGTGGGTCTCGAACATTCGACTCATCCATCGAAGCCCCTGAAGACTTTGTTTTGTCGCGTATAGACCCCGAACGACCGTCATTAAGCATCCGGTGGTCGGCATTTCTCGATTTTCGTCGATTTGGAATCGTGGCTGTATCTTCCGCTCCCTACAAAAAAAAGTTATAAAATCGTTGAGGTCGTATTTCGAATCTGCATTTACCGACGGATGATAAATAACAAAAAATGGGGAATCCCACATGGCGAATGCAGATTCGAAAAGCAGCCCGATATAGATGAAGTTAGTGACCTTGAAAACCGGCAGGTGCTTATTTTCGTGGCAATCGAAATATTTTTGAAATCCTCATCGAATCGATCATTCGCACGAAATGATGTATTTTCGTTGACAACGAGAGTGATCGTTGATGAAAGACGCTAAGAATAACGAGGTGGTGAGGATACTCACGAAATATTCCAAGGACTGTACAAGAAGATGGACCGGGTCACCCGCTATCTGAATCAATTCCACCGCACGCTCGTGGCTACTGTTTCCTAATTTCATGCCATCCACCTCGATAATCCGATCTCCAGGCTTGAGGAAGGGAATAAAAAATACGTTGATCGCGAATATATTAAAGTTGCATCTGGGACGCCATTTTGATTTCCAAAGTTGATTGGCAATACTTCGTCCAATTCATGCTTTGACGAATAATAGATTACCATCAGTACGGATAATAAATTGAAGCATGAATCTTTACCTTCAATCTGTTCGTTCTGTCAGCAGGACTGTCAGGCGTGATGTGTTTTATAAATATGCCGGAAATGTTTTCATATTTTCCAGCAACACCGTTGTACACATCAACCTGTTGTAACCAGCCGCAGTGGAATAATAAAAAACAAAAAAAGCCTGTTTAATTAATCGGATTTTAACAACGTGTAATATTACAAAAATGTAAATGAAAATTTGGAGATAAGGTAGGCCACGTTAGCCGAATAAATCGGTAATGATGCATTTTTTATTCTATTCGTGTAACACAGTTTTTGGAAGAGAAATATTTTTTAGAATTGAAAAACGTACAGACAGACGGAGTGCATTTTACAAGAGATACAGGACCAAGCATGAAAATTGTCAACTTGATCACTCACGTTGCCTCCAACGATGCTGAGACCGAGACTACTTCCGGCCCGTCTGTTGATGACAACCCCTCGCTCGGGACCCCAATGTTTCTTCCTGTTCTCGTCGCTTCCGCCGTCTGACCGGCTGACCGTCATCTTGTGAGTCCGTAAAAGATACTTTTCGCCAGTAAAACAAGTAGTGGTACTTTGCAATTGCTTCAAGAGCTCTGCAAATCGTAGAATCGTAAAACGATGTTGGATCGAATTATTTTTTCCATGTTGTTGATAATCGATCAATTTTACAAGGCAACCTGGTACCAACGATGGGCTGTTTTGGTCTTTCAATAAACATGTGTTCTTTACAAATTCAAACGATATTTTTGCAAATGGAAATCTTTGAGGAATGTCGTATCAATGTTAACGTTAAATTATTAACGTACAACTCGTGCATTCCATTAATAAAAGTAACTAAAAAAGAAATATTCTTACGTCCGTTACTCACGTCCCTTCTAGTGTGTTTTGCCACCTATTTTCCAATCTGGGTTCACGAGAGGTTTCATAGCTGATGTGTTGATTCTTCACGCTTCATGGCGGTGTAAATTCTCCACTTGAACGTTTCTGATAATGTCGTTAATTAATCGTAGTTGCAGCATGGATATCAACGTTTTCGAGATGATTTACGATGGTTCATGGACTACATGTTTCCTTGGCAGGTGCTCAGCGTCCTAATGAAATATCAATAAATTATTTAGCACCTGTTACGTAACCTCCGTAACTTGGTAACTTCGTGCATCAGTGGGACAATTTTTCTAGCTAATCGCTCAATTATTGTGGCATATATAAATGTACAGTGAGCCTTTCGGGACTATTGGATACTTGTCAGAAAAATATCGGTAAGACACGATCACACGCTAAATTCACAAAAAAGACAAAAGCGTCACTTTCCGCAGCTCCTGTATCATCAAACGCAGTAAAGGTTTTTTTTCCAGCACCAACGTGATCCATGAAGGTCGTTTGAAGGTCAATCCCGTTTTTTTGTCTTTTTCATCAAGACCAACAGTACGTATTCGTGTTTTACATAAAAAGATGATGAATTTTTACGCGAAACGGTCTTTTACAAAATGCACAAAATGTTTTTCGATTATTCAAACACTTTATGAGTACGAAACTTGTTTCTACCTATCAGTATTTTGATTTTGTTACTGTAAAATTGAGTGTTTCCCGGAGGCGGTGAATCCCGACGTGTTTCCTTCCGGGTGTCGAATCCATCGGACGAATCAGGGGAAGATCGTTTCGCTTGTTCGAGTTTGCATTTTCGAAATTTTTTTCAGCATGATAATTTTTGTTTTCTCTCACAACCTAACCTTCCTGACGAAAGCCGGACTTTTTTTTTGTTCTCAAAGAGCCTCCGAAGTCCCGTTCAAAAATCAGCCCCCGATCCATCCCATCATATTCACCGGAAGTCGAACGCGAAGGGGTGGCTGACCGTCACCCTGCGGTGTATCACGTCTGTACCATTTTTAAACCGGAAACAGAACGATAGCGGATGTGGAATAAATATATTTTCGTGTCGAATTTTGAACTTGGTACCCGCGAAATCGTAATTATCGCGCCGATTGACTTTTTCCTAAGGCGCGAGTTTTCGCGAGTGGACAAATGAAAAAGTGGAAAAAAATGCAGATCGTGCTCTCGCAAAAACACTTTTTAGTCCGTCATTTGGTCGCGGTGTATCGAAAAACTTTGAGCCTCCGTTATTCAAGGGAAAATGGAACCATCCATGGACGATTCACCACAAATTCGCGATTGACCGACCACACGATCATCGGAGTTATCCCAAGCGTTCCGCTGCGACTTTACCTGCAAACAATTGCCCGCGGAAATTTCCCCCGTCGAGTTAACCGTAGATTTTCCTTTCGAATTAGTCTAAGCCGGCGAATCTAATTACGGCTTCCGTACAAAGATGCCGTAATAGTGTATGCGCTGCTGGCGATCGATAAGGAACCGTAAGGCTTGCAATTCTCCGTCTTTGTCTATTCAGCACCGTTAAAGTATCGATATATCACAATCTACAGGGTGTCCCGGAGTTGACTGTCGATAACTCGGAGTCAACCCCTTAAGGCCAACACCGCGGTAAATTAAAATCAAAAACGACTCTTTTTTTGCTTCGAACCGTCCAGAAAATGGAACTTAAGGGTACGAACGCGTGAGTTTTGGAGCAAAGTCAGCGAGAACGGGAGGTTTTTTTCGTTTTCGTCGTGTTTGGGTAAATTTAAAAAAAACGACTCTTTTTTTGCTTCGAACCGTCCAGAAAATGGAACTTAAGGGTACGAACGCGTGAGTTTTGGAGCAAAGTCAGCGAGAACGGGAGGTTTTTTTCGTTTTCGTTGTGTTTGGGTAAATTAAAAAAAAAACGACTCTTTTTTTGCTTCGAACCGTCCAGAAAATGGAACTTAAGGGTACGAACGCGTGAGTTTTGGAGCAAAGTAAGCGAGAACGGGAGGTTTTTTTCGTTTTCGTTGTGTTTGGGTAAATTTAAAAAAAACGACTCTTTTTTTGCTTCGAACCGTCCAGAAAATGGAACTTAAGGGTACGAACGCGTGAGTTTTGGAGCAAAGTCAGCGAGAACGGGAGGTTTTTTTCGTTTTCGTTGTGTTTGGGTAAATTTAAAAAAAACGACTCTTTTTTTGCTTCGAACCGTCCAGAAAATGGAACTTAAGGGTACGAACGCGTGAGTTTTGGAGCAAAGTCAGCGAGAACGGGAGGTTTTTTTCGTTTTCGTTGTGTTTGGGTAAATTAAAAAAAAAACGACTCTTTTTTTGCTTCGAACCGTCCAGAAAATGGAACTTAAGGGTACGAACGCGTGAGTTTTGGAGCAAAGTCAGCGAGAACGGGAGGTTTTTTTCGTTTTCGTTGTGTTTGGGTAAATTAAAAAAAAAACGACTCTTTTTTTGCTTCGAACCGTCCAGAAAATGGAACTTAAGGGTACGAACGCGTGAGTTTTGGAGCAAAGTAAGCGAGAACGGGAGGTTTTTTTCGTTTTCGTTGTGTTTGGGTAAATTTAAAAAAAACGACTCTTTTTTTGCTTCGAACCGTCCAGAAAATGGAACTTAAGGGTACGAACGCGTGAGTTTTGGAGCAAAGTCAGCGAGAACGGGAGGTTTTTTTCGTTTTCGTTGTGTTTGGGTAAATTTAAAAAAAACGACTCTTTTTTTGCTTCGAACCGTCCAGAAAATGGAACTTAAGGGTACGAACGCGTGAGTTTTGGAGCAAAGTCAGCGAGAACGGGAGGTTTTTTTCGTTTTCGTTGTGTTTGGGTAAATTTAAAAAAAACGACTCTTTTTTTGCTTCGAACCGTCCAGAAAATGGAACTTAAGGGTACGAACGCGTGAGTTTTGGAGCAAAGTCAGCGAGAACGGGAGGTTTTTTTCGTTTTCGTTGTGTTTGGGTAAATTAAAAAAAAAACGACTCTTTTTTTGCTTCGAACCGTCCAGAAAATGGAACTTAAGGGTACGAACGCGTGAGTTTTGGAGCAAAGTCAGCGAGAACGGGAGGTTTTTTTCGTTTTCGTTGTGTTTGGGTAAATTTAAAAAAAAACGACTCTTTTTTTGCTTCGAACCGTCCAGAAAATGGAACTTAAGGGTACGAACGCGTGAGTTTTGGAGCAAAGTAAGCGAGAACGGGAGGTTTTTTTCGTTTTCGTTGTGTTTGGGTAAATTTAAAAAAAACGACTCTTTTTTTGCTTCGAACCGTCCAGAAAATGGAACTTAAGGGTACGAACGCGTGAGTTTTGGAGCAAAGTCAGCGAGAACGGGAGGTTTTTTTCGTTTTCGTTGTGTTTGGGTAAATTTAAAAAAAACGACTCTTTTTTTGCTTCGAACCGTCCAGAAAATGGAACTTAAGGGTACGAACGCGTGAGTTTTGGAGCAAAGTCAGCGAGAACGGGAGGTTTTTTTCGTTTTCGTTGTGTTTGGGTAAATTTAAAAAAAACGACTCTTTTTTTGCTTCGAACCGTCCAGAAAATGGAACTTAAGGGTACGAACGCGTGAGTTTTGGAGCAAAGTCAGCGAGAACGGGAGGTTTTTTTCGTTTTCGTTGTGTTTGGGTAAATTAAAAAAAAAACGACTCTTTTTTTGCTTCGAACCGTCCAGAAAATGGAACTTAAGGGTACGAACGCGTGAGTTTTGGAGCAAAGTCAGCGAGAACGGGAGGTTTTTTTCGTTTTCGTTGTGTTTGGGTAAATTTAAAAAAAAACGACTCTTTTTTTGCTTCGAACCGTCCAGAAAATGGAACTTAAGGGTACGAACGCGTGAGTTTTGGAGCAAAGTAAGCGAGAACGGGAGGTTTTTTTCGTTTTCGTTGTGTTTGGGTAAATTTAAAAAAAACGACTCTTTTTTTGCTTCGAACCGTCCAGAAAATGGAACTTAAGGGTACGAACGCGTGAGTTTTGGAGCAAAGTCAGCGAGAACGGGAGGTTTTTTTCGTTTTCGTTGTGTTTGGGTAAATTAAAAAAAAAACGACTCTTTTTTTGCTTCGAACCGTCCAGAAAATGGAACTTAAGGGTACGAACGCGTGAGTTTTGGAGCAAAGTCAGCGAGAACGGGAGGTTTTTTTCGTTTTCGTTGTGTTTGGGTAAATTTAAAAAAAAACGACTCTTTTTTTGCTTCGAACCGTCCAGAAAATGGAACTTAAGGGTACGAACGCGTGAGTTTTGGAGCAAAGTAAGCGAGAACGGGAGGTTTTTTTCGTTTTCGTTGTGTTTGGGTAAATTTAAAAAAAACGACTCTTTTTTTGCTTCGAACCGTCCAGAAAATGGAACTTAAGGGTACGAACGCGTGAGTTTTGGAGCAAAGTAAGCGAGAACGGGAGGTTTTTTTCGTTTTCGTTGTGTTTGGGTAAATTTAAAAAAAACGACTCTTTTTTTGCTTCGAACCGTCCAGAAAATGGAACTTAAGGGTACGAACGCGTGAGTTTTGGAGCAAAGTCAGCGAGAACGGGAGGTTTTTTTCGTTTTCGTTGTGTTTGGGTAAATTTAAAAAAAACGACTCTTTTTTTGCTTCGAACCGTCCAGAAAATGGAACTTAAGGGTACGAACGCGTGAGTTTTGGAGCAAAGTCAGCGAGAACGGGAGGTTTTTTTCGTTTTCGTTGTGTTTGGGTAAATTTAAAAAAAACGACTCTTTTTTTGCTTCGAACCGTCCAGAAAATGGAACTTAAGGGTACGAACGCGTGAGTTTTGGAGCAAAGTCAGCGAGAACGGGAGGTTTTTTTCGTTTTCGTTGTGTTTGGGTAAATTTAAAAAAAACGACTCTTTTTTTGCTTCGAACCGTCCAGAAAATGGAACTTAAGGGTACGAACGCGTGAGTTTTGGAGCAAAGTCAGCGAGAACGGGAGGTTTTTTTCGTTTTCGTTGTGTTTGGGTAAATTAAAAAAAAAACGACTCTTTTTTTGCTTCGAACCGTCCAGAAAATGGAACTTAAGGGTACGAACGCGTGAGTTTTGGAGCAAAGTCAGCGAGAACGGGAGGTTTTTTTCGTTTTCGTTGTGTTTGGGTAAATTTAAAAAAAAACGACTCTTTTTTTGCTTCGAACCGTCCAGAAAATGGAACTTAAGGGTACGAACGCGTGAGTTTTGGAGCAAAGTAAGCGAGAACGGGAGGTTTTTTTCGTTTTCGTTGTGTTTGGGTAAATTTAAAAAAAACGACTCTTTTTTTGCTTCGAACCGTCCAGAAAATGGAACTTAAGGGTACGAACGCGTGAGTTTTGGAGCAAAGTCAGCGAGAACGGGAGGTTTTTTTCGTTTTCGTTGTGTTTGGGTAAATTTAAAAAAAACGACTCTTTTTTTGCTTCGAACCGTCCAGAAAATGGAACTTAAGGGTACGAACGCGTGAGTTTTGGAGCAAAGTCAGCGAGAACGGGAGGTTTTTTTCGTTTTCGTTGTGTTTGGGTAAATTTAAAAAAAACGACTCTTTTTTTGCTTCGAACCGTCCAGAAAATGGAACTTAAGGGTACGAACGCGTGAGTTTTGGAGCAAAGTCAGCGAGAACGGGAGGTTTTTTTCGTTTTCGTTGTGTTTGGGTAAATTAAAAAAAAAACGACTCTTTTTTTGCTTCGAACCGTCCAGAAAATGGAACTTAAGGGTACGAACGCGTGAGTTTTGGAGCAAAGTCAGCGAGAACGGGAGGTTTTTTTCGTTTTCGTTGTGTTTGGGTAAATTTAAAAAAAAACGACTCTTTTTTTGCTTCGAACCGTCCAGAAAATGGAACTTAAGGGTACGAACGCGTGAGTTTTGGAGCAAAGTAAGCGAGAACGGGAGGTTTTTTTCGTTTTCGTTGTGTTTGGGTAAATTTAAAAAAAACGACTCTTTTTTTGCTTCGAACCGTCCAGAAAATGGAACTTAAGGGTACGAACGCGTGAGTTTTGGAGCAAAGTCAGCGAGAACGGGAGGTTTTTTTCGTTTTCGTTGTGTTTGGGTAAATTAAAAAAAAAACGACTCTTTTTTTGCTTCGAACCGTCCAGAAAATGGAACTTAAGGGTACGAACGCGTGAGTTTTGGAGCAAAGTCAGCGAGAACGGGAGGTTTTTTTCGTTTTCGTTGTGTTTGGGTAAATTTAAAAAAAAACGACTCTTTTTTTGCTTCGAACCGTCCAGAAAATGGAACTTAAGGGTACGAACGCGTGAGTTTTGGAGCAAAGTAAGCGAGAACGGGAGGTTTTTTTCGTTTTCGTTGTGTTTGGGTAAATTTAAAAAAAACGACTCTTTTTTTGCTTCGAACCGTCCAGAAAATGGAACT
Organism: Heteropelma amictum; assembly: GCA_959613375.1. Classification (NCBI taxonomy): domain Eukaryota; kingdom Metazoa; phylum Arthropoda; class Insecta; order Hymenoptera; family Ichneumonidae; genus Heteropelma; species Heteropelma amictum. The sequence goes on along the minus strand of OY390721.1, from coordinate 4,095,849 downwards.
TAAGGGTACGAACGCGTGAGTTTTGGAGCAAAGTAAGCGAGAACGGGAGGTTTTTTTCGTTTTCGTTGTGTTTGGGTAAATTTAAAAAAAACGACTCTTTTTTTGCTTCGAACCGTCCAGAAAATGGAACTTAAGGGTACGAACGCGTGAGTTTTGGAGCAAAGTCAGCGAGAACGGGAGGTTTTTTTCGTTTTCGTTGTGTTTGGGTAAATTTAAAAAAAACGACTCTTTTTTTGCTTCGAACCGTCCAGAAAATGGAACTTAAGGGTACGAACGCGTGAGTTTTGGAGCAAAGTCAGCGAGAACGGGAGGTTTTTTTCGTTTTCGTTGTGTTTGGGTAAATTTAAAAAAAACGACTCTTTTTTTGCTTCGAACCGTCCAGAAAATGGAACTTAAGGGTACGAACGCGTGAGTTTTGGAGCAAAGTCAGCGAGAACGGGAGGTTTTTTTCGTTTTCGTTGTGTTTGGGTAAATTTAAAAAAAACGACTCTTTTTTTGCTTCGAACCGTCCAGAAAATGGAACTTAAGGGTACGAACGCGTGAGTTTTGGAGCAAAGTCAGCGAGAACGGGAGGTTTTTTTCGTTTTCGTTGTGTTTGGGTAAATTAAAAAAAAAACGACTCTTTTTTTGCTTCGAACCGTCCAGAAAATGGAACTTAAGGGTACGAACGCGTGAGTTTTGGAGCAAAGTCAGCGAGAACGGGAGGTTTTTTTCGTTTTCGTTGTGTTTGGGTAAATTTAAAAAAAAACGACTCTTTTTTTGCTTCGAACCGTCCAGAAAATGGAACTTAAGGGTACGAACGCGTGAGTTTTGGAGCAAAGTAAGCGAGAACGGGAGGTTTTTTTCGTTTTCGTTGTGTTTGGGTAAATTTAAAAAAAACGACTCTTTTTTTGCTTCGAACCGTCCAGAAAATGGAACTTAAGGGTACGAACGCGTGAGTTTTGGAGCAAAGTCAGCGAGAACGGGAGGTTTTTTTCGTTTTCGTTGTGTTTGGGTAAATTTAAAAAAAACGACTCTTTTTTTGCTTCGAACCGTCCAGAAAATGGAACTTAAGGGTACGAACGCGTGAGTTTTGGAGCAAAGTCAGCGAGAACGGGAGGTTTTTTTCGTTTTCGTTGTGTTTGGGTAAATTAAAAAAAAAACGACTCTTTTTTTGCTTCGAACCGTCCAGAAAATGGAACTTAAGGGTACGAACGCGTGAGTTTTGGAGCAAAGTCAGCGAGAACGGGAGGTTTTTTTCGTTTTCGTTGTGTTTGGGTAAATTTAAAAAAAAACGACTCTTTTTTTGCTTCGAACCGTCCAGAAAATGGAACTTAAGGGTACGAACGCGTGAGTTTTGGAGCAAAGTAAGCGAGAACGGGAGGTTTTTTTCGTTTTCGTTGTGTTTGGGTAAATTTAAAAAAAACGACTCTTTTTTTGCTTCGAACCGTCCAGAAAATGGAACTTAAGGGTACGAACGCGTGAGTTTTGGAGCAAAGTCAGCGAGAACGGGAGGTTTTTTTCGTTTTCGTTGTGTTTGGGTAAATTTAAAAAAAACGACTCTTTTTTTGCTTCGAACCGTCCAGAAAATGGAACTTAAGGGTACGAACGCGTGAGTTTTGGAGCAAAGTCAGCGAGAACGGGAGGTTTTTTTCGTTTTCGTTGTGTTTGGGTAAATTAAAAAAAAAACGACTCTTTTTTTGCTTCGAACCGTCCAGAAAATGGAACTTAAGGGTACGAACGCGTGAGTTTTGGAGCAAAGTCAGCGAGAACGGGAGGTTTTTTTCGTTTTCGTTGTGTTTGGGTAAATTTAAAAAAAAACGACTCTTTTTTTGCTTCGAACCGTCCAGAAAATGGAACTTAAGGGTACGAACGCGTGAGTTTTGGAGCAAAGTAAGCGAGAACGGGAGGTTTTTTTCGTTTTCGTTGTGTTTGGGTAAATTTAAAAAAAACGACTCTTTTTTTGCTTCGAACCGTCCAGAAAATGGAACTTAAGGGTACGAACGCGTGAGTTTTGGAGCAAAGTCAGCGAGAACGGGAGGTTTTTTTCGTTTTCGTTGTGTTTGGGTAAATTTAAAAAAAACGACTCTTTTTTTGCTTCGAACCGTCCAGAAAATGGAACTTAAGGGTACGAACGCGTGAGTTTTGGAGCAAAGTCAGCGAGAACGGGAGGTTTTTTTCGTTTTCGTTGTGTTTGGGTAAATTAAAAAAAAAACGACTCTTTTTTTGCTTCGAACCGTCCAGAAAATGGAACTTAAGGGTACGAACGCGTGAGTTTTGGAGCAAAGTCAGCGAGAACGGGAGGTTTTTTTCGTTTTCGTTGTGTTTGGGTAAATTTAAAAAAAAACGACTCTTTTTTTGCTTCGAACCGTCCAGAAAATGGAACTTAAGGGTACGAACGCGTGAGTTTTGGAGCAAAGTAAGCGAGAACGGGAGGTTTTTTTCGTTTTCGTTGTGTTTGGGTAAATTTAAAAAAAACGACTCTTTTTTTGCTTCGAACCGTCCAGAAAATGGAACTTAAGGGTACGAACGCGTGAGTTTTGGAGCAAAGTCAGCGAGAACGGGAGGTTTTTTTCGTTTTCGTTGTGTTTGGGTAAATTTAAAAAAAACGACTCTTTTTTTGCTTCGAACCGTCCAGAAAATGGAACTTAAGGGTACGAACGCGTGAGTTTTGGAGCAAAGTCAGCGAGAACGGGAGGTTTTTTTCGTTTTCGTTGTGTTTGGGTAAATTTAAAAAAAACGACTCTTTTTTTGCTTCGAACCGTCCAGAAAATGGAACTTAAGGGTACGAACGCGTGAGTTTTGGAGCAAAGTCAGCGAGAACGGGAGGTTTTTTTCGTTTTCGTTGTGTTTGGGTAAATTTAAAAAAAACGACTCTTTTTTTGCTTCGAACCGTCCAGAAAATGGAACTTAAGGGTACGAACGCGTGAGTTTTGGAGCAAAGTCAGCGAGAACGGGAGGTTTTTTTCGTTTTCGTTGTGTTTGGGTAAATTAAAAAAAAACGACTCTTTTTTTGCTTCGAACCGTCCAGAAAATGGAACTTAAGGGTACGAACGCGTGAGTTTTGGAGCAAAGTAAGCGAGAACGGGAGGTTTTTTTCGTTTTCGTCGTGTTTGGGTAAATTTAAAAAAAACGACTCTTTTTTTGCTTCGAACCGTCCAGAAAATGGAACTTAAGGGTACGAGCGCGTGAGTTTTGGAGCAAAGTAAGCGAGAACGGGAGGTTTTTTTCGTTTTCGTTGTGTTTGGGTAAATTAAAAAAAAACGACTCTTTTTTTGCTTCGAACCGTCCAGAAAATGGAACTTAAGGGTACGAACGCGTGAGTTTTGGAGCAAAGTAAGCGAGAACGGGAGGTTTTTTTCGTTTTCGTCGTGTTTGGGTAAATTAAAAAAAAACGACTCTTTTTTTGCTTCGAACCGTCCAGAAAATGGAACTTAAGGGTACGAGCGCGTGAGTTTTGGAGCAAAGTAAGCGAGAACGGGAGGTTTTTTTCGTTTTCGTTGTCCAGCGATGTTTTTATTTCGACACGGTTTTAAAGCTAAATCGCGAAAAACGGAGGGTGAAAATTTCAAGTCGGTGGATTTTGAAGGAATTTTGGATTCGACAGCGTCCGATTGGCTGAAACTTCGACGATTAACGACTCGGGATGGTTTGGTCCTGACGAAAAGTAAATCGAAACTCGGAATTTCATCACGAAATTATTGGCATCGAAATCCGAGACACCTTGGGCATAAATTTTGCAACGCATCACGATTCGGAGAGCGGTTACGTTTATTTCGAAGTTTATCTCGTGTTGTATGATTTAAATTGTAATCTCTTCTGTGTTTCGTGCTTGGCAACATTTTACGTTGCGGAAATAAAAAATCGAGCTACGCGACGACGCAGGAAGCTCCGCGACGATGCAGGAAGTGAGAAAAAAATATCCAACTCGATCTTTTTGTACCTCCGCGAGATACGCATTTTTTCGTACGCTTCCCTGATTATTTTCACATTTTTTCTCCCATTTTTTGCAATGCGTCAAAAAAAAAAACAACCGCGCTTACCGAAATGTCACGATAACAACGCGCGGTGATTTTTTTCAAGTATTCTGAAGAATATTCTTCCCTTCATTCTTCCATCTTTCGACTTTGACGAGAATTTGTATTTTTTTTTTTCGATTTGTCAAAATCGATTTTGAAAAATCGGTCGTTGATCGCAATGCCAAATTTTGCAGATTTTCAAAAAGCTATCTGCTTTTTAATCACAGCCACAGCTTTGTTCTTGGCGATAATTTCATCAAAGTCGTGAGTGTAAAATTAATGACGCGATGAAAAATCGAATTAACCGATCACATCTTTTATCGAATCCGACCTCAATACGCGTACGGTAAAGTACTTAAATCATTGTTTGCCATTGTTGCGTCGATCCATCCGCGAGCACCCGCCACATTCGCGTACACCCCGGGAATCCCCGTGTCGCCGCAGCCGATACCCCAGGCTACGATACCAACTTGGACATACCGATAGGGGTCGCTCCGCAGCGGGCAGACCAGAGGACTTCCGCCGTCGCCCTGTGCACGAAAAAACACACGTGTGCGGTAAAATTCGCGTTTTAGAAAAAAAAACAACATTTTGGGAAGAAAAAAGTTGAAATATCGAGCGAAACTCTCGGACCATCCATGTTTCGCTTGATCGACGGATTATTTTCTTTCTATTCTTTTATGAAATAAATTTTCATATTTAACAGCCTTAAGAATTTTCACGCGGCTAATTATTAAAAAAGAAAAAGACTATTTCTTCCAGCACAGACTTTTCCAACTATCGGTATTCAAAAACAAATACAAAAAATAGAAATACATGTATTCTTAGAGCTTTTTTGAAAAATAACTCAAAACGGTGCTCTATCCTATGTTTGCGAAATTTTTTCCACGCGATTTTCAGAGGATATTTTCCGTATCACCTTGCAAGTGTCTCTGCCGGGTTCGCCACCTGCGCAGATAAAACTGTAACTTAGAACGAAGTAACGACCAAGACGAGTATTCCGTAGAGTATTCTGGCACGCGTCTCGAGGAACAACCGGAAGTTGAACCTTCTTCAGAATCACTTGATAACGACCCTCTTGACCTAAAAACGGCAGCCATCTTGAAAATGCAATTTAATCGTTGATTTCTCGAATTGCGAGATAATTATTTTCAAATTTTTTTCGAGATTGTGAATTTTCCAGACTAGGGAAGAGCGTCGAGTTGTAGGTTCGTGTAAAAGGCATTTTTTTGTTTGTTTTATCGCGAAATTTTGTAATTTACAAATTTTCACTGTCAAAAATCGATTGTTTATGTTGCAATTACTCACCGAAATCGTTTTTTCCCCAACCACTGGCGAAACATCGCGACCCGTCGACGCGATCGTCTTCTCGGGGCAGGCAGACGGTGGCGACGTTTTCGGCGATGTCGACGGGACGCTTGAGAATTAAAATGGCAAAGTCGTCGCTCAGGGTTGCCGGGTTGAATTTTTCGTGAACAACGACTTTGCTGACGTCTCTGTCCTGATGAGGATAAATTTCGGTCGTTATCTGAGTGTCCCATTCACCGGCACGAACTATCCACTGGTTGGTCCTTTTCCTGTTGAATAATCACAGTATTATTAAGCACGATAGGAAGCCTCTTTCGCGCATTGAAAAATGGAGCCTGGAACCGCGCTCGTGGACCAATCGAGTTTTATATCCGGAAATCACACCTCCTCCTCCGCATACCAAATTGTCGTAATTAATCTCCGAATACCTTTTCTTGATTCCCGCAGCCTCCCGCATGTTTCCCCGACGAAACGTCGTCTCAGAAAAAAATATCATAGAATTTTTTTAAAACAAGACGATTGACAAAAAATTGCAGAATTTTCGACATCGGTGCCTGCATTTCTTCAACGATTTTGTTGATAATTCCAAAATTAGTTTTATGGTACTATTATTCATTGAACTTGTAGGCGAAATCTCAAAAAAACATGATGTTCCTCGGAATGTTTTGCAACATTTAAGGGCTCACGTGGATTTCGAAGCCAACAAAAGCATCTTTTTTTTCTCGATTTTTCTTTTTATAAATTATACACGAATTACTTTTTTCAAAATGTTAAATACATCAAAGAGTATATTATTTCAACCGCATTTCGAAATAATTGTCGAAATGTCAGCTTTCAATGTATTTTACATTCGAAATGAAAGAATTTACGTACAGCGTGAAAAAATTTTGAGAAAACATGTTTTTTTGGCTTTGAAACGTGCGTCCAAAAATAGTGTGCGGTTCGAGGGTTGATGCGAAAAATCCTATTTACCGAAGGACGCAATGAGCGGCAGTAAGCACAGCTCGACTGTGGATAAGAGCACCGCCGCAGCGATAAGTGCTGCGAACATCACCCGAGCTTTGTTTATAACTTATTTTTCTCTCCAGTATCGCAACCATCCATGGAAATTCCCCAAACTGTGCCTCGTTATTTTTGTCGCCGGTTATTCTGAAACCTACGCCATTCTCATGCCGCCTTCCGCAACCATTTTGCAATGCAGGCGGAGGAGTTACCCTGTTCGCCGCGTTCAATATACTCAAAGGTTGACAACAAACATCCAGGTAACTTTCGCACAAATCAGGGTCCCTGAAAAACGACAATTTTTTCGAATTATTTGCATGGATTTTCTATGAGTCAAGGTCAACTATCGTAAAAATCAATAATTGTAACAATTTCCGGTTTTGTTTATGTTTGTTTTACGATAAATCCAAAGATTCAATGACCTTGAACGATCAAACGCTCTTTAGACGGCTTTCGAGTAAAATCACTCACGATGGTCGCGCTTGTTGGTTCACGTGGCCAAAACCGGATCTTATGTCGATGAGTCCGATGCCATTGTCAATGATCGTTCCATTTTCGCATTGATAATACGGAACGCATGTGCATTTAACTACTTGGCGGGTATTGTCAAGGTCAATAGAGTCGCGGATGGTACCGCTGCCGTCCATCTTATTTTCCCGTTGGATCGGGTTAACATCGTCGTGAAACACTTGTTTGACCAAGTGCACCGCGCTTCGGGGTACTGAGGTCGTCGTCAAACTGCCATCCGGAGCTTTATCCGCGGTGTCGAAAAAGCCATCGATCGCATTGACATAATCGATCGGCTGCTGCTGTCGCTGTACCGCTCCGAGACACAAACCGCTCAATATCAAGCCCCGTACCACACTCTGCTTCCACATCTCGTTCAATTTTGTTCTCCAATCTAAGAAATACTCTGCACATCAACGTAAAAAGTTTTCGATAAAACCATAGACGGATTATCACTCGGTTTGTCAAACACGAAAATGTAACTTGTGAGGAGACGGAACGATATTCAAAATGAGACAATGGTGGGCTCGTTCGAAACACTTTCCTCATATTTTCATTGTATTTGTCCGCTGAACAAAGGACGATTTGTCTTCTTGTAAATTATTGGTAAATACGCGTTTCTTGTAGCTCTTTTCTGAATTTACTGGTTTTGGACAACAGACGGGCAATTCAGAAAGGGCCTCGATTGAAACAAAATATCTTACCTTTTGTCAAAAGTGACAGATGACAATTACCCGCATTAAATGGAGTTTTATTCAGAATTTAACGAGTAATTAAGCATACACCGTCGTAGAAGGGAGCAAGAAATGTACTGGCCAGGCGTGTTTATCGAGATTCGATAGCCGAATGAAGCACTGAATTTACAAAATCGTCGAAATGGAAACGAAACTCGCCAGCATATCGATAAATCAATTAAACAAAGGTACGGTATTTCACGCGCATTGATCCGGTTACATCAAACAGAGTGCTTCCAGCTCTGATCGAGACCGCATTTATACGTGGTCTCGGCCAGAGACCGCTGGCGGGAGAGGGAACAGCGAATGCGCCGCGCGGCGGATGAAATGTTAACTACAACCGCGCAAGCCTCGCCAAGCCATTATCGCAGGCGTTCTCCAAATGTTAAACGACTTCGTTCACTTTTCTTGAATACGGATTAACTGGAAGACTTCGCGAACACTTTACGCGTATGCGGGAGAACTTTAAATTCGTTTAAAATTCGAAAACGAAACGTTTTTTGAGTACGTCCCGTTTGTTTTTTTCCAAACCACTCGTCGATGACTTTTTGGTGTCATTCTACAACCGTCTTTCCGTTTCGCTTCTCACAGAAAAAGAACAGTGCTTTTTTGCGTGAAGAAAGATCGACGATGCTTTTGACTCTGCCGAGACATTTGTCATTGTAAAGTGACAACAGAGTGAGGGTTGCGCGAGTGAGGTGGAGCGAGTGGGAGAAAGTTGGCCGCACTAGCGCCTCTGGTAGATTAAATTTGCAGATTTGCATCCCTGTCCGGCAACCTTTCGCAGGTGTCAGTCCGCAGGAGACCTTTGGCCCGTCAAGTGCTCCCGGAGCGCGAATAAAGTGCCGCTGAAAACGAAAACATCAAAGAGCGGAGATACAAGTGAGTATTTGTCGATTGGTATTTGTGTTATCTTTGAAAAAACAAAATAATCCCAAAGAGTATCCTACGGATACATGACAATTTGGAACATAATACATGCCAACAATCAAATCAATGCGAAAGGGACCTTGAAATAAGCTTTGTTCACGTTTTTGTTTCAGCATACATCGGCGCAGAGACGAAAGACATTTTTCGAAAAATGTCGCATGACTCTAGAGCTCTGTTGATCCATCTCTTATTTTTCTGCTCATCAATGGATATAATCGCGAGTTTGACGAGTACGAGCAGCCGTAATAGCGGTCTCTACGTGGACAACGGCCAAGATCAAACCGTAATTCATCGGCTAACGACGCAAAAGCAGAAAATGGCGCTGGAACGGGAGATATTGAAGCTTCTCGGGCTTCCGGAGAAGCCTAGAAACCCGAACGGCACAGCACCGTTGATGAAAAGATCAGCTCCCAACTTTTTGATAAACATTTACGAGAGTTCACTCGTCGGAAAGCACGAGAATCCTCCAAACATCAGTGAGGAATGGAGGAATTTTCATCTGACCGGTGTTGATTCGCGGACGGTAAATCAGAGTGACTCGATCGTAACGTTCTCGGCACAGCAGAAGCATCAAGGAGCCGGTGGCAAGCCTGACAGAGTGAAGAGAACATGGTTCGACGTTAGCGCCGCACCGGAAGAGGAACGTATGCTGTCGGCCGAGCTCAGGCTTTATCGAGGATCAAACGTAACGAATCGCAGGTATCGTGGACCTTTCGCGATCACGGTTTATCGCGTTTCACGCGGTAGCAGCGGTGAGAGATCGATGCAATTTGTCGATTCGGTCAACACAACGTCTGGACAAGTCGGCTGGATAACTCTGAACGTCACGGAATCGCTGGGTTACTGGTTGAACAATCCCGAAGACAACAGAGGCCTCTACTTGTCGGTGCGTTCGCTCGACGCTTCCTCCCACGAGACGAGACCGGAAGACATCGGTATCGTCGGATTCAAGGGCGACCCTGAGCTCCAGCCTTTCATGACGGGCTTTTTTGAGAGCACCAAGCTCACTCAGCTTCGGATCAAACCGTCGCTCGATGATTTTGACATCGATTTGAGTGGTTCTCGCAAACGCGAAACTTTGGACTTGCGCAATGAGATAAAAAATCGTTACGAGGGCGAATCGTACCGATCGACGCCAAAACCTTGCAGAATAAATACTTTATACGTGAGCTTCAAGGATCTGCAGTGGCAAGATTGGATAATAGCTCCCATGGGATACGATGCTTATTTTTGCGACGGAGAATGCAAGTTTCCTCTTAACGATCGTATGAACGCGACCAATCATGCGATTATTCAGGCTCGTGTTCATCTCAAGTATCCGACGAAAGTACCGAGACCCTGCTGTGCTCCGACGGAATTGTCCACGATTTCGGTTCTTTATTTTCACGACGAAAACAACGTTGTTTTGAAAAAATACAAAAATATGGCTGTCCGTGGCTGCGGATGCCAGTGACACTGAAATATCGTAGTTTTAATTGACTGGAAGAATGTTGTGACAATTTCGCGACGCTCCTGCCGATTTTCTGAGCAGTTTGAGAGTCATGCCGCAGAGTCTGACAGTTTCTCAAGGCTGAGATCTTCCTCCTCTTTTATTTTAATTTTTTTAAGTCTTTCGGCCTTTTGAGACACAACAAACACATCCGGCGTGAAATCATTATGCAATCATAAAAGCGAAATTTCTCGAAGAGGAATTGCAGGCATTTAAAGCGATATCGAGTCGGATTAATGAGTAAAACTAAAAGTGCAATATCATAGTTGCTACGATTATTGTATTTCGGAGGATTTATGTGCGATAATAAAACACTTGACTCGGTGAAAAATATAAATATTAATATTAGAAGAAAACGGAAAGACTGTACAATAATTGTGGGAGAAATAAATTATTGTTAATTAATTTTTTTCAAATCCCTCTTTCGTCATGATTTCTACCGACCTGCAGCTACCCCAAAAATATTCGTTTTTGTACACTGAAAAAAATCAACGACGATGTTAAAGCTCCGGAACTTGGCTCGTCAAAATGGAAAACGTCAGAATGTACGATTTCGGGTGTTGTAAACTTTTTTATCTCACTAGAGGAAAATATCGCCATTTTTGTGTTAAAATATGTCGATCGTGATGCCTTTTTGCACACAAAAAGCATCAGCATCGATTTCACAAAAATGTATCCGCACCATTCCGCTATCGAGATGTTTGTGCAAAAATAGAAAAATAACGAGGTAGATATGAGCCAAGAGCTAAGAAATGATGCGCGAGGAATTCACAATGATGATAAAAAAAGATTCATCGTGTTTCATCACTCACTTTCTAAGAAATGGGCGTCGAAAGTCCCAAAATCATCAAAAATGATAGTGCGGACGGCTACGTACATTTTTCGTCATTTTTTTCGTTGTGTTTTAGCTGCATTAATCGTGAGATATTCCAAGCGTGTTGCTTCGGAAAATGGAATATAACATTTTAGCGCAAGTTGCGATCGATTTTGAAGCTGAAGATCTTGTTATCTCCCAAAATTGCTGAATCTTGGTCACAAGGTTCTTCACGTTTTTTTCGACATCGAGGGTACAATTGAAAACCCTTGTTTATGGATTCTCACCCTAGGAGACGAAGATATTATACCTTTTTTGAGATGGAATTTGTTTCGTTTTGTGCTCTCCGTCCGGCCTGAAATATTTCATCAAAGATCTTTGCGAAATCCGCGTGTAACGGAGCTTCCTCCGGGCTTCCATGCTGATGATTTTGAATCTCCAGTGAGTGTACTTGTCTCTAATTTTTGTACGCCAGTTTCGAAGTTGTTTTTTTCTTCTGTCGGGAAGCGGGGGATAAATGGTCTCTCGATTCATCACATCGTGGTCGGTTTTGCTCGGAATATAGACAAAAAGTGGAGGCAACGTGCGAAGAATCAAGAGGGGATAGACGCAAGGCTATTTAACGGTGGAGGATCGGTAAGGAGAAGAGCACTTGGCGCGAGTACTGATAGATCTCTTCGAATCTTATGTGTTGATCGAGCGTCGTTCCGCAACTTTGGAAAACGTTTATTTCGTAAGTAAATGGTATTCATTTCCATGCCAGTAGCATCAGACGGTAATTAACATCGTTGTCGGAATTATAAGTATGTTGGAAACATTAAATTAAAAAATTCCTATTACCGTGACACGTGAATGACGTCTTCGGCAATGATCGGTTGATTTATGATCGAAACCAATGTGCGGGGTCGTAAAAGTTCCTTAGAATAGAAAATGCAGTGAAACATCGGAAATATACGCGCAGAAATTGCCGTCACAAGCGTTTTTGAGCTGCCGGAGAACGATCTTTTACCAAAAATTGAAAAGAAAAGTGAATGGTTCCGTGATTTTCGAAATTCGTCGCGTCGCATGTCCGCATGCCTTTGTACAACATTTTTAGCGTCGGGCCAACACCGTCCCACGACTAAAATGTGTGTTATCGTTGTCCACTATTGACCAGTTTTCGTAGCTGAAACCCAAAGAGGTCAGGTTTATAATCTGAATTCTCGAAACTTTTGCACTCTCGTTATCTTCGAGCCCGAGATAAAACGTGTGTCTACTTGCCTTTGGAGGGATTTGGCGACGATAATGGCGCCTTAAAAAAAAACGCCGAGCGAGAATTCTCTTACATTGTGATTTTTTGCGATTTTTATACTCCGACGCGTTTTATTTTTATAAAAATTTTGGCTCACGCGAGCGGAAAACTCGAAGGAAATCAGCCGACAGTGCGGGAATATCGTTGTACGGAAAACTCTGAGTCGAAGGGTAAAAACAGCGCGGGCTCGTCGCCAAAGAAATTTTATCGAGTGCCGGAAATTGTGATTTTTCAGCCGGTTGCAGGCTGACGTCAGGCGCTAGATCGATCTTCAAAAGCTACCATTGCAGACTTTTCTTCGTTCATTAACTTCCGCCAGAATACGACACGGTTGATCCAGCGCGAAGCCTCGTCTAAATTCTCACAAAACTATTGCAGTTTTGTGAGAATTTAGACGAAGCTACACTTCCGATTTCTGACGTTACAATTATTCAGCAGCGGACAATGTTTGTTATCATGAAAAATTCGTTGATGTACTCGTCTAAATCATCTTGGAACATGAATCGAAATTGTAGCAATGGACGAATATTTTAATTTTCTTTTTCATTTTCAAGACAATTTTGCGTCAACGTTTGTGTCGTGGATATTCGGCTGTTTTCTCTTTGGGGATTGAAAACATCGAAGCAGGATATTCTTTGGATGTATCATCGAAAACACGTGGTTTTGTGCACAGATATGTACAGCGTAAATTATGCGGAACCTGATTAATTGGAGGATCACATCGAGCATGATGCTGCAGCTCAGTGTGATGATGGGATTGATGCTGACTAGTTTGTGCCTCAGTGTGCGGCAGCAACAGCAACAGCCGATCAGTAGTGTCGATGAAAACGTCGAAACTGCAATTCAAGAAATTTTCGGAGATTTGAGGGCCACCTCGACACCAACTCCCATACCCGATAGCCTGTTCAATATGGTCATGCAAACTTTTTCGACCGGAACCAGTTCGCCCAAACCGGACGACAATAACGACAAGGACAGTCCCGTCCTTGACTCCCGTAATTTGGAAAATGCCGGTCAAGCCGTTGCCTGCAAATGCGTCCCGTATTATCAGTGCGAAAATGGAACGATCAATACCAGCGGTCACGGGCTCTTCAACCCAAGGGGTAATTTTGCCGACAAAGACGCGGGACCACCGCCATCGTGAGTGTTTTTCATTTTCCGATCTATTCAAGTTCGCCTTGACTCACACGAGTTTGACATGACATTCAGATTTTGCGAAAATACGCAACTTTTCAGCAGGAACAACCGCTCCCGAAAATTTTAACATAAATTTGGCTAAATTCGTGATGGGTACATTTTTCTTGACCTCCGTGGTGTCTTTTAGTGTCCTTTGAAATATCGCAAGCGAGCCAAGATTTCGTACAATTTTTCAAATCACAAATTACAATTTTTCAGAGTTTCCGTCAAGTGCGAAAGTGTCCGTGACGTTTGCTGTCGACTTTCGGATAACTCGAGCACCGAAAACCCGGTCACTTTGCCGCCAGTTCCGTCAAACAAGTGTGGACGTCGTAACGCGGATGGTGTGGACTTCGGGATGACAGCCAATGGCCCGACAAACAAGGCGAGATTCGGCGAGTTTCCATGGATGGTTGCGGTACTGAAGAAAAGCACGATCGGCACGCAAAGTCGGCGTCGATTTATCGCCGATTATCAGTGTAGCGGTGCTCTGATTCATGCTCAAGCTGTGCTCACCGCGGCGCACTGCCTCATTGGGTGAACAAGATTTTTGACTTTGATTTTTGACGAATACTCCGAAGGGATTCCGGAGGTCGATAATTGCGATGACGATTCAACAGATGGACAGCCTCCATGCTGGAAATTCGCGCTGGGGAATGGAACACCGAGGTGGAGACGGAAGTTCTTCCCAGTCAGGACAGGGACGTCGGCAAAATGGTCATTCACGAAAAATTCGATTCGTCAACCGGTGAAAACGACTTCGCCATTTTGGTTCTCAAGACTCCTGTCAATTTTGCACTCAATGTCGACACCGTGTGTCTACCGCGGCAGAACGATTCCTTTGACACGTCCCGATGTTTCGCCAGTGGCTGGGGACAGGACGTGCATGGTGAGAGCCTTCGTAATGCGAAAAGTCACGACCTTGACGAAAATCAATGATCTATCGTAACTTTGATTCAACAGAGGGTCGTTATCAAGCAGTATTGAAAAAAATCGAACTTCTGGTCGTTCCTCACGACATGTGCCAGAATTTCCTGAGACATTCCCTCCTCGGTCGTCACTTCGTTTTGAGCTCTAGTTTCATCTGTGCCGTTGGCGAACCCGACAATCACAGTTGCAAGGTGAGATGAAGATTTTGAAAAATTCGGTATCGGGAAGCGGATTTTGGAAGAGATTCAAGTGCGGAGATACGAGGGAATGAAAAAAATATATTTTTCGGAACGAATCGATACTCAAAATGTCGATAAACTTTTGTTACCAGTTTTTTTGGTTGGGATGCAGGTTTTGTCGAATTTTCGATTATGATTGAATGGAAAATATGATTTTTTTTTGTATGCAGGGCGACGGTGGAGGTCCCTTGGTCTGCCCGCTCCGAAATGATCCTACTCGTTATGTCCAAGCTGGTATCGTAGCCTGGGGTATTCGTTGCGGAAATAACGGGATGCCGGGAGCGTACGCGAATGTTGCCGCTGCTCGAGGATGGATCGACGAAAAATTAGCCTCTGACAATTTGGACAACCCATCGGACCCATATTGACCTTGAACTTGAAAGATCCAGAGGCGTAGCGGAGCCTCGACGCCGGGTATTCGAAAGGAAACTCGTCGCCCTCGTCTTTGCGCAAAAATGCGATAGCCAATAAAAAAGCTGGCGGTATTTTATCAAAGAAATATTATTTTTTGCTATTCGAGGAACTTTGTTTCGTTTCAGTCTCGGACCACGCCTGAAAAGAACGTTGGTAACCAAAGGTAAGTAAATTTAAGCGGATCACAAAAAATATAGAAGCAGTCAAAAAATTCAACGCACCAAAAACTCCGAAAAACGTTAGGGTCTCGAAGTTCGGGTCGGTGAGATCCCACGAAATGTAGGATGAACTTGTTTTTAATCGTCAATATTCGACGGTTTGCCAAATGTTTTTTCGCATTTTTTCCAAAATTATGACGCTCGTCAAAAAAGATAGATCGTACGATGAAAATTCAGGAAAATTGAGTGTAAAATATCGAGAAAATTCGAGTTTTCCTCGAGGTCCAGCGGTGCAAATGTCAAGGTCATGGCAGCATTTTATCAAAGAAATATTTTTTTTTGCTATTTGAGGAAGTTTGTTTCATTTCAGTCTCGGATCACGCCTGAAAAGAACGTTGGTAACCAAAGGTAAGTAAATTTAAGCGGATCACAAAAAATATAGAAGCAGTCAAAAAATTCAACGCACCAAAAACTCCGAAAAACGTTAGGGTCTCGAAGTTCGGGTCGGTGAGATCCCACGAAATGTAGGATGAACTTGTTTTTAATCGTCAATATTCGACGGTTTGCCAAATGTTTTTTCGCATTTTTTCCAAAATTATGACGCTCGTCAAAAAAGATAGATCGTACGATGAAAATTCAGGAAAATTGAGTGTAAAATATCGAGAAAATTCGAGTTTTCCTCGAGGTCCAGCGGTGCAAATGTCAAGGTCATGGCAGCATTTTATCAAAGAAATATTTTTTTTTGCTATTTGAGGAAGTTTGTTTCATTTCAGTCTCGGATCACGCCTGAAAAGAACGTTGGTAACCAAAGGTAAGTCAATTTAAGCGGATCACAAAAAATATAGAAGCAGTCAAAAAATTCAACGCACCAAAAACTCCGAAAAACGTTAGGGTCTCGAAGTTCGGGTCGGTGAAATCCAACGAAATGTAGGATGAACTTGTTTTTAATCGTCAATATTCGACGGTTTGCCAAATGTTTTTTCGCATTTTTTCCAAAATTATGACGCTCGTCAAAAAAGATCGATCGTACGATGAAAATTCAGGAAAATTGAGTGTAAAATATCGAGAAAATTCGAGTTTTCCTCGAGGTCCAGCGGTGCAAATGTCAAGGTCATGGCAGCATTTTATCAAAGAAATATTTTTTTTGCTATTTGAGGAACTTTGTTTCGTTTCAGTCTCGAATCGCGCCTGAAAAGAACGTTGGTAACCAAAGGTAAGTACATTTTAGCGGATCACAAAAAATATAGAAGCGGTCAAAAAATTCAACGCACCAAAAACTCCGAAAAACGTTAGGGTCTCGAAGTTCGGGTCGGTGCGATCCCACGAAATGTACGATGAACTTGTTTTTAATCGTCAATATTCGACGGTTTGCCAAATGTTTTTTCGCATTTTTTCCAAAATTATGACGCTCGTCAAAAAAGATAGATCGTACGATGAAAATTCAGGAAAATTGAGTGTAAAATATCGAGAAAATTCGAGTTTTCCTCGAGGTCCAGCGGTGCAAATGTCAAGGTCATGGCAGCATTTTATCAAAGAAATATTTTTTTTTGCTATTTGAGGAAGTTTGTTTCATTTCAGTCTCGGATCACGCCTGAAAAGAACGTTGGTAACCAAAGGTAAGTACATTTTAGCGGATCACAAAAAATATAGAAGCGGTCAAAAAATTCAACGCACCAAAAACTCCGAAAAACGTTAGGGTCTCGAAGTTCGGGTCGGTGAGATCCCACGAAATGTACGATGAACTTGTTTTTAATCGTCAATATTCGACGGTTTGCCAAATGTTTTTTCGCATTTTTTCCAAAATTATGACGCTCGTCAAAAAAGATAGATCGTACGATGAAAATTCAGGAAAATTGAGTGTAAAATATCGAGAAAATTCGAGTTTTCCTCGAGGTCCAGCGGTGCAAATTTAAAGGTCATTAAACGCCGGTTGAATTCTTTTTAACGATTCTGTCATACAGAAAGCATCGCCGGTAGCCATAATCAGTCGGGGGAGGCTGAAATTCGTTCGTTTCGAGAAACATTTTTCACTGAAAATCGTGAAAAGTCGTGATTTTTCAAGCACCTCAAGTACTCTTTTCTCGCATTGTCACGATGAACGATGCTTCGTCGTGTTTACGTCCGCGTGTTTACATTCACAAACGATAAATATTTAGAACGATCGGCATTAATTGCCCCGCTCTTGAGGCGAACCAAATTCATACTTTTGCGATCGATACGGTCAAACATATTTATTTTATTTTCGTGAAAATTGACAGGCGTGAAAAGTTGACATTACAATGAACAGGAAAAACGATTCTTTCTAGAATAAAATTTGCAAAAATCGCCATCACCGCTTGGCAAAAAAATAGCACAAAGCATCGTGATTCGGGGATCCCCGAGCGTTGAAAAACAGAGTCCGCAAAGAATCCCAAAACCTTCCTTTCGCGCTCAACAAATTTTTTCCAATTTTGTAATCGATGGGTCACGTGCCTTATTACTCACGTGTGATCTAACGTTAACAAGGATAAGCACAAGAGCCTCAAGTCCTTCTTGGCCAGGACCAGAAGATTTGATCCTCTCCATCCAAGAGAAAAGCCCATACGACGATTTACGTTGTACTCTCGTTTACGCGGCTGAATCTCGCCGTACATCGCAAAGTCCAATTTTGGGTACTCGATGGTGTTGAGAAGGTTCATCATGTCGAGAATGGCAAACCACTCGTCAGCACGGAAATTCGTTCCTAACTTCGCGTCATTGACATTCATCCGAGCGACGTTACATCAAAAAGTAAATTACATCCGTAAATTCGATGTTTGTAGCTTCAAAAACGACCACCAGAGCTCAAAGGCCATGTGTTCCACCATCCAAATTTCGAAAAATTCTCAAGCGAAAACCGTCAATCCGATCGACTCGAAATTTGTCGCGAGTATTTACCGAAGCATCACGGAGGGACTGACGACTTTAGAATTTCGAAATTTTCACTTTTTTTTGCTCCACGACAAATTTTATTCGCGATTTTTCGAAATTCTAAAATCGTCAGTTCCTCCGTGCGGTGACGCTGAATACTGGGGATGAATTTTAAATCGATCGGATTGACAGTTTTTGCGCGAGAATTTTTTTTGTTGCGTTTTCCAGGTTTCAAGGGTGCAACACATCGCCTCAACGTCGCGCCATCATTGGACTCGAACATTTGCAAAATTTTCGAAAGTCGATTGTTACAAATCGCGATTTCCCCGCATCGGAATTCCGGGTGTCCGCTGCTGATCCACCGGTTTACGAGTGTCGTAGAGACTCGGAGCTTGAAAAATGATTCCCAAAGTCCCTCCGGTGCAGGCGATGGTGAATACCCAGAGGAAAAATCTGTCGAGAACCATAGCCACAAACTTCCAGTCTTCTATCACCTGGAAATGAAGATGGACACTCGTGGTATCTCGCGAGACTAATCGCGGTAATCTACTCGAGATATCGACATCGCAATGATAATCAACCCTTCGAGTGCACACTTGCGCCACCGATCAATAAGTGCATACTGGGTCATTTTGACACAAGGTGTTTTTCGAGTCGCTGTACCTCGGTAAATATTCGATTTTTGT
Source organism: Heteropelma amictum (assembly GCA_959613375.1). Lineage (NCBI taxonomy): Eukaryota > Metazoa > Arthropoda > Insecta > Hymenoptera > Ichneumonidae > Heteropelma > Heteropelma amictum. The sequence goes on along the minus strand of OY390721.1, from coordinate 4,077,284 downwards.
TTTTGTCTCCAAAGACTTTTTTGCGGTAAAATATCCCTGTTTAAAGGCCCTGAACTTTTTTTTCGACGAAAACGAAAAGTAAATGCCAAAATATTTGTTCAAAGTGGAGCCCTCGTTCTACGATGTAATGCTAAAATCGAAAATGCTGTGTGTCATAATGACACCATATGCACTCGAAGGGTTAAAATCCCAGCTTAATAATTACTTCGTTATCTCTGTCCGCATCCTTTATGTGCTGAGCTATAAATCGAACACCCTGCAGCGCTGACATCACATCCGGTGAAATATGTCTCAGCATCGTGTTCTCACTGTCTGTGACTGAAACGAGTATACGCGTGACAAAAATCGTTATACTCGGATCGACTCCCGCTGCGATTAAATGAGATGTTTGTTCTTGGGGAACAGTCTTGGAAGAGATTACAGGATTTTTGTTTATTTCGTGAAGGAAATAGACGAGCCTGATTAAAAATATCACTAAAAAAAAATCGACAGTGGGGTATTACCGAATAAACTAAAAAAATAAGCATGAAAACAGTCCCCCGTCAACGATATTTCCCGAGTGCTTCTGCAAGATTTTTTTCGCGCGTTTAGCGCCGAAGATAAACTTCCTCACCTGACGTTTGCGGAGCATGGCGTGTTTCACCATCGCGGATATGTTTGTAAGCCGACGTGACGCTTTCGAAGGTATCGGAGCCTCTTTTCAAGTCTTGGGTGTAGTCGCTGACGCTGTCGCGATAGCTGCGAGTGATAAATTCAATTTGTTCGTTGTTTTTTTCATGTCGAAGCGAGGATATAGCGAATTTATGCCGAGAAGAGGAAGCTTATGGAATTCAAGCGATGTCCTTCGACTTCTCGATCGAGCCTTCGTACTTTAACGTTTCAAACTCAATCTTCCGGGTAGTTTACTCTCGTTTCTCGACGAAATAACTGAATTTTTTGCCACATTGGTCGTCAAACACAAATTGAGAATTGGCATTGGTCGCAAAATGTGCGTTTCGTATTTGTCAGCGTGTGACGATAATTTTCAATTACGTTACATAAAACGAGCGTTACCCCAAACCGATTTCGTTGGTGTATCCACCGTCTACGTAAGTATCGTCGTAGTCCGGGGTCGAATATGGGGTGCGTCTCATCATCAAGATACGTGGCATCCAGTTTAAAAAAACTTGCCGCACCCACCCCGACATGTTATGCGTGGAGGGTGAACTATAAAAAATTCAATTATAACTCGAATTTAATTAGTTAATTAATTAAAGTTTTCCATCGAGTAAAAAAAAATTGAAATTCGTGAATGAAGGTAGTTCTATCGTTAGATTCAAATCGAGAATTTGTTTTGCAGTTTTTCTCACATACAAAATGGTTCGCGGGCTTCAGTTAAATAAGAAAAGTTGTTGCAAATCGACTAAAGAACAGCATACTCCAAATTCACGGTCATCCCAGGTGATATGTGCTTGCTCTATAATTACAAAAATTGCGAAAAAAATTTTCTTAAGATTTTTTTGGAAAAGTCAAGAAATCTTCTTTGATGTTGCATAAAAATGTATGCAAAGTTTTAGAAGGCTTCACCACGTAGAAGCCGAGATATTCATTGATGAAAATGCAACTTTTAACACGCGCTCTTACGAGAGACTACCGAAAATTGTGATTTTTACCAATAAATATCTCAACTTCCACGTGGTAAAACCTTCCAAAATTTATTACACACGTATATATGACATCAAAGAATACGTATTCAAATTTTCAACAAAATCTTAAGAAAACGATAAAACGATAGAACTACCTTAAGATGGGTTGGACGGTTGCGTAACTGTTACATAAACCACCAATGTGCGTGCCCACTGAATCAACCATCGGATGCTTGACACGATTTTAAAGCAGAATTTACGAGATGGGAGGTCATCTTCGAGATGAAATGAAGATTAATTATTGTTTCACTCACCGGAAGTGGACGTTGAGAACGCATACCGTGATCCATATGGACAACGTCACAAGTATCATCGTGAATAGCAAATATTTTCCGAGCAGCGGAATTGCCAGAGACGTCGGGGGAATAATTTCCGCTAGCAGCAGGAAAAATACCGTCAGCGACAACAGAATGGAAGAGCACAAGGAAACCTGGAGATGAGAAAGCTCGTTGGAAAGTTCAAGTTACGATTGGCGCTCATGTCGAATGAGTAGATGAACAAATTCACGTTTGTTCAGCTTGGAAGGATGGAAAGCTCTCTGGAAAGGAGGCTGCTCGGTTGGTCCAGCACGGTCTTTTACCGAGTCTTTTTTCAACTGACCTTTTCACCCGAATCACTCGGCAAGTAGAATACGAGTACAGTCAGAAACGTTATGCCGACACATGGAATTATCAGATTGACCGTGTAAAATAACGTTTTGCGCCTCATGGTGATGTTGAATGTTATATCTGTAGAAAAAAAAAAATCATCCCGTTCAACAGAAAATTATGAATATTATTACGTATTTATTCAGTTATCGATCTATGTTTATTGGGCAACCTTCGACCTTCATGCCGAATCTATCGTAGAAATTTGTTTAAATGGCTAATAACTTTTTTTTAATTTCTATCTAATAAAATATATGGTCGCTCACCGGAATACGGTTCAGTACAGCAGGGATAATATTCTTCGTTCCTGGCAGCTGGTACTTCTAGAATGTCCCATTCTACCGACATGTAAAAGTCGCTCAAATCGATCCCAGTCGCAACCAGATTGCTACCGGGTTCTTGCAGCATGTGTTTGAGATCGACCTGCGCGGAGATAAAAAAATAGGATACCTCCATCATTATCCTCGGTGTTGTGACATTCTATATACGCTCGTCACACGCTTGGACTTTTGGAGAGCTTCGGAAAAAAAATTAGATCGAAATTTTGTCTTCTTGCCTGAGCACCGTTATAGGTCCACGATCCGAACTTCATTATGCACGATTGTTCGTCAAATGGGAAGTATTCAACGTTGATTTCGCAAGATGATTTGTATATCGCAGGGGGCTTCCAAAAAACTTCCCCCGTGTACTTTAGCGTTGCCTTTGTCATGAGTGTTACTTCGTAATTTCCATCAGCACTGGAGAACAAAAATGTGAAACACAACAGTCACTCGAGAGACACTCGAGAGGAAAGACATATTTTTTACAGTATACTGCAGAAATAATGTTCGCCTGTAGATAAAATCTGAAATCCGAGCTTCGAACCTTCTTAAGGGGTAAAAACCCCGATTGGAGCATGAAAATCGGAGCATCATGAAGAAATTCGAGGGCCAAAGTGCGAAAAAATATTTTTGATCGCTGAAGAACGCTTTACTCATAGTTATTTTGGTATAAAATTCGCCAACTTGGTTCATACGGCGAAACGGCGGAAAGGTCAACCTCTTCCAAGGGATGACACGGGGGTGAATTTTCTGAAAAACAAAAAATGATATTTATTGTGTAAATTTATTATTTTTACGTAAAAACAATTTTTATTTGATAGTTATTATGTCTTGCAATTTTTTTTTCAGAAAATTCACTCCCTCTTACTTCCGAATAGGGATTCGAGCTTTGACCATTTCGCCGTATGAGCCTCGTGAATTTTGCGCTGCAGCGCCGTAACTTTTTTTTCGTAAGTTAATCTGTCAACATTCAATAACTGTTTTCGAATTCAAGCAAAAACACAACATACGCGCGCGTCGGAAAGCAAAAGGTAGTTACGAGTCTCCGAAATTTCGACTTTTTGAAATTTCTGGAAAAGCGGCGAAAAGTTAGTGAGAAAAAATGAATGGTGAAAATGAGATTCTTTTTTTCTTCAAATTTTCAATCTTTCAGGAGCTTGTGCGATTGGAAATTTCCCGCTGATTACGAAACTCATTGGCTTTTTCCCGAAAACTCGATATTTCAATGGGAAAATAGTAATTAAATGATAAAATTCGTATTAATGCATTTTTAGACCGAAATATTGGGTTTTCGATTAAATACCGGTGTGTTTCGTAATCAGGGGGAAAAAATACATCGACATGGGACATTAGAAATCATTTTTGAAATCCAAAATTTTTCGTCATTTTCTGCCAGATTGAGTTGGTTCACTAAAATGTTTGCCATTTTTTTTTCGTTCGAGATGGACACCCCGACTTGTGCTTATTCTCTTTGGAATTATTGAGGCTACAAAATGCCGTTTGGTTCATCGAGATATCTTGGTTTTTCGATTTTTGGCAGATTTTCAAAGTAGGACCACCGATTTCCGCCAATTTTTCCATACATACTTTGCGTTTTTTTCGCCGATTTTTAACACCGATTTTCAGGGTGAAGCAATGGAGCTATCGACATTTAACTTTCACCACTGTTTAAGTCTACTCGAGGGCTTTTCAAAACACCCCCAAAAAATCTTCGTAGCTTCATTAGCGAGGAAGTTACGACCATTTGAAATTTCGACTTTTCGACGATTCTGGAAAAGTGGCGAAAAATGAGTCGAAATTTTTTTCCTCAAATTTTCAATATTTCAGTCGCTTATTCGATCGGAAATTTTCCGCTGATCACGAAACCCACCGACTTTTTCCCGAAAACTCGAAATTGCAGTAATTGCAGTGTTTTTCCTATCAACGATCGACTCGAAAGTTTTGATTTCACCCCGATTTCCAAAGAGCCCTTTGTCACCTCTTAGAAAGGGTCAGAGCTTCGAAATATGGTTATAAATGAAAGGAACAGACGACTTTACTCATAAAGGCACTTTGTTTCTACCGCGGACTCCAAAGAACATCTCTTTTTGCTGAACGTCAGAAAAAGCACGTACTTATTGTATAAAACGATGTCCGGTAGCCATATGTTTTCCGAAGGAACATACAGCATTTCAACACCTCCGTATTCCTCAGGATTCCAGCGAAGTTTGTAATCGAACCATTTCTATAAATCCCAACACAAATTACTCGTGACAGCACGCGGTACGTATCTAGAGACGCGGCAACGTACCTGTTCGACCCAGACATTCGTTGTCATAACTTGATTCTTTAGATTCTGAAAAGGAACGAAATTATCGTGAAAATCTCGAGGAAAGTCGTTTTTTTAATATCGAAAAAAAAAATTAGCTGTCAAACGAATGTGGACTTTTTTGTAATTACCGATCTCGGAAACCTTCGTGAATAAATCGTAAGTGGACTTACCATTTCGATCAATTGAGATAACTTTAAACCCAGCCACACCGTAAGAGTTTCGGTGTTATTGATAACCGGACGAATAAGTCTATTGTAATTCGAAAGGAGATCGTCGTATAATCTCTTTGTGTCTGGATTCGCCTCGTACGTTTGTATGGCAGGATTCCCTAAAATTACGAATGTTTTTTTAAACGACTATTGCAGAGGGAAGAAATATGCTCAAATAAATCGAAAATTAAGCATTAAATTGAAAAATGTTTCAGACAAAAGTAGTTGTATTTTAAGGGGGACCCGAGACGAGCTTGCTCATCAATAATCATTAATGTATTTTAATGACATTAACGACATAACGTGTATCAACATTTTGAGCCAAACAAATAAAGTTTCCTGCTCTTTTCTTCATTCCCTTTGTCTCCTGTGTTACAAAAAAAACTGTATATTCCTTCCATCTTGAACGCAACATCGCGATAACGAAAATTATGAAAATTCATTAATTCGATCGATGATTTTATCCACTTCCGGCTATTATGGACAGCCGGAGGATCATTTTTATCGATTTTGAATCACAATTTTCTGTTCGAGCGTGTCTCGTCTTTGAAAAAGGTGTTCCGAAGTTTCGGCTCGAAATTTAAATGAAATTCTTACCATTTGAAAGTTTAATAATAATGGCAGCTAGGATAACAACAATCGACCTCATGTCCAAACTGCTGTGAGTTTCTGTGCGCTTGACGAATTATTATATACTCTCGTACGTACGCGCCGCTCTGAGCACCTAAGAAGACTGCTATGGGCGTAACTCTGGAGCAGCATCCGTCGTGGAAAAATCAATATTCGGCGCGCAGTCGGGAAAAGACACGAGAGGGATGATGACCAACGATGCGAGTCACTCGCATGGTTGGTCATTTTACCGTTGCAAAACTGCATGAGATGACGACTGCGGAAATGATCGGGGTGTGCCTAGAGATGTGAGAAATCACCAAAAAGTTCTGAGCCAGTCAGAAAAACATATAAAATAATTTTTTTGCAGAAATTAATAATAATTAATGGAAAAGATGCCTAATTAATCACAAAAATCCTGCAACAATTTTCTATGCTATATTTAATTAATTTCTATAACATATTTGACAAATGTTTGATTTCGAATATGTTTTTCGATTATTTTTTGTCACAGCTACAGCCGGTATATTTTATTTCAATAAATATAATATTTTTCATGGAATCTTTAGACATGCACCCGAAAAATCGTGGCCATTAGTACCACAGGCGTCCTATTATTCTTTCTTTCTATGCGAGGGTCGCCAAGTATGAATTATAAGCTATGTATTATATTTGCGTACCATAAAGATTAAAATTGTGATTATTTACCTGGACAGGTTGCATGCGACGAGACTGCAGGTATACCAGCAGTCCCTTCTGGAGGGCGGAGCAGGCGACGCAGCACGTCGTTTCAATTATTGGCAATAAAATCAGGGTGGGATCATTTCCGGAATTAAATATTCCTTATTCCTGCAGTTTTTTATCTATTTACTGCTAGTTCTTGTTAAATCTTTTGCCATTGAGCTTCAGTTGGACAAATTGAATATATTCATTGTTACATACGACTCTCAGTAAATTATAATACACATTGATTTCATATGAATGACCTTACCTATAGGGGGAATGGACGATATTCTTATTAGGAGGACATTTTATTATTAGGAGGCTTTTACGAAATTTTACGAAAGTGAAGCTGATTGCGATCTGAATGGGAGATATGTGATATGCGATTTCACCTTCAAGGTAGTTTTTTTCCATTGCAAAATCTGATTTTGTCCAATACGACCACAAAATATTCAATTTACCCACAATACGGTCTTCAATGAATTAATGAATAAAATAGGACAGCCTTTCGTAGGATAAAAATGAATAAATCGCGGGAGGCAAACTTAATTTTTTTCGATCAAACGATATTATCGTAATTCCTCCTGCCATCCTTTGCAATTTGAGTTGAATTTACTTTGTATTTATCGTCGCGTAAACACAAGGATGTGCAGGTCGCCAAGAGCAGGTATGCGAGAGACAAAGTCCCGGCAGTCAAAATCGACGAAATTTTGGCACACGTTTTCCGATCCCGAACATCCCCACCCCTGTAACTACACATATACCCGCAAGGGCCGCTCTCGCTTCAACCACTCAAATTCAAATTCCACAAAAATTTGCACCAATGAGAAGACTCGTCGTGACAGCTCGTTCCCCTTTACACAAACTCCAAGATCAACTAAAATCAGTCTTCGCGTAACCTCCGCCGAGTCGACACAGCACCGGATCATCCCCTCGGTACACGCGGTTGATCGTAGCTGTCAATCGCCGCAAGAAAATACCGGATTTTCGCAGTGTTCGAGTGGCATCTCAGGCATTTTATTCATCACGTAAAAACAGTCGTTTGTTCCGAAGTACGAAAGACTCCCTTCGAAAACAAAGACAATGCTAAAAACGGTCATCATCTCGCTAATCGCGATCGTGTTCATTACCGACGCTGACGAACCTTGCTACACCGCCTGGGGTGCACCAGGTCGATGCGTGAATATCAAGCAGTGTGAACCCTTGTTGAAGCTCCTCAGACCAAAGCCAATCGTCCCTGTCGTCATACGCGTCCTGCGGAAAGCTCAATGTGGCTTTGACGGTCTCGATCCGAAAGTTTGTTGTCAGATTGTCGATAACAATGAAAATGACGGTGTAATTTCAACGCCAGAGCCATTCGTAACGAGCGATCGGGCGAACGAGAAACCGACAGTGGCGCCGCCATCGACAACGTCATCCTCGATCGTTCCACTTGACCAGCATCCGAATCGTCATCTTCTTCATGACGAACAGTGCGGTCCCATAATGGAAGGTCGTATTTACGGTGGCAATGTTACATCGATCTATGAATTCCCATGGATGTCGCTACTCGGGTACGAAACTGAAGCCGATGTCATTGAGTTTCGCTGCGGAGCTTCGCTCATCAACGAACGTTACGTTCTAACCGCCGCTCATTGCGTCACGGGTCTTCCGGAAGGTAAGGATCGGTGGCTTACGTATGGCTCGAAGAATCTCGATGAATTTCAATCCCTTTTGCTTCTGTGGAATGAGGAATGCTTCCGACACGTAACGCCACCGTTTTAACGTCTTGTTAAACATCGAGCGATGATTTCCAAAAGCCGATCGATTATTAGAACTTCTCGGATGCTTTTCTTCATAATTCGCTTCGCCCAAACTTTCTGTGATGATCCAGAGACGCCGCAGCATCTCCGCGCCCGAGTGGTTCAAAAAGAAAATTGTTTGACCTTGTCAAAAATGCAATGACCTTCGACGATTGTAACTTCGACTTCCTACCCTCTTTTCTCGAGCCTTGTACGCGGTTATAAAATCCGAGACGCCTTTCCATCACTCCTCTTACCGATACGCACTTTTCCATCACAGGTATGAAGCTGTCCGTCGTGAGAATCGGCGAACACGATCTCAGTCGCGATCGCGATTGCGACTCTTGGGAGAACGGCGTTGGCACCAACTGCGCGGAAAAGTATCAGGAATTTGGCATCAGCCGTGCACACGTGCATGCCGAGTTTTCGCGACATCAGATGTTCAACGACATCGCGCTCGTGAGGTTGGATGCTGCGGTGAATCTTAGCCCTCCGAACGTGCGTCCAATTTGTTTGCCGCTGGGGGAAGCGGCGGCGTTGAAATCGGCGCAGGTCGTGGTGACCGGTTGGGGATCGACGGAATCCGGCGCTAGGAGTCAGCGTTTGCTCAAGGTCGAGCTACCGATCGTCGATCTGGATAAATGCAGTTTGGCGTATAAATATCAAGGGATAAACATATGGCGGAAGCAAATTTGTGCCGGTGGAGCAAGCGGAGTGGACTCTTGTGTCGGAGACAGCGGAGGCCCTCTTCAGGTCGTTGACACTTATCGCGGGAAGCCTCGATATATCATCTATGGAATCGTCAGTTTTGGATCACGCAGTTGCGGCGAGCAAGGCATCCCTGGTGTATACACGAACGTCTTTCACTACGTCGAATGGATACTGGATACGATTACTGAATGATCCAAGTGCCAAACAGGACTAGGCTTAATTTAAATAAAATTTAAATACATTTTTTCCATCGCGTATCGACGGATGGAACTGACGATTTGGTCCTGTTCGACAAATTCGCGAATTCACCTCCCCAACGCTGTGATTAAATGTTTTTAATGTCCAGCAATAAATTGCACTAAACACTCGAAAGTGACCTTGAACACGCGATTTTACTGTCGTTCGCGCCAAAAATCGAACCTTACACTAGTCATAATTTCGCGAGCGCATCGTTCAGCCCTGATGGGACGTTGGAGAGCAACGAGGATTGTCAAAAATTTTCAAGAATTTATGAGTAGGAGATCTAGTTTTATTGAGAGTCAGGCGTTTCTTCAGCTCTTTTGACGGGATGATGGGAACGTTTTTCCATCTCTGCGAAGGTCATCTTTGTCGAATTATCTGGCGAACTGAAGAAAATGCCTTTGTGCTGGCTTATATTGAAGATGACAATAAATTAATTGGCATACATGTAATCGTTTTAATCTTCCGGCTATCCTGTTTCCTGCGTCCACCTGGCGTGGATTCACCTTCGTTCCAAATTAGTTTTTATATCACCAAGACATCGACTTCGATGACCCTTCGCCTGTCATCCACGATCATTTGAACGTCAGATTATGGAGGTACTTTATACGAACTCCGTCAAAAGAAAAGCAGGCGCGATGATCGAAGAAAATATGAAAAGATAATCGATCATTTTTCTATGCTGCGCTAAATCGATCGAGTTTTAGAATTTTATCGCGAAAGAAAGGAGCTTTCCGTGTAATGTACGGTTAGACTTATTTTTTTTTTTTAGAATGTAATAGTCAAAAAATGACAAGAGATTACTTTTCAACATCTCTTATCGACAATTCTCGCTAAAAAAAATTCAGCGGAATATTTATAATAAAATAAGTAGTGAAAAATATGGATTTTTGCTTTATTCCGTAACCCTCCGAGTTTAAAAAGTGAAATTCTCAGGAAAATATTTTTTCTCTCCGATCAGCACTCGATTAGTCATATGGATTTTGTAAAATCGTTAGAGGCAGGTCTTTGTGTGTTTTTCCGTTACTGTACCATTTCCTGCATGGATTTGGCGGACCTTTACCTTCGTTCTAAATGAGTTTTAATCACCAAGACCCCACGGCAAGTGGCTAATTAACGTTTTGAAATTTCTGCAGATTAAACAATGGTGATACACATTGCAGGGTTCGTTCGAGCCTTTGCTATTTGTCAATGGGAATTTTTGTCAAAAATTTTCCTATAAATATCGATTTCGAAGGTTGGCTCGACGTCAGTTTGTGTTTGGTTCTCGTCGACGGAGAGAAGACACCCGCATCGACGATTTTCGCCGCTCTTTCGTTTGGTAATATCCGATAGTCTCGTTGCTTTAGCGATTCGCGTAAAATAACGATCCACATAACGAATCAACGTAGCTTTAATAACGCATGTGCTTAAAAATTCCCGAAAAATTGTAGGGAGCTTTGATTTTTTTACCATCTCCTAATGAATTTCATTACAACGACATCTTTTTTCGCCTCAATACCAAATCCATGGCGCAATTATTGCCTGAAACACAACGAAATTATAAACAACGCTCGCGCCTTTCGCGTCAGGTTATTTATTTCTATATGACCGACAGCGAGCGCAAAATGGAGTTTAATTATTATTACAAAAATAATGTGTAATTCAAGGATTTTCGAGCTTTGAATAAAAATTCGGAGCAATGAGGGCAATCGCAGTTCTTCTTCTCCTTGTAGCCTCCGTCGCTGCACAGGTGAGACAAAAAACGACATTCATAAATAGACTAACCATTAAAAAAAACTTTGTTAATTAAGGAATCAAATTTGAAAGGCACCTCACGGTAATTTTCAATAATAATAATCTTAAATGTTACCAACGAATTGTTTAAAAAGATAAGAAAATCCTATGATTATTTCACGAGACTATTCTCTTTCCAAATAATCGTAAAACATCAAGCGATCCTGTACTCATGACAGGGGCCATTGTTACTGAGATTCAAAAATTTGAATATATTTTTTCACGAAATGTGGTAACGCTAAATATAACGCAGGTTATGAAAAAATTCATGAAGAATTCTTGAAATTCATTCATGAAAATTCATAATAATAATAACAGCAAGAGTGACATTTGTGTGTATAAAAATCGCGAAATTTCATGCACTTTTTTGTTCAAGTAAAAAAGTTTATTTAACGTCGTGCCAAGTGCACTCGTGCGATTGATTCTAGATGCAGTTTTGCGGCGAATTTTTGACCATTTATCAACAATTTTTTAACAACAGCTGTAACATTTTTCATCCTTAGGAAATGAAAGGTATTCTGCGGCTGAACGACAACTATGAGGGACGCGAATTTGAATTGGGACGGTTGACTCTTACTCAGCCTGGTCCAGAAGGTAAAATTAAAATTACCGGTACACTCAGAGGTCTTGAGCCTGGTGGGTACATAGCCATGATGCACGAAAAACAAACATTTACGGGAAATTGTGATTCTTTGGGGGTCATAGAAAAGCTCAATCTGGTAAGTATATTTAACCTGCTCACAATTATTATATACTCGGGCACTTTTGTATTTTTATAACAATAACGGGACGAAAAACACTACGGATCAGTAAAGAGCAAGCAGAATTGAAAAATAAGATGACAAAATAACATAAACCCTAGAACCCGGAATACGAATGATGCCTCATGTTTTTATAGTCAAAATCGAGGCGTTTTCGTCAGAAAAAATTGAGAAATTGTTGCCTTATTAAAATCTAATAATTACTTTGCCATTGGAAAGTATACGATTTTTCAGGTCGTTTAAATATCACTTGATTAATCAAAAGTTCATTAAAAGTTCATTAAAAACGTTGTCCATCACCGGACGTCGATTGACCTGCCGATTTCAAGAGTGGCCCTTTTCTAGGTCATGGACGAAACATCGTCCAGGCGATTCTCGTACACTTTTATTTCCTTCAATAAATATTTTCGTCATTCCACTAGCCGGCTATCTGTTCCCTTTCCCGGCGTATTTTCGGTAGGCAATTTCGGATGGACCCTGATAACCCATCCTCAGGGATCTTTGGTTAATTTTGTTGACCTTGGAAAAAAATATGAACCTTCCGTTGTAACCGTATTCATTTCCTATTCATATTATTACGTTATACTTACAAAAGGCTGGCTTCGAAAATGAGGATCTGCTTTTCACCTTCTTCTACATGAGGGTCCAGTCAAAATCTTTCGAAAGAATTGAGGAAACCAGTTACCAGGGGACGCTGCAGATGGATAAGAGTGCTAGCCTTGTCGGTCGTACGATTGCGCTTTACGACGCTTCAACATTCAACCAAACGTCAAATACGCCCGCAGTCCGAAGTGTGGCTTGCGGCATTGTGTAAGTTTGTCTATTTAACTTCGTCCTTCGATAATCAAGCTTGAGACCTCTGTACTCGGCACCAGCTTTGGTCCATGATTCGCAAAATTCCAATTTTTTTTTCACGATAAAGTTGAGTTGAGAAAATTGTCAATGGAAGAGACGGAGATTATGAGTTACGGTACTTTGAGCGACCGGTGTACCAAAATAAATCGCCTCAGGCGTGCGAAATTTGCTCCAAAAGGCAAGGCGAATTCGCCTGTTTCATGTAACGACAATGACGAAAATTCGATTTGAATTCACACGACGTTTATTTGTTTGATCCATGAGTGCGTCGTCAAGAATTCGCGTTTTGTCACGCGTTAATTAAATTTCGCATAATGCTGACAATTCGACGTTGGCTGCGATCGAGTCGTAAAGTGACGTGGTCGAACTTTCCGACGAGCTGACGAGTATTTATTATTTCCTCGTTTTTTTTCTAGCACTGACAATTATTATATTTTTACCACAGTGAACCCGCAGTTGGACCAGAGGATACAATTGACGAGTCTACGGACTATTGACGGACTACGAGCAAGCTTGACTATTCCGAATTAATTAAGAGTTTCACATTTTTCATCGTCGGGAGAAATAATGGATACGATTTTGATTTTGAATATTTCAAGATATGATGTGAAAATGCGTCTCGTCGATGTTAATCTTGCGACAGAAAAATTGAAGACTCCAATTTCTGGAAGTATAAGTATGATGGATCAAAATGATTATTGGGTTGCTCGCGAAGCAGCGTCATTTTTTTCTCGCTCGTAAATTTCAAAGTGACTCAACTGCGTTTGATTAGTTCGATGTCTCGAGTTCGTTTTCTACGTCACAACCGGCATTCACAAATTTATCTACCTCTGCCACATGCTGTTTCCGGTTAGGTTGGACGATAAACTGAAATATCAATAAAATCTCAAATTATAAGCGCCGATACTCGTTTTATTTCACCTCGTATTTGCTACAAATCAGTGTGTTTCCGTAGACGAAAATGCAAAGACGCCACATGCTCTCATACGCTGTATAAAAATGACGATTTTTAACGTTAGTTTTCTCTGTCTCTGTCTATATTTATCGGTAGCAGATCCTATTCTTCTCTCCGCGTAAAAAATGTGCTGTTGATCACGATCGTCAATATCTCGGTGACGCAATGGTCGAAACTGTACGCTATTTTGTAAATAATAAATAGTAATTAAACTCATCCAGTCTTGTAAAATTAATACACTTTTCTTTTCCAAATTGATGTGATTGTGTAAGAATTGCAGAATAGTATATTGTGAAACAAGTGCGGTAAGTTGTCGATTGCCCACGAGAGCGAAGTTGGGCGCACGAACGAAGTGAGTGCGCTCAATCGCTCGAGTGGGCAATCGACAATACCGCACGAGTTTCAGATACTTCTTTTTATCACAAATGCGGGGATATATTCTGCTGAAAAATTGTGGTTTTGAGTAAGGGGGGCGGAGGGGCGAAGTAGGCGGCGACGGGGGGGTTTGAAAATATCAGAATAAAAAAACGAAATTAAAAGTAAAATCAACATAACTTTTTTTCGAATAACCATAATATGAGCGGAACCAAAAGTAATTAATTAATTCATTAATTAATTCTTTTTTTTAATTTTCGCTTAGATGTATTAAAATATTTGAACTCACCGTCAGCACTTTCTTCAGTTTCGGAAATAAAATGAGGATTAAAACTCATTTTTAAATTTTGTTTATATTTTCATTTAAATCCTATGATGTACCAATATTTATATCTGTCACTTCAACGTCACGTTTTTGATACTGATACTTCGATTCTGTTTTTTTTTAGCAGTGTTTTGTCATCGGTTTGCGTGCGATAAGTAAAAATTGCGTGCGATAAGTATACTTGTCGCACGCAAATAAGCGTTTGATTGGATAGTGAGAAAAGAGCTACTTACTAACCGCAAAAGTGTGCTCTAAGATAGTACTTATCCCGCATGTGTGATAAAAAAACTTTTACGGAAACTAATGTCTATGCCCATTAATTTTCATATATCCGCAACTGATACTTTTAAATAGGTATATAATTTTTCCAGGACTCTGATATTACAGTATTACTACACATTACTTAGACGTTCGAAAGGTAGCATATTAATTTTAAAATAACGACTATTAGTTTCCACAGACTGAATCAGTAAAAAGAATTCCGGAATTTGTATATTAAAATTCATACAGAGTTTATTAAAGACGCATAAAGTAAATAATAACAATTACAATAACCCAACACCGTAAAATTTATACACTTTTCTATGCCAAATTTACTTTTTTTCATTTTAAAATACAATCTGTGCATATTAATTTTAACACGCTTGTAATAGATACTGTGCGATACGTATATGATTTTTCCAGTACTCGAGTGTTGCGATATTGCTGAATGATTATTAGACATTCGAAACGCAGTGCATTGATTTTCAAACGACGATATTAAAATTTATAAACGGTATCTGTAAAAAGACTTCCTGCACTTTTATATTAATTTCGATACAGATTTTTTTAACAGTGTATACTTGATAACTTAAATTATCGGTATATTCTTATCAACTGCGTCAGCCCTATGAATCATACTGCTCTTTTTTTTGAGTCTTTTCGAAAAAGCATATCATGCCCTTTTGGTACGCGCCGCGACTCCACCACGTGACCCAGGGACTTCTGCAAGTGTAAAATATTGTATTACTGTCAGAGATTAGAAATGCACTGCTGATGATATCGAGCGATAAAACAATTTCAGAAATTTCTGATCCGTTTAACAAAGCTTTCGTTTATACAGTTACAAATATAATCGGAAACACAGAGTTCTAAACCATCGAAAAAATGTCGAATAAATTTCACTGTTTTTCTAAATTATCGGTTGATAATTTGACTTTACTCGGTACTCGAAATTCTCAGCTATTTAGGCTGATGCTTTTAAGCGCGCCGACGTGGACCTGGTACGCGGTTAAAAATATCGTATAGAATACGTATTAACGTCGTATCCGGTCTATAAATTTCTTTTTGAATTTTTTTACAGGAGGCGAAATAAAAGAGGAATGACGAGTCAAGACACCACTCCAGTATCGTTCTTTTTTCTTCTTACTTAAATTGTATTGAGTTATACTATGGGCGTAATCTTCAAACACGTACATTATTGTTTTTGAATTTTCAGGTGTGGTACAACGACCTGTTACTTTCATTCCGTTCCAAATGATTTTTACCTGTTATTCCTTCGTCATTATCGTCCGAAGAGTCAGTATCGCAAATATCGCCGCGACAATTCCTGCATTTGTTTTCGATGCAAGAATTATCCAACGAGCAGTCATTATCGCTATCGCAGGGGTGCCCTTCGGGGTAATGACACCCTTTGTTCGGATCACCCTCGTAACCGTTTTTGCAAGTACATGCACCTCCTTCACAATCGGCATTCAATCCACATGAGATAAGATTGCATTCTTGATCTCTCGGTGGTGGAGCGGAGCTTGATGGTCGCCTCTACGGATCGTACCACACATTTTGTTCAGAGTCTTGTCAAAATAGCGTATAATGACATTTTCATACGTACCGTGTCTGCATCGGGTGTCCCAGGGTATTCTGCAAGTGTAAAATATTGCATTATTGTCAGAGATTAGAGATGTGCTGTTGATGATATCAAGCCCTAAAAAATAAAATCCAAATCAATAAATCCAATAAATCCAAATCAAGCCAAAAATAATAAAATCAACCTTGGCGCGCATGGAACGTCTTATTCTTAACCATGCACGCCGAGTTTGATTTTATTTTTCTTAGAAAAATGTTACTTTTATTTTTCACACTATTTGAAAAAAAAAACTTCTAAAAAAAAGCTACTATTTTAATTACTCGGCGTACATTTTTTACTTTTTAAAGTTTCACGTTATACCTTCCCGGAGCAGCAGCTCGAAGAATATGAGTCAATCGCGATATTTACCGACAATTTTCATTTTGTTTTTATTTTTCATTAATTTCTCATGTTTTCCTATTGTGACACTCGTTGAAAAGTCGAAGCAGGTCTTTGACGCGGTGGAACGTGTTGGAACGGTGCTTGCCACTATTGCATGACATGGCTAGAGTGTCGATTCAAGGGAGCACAGTATGGCGGATGAGATATGATTTTGCAGATGGTTGAAACGCCGCGAATATCTGTGCGAGGATCTTGACAGTTTCCCATCGTACACTATCGGTTGTTCGGGCACGTCGCATTTGTTTTACCACCCTTTGTACTTTGCACATTCATCGGCGTTAAAACTTGGGGTATTGCGTAAACGGGATTGAATTAAAGACACCGTAAGAAATCGAATCGAATATCAATCAACGCAATAATCCCTTGGCTCTGCGAATAATTCGATGGACTCGATGGACCATTCGAAATTTAACAAAACATTCAACAGAGTACGCGTGTTTGCAAGCTCGGGTCGTTCGGCTAGAATCTTCGAATATGACATTTTTCACACGGGTATTTATCATTTACCGTCTCAGCTGGCTGGAACTGAGAATGATTTGAGAAATCGATAAAAAAATATGTAGTAAAAAAAATTCAATTGCATAAATTCAATCGAATAAATTCAAAAATTATCTCGGATGGCCACAGCTGCTTTCTTCATTTTTTTGCTTTTATTAACAATGTCGAATGAAGAAATCGAGGCTCGTAATTCAGCGATCAGCGACGATAGCTGTGCTCTGCGAGATTTTAATGAATATTTTGAGTTTTTTAATTTTTTTGTTAATTGCACATATTCCGGAATACTCTTGGATGAGAAGAAAGTCGGATTGAGAGCTGTCCTCGTATGAAAAGAAAAATGAACGGTCGGCAAAAAGGTGCATTTGCTTATCTCAAAACTATCATATTTAATTAGAAATTGTTTCAAATGAAATTTCGTTACTTAGACTCGTTTCGTGTTTCCGCTGTCGTTGGTGCGAAAAATATTGTTTTCACCGACGCATTCTGGGTAATAGAGAGAACGGGGTAATATTCTTCGTCACTTACTAGGCAGATAAGAAATCCAGGTACTGTTCGACGGGGAACCCGATGCCAGAACTCTTGTGACGCCAGCGAGAGCCATCCATAAAAGAAATCCGAACAGCGCGATATTCGTCGAGTTGCCTGATTGATGCTTAGGAAGTGACATTTTCCCGAGTGGATAGGATCTAGAAAAAAATCATTCGAAAGAAATTTTTTTTACCGCGTTGGTCATATTTGAACTTTAATTCGCCATACGATCACACGAAAAAAATTCTTCTGCATTTTCGAAAAAAAGAGGACAGATTGTTGAGTAATCATTAACACGAAAACATTTTTTTTTCACGTATCGTTGGAGTAAGAGATATTTATTTTTAAGACCGCGTCCATGTACTTGTTTCAAAGGATCTTTTTTCTGGGCCAAACCCAGTAAACCCAAAAATAAGATCAGAAAAAACCGTCATGCGGAAAGTGACAGTGATTTTGGAGAAAACAATGTGGAATAGTTATTCGAAAATAGTTTCAAATAAAGGAAAAAATTGAGAAAAACATGAAATATTTTCGTATCGAATAAATTCATGAATCTTTTCGAATAAGCACGAACTTTTTTTCGAATTGTTTTCAACGTTCTGGGATTTATTCGGACCATGCGCAGATGTATCGTGAAGTATTTTGAAGGCTGAAAACTTAGCTATTTGCCGTTTAGCTTTGTTTCAAACCATTTTATGCTTTACGCTGAAAACGTACGTAAAATTCAATTACAATGAAATAATTTGCAATTGCAATTACAGTAAAATATTCGGTGCTGCGAATCGGAAAGTACAAAAAGAATATTCTACTAATTTTCTTATGAAAAAAAGGGGAACGTAAACGTTTTTTTGAGGATGGGGGCAAACGACGAATGATTATTTTCACATATTCTTTTCGAAACGACTGAAATTAGTCACTTTCTTCAAGCAACTTATTGAATAACGATTGTCGAAAAACTTACCCTGTAATCGTTTTTTTTTCTCGTATTAGCAGATATTTCAAAAGTGCAGTGTCAACGTTTTTTTTTTCTACCGAATTTCGACCACAGATACGTATGCAACGAGTTTTGAATTACATTTGATTCGCTTTCTGTGCTAGCGATGTAATAAATAAGCTCTCATATATCCAAGGGGGATGGGAAAAACGTGAGGCTGGCATGACAACCGGGACTTTATATGTTTTGGAAAAAATAAAATAATACGAGCGTCCTTGTTCTTTAGCGAATGCCGATAATTTCGACAAGTTTATCCGCACGTTTGACTCGATAAGACAACAAAGTATCATCGTTCCTCCGGCGACAGAAGCAGTGAGCAGAGAGAAGAAAATATGAGAGTGCAATTACGAGCAAGGAGCTGATTTGGAAAGGTGGCATATTCTTGGAGTATTCTTCTTTGGATTTTCTGTTGAAATCCAGCACGTTTATCGGCACGTTCGACACGATGAGACAACGATGAATTACAATTTTTTCTTCTCCCATTTGGCAAAACGCAAGGCCGCAAAGGTGTGCGAAGAGCATTCGAATCGATTCGACTTATTCGATTTGTTTTGGTCAATTTTCAACCGGAAACGTTTGACAAAGCGAAACTAACGTGTTTGCGATTGTAATTGACGATAATTTTTTCTCAAAATTTTTTTTTACGTGCACAGATAATAAGAAATTAATTATAGCAGTATTTATCGTGCTTTTACATATTTCCTTTTATTTGCATTTTTGCCACGTTAAATGGGGGTTTACATATTTCAGGATGCACAATAGTGTCTTTTTTTTATCGCTGTTTCTTCACATTTAGGTGTAATACGAGCATGCTTTGTGCCATTCGTGGATGGCTGATTCATTGAAACCCCCCAGAGTCCTTAGACACTGATTCAGGTCTCCCGGAAAATTGTGCGCCTTCCGTTGAGCGCGGTTCGAAATTTCTCGTATCGAGTTTTCGGCGATCGTGGTAACTTGTTTCATTTTCTCGATCTGCCAATGAAGATAGAAAAAGGAAACTCGATAGATCGAAAAAAAGGAGATTTTTGCCTAAACGCGAGGTTCTTGCACGTACCCCCTTAATACATTCGGATAATCATCGAAGCAAGTCATTTGTGAACGGTGTTAAAACAAGTTTCGTAATAAAAGACAAGTGCGAACATGGCGGACAAAAAGAAACGCTTTTGGTGTTTTTTCAAATTTTTTATGTGCGCATGAACGCGTGTGAAAAATGAACATCATTTTATTGTGCTTTTTTAATTAGCTCTGTTCGTGGCACAACGCGATCAAACGACTTTGCATTGTCAATTACCAATTCCAGTCCATCTTGCAAGACCCTCAGCGGTATTTTTTTATTACGTGACAAAATGAATCTTGCAACAGCCTAAAGGGAAATAATTGTGGCGTAACGAGATTACGTTTATTTTTTAAATGCCCTTATTCATATATCAGACTTCGTTATTTTCTTTAAACGCGTCCTATAATTCGAAATCGCTATGGTAAATGTTCGGAAATTTTCGAAATTTTCGAAACGTTGTTTCAAATCGTATTATTTTTTTTTTTCTAAATTTCAAAATGATACATATACCACATCCGTCACGCTACCTTTTAACACAGACGACGCAAAGTCGCCAAAACATCGAAAAATCAAAACGGCATCGCGGAATCTCAAAGTTTTTCAACCTTTTCCAATGTCAAAGTCTCGACGTTTTTCGATCGCGCGTAAGTTGAAAAATTGGAAAGGATCAGTGAGTGGAAAGGATCTATATCGATTATTTTTCATTTTTGAAATGTTTTCTCAACAATGCACGCCACGTTTGATTTTATTTTTTGTTTTGGATAATCTTACTTTTGTCTTTCGCACTATTTGAAAATAAAAATGCTTTTTAAAGAGGGCTACTGTTTCAATGACTTGATGCACGTTTTTCTTTTTTTTTTAAGTTTTTTTTACGTTTTTTTTTTTTTATTTTTTCTGTCCGATGAAAAAAATCGCCGCAAAATGCAAGTTTTGCAATCTCGTGATGATAATTTCTGCAATGAGTTACGCATCGTCTTTTTTCTGTGCTGTTTATTCGAGAAAACAATTACAACCCGCCGTCTGGCGAAGACATTTTTGTTTTCGTTTTTTTTTTCTGGTTATTACAATTTGGTATAATACGAACACCCGTTATACCATTGGTCGAATGAAGATCGACTGATTTCTCCCTGAGTCATCAAGCAATAACCGATATGTTTCGCAAAGTGGCTCATCCTTTGTTCGACGCGAAACAGGATATCGGAAATCCACATTTCTCCGATCTTGGTAACGTTTTTTGGTCGTTTGAACTGAGAACGAGACAGAGGAAAAAGTGAGGTTCTGATAAGGTTGAAAATAAGGTTCAATAAAACAACAAAGCACCCGAAGCCTCTGCGAAAATCTCGGCGAAATCGCAATTATTAATTATTATTTTCGTTAATTTAATTTTTTAACAATTGTACTATTTAGACTCGCTGTTACCCGAAACAAGTTATTTCAAGAAGTAATTCATTGGGAGCCAAATTTATTCAACAAAAAAATTAAGAAAAAATAAAGAAAAATGTCACGATGACAACTGTTATTTTACGCTATTTTTTCCTGCTCGTGCTGGCGGATAATGATGCATTTTTTTTCCGTCTTGTAGCAACGTTGAGAACGTGCGTTTTTTCAGGAATTCGCACGATACTGATTGTCAGCCTGAGTATAAATATTTCTCTTACCTTGTCGCTGCAATATTCTTCATCAAATCGCATTTGTTCTTCGTCATCAAGTACGCTGTGCTCCAATCTCACGATCTCGAGATATTCCATCGCTTTACTCGCTAAATCCTGTATTTCCTCTTTATCTGCACACATTGAGTAATACATCGCGTCTGAACACTTTCTGATTTGCTGTTCGGTGAATTTTTGCGAATACTTTATGCACGCCCGGTCATCAACCTGTTATTCGTAAAACTTGTTAAGTTTGAGGCTCTGTGGCAGATGCAGTCTCAGCAAGAAAAAATTAATTAGGAATCGAATTTCCCGTTTGAAAAATCTGAGAATAATCCAGCATCGTACGCGGCATACCCATCACGGTTATTCCCAGTAATAACAATGTGACATAATTATTATACAAATTTTGAAAAAACGTCATCTCCGGAAGATATTTCGAAAAACGATTTTCTTTTCATGCCAAATTAATTCGTTCGGCGTTTTCTTACATGGATACATACGTACGTGCTATAGGTCGGGTTGATAAAAGCGTTTTATAAAGAAAAAAATGCATGAATTCAAAGATAATTTCGAGTTCGAGAAAAAAAGGTCCATAAGCCGTGGGAAACAGAAACACTCACGAGACGAGAATCTATTATTTCGCAGCTCTCGCAATTCTCGTCGAATTTGAGTTCCGGTGGGCCATAACGATATTTCTTTTGCGGTTTGTCCCAAAAATACGATTTATTGTATGTCAATTTGTCGATATAATCGTCGATTATTTTGCTGGCCCGTCTTTGTGTACTCGAAATATTCTTCATGTATATATCGATTCTAGACACAAGTTGAGCGACGCAATTTATTTTCGTAGGCTCGAGCATCGCCGTCTAAAAATATTCACCAAAAGCAAAAAAAAAATATAGGTATTTAAAGTAAAAACATAGGAAAGTGTAACTCCGATGAACAAATTTTCATCATTTTTCGTTTCAATTATTTTACACTTTTTTCAATATCTTTCTTCGCGCCCGGTATCAGCACAAGCGGGACTTTATCAGCACGAGCGTCGATGATAAAAATGCAAAATAATATGAGTATTTTTGTTCTTAAGAGAACGCTGATAAATTCGGCAAGCTTATCCGCACGTTCGACGGGATAAGACAACAAAGTATCATCATTCCTTCAAAGAAAAAAGCAGTAACTATAGAGAGAAGAAAATTTGCGAGTGCAATTACGCAGGTAAAGAGTCGCGTTGGAAAGTCTTCGTGAAAATGTTTGCACGTGTTTCGTACAATTTCGAGTTCCTTTCTTGAGACTTTTTGATAAATTCGGCACGTTCGACACGATAAGACAACAATGAATCAAATTTATTTTTCTTCCAGTTAGCAAATTAGCAGTGTTGGAGAGACATCAACGAGAGCGAATCACGTTACGAGCAAGACCCGAAGGTGTGCGAATGATTTTCGAATCGAATAAAACGAAATGACAGAATATTCGAGTTGTTCGATTTGATTAAAATATTCATCAAAAAGCATGAAAATATATATTTGAAGTGAAAACAAGGGAATTTTTATCACAGATGAAGAAATTTTGATGAAATTTCATAGTAATTATCGTACGATTTTTTTATTTACTTTTATTGAATAAATGTGAGATTTTAGAAATTTATATTCGTATATTTCGATCGAAACTGACGTTCGAGAAATATTTCTGTTTCTTACGATTCGTTGTCGATGAAAATCGATAATTTTTTACAAATTTAATAATTACCGGAGAGAATACGACAATGACACTGAGAATCATCAACGTGAGTTTCGACATGCTCTCGACAGGCTACGAAGCTTGCGAATGAAAAAAATCGATCGAACACACGTGTTTATATATAAACATGTATGTACACTATATGTACACCAGCGTATGTAATAAAACATTCTGTCCTTGTTAAAAGATGATGTTTTTAGCGTTTTTCCGCATTCCTCGTTCTTATCACGAACTTTTACGAAGAATTTGGGAAAATAAACTTTCATTCAGCATCCAAGTTTTCTAAATTCGTAATAATAAATATTTCAAATTAATTTCGACGTTTTCCGCTCATTGGTTGAATCTATCGTAGAACAAAGCTCGACTTTGTCGCGCGGAAGAACATGGCTAAACTTTTCTTTCGTTTGCAAACGACGGATGACGATTTTTTTCGATTTTTTTTTCAATTAAGAATTCTTGATATCAAGAGTTTGTTCATGTTTAGGAAACTTTGGAAGGAAAATTGCTCAATCGACCTAGTTGTGGCTGTATTTGTCAAGTCGGTGTAACACCTCACGGTTTTCCGAGCGATTACACAATACGTCTTTGTCATCGACAATTGAGCAAACCGTCGAAAAAATACGTCGACGTTGTTGACGAAAAGTGTCAAGAAAATATATTTTTTCCCTGTTTTTTTTCCGAAAAGATTACTGTAGCGGAAAAACTACCATTATACGTAGTTTCCCATTTGCATCACAGTGGGATATCGATCGAAACGAATATGGAACGACGCATGTTTCTCCAATAAAAAAACAGTGAAAACGTAGCACGTAACTTTTAGTCTGACGTGAATTTATTGATAACCCAGCCTAAGAGTCACTCGAAACAGTGAATCCAATTAGCCTAGAAATCCAAAATTCATCTGTTTTGAAAGCTATCGTAGAAAATTTTGAAAAGTAGCTGAGCAGCTCCGTAAAAACTATATGCAAATCTCGAAGATTTCGCAAAAGTCTTTCGACTGTTTTTTGAGCAAAGGCATGCTAAAACAACGAGCAAAAAAACAGACTCTCGAATACGCTGTCCTTGCTTGTGCCCCGACGACGTGAATAATTGAAAATCGCAAAATTTTTCCGTTGTCATATGGAGCTCGAAAACATGAAAATTCGAAAATTCACCGTGATCCGTGACGTACCTTATCATTTTCTAAACCGTAAGAACATTTTTCAATATTATCGTATAAAATAAAAATTCTGCGTGATGCATTTCTCATGTAAACAACGCGAACAATTCGTACATTTTTTTGGACAAACTATTCACCCGGTTGTGTTAAAGTTCGAAAATCGCGGATACTTTATCGATTTTGCGTTGAGGTTGCACGTGCTGTACGTTCGTAAAATAGAAATAAACGAAGTTTCGTCGATATTTCAAGGATCTCTTCCTCTTGTCTATTTATTGATAACATTGCAACTTTGTTACACTTCAAAATTACTGTGCTCGGTATCTTACATGTGACTGATCTTTCCGTATTTTTATAGCACTGCTAGATACACGAAATTCACGTTCTATTCTATCGTCTCTGCGATAATACCCACCGGGCGTCATTGATTTTACAATCTATACAGTACTAAAATAATGGTATGGCTAATCTCCTCTTTTTTGCTGCCAAATAATCTGTCGCTCAACAAAAGTATCCACGATGACGATCGGTATCCACTAAAAAACTACGCGGACAGAATTAAAAATTCATTTTTGCCGTGAATTTGTCACGGTAAAAATTACCGTGATTTATTTCAATGTGGTGACGACAAGTGAGAAAAACATAATAACTCGTATGCAGCAAGTTTTTTTTTAAATCACGTTACAGAAAATTTCAAATACGTAGCTGAAATTTCACTATACAAGAGGGGTAAAAATTTGAGACAGTAAAATTTAGCATGTATATTCGAAAATCTACCTGCTGTCGGTTAGAAATTGCGACCGCACCGTACGGTTATTTACGGTACTGCACAGTAAAATTTCACACTAATACGAGACCGCGCGACCCCCCCACCACTATATCATTCCGAAGCGAAAGGTATGCGGGTAATTTTTACCATGCAGTGTCCCAAAATTTCTGCTTTGTACGCATGGTAATTGTAACAAAGCGCGCGAAAATATTTACCGAGAGCTCGATACATTTTCCTACAACACTCATTGAATTTTATAATAAACCTTGAAACAAATGTCATACAGACAATACTTTTTTATAGACATTTTTGAAAGGCATAAAATAATAAAATGCACGGTAAAATTTCGCTGGTATTATAGATTTTTCGAGTTTTAGTTTTGCATATTTTGTTACACATCAAAATTTACTAGAAAACTTACTGAAAATCTGGGTTTTATTCAGTAATAATAAGCGAAGTTTCAGGGTTGTCATCCGGCTACCGTTACTGCACGGTCATTTTTAACATTTCATTCTCTCCGTGCATGTTTGCCTCGTTTTACTTGCGTCATACAATCTTTCAATTACGCAATAATCGCCGTCTCACACACACACACGCACACACACATGAAAACAGGCATGCTCCTACATACGCGCGTTTGCGCCAAATGGAACGCAAAAAGGATGTCCGTAAAATTGGAAAATGCTAAGACACGATAATAGACAGTTATGGAGGCCTTTTCCACGGCGAACTAAGCAATTTTCGAACTTTGATTGTTTTATTTGCCTTGAACTTTTCGTATTCTCGGCATCAATAGGGAGGGTTTGCGAATTTTTTGCGAATTCAACGCCAAGCCGTTTTCGAGGCAAAAGGCCATTTTTGAAAACAATTTAAAGAATCGTCAATGACGATGATGGTGTATAAAATGTGATGTAATAAGAAATAGTGCTAAATAAAAAGATCCATGAAAAGTACGGGGTAAAAGTATATATGTCTCTATAACGGTTAAGAATAACAATAATTAAGAACGTTCTGTAGGTACAATTCCACCAAAACCGCGTCTGCATCTCGAAAAGTAAGTGAATTCACTGCATACAAGAGGAAAGTAAGTTTCTAAAACTTCTCGATTTTTGGAACAATTTTTCGAATAATTTGTCGATGCTGTTATCATCTGAAATTACTGTGCTTGCCGCCATCTATAGGGCTGATTCTTTTTAGGTTTTTATACCGCAGCGCACCGCTCGGAAATTGAATGTACCACCAGATCATTCGTATGTACTAATAAGCGTCTTTACTGTCTTTTTCTCTCAACACGTACATACGTGGAAACGTAGGTACGGGATAAATGGATTTTTTGAAAACCATTTTCAAACGAAATTATGTTATATCAATTTGCAAAACGCCCGCGGGAACGGTTGGTGCACGCACAAAGGCTGAAATAGTTACCGCGACGAAAAAAATGCACCGCGCGATACTAACTTCCGGTCGAAATTGAATCGTGAAGGAATCTTCACACTGCAAACACATGATTCGTGATAATACCCATGTATACCATAATTGCTGGTTAGAAAGTTAAAATCGCCGATTGCGTGATTATTAAAAAAAAATCTCAACTACGTAGAAATAATGAAAAATAGACATCGTTCTCAAAATATATGAAAATTTTCGACCAACTATGGGAAATTATTTTTCTTCGACCCTTTTCGATCTTTGCAAAGTCTCATCCCGAACTTAACGTCCGATACCGTGCTCACTCCTCGTCAGACGCGTTACTTGCCGTCGTAGCTTTCTGCAAAATATCAATTTATGAAGATATTAATGCACGGTTTTGAATGTCCGACGGTGATGACATTTGTGTCGACGAATGTGTTGGCTCACGAATTTCGCGGTGTTTCTTCAAGTCTTCCAGCACTATTTCGCGCAATTGTTCGTAAGCTTTGTCGAGGTTGTCGTTGATTATCACCGCATGGAAATTACCGGGTCTTTCACCTGCAAAGGGTCAAGTCGGAAATTGGATCCTGCCTTAGACATTCGTTATCTTCCATCCAACTATTCTCTATCCGCTGTAGCATGATTTCGGAACTCATAATTTCGGTGAATGTGAATAAACGATACTAAAAAAACAAAATCGATACTTTGCCGGTCGGAACGTAAAAAAAAACACTTACCATACTGAATTTCCGCTTTGGCGACGGACAATCTTCGCTGCAGCGACTCGTCGGTTTCGGTTTTTCTGCCTTTCAAGCGATTCTCGAGTTCGACTACAGACGGTGGCTTGATGAAAACGAGAAGCGGATCGAGGTCGCTTTTCTTTATTTGCATTACCCCCTGCATGTCTATATCCAACACGCATATTTTGTCGGCATTCTGGACATCCTCAACAGCCTTTTTGCTGGAATCAAATGCAATGTTCTACGCGAGGTACGCAACGGTCGTTTACATCAACCTCCGAAGCTTCGCAAACGTTGCTGATTATTTTCAGCGTTCGAAATATTTTTTGTTCGCGAGATGCAATTTTTCCAACCCCCAAACGCGACTGTCGGTAACGGCGATTTACGGAGCTTTGAAATCGTGGCTGGTTTTTTTCTTTTTGACTGCCAAAAAAGGCGTCACATGCACATTTGAACATTTTTCAACGGATAAACAGTTTTTCAAATCTTCAAACAACCGTAAACTGTTTTCTCGCAGAAAACCAAAAAAAAATGCCGCCGTTCTTTTAAAAAAACAGCCAATCACAAAACGAGTATATTGACAATACACGTGCCGAAAATTTGACACCGCACACACGGATTTCTTATAAAAAGAGAAAAAACAAAAGAAAGTAATTAAGCACAACAAAATAAAAATGGAAAAAGCACATACCTAGTACCATATATGTTATCGCTGAAGATGGCGCTCTCGATAAATTCTCCCCTGTCGATCAGATTCTGCATCCGCTCTTTGGTCGTAAAATAATAATGCTTGCCATGTTCTTCGCCTACTCTCGGCAATCTCGTTGTGTGCGAAACGGAGAAGCCAAAGGTGTCGGGGAATTCGTCAAACAGACGCTTTATCAACGTACTTTTACCAGTGCCCGACGGGCCGCACAGCACCAAAGGCCTCGGACCTTTTTGGAGCATGCTGAAAAATCCTGTAACGATGAGAAAATAAAACAAAGCGTCGGGTGAAAGTGTTACAATTTTCTTTTCCGTCGATGCAAATAATAATAATAATACAACTTGAAGATCCTTTTTTTCTCAAGTGGCGCGATTAATTGGTATACAATTTACTTGGATGGGAAACAATCGTAATGAAACTTTATTGGAATTCAAAATTAGGAGGCTCAATTTCGATAATAATAACATTGAAACATCGAAATCTATCTCACAAAAATTCGTTAGACGCGAACCGTGATGGAAAAACTTGGCCAGTGTCGTTTTCAACGCAGCGGAGGAAAACCGAATATCATAACGATTTTGAAGTTTGCATCGTTACGATTCAACCAAACGTACGATCAACTTCTTTTTTTATCTTTAATATTCTACGATCCGCCAAATATCTTTGAGCAGTTTTTCAAAATTGTGACACTCGTGAAAAGAGATGGAAAATATCATGAAAATTCAGGAAAATTGAATCTAAAAAGCCGGAAAAAATCGATTTTCCGTTGAGGTCCAACGATGCATACTTCAAGATCGTATATCATAATAATGGTATCGACACTGGAAAATAAATCTTTCTTCGAATGGCGCAAGTATACGGAATAAAATTTACTCATGTGGATGTCTATTCGAAAGACTCATTTTCGTAATGAAAGTTTGAAAATTGCGAAAACCATTTGTCCTCAAACGACGCGTATATTCATGATAAAAATTAACGCCCAAGATCCGGAACCGTGACAAAAGCATCGCTGATGGGTTCGACTCGAAAAATTCGATCGTTGTGAAAAAAAGACAAATATTACATATGGGAGGCTCATCCAGTGCATTTGTTAACAAGAAAATCACAATTTTGAACGAAACGTGAGATAAGAGATCAGAGATATTTCGAAGAAAAGTAGTTATTAATTATTTTGAGTGCGGTTAACACAAAAAAGACGAAAAAGAGAATAAACATCGCCCTGAAAGAAACGTTTCATGTGACGGCCTCTTGCTTATCAGAATCGAATGATAAGAGTTTTTTTTAAATTCTTTGTATCGCAGCTGGCCGAGTACGAACGCGCGTGCGAGTAGCTCGAAATGTATCGAAAGTTTATAGCCGACATGGCGCAATAATGGCAACGCTGAAATATGCCGAGAAACTAAAAAAAACAATAACGATCGACGATATTTCAATTTGATCGCAGAGTCTGTCCTACTTTGTACAAAACCCTGACTCATGACAAAAGCCGGACGATTTCCGGCGAACATCCTCGGTGAAATGACGAAGGAAAACACGTGAATAACTGACAATCGCGACCGCGTGATCGTAAACACTAGAGGTTATACGAGAGCCACTTGTTGGTTTAATTACGCAAAAAAAAAGTAACTAATGGAACGTTTGAGAAATCTTTGGTTAATTGCTTGTTTTCATAACGAAAAGTTGTTGTTGAAACGTCGTACCTTTGTCAGCCGGTAAAGAAAAACGTGAAATTTTGTCGATGCGCACTTGTTTATTCGATGCGACGTTTGTAAAGAAATCACCGCTCTGCGTACTTAGCACTTGACGGTAGTTGCATATATTGAATTTATTTATCTTTTATGTTACAGCTTATTTCGAGGGTCTTTTTCGTTATTTTCGATGCGGCAATTATTGAGAATCGTGAATTGTTACGTTGCGGAATTGCGCAAACTTTCCGAATATCCCGTGAGATGGAGCCCAAAGCATCGTTCTGTGGTGGCGCCACCCCGTCGGTGCTTCGGTTCCCCTGTTTTACACCGACAAAATTACAACTCGAGTTTCGACTCTGGTACTTACACAGTTGCAGTATGCATAATAATAATACCTTTTTCGTACTTGTATCGTATCATCCAAAGAGTCCGTTGTTAAAATAAAACGCTACATAATTATCGAAAAACATAAAACGCTCATTCTCTACATTTAAACTAGATTCGCCTACAATATATATATATATATATATAGCAGGTGCCCTGCTTCTCATAAAGCAGGGTTCAGCGCTACACACAATCCTGTTTGCCACAGTCATAATTGGACTCTTCAAAACGGTTCATTGAATCGAGATGTAATATTCAAAGAATATAGTTTCGCAACATAGTACTTTAATAAAATGACAAAAAATCCATATTTTTAGTTGTCTCAAATGAAACAATTTTACTTTTAAAACGATTATCCGTTATCACTGCCACTATGTAATCCCACAAAATATTTCGCCGAGAACATTCGAGAATCTTCCATTATTTGAACAACGTTTTTATCCGCTACAAACATCAAACAAATGTCGTGTACGTATTTCGTTCGCGTGTCGATACAAGTGTCGAATTTCTTCATAGTCGGAGAGCGTATAAATTCGGTTAACGCAGTTGCGCCTCGACGAAAAACGCGGAGACACGTTTTTGCTTTTTCGTTTTGTATCGAGTTGGTCTCGTAGATAAAGTTTAGGCAGTTTAAAGTATCGCTCGTTTCGCGTACTCGACCATTAATGGCGAGACGGTTTTTCATTGCCATAAACGTCGCGTTCCTCGCGGTTGGGGTCGGCAGTTCCGATCCCCAAGGACAAATCAACGAAAGCACCGTTCCTGTGCAGCAGCAAGGTGGATGATAAAAAAAAAAAAAATACACCTCGTACAACGAAACGTTAACTTTGCCCGGCGGCCAATGTCAATTCGAGTGTTCGTTTTTACCAACAGGAGTCTCTCAACACGATCCTATCTCGAATGAGACTACGAGGGTAATCAAGGAAGAGGTCGAAGAGGAGGAACTCGATCCGGGGCGACTCCTCGAAAAGGTGAGGGCTCTAAAGAATCTAGAAATTGCATGGTCGAAATGGGAACAAGAGGGGGAACGCGAGAGGGCGATAGTGCTGCAAAACGAACGATTAGCCGAGGAGGAACGGCAACAAGAGGAAACACGCAAAAAAATTGTGTCGGAGAATCAGAAAGTGAAAACAGCAGAACTGATAAAAAAATTTGACGCAGTATCGGTAGAATGGAGGAAAACAAAGCGCATGCTGCGCAACAGGAGGCGCACAAAACGACTGTGCTGCTCTTGCGGCTCGAAGTTGCAGCGTGAGTAGTTGATTGACGCGCGAAATTCGCGCAGTAACGTTCGCGCAAAGTGCTATATATTGTAAGGCGTAAATAAAACAAAAATGAGTCGTCAATATCGGCGTGTGATTTTATTTTTTTACCCTGCTCCTTTTTTTTCCTTTTCGTTTGCGCATGAGCCAACGTTCGCAATAAGACTTCCAGCATCGCTGGATAATTTTTGCTGCTCGATTCTTCCGAAAATCATCCAAACTCTTCAGGAAAGCTTCCAGTACCGCTGCTTCTCGTTCCCTCCTCAAATTCTCGTATCGCTCATTCTGAATCGTCAGTTTGCTCTTTTCATGAAAAATATCATCATCCGTTGAAATGAGAATCGAAAATTTATGAAAATTCGTGAATTATCATCGACAAAAGTCCGACGACCTCTACGCGCGTTCGACCTTCAGAAATTCCGTTCGAGAGGCTATCTTTACCCTCTTAACCTTTCAATGTCAAGCGCCAAAGAAACAGGAAGGAAATGGAGAACGGTCGCATTTGTCAGAGTGAACCAATTTACACGTACTTGAAGGTCCTTGAGATTCTCCTTGAGGTGACCCAAGCGATCCGCCAGGTCTTCCTTGCTGCGGTGAAGTGCACGGATATCTTCATCGTACTTCGCTACAGTCGCTAAATATTCCGTTTCGACCTCCAAGCTGAAGAAGAGAAGAAGAAAAATCGCTACAATCGTGTCGCATCGAAAAAACGTTAAAAAATAAATGAATACTTTCAAGTCCATTGCTATACAAACGAAGATTCGAATCACTCGCAACTGATATCTTCAATTTGCGTCGGACCAAACAAAAATGAAATCGTCGTTTTGAAAAACCGAAGAATCTGGAAGATCCATCGATTTTTCGAAACTTCCCGAATAATTATTGTAGTCCGAAGATCATGTATTTTTTATCGTCGTAAAACATAACCTCAAATCTCGGAAAATGTTTTATCATTTGTCTTCCAATATCAATAATAACCACGTGATTTGAGAATGAAAAAGACAAAAGCCGAAGGGCCCCTCGCTGATAATTTACACACCGTTTCTTGCGTAATTTCTTCTCGCTGTTACTACTACAGCCTTCTTCCGCTGCGACAACCTTCAGAAGCCCTCTGCTGCGCTCGATTTCGTCCTCCAGTTGCTTTGTTATCGCATCTTTCGCTCCACGATCCTCCGTGATGTTCCCTTCAGTTTTCTTTCTACATGGAAGAATATAACGCGAAAAGTTGAAATCGCATGATTCGTAAATGTGAAGAAAGTCCAATGTTTACATTTCTTCCTTTATCGCCATGACGTGATGCTCCTCGATATCTTTGAGACGCGTTTCTTCGATCGCGATTTCCGCTGCGAGACAGCGTACTGTCTCGTTGTACGTCGATCTTTCCTCTTCGAGAGCTGATTTCAGAACTACGAGGAAAAACAATGTTTCCGGTGTAATGCTAGCAAGTTTGTCGAGATGAAAAATTCCGCGCCCGATAAAAAAATATACGAACGAATAAGTTTCATCGTAATTATGCAGAGTTTCGATCGAGAAGATGAGAAACTAAAAAAAAAATACTGTGCAGTACCGCTAAGTTCCATGAGAAAAGACCGTACTTTTATCGACGAAAAGAATAAAAGACGAGCGTGTCACGAAAGTATCCTTCTCGGGCTTGATGCGTTACGCATTTTTTCCTCATAATATATGGTTTAAAATCGTAATTCTACAGAGAGGTTGCGATCGTCTTTTTTCCCACAGAAAAGTAACGTATTCTTGGGTACAAAACAATAAGACTCTCCGTACAGTGAGGATAGACCTGCGGGCTGGTTCGATCGAACATTTTAGAGCATAACCTGTGTGGTAACGTAAATATAAGTTGAACAAATAATTGATTTACGTCAGTTCGTTTCTGTTCCGTGCGAGATAAAATAATTCGTCAATTCTCGTACATGCGTGGCCCATTTTTTATTTTCCTAATATTCTAATATTTCGGTCAATATTATTCCAATATTCAAATGAGATCCAAGTTGTACGGGGACCGCCTGTTTTTTTGTATACATGCGATAAAAAAAACGCACGAGAACACCTGTACGGCTATATTGATGTATTTGCCTAGAAAGAATATGTTTGTCTAGACGGAATTGTTTCCTCGGCATGCCAGAATATTAATGATAAAAAATTATCATAAATGAATTTTGTAGGTCAAATTTCGAAAAAAGATAGATAATCCAACGAAAATAAGAAGAGCACGATTTAAATTGATGGGAATTAATGAAAATATTGAAAAAAAAAACAATATAAATTACTATTACCAACGCCGAGTTTTGAGACA
Source organism: Heteropelma amictum (assembly GCA_959613375.1). Lineage (NCBI taxonomy): Eukaryota > Metazoa > Arthropoda > Insecta > Hymenoptera > Ichneumonidae > Heteropelma > Heteropelma amictum. The sequence continues at coordinate 4,043,822 of OY390721.1, read as the reverse complement.
TGATTCATAAATTTTTAATCGCAAGGAAAAACCAAATTATAGAGAAAAAAAAGCTGAATGAAAACAATCATATTGATCAAAGTTCGCACTGTGAAAACAATTGAAAACAAAAAAGTACATTTTTTCTACAACGTTTTAGCGTTTTTTTATTCTGTATTTTCAAAGTCTCACCCTGAATTTGCACTCGTTTGTCTTTCACAGGAGGTTTCGACGATTTTTCGAGCTCGTATTTCTTCGATCGCTCGTCAGTCGTCGGACGACGTTGGTCCGCGATTTCATTGAAAAGAGCCAAATTTCTCGTCAAGTTTCTCTTCCATGTCGACATTTCTGTGGATACTTTGGTCGCTCGTGAATGCGGACTTTGAAAAATGACGTCGAGTGTCTTTGACGAGTCTAGCAATATTTTTCGCCTTCGATGAAGACAAACTGCTTCCAAGTTCATCGTTAAACGGTGATACGTGAAAACTCGTCCAACAACCATACAGCTACCTTAGTTCAACACGTGTATACGCGCAATTTCATTATTGACGAATAGACCCTGCCCATGGTTACCATGTAAACAAAAGTATCTCAAAATGAGAGATTGAGCGAGTCTCCGACTTTGAAGGAGGCTAAAATCAAGCGTATTTCGAACAGAATTTTTTTTAAGGGGTTACATGGGTTTGGATGATTAAAAATAGTAGGTTAAATGAAGCTTTTTAAAGCTACGACAAACGAATTATTTTATTCAAACTTTTAAGCGTAGAGCAGCATCTTAAAAATGTCACCCCTTTCCCTGAATGAATGAAGAAGATGAATAAAATTGGACAGTACGAATAATAAACGTACATCAGTGGGGACAAGGGCAATTTTTATTTTATTATTGCTCCATTGTGCTGCGTTTTTTTCAAAAAATTCACCCAGTCCTCAGTCTCTGCTGGGGGATGCTTGAATCATCGGCTGTTTCGCGGTACGAGCTGATGGTCGAAGCTCATGCTCGTGAATGCGAACTTTGAAAAATGACGTCGAGTGTCTTTGACGAGTCTAGCAATATTTTTCGCCTTCGATGAAGACAAGCTGCTTCCAAGTTCATCGTTAAACGGTGATACGTGAAAACTCGTCCAACAACCATACAGCTACCTTAGTTCAACACGTGTATACGCGCAATTTCATTATTGACGAAAAGACGCTGCCCATGGTTACTATGTAAACAAAAGTATCTCAAAATGAGAGATTGAGCGAGTCTCCGACTTTGAAGGAGGCTAAAATCAAGCGTATTTCGAACAGAATTTTTTTTAAGGGGTTACATGGGTTTGGATGATTAAAAATAGTAGGTTAAATGAAGCTTTTTAAAGCTACGACAAACGAATTATTTTATTCAAACTTTTAAGCGTAGAGCAGCATCTTAAAAATGTCACCCCTTTCCCTGAATGAATGAAGAAGATGAATAAAATTGGACAGTACGAATAATAAACGTACATCAGTGGGGACAAGGGCAATTTTTATTTTATTATTGCTCCATTGTGCTGCGTTTTTTTCAAAAAATTCACCCAATCCTCAGTCTCTGCTGGGGGATGCTTGAATCATCGGCTGTTTCGCGGTACGAGCTGATGGTCGAAGCTCATGCTCGTGAATGCGAACTTTGAAAAATGACGTCGAGTGTCTTTGACGAGTCTAGCAATATTTTTCGCCTTCGATGAAGACAAGCTGCTTCCAAGTTCATCGTTAAACGGTGATACGTGAAAACTCGTCCAACAACCATACAGCTACCTTAGTTCAACACGTGTATACGCGCAATTTCATTATTGACGAATAGACCCTGCCCATGGTTACCATGTAAACAAAAGTATCTCAAAATGAGAGATTGAGCGAGTCTCCGACTTTGAAGGAGGCTAAAATCAAGCGTATTTCGAACAGAATTTTTTTTAAGGGGTTACATGGGTTTGGATGATTAAAAATAGTAGGTTAAATGAAGCTTTTTAAAGCTACGATAAACGAATTATTTTATTCAAACTTTTAAGCGTAGAGCAGCATCTTAAAAATGTCACCCCTTTCCCTGAATGAATGAACAAGATGAATAAAATTGGACAGTACGAATAATAAACGTGCATCAGCGAGGACAAGGGCAATTTTTATTTTATTATTGCTCCATTGTGCTGCGTTTTTTTCAAAAAATTCACCCAATCCTCAGTCTCTGCTGGGGGACGCTTGGATCATCGGCTGTTTCGCGGTACGAGCTGATGGTCGAAGCTCATGCTCGTGAATGCGAACTTTGAAAAATGACGTCGAGTGTCTTTGACGAGTCTAGCAATATTTTTCGCCTTCGATGAAGACAAGCTGCTTCCAAGTTCATCGTTAAACGGTGATACGTGAAAACTCGTCCAACAACCATACAGCTACCTTGGTTCAACACGTGTACACGCGCAATTTCATTATTGACGAAAAGACGCTGCCCATGGTTACCATGTAAACAAAAGTATCTCAAAATGAGAGATTGAGCGAGTCTCCGACTTTGAAGGAGGCTAAAATCAAGCGTATTTCGAACAGAATTTTTTTTAAGGGGTTACATGGGTTTGGATGATTAAAAATAGTAGGTTAAATGAAGCTTTTTAAAGCTACGACAAACGAATTATTTTATTCAAACTTTTAAGCGTAGAGCAGCATCTTAAAAATGTCACCCCTTTCCCTGAATGAATGAAGAAGATGAATAAAATTGGACAGTACGAATAATAAACGTGCATCAGCGAGGACAAGGGCAATTTTTATTTTATTATTGCTCCATTGTGCTGCGTTTTTTTCAAAAAATTCACCCAGTCCTCAGTCTCTGCTGGGGGATGCTTGAATCATCGGCTGTTTCGCGGTACGAGCTGATGGTCGAAGCTCATGCTCGTGAATGCGAACTTTGAAAAATGACGTCGAGTGTCTTTGACGAGTCTAGCAATATTTTTCGCCTTCGATGAAGACAAGCTGCTTCCAAGTTCATCGTTAAACGGTGATACGTGAAAACTCGTCCAACAACCATACAGCTACCTTAGTTCAACACGTGTATACGCGCAATTTCATTATTGACGAATAGACCCTGCCCATGGTTACCATGTAAACAAAAGTATCTCAAAATGAGAGATTGAGCGAGTCTCCGACTTTGAAGGAGGCTAAAATCAAGCGTATTTCGAACAGAATTTTTTTTAAGGGGTTACATGGGTTTGGATGATTAAAAATAGTAGGTTAAATGAAGCTTTTTAAAGCTACGATAAACGAATTATTTTATTCAAACTTTTAAGCGTAGAGCAGCATCTTAAAAATGTCACCCCTTTCCCTGAATGAATGAACAAGATGAATAAAATTGGACAGTACGAATAATAAACGTGCATCAGCGAGGACAAGGGCAATTTTTATTTTATTATTGCTCCATTGTGCTGCGTTTTTTTCAAAAAATTCACCCAATCCTCAGTCTCTGCTGGGGGACGCTTGGATCATCGGCTGTTTCGCGGTACGAGCTGATGGTCGAAGCTCATGCTCGTGAATGCGAACTTTGAAAAATGACGTCGAGTGTCTTTGACGAGTCTAGCAATATTTTTCGCCTTCGATGAAGACAAGCTGCTTCCAAGTTCATCGTTAAACGGTGATACGTGAAAACTCGTCCAACAACCATACAGCTACCTTGGTTCAACACGTGTACACGCGCAATTTCATTATTGACGAAAAGACGCTGCCCATGGTTACCATGTAAACAAAAGTATCTCAAAATGAGAGATTGAGCGAGTCTCCGACTTTGAAGGAGGCTAAAATCAAGCGTATTTCGAACAGAATTTTTTTTAAGGGGTTACATGGGTTTGGATGATTAAAAATAGTAGGTTAAATGAAGCTTTTTAAAGCTACGACAAACGAATTATTTTATTCAAACTTTTAAGCGTAGAGCAGCATCTTAAAAATGTCACCCCTTTCCCTGAATGAATGAAGAAGATGAATAAAATTGGACAGTACGAATAATAAACGTGCATCAGCGAGGACAAGGGCAATTTTTATTTTATTATTGCTCCATTGTGCTGCGTTTTTTTCAAAAAATTCACCCAGTCCTCAGTCTCTGCTGGGGGATGCTTGAATCATCGGCTGTTTCGCGGTACGAGCTGATGGTCGAAGCTCATGCTCGTGAATGCGAACTTTGAAAAATGACGTCGAGTGTCTTTGACGAGTCTAGCAATATTTTTCGCCTTCGATGAAGACAAGCTGCTTCCAAGTTCATCGTTAAACGGTGATACGTGAAAACTCGTCCAACAACCATACAGCTACCTTAGTTCAACACGTGTATACGCGCAATTTCATTATTGACGAAAAGACGCTGCCCATGGTTACTATGTAAACAAAAGTATCTCAAAATGAGAGATTGAGCGAGTCTCCGACTTTGAAGGAGGCTAAAATCAAGCGTATTTCGAACAGAATTTTTTTTAAGGGGTTACATGGGTTTGGATGATTAAAAATAGTAGGTTAAATGAAGCTTTTTAAAGCTACGACAAACGAATTATTTTATTCAAACTTTTAAGCGTAGAGCAGCATCTTAAAAATGTCACCCCTTTCCCTGAATGAATGAAGAAGATGAATAAAATTGGACAGTACGAATAATAAACGTACATCAGTGGGGACAAGGGCAATTTTTATTTTATTATTGCTCCATTGTGCTGCGTTTTTTTCAAAAAATTCACCCAATCCTCAGTCTCTGCTGGGGGATGCTTGAATCATCGGCTGTTTCGCGGTACGAGCTGATGGTCGAAGCTCATGCTCGTGAATGCGAACTTTGAAAAATGACGTCGAGTGTCTTTGACGAGTCTAGCAATATTTTTCGCCTTCGATGAAGACAAGCTGCTTCCAAGTTCATCGTTAAACGGTGATACGTGAAAACTCGTCCAACAACCATACAGCTACCTTAGTTCAACACGTGTATACGCGCAATTTCATTATTGACGAATAGACCCTGCCCATGGTTACCATGTAAACAAAAGTATCTCAAAATGAGAGATTGAGCGAGTCTCCGACTTTGAAGGAGGCTAAAATCAAGCGTATTTCGAACAGAATTTTTTTTAAGGGGTTACATGGGTTTGGATGATTAAAAATAGTAGGTTAAATGAAGCTTTTTAAAGCTACGATAAACGAATTATTTTATTCAAACTTTTAAGCGTAGAGCAGCATCTTAAAAATGTCACCCCTTTCCCTGAATGAATGAACAAGATGAATAAAATTGGACAGTACGAATAATAAACGTGCATCAGCGAGGACAAGGGCAATTTTTATTTTATTATTGCTCCATTGTGCTGCGTTTTTTTCAAAAAATTCACCCAATCCTCAGTCTCTGCTGGGGGACGCTTGGATCATCGGCTGTTTCGCGGTACGAGCTGATGGTCGAAGCTCATGCTCGTGAATGCGAACTTTGAAAAATGACGTCGAGTGTCTTTGACGAGTCTAGCAATATTTTTCGCCTTCGATGAAGACAAGCTGCTTCCAAGTTCATCGTTAAACGGTGATACGTGAAAACTCGTCCAACAACCATACAGCTACCTTAGTTCAACACGTGTATACGCGCAATTTCATTATTGACGAATAGACCCTGCCCATGGTTACCATGTAAACAAAAGTATCTCAAAATGAGAGATTGAGCGAGTCTCCGACTTTGAAGGAGGCTAAAATCAAGCGTATTTCGAACAGAATTTTTTTTAAGGGGTTACATGGGTTTGGATGATTAAAAATAGTAGGTTAAATGAAGCTTTTTAAAGCTACGACAAACGAATTATTTTATTCAAACTTTTAAGCGTAGAGCAGCATCTTAAAAATGTCACCCCTTTCCCTGAATGAATGAAGAAGATGAATAAAATTGGACAGTACGAATAATAAACGTGCATCAGCGAGGACAAGGGCAATTTTTATTTTATTATTGCTCCATTGTGCTGCGTTTTTTTCAAAAAATTCACCCAGTCCTCAGTCTCTGCTGGGGGATGCTTGAATCATCGGCTGTTTCGCGGTACGAGCTGATGGTCGAAGCTCATGCTCGTGAATGCGAACTTTGAAAAATGACGACGAGTGTCTTTGACGAGTCTAGCAATATTTTTCGCCTTCGATGAAGACAAGCTGCTTCCAAGTTCATCGTTAAACGGTGATACGTGAAAACTCGTCCAACAACCATACAGCTACCTTAGTTCAACACGTGTATACGCGCAATTTCATTATTGACGAAAAGACGCTGCCCATGGTTACTATGTAAACAAAAGTATCTCAAAATGAGAGATTGAGCGAGTCTCCGACTTTGAAGGAGGCTAAAATCAAGCGTATTTCGAACAGAATTTTTTTTAAGGGGTTACATGGGTTTGGATGATTAAAAATAGTAGGTTAAATGAAGCTTTTTAAAGCTACGACAAACGAATTATTTTATTCAAACTTTTAAGCGTAGAGCAGCATCTTAAAAATGTCACCCCTTTCCCTGAATGAATGAAGAAGATGAATAAAATTGGACAGTACGAATAATAAACGTACATCAGTGGGGACAAGGGCAATTTTTATTTTATTATTGCTCCATTGTGCTGCGTTTTTTTCAAAAAATTCACCCAATCCTCAGTCTCTGCTGGGGGATGCTTGAATCATCGGCTGTTTCGCGGTACGAGCTGATGGTCGAAGCTCATGCTCGTGAATGCGAACTTTGAAAAATGACGTCGAGTGTCTTTGACGAGTCTAGCAATATTTTTCGCCTTCGATGAAGACAAGCTGCTTCCAAGTTCATCGTTAAACGGTGATACGTGAAAACTCGTCCAACAACCATACAGCTACCTTAGTTCAACACGTGTATACGCGCAATTTCATTATTGACGAATAGACCCTGCCCATGGTTACCATGTAAACAAAAGTATCTCAAAATGAGAGATTGAGCGAGTCTCCGACTTTGAAGGAGGCTAAAATCAAGCGTATTTCGAACAGAATTTTTTTTAAGGGGTTACATGGGTTTGGATGATTAAAAATAGTAGGTTAAATGAAGCTTTTTAAAGCTACGACAAACGAATTATTTTATTCAAACTTTTAAGCGTAGAGCAGCATCTTAAAAATGTCACCCCTTTCCCTGAATGAATGAAGAAGATGAATAAAATTGGACAGTACGAATAATAAACGTGCATCAGCGAGGACAAGGGCAATTTTTATTTTATTATTGCTCCATTGTGCTGCGTTTTTTTCAAAAAATTCACCCAATCCTCAGTCTCTGCTGGGGGATGCTTGAATCATCGGCTGTTTCGCGGTACGAGCTGATGTTCGAAGCTCGGTTCGAATTTCGAAACTTTTCAAAAAAGTAAACGGTGAAGAAATTTTTGTTGCCCATAAATGCCACTTTTTTCTTTATTAAGAGTACAAGTTTCTTCGGTTTATCGAGATCGTGCTGCAGTTACGTGGATTCGCAAAGAAAACTCGGATGGTTGGAAATTAATGTTTTTGGGGATGATTTGAAAAATCCATCACCGCGACTTCGCGTTATTCCGTCAACTGACAGAGCATCGCCGTTCCTCTCAGGACCCAGTGATCTTGAGGTTTCGTCGTTGGCAGAAGCATCGCGATGACAAAATTTGTGGAATGACCTGTGGTCAAAAGTACACCGCGTCTCTCGCTCGTTTTATAAAGCGGACAAACGTATGTCGGCCGTTCCGGTATGCTCTCCCTCCTCATCGGCAATAACCAGATCTTGGTTACATGCAAAATCAAAATCATCGAAATACAATTTAAAAACTCGATTATGCAATCGAGTTGCGCGCAGCACCGCGACATCTTTCGACAAACTTTTTGACACCGTTTATGAGGTGTCAAAAATAAGAAAACACCGCGGTATGCACATTTCTCTCCCTCCTTATTGGCAATAACCAGATATTGGTTACATGCAAAATCAAAATCATCGAAATACAATTTAAAAACTCGATTATGCAATCGAGTTGCGCGCAGCACTGCGACATTTCTCGACAACCTTTTTGACACCTTTTGACACCTCATAAGGTGTCAAAAATAAGAAAACACCGCGGTATGCACATTTTATTACCGAAAAAATGCACCTTAGAGGCCATCCCACATTTTTCGAGCAAAATTTATATTTTCATGTAATAAAATAAAGAATGATATATTCGAGCTGGAAAAGTATAGTTAGTTACATTTAAAAGTAAGTTATATTTATATTTACATGCGGCATGACGTCGTAGAGCACTTTGGGAAGACTCTCGTCCAGGGTCATGTGTGTCCGGTCGAATCTCGCGCCGTCCAAAAAGAGCCCATAAATGTAGACACCATCAGCCGGAGGGTCGTTGAACGCGGTTTCTCGGAGCGATATAAAATCGTAACCCAGCAAATCGATGGGGATCCCATACTTCCGGGCGTAATTTTGACAAGCACCAGTGAGAAAAGCCTGCGTGAAATAAAATCCGGACAGCCAAAAAGTTGGCGGAGGTCCTTCGTCGAACCATTTCTAAAAAAGAGCGGCAAAAAAAATCTTAGTCTTCACGTTTTGACGTTCATCGTTCGATGTAATGTCACGGCTTTACGATGATGTACCTGAAAAAATCTCAAACGCTCGACAAAATCGTTGATGTAACTGCCAAGAGGCTTCAGCGATGGATAAGAATTTTTCATCCACACGGACGATATTTTGCCGATGAGTATGGCTCCGGCAACTTCCTCCAATTCCAGAGACATAACGATGAATCCTTGAATCAATTCGGAAATCATTTCTCGAATCATATCACCGCTGAAACCACGAATTTCGACGCGAATTCCCTATCCATACAAAGTTTTCTCCCCTTGGACAAAAAACATTCAATTTCCGTCGTTGTTTCATCTCTTTTTTACACTTTTTTTTTTAAACAAAGCATGACTTTCGGTTTTTCGAATATTTTCAACAAATCGCAGCAGAATTCGCGCTGGAAGAAAGTGAAAAAATTCCGATGGAGTCCGTGCGAAGAAAGACACTTTTCTGCTGTAGAGTCATAACTTCCGGTTCCCGATATTTTTAGCTGAAGTTTGACAGTTGAATTCTTCAGATTTGACGCTTTTAGAGAAGAATCAGCGTCATAGAGCGTTTTCGAAAAAAAGTATACAAAAATCAATCAATTTGGCGCGGCCAGCTGATTTTACACTCGTCCGAAATTGACGTTTCATTTGTACCCTGGCCACCGGAAATACTGGGATAACACGTGGCGTCGTGAAAGAAAATCAATTGCAACGTCAAACCTTTGATCGCTTTCTGAACATTGACGAGACTGTTTCTCATGCACTGCAACAATTTGTTGAATCGTCCCATTTCCTGTACGAGAACCGTGTTCATACTTTGATTGTACAGTGTCGGATATTTTTGCAAGGCCGCGTGCAAGTCGTAATCACCGCAGAGTTTACCGAGAATATCAACGGTAACTCCGTAAATGATATCGTTCGATGAGATTCCGCCGGTTCCAGCTGATCCCGCTTCCTAAAGTGATAGGCGAACATAAATGTGTCTCAGGGAAAAAGGTCAAGGAAAACACGTTGGAATGAGAATTTTAGGCACTTGGCGATGCTGAGAAGATATGAAAAAACGTGGCAACGAGGAAGACATTGAGCATCCGACTGCCGGAACGACGAGAGAAACTTCATTTTGTCGTCACTTTTTTCACATCTTCCCAGCAACGTCCAAACTCGGTTGGCTGGTCCCTGCGAATACCTGCGGATCCCACAAATCCTGAGTATCGTCCGCGATTGAGAAAAAGGAAAATAACAACGATGAATAAATCGCGAATGTGAACGACCTTGGATCCGCTTTTTGTTCTGTAAAATCTGATTTCAGCGAGGCCGAAAACCGCCATTTTCCAGAACGGTCAAGTGGTACCCTGGCGGATTTGCCAACCACGATTTCGTGGTCGGTAGGTTTTGGACAAATGGCATACCAGAAAATCGTAGTTTCCGAGGTTTGCAAACCAGAAAAACTACGATTTTGTGGTATGTCATTTGTCCAAAACATACCTACCACGAAATCGTGGTTGGCAAATCCGCCAGGGTATAAACATGTTCCTTTTCAAAGTGCACACTTCGGTCTCGCGACACAGAAATGGCACGAAATGTGACGAGGGACTGATAAATTGCAGTCATTCGATCTATGCATCTCACAGCTTGCTCGCTCTTTATCTACTCACCCAGCGATCCTGACAGACCCGCGTAAAACAATAACAGCGTGAAATACGCGGAACAAGCTGGCATTACATGTCTAAACAGTCGTTTCGCGACAGTCGCTCGCAAAATCAGTTTACCAGGCGATGTTCCAAAATTCCTACGACTCTCTGCCTTTTCCCACAAAATGACAAAGATTGCCCCGAAAAAGCCGTGTAATATATATTCATTTGAAATTCAAAGCTGGCAGGAAGAAATCTGGAGAACGGTGGAACACGAAATGGTTCGGGAGATATCGAGAAAATGGTTCAAATTTGGTTCTGTTTTTTCGAGCCAATGTCCCGAACCCGCGGTCCAAATTTTTCTGGAAATCCCAAAGAAAACACGAGTGAACCACCCGAAAACGACGGATCTCACCTGAGTCGATAAAAGCGACTGGAACAACAGCTCCGTTTCCTGCTGATCTTTGATGATGTCGGCATTGTCGTTCAGCCCGAATACACTCGGTGGGGTAATCAACGAAAGATTCTTCGTGTGTTCCAAATAAACGTCGTATTCTTTGGCAGCCGGACAATAATAATGCTCCGAGGTGTCGTCAAAGAAGTACGTTTCTTCCCTCAAAGCTTCCCTGTTGATGATCACATCGAGTCCCATTTGTGACGACGACATTGGCAAAACGACTCGTCAGCATCCCAAAGACAACTTACGGGCGGTAATATTTCGCGAGAATACCGGTGAGGGTCCTCCGATCCCAGGTGTCCGTGACCCTGCCACCGTAGTTGCATTCACCGGTGAGATACTTCAGAGCCTCGAACTGAACGTCCTCGTACTGATCAAGCAGTATTTTCAACTGAAGAATGCTGATTCGAAGGTCAGTTTCATTGAACTCGTACGGGGTATTCCATCCGATGGGGCCGAATTTTCTCCTCTCCTGAACAACGGCGTGAAAGAAGCAGAGGGAGTAGAGAAGCTTCTTGAAGACCATCGTTTGGGTGCAGGACTCGAAAAAATCGGAATCGGATATGGGATCGCCGAGATAGGATCTCAGGATGTTGGCGCGCAGCCCCTTAGGCGGTTCGTTGGTCATCTTGATGCCGTTCTGAAGGACGCTGACGGGAAAATGATCGGCGGGGTAGCTGGTGAGCCAGAGGCGAAAATCGGAATGGATCGTGTCCGGCAGCAAGCCCTCGCAAATCTTTTCCAACGTGCCCATCCAGCTTTTGGCCAGATGGCAGTTTTGGAGAACCACCCAATGGCCGTATTTGACACCGTCGTTGATCAACTTTACCGCTATCGGGCCTTGACCTGGGCGTCAAACGACGACGGCTGGTTAAGGTGGTCCGATCTTCGGAATTTCTTAAATTTCCTTTTTTATCATCACGGATGGATCTTAGTCATATCTTTTTTGTCGAAATTTTGAAAACGTTTTTTTCAACCGACTGGGTAGAATCTACTAAGGGGGGAGGGTCGATACCCACCTTGGCCGAGGGACAAGGAGAAGAGTTTGTCGGCGCCGAAGCCTTGGTCGTCGGCAAAATTCAGCAAAACTTGGGTCGGATCCGCACCGGGTGTGAGGATAAATATCAATGGAACGCAAGAATTTGAGTCCGCGTAAGACGCGTTCAAGTCGAATGGCGGAGGGTCGGCGTACTGTGAGCCCAGCTGGTCTATGGAAATAACAGCATCCAAATGGGAATACCAATGACAGGGATAAAGATCCTTGACCGTCGGCTTACCTTCAACGAAATTCTGAACAGCTGGAACGACCTTGTCCGGACGAACGCATCGAAGTATCAATAAATTCTGGAACTTGCCGAGTTTGTCGAATGGCGCTGGTACAGACGCCAAGTGCGGTTCTTTGGCATCGAAAAAGACCTTCCAAGCTGCCACATTTTTCGTAAAAGAATCTCGAACGCCCTGCACAGGAATGATGGTTTTTCGCGAATTGATTTTCGCGTCTCGAATGTTCGATTCGGGATGAAATTCCGAGTGGGAATATATTTTGGTATTTTCCTACGAGATTAAAACTCGAAGAGTCGACGGTTTCCTTTTGAGGCAACGTTTTCGATTTGTCATAGTCGAAAAACTGAGAAATATCGAAAAATTTGGAACGTGTTTCCCGTCCGTCTCAAAAATGTGTGAAATTTTGGAAAAAATCGTCAGGGGTCGAGTTGAGAGGTCGCGTGGGATTTGGCGTAGAACGGCCCATACATTTTTTCCATCAGGTTCACAGGAGAGACTCACTTTGAAGCCCGAAAGGTTATCCAAGCGACAGAGTTCGTTCCAAAGTTTGACCGGAAGCCACGGGGCCGGATTCGCGAATGGATTATCGAGGCCAACCCCTCCGGTCAGCAGGAACATCCAGTGCGATGGATTTATCGCACCGTGCTTTTCCAGCAAATTAATCGCCAGCAGCATCGAAAACAGAAGCTTATCTTTTTCAAATATCGATCTGCATATATTAACGTAAAGGGAGTACGTGAAATTTTTCGTCATTCCATCCAGGCGGACATCGAAATTGTCCGTTTGTGCAGTTTTGTCAATAGCCATTTTGAAGAGATTTACGAACCACGACAGTGAGTACTGATACATTGGATCGATGTTGGCAAGAACAGCTGTACAAGAAAGTGCAGACTCGGTGAAATTTTTGAGGAATATTAAAAAGAAAAACGTTGACAAAAAATCGAAGCGAAACTCGAATTATTCGATAAATTGTAATTAATCCGCCAGTCTTTGCACGATTCGATTTGACTTTGAGTAATTCGACTCGAATTTGAGATACAACGTTTTCCGCTCCACGACGAGCTTGGCTAATTTATTATTCTAATTACGGCTAATTTATTTATTCAAAGAAGAATAAATCGAATAATTCAAAGAGCTCTCGAACTCGAAAAATTCTTCGCGATACGTGCCATGAAATTTTTTTAAATAGAACAAATATAATTGGCAAACTTTTCGAAACATTAAAAAAAAAAGAAAAATTCATGTGTCTCGTGATTCAAGTTGGTAAATTCGTATTATTCGCGCATGCTCGTTGATAAACCGTAAATTTACCTATGGTGAAGAACAAAACGGTGGAATATGCTGCAATCGGTGTATACTGCAGTCTCGCTGTGTCGATTGACTTTTCCGTTATTTCCGCCGCAACCTGCTTCAATTGTATGTCATTGCTCAGTACTTTGGACGACGTCAACACGTTTATAGCCTCCTCATCCTCGAGTATATTCCCTTCGGATATCGAAAGTACTTCGAGTATCTTCCCCTCGGTTTCTTCCAAAAGCCTGCAACAAAATTCTCGTCTCATCGATCGATCCAATCGAACGCACAAACGAGACGACGACGACTGACTTTTTGTTCGCCGCGCTCTGAATGATGAGCGAATTTTTTTCCGACTCCAAATCCGGTCGTTCTTTCGCCACGACGATGCCGAGCAGCTGATCCTCCAAACCACTCGGTGTTATCATAAAATTCAGCAAAGTAACCTTCACGACTATTTCCGGCAAATAATGCGGATTTCTCAGCTTCGTTGTTATGTAAAATCTGCAATATTTCACGGATTTCGGTCTCGATTTAAATAGCACGCGTTTGGTAAAAATCGTTCGACTTGGACGGACCAATGACGGGCGAAAAAAAAACGTTTTTTCGACTTTCTCAAAGTGTACACTGAAAAAATTTGCTTTGACGAAAAAAAAAACAAAAAAAACGTCAGTCGAACACAGTACGGTTGGAATTGCTGCTGTAGTTTCGAATTTGGCTTGGCGAAGTAAAGTCGTAAGCGATTTATTAAAAATTCGAGGATTTTTTCAAAATTTCTCTCTGAATGTGCGAAGCTGAAAAAAAATATGAATTTTTTGGAATAAATACCTGAAATCCATGTTGTATTCAATGACGGTGTCGCCGAGTTTAATGCACAAAGCACCACCCTGCTTGAAGGTTTGTTTCAACAATACCGGCTCGAGTACAGCGTCGAGTTCCTCGCCAATGTTCTCCAGGATGATCGGCTGCCCGAATTGCACGGCGTTTTCCAAAATTCGCGAATAATCCGCTTGCGACAGACGAATAATGCTCACGTTGTTTTGCTTCTCCATATTCTTGATCCACCTGTTGGCCTGCGTCTGAGGATCGATCATGAGCGGCCATCGTCTGGCGTTCCTGCGTCGAGCGATGATTGATCGATTTTTTTGTTATCGACGCGAGATTTCAACGGTTCTCAAAAATATTTGTCAGAATTTTATTTATTACTGGACGATTATGCCATTGTCCGTGGAGAACGAATCACTCGGCAAACCGTAGATGATCCAGGATCTTATCAGCACGGCGTTGCCCAGAACGTCCCGAAGTTGAAAATTGTACGTGCAATCGACTTTTAATTCTGTACACAGTGAGACCCAACTTTCGATCTGTTTCGCGCGAAACGAGGCTGTAAAAACACCCAAATAGGCGACGATTCCCGATGCCACGATGACATCGCCGGTCAAACGATTATATCTGAGAGCAAACGACTTGAGATTATTTCAAATTGAAGAAAAAAAATATAGAAAAATATTTGGATAACTTTTTTTTCGCAACATCGCGGTTTAAATCATTTCCGAAAAGTACAAGGTTGTTTATCAGCTCTCAGAGGTCAAATTTTATTTATCAAAACTGAAAGAATCGAATTACAAAAAAACGAAAAAGTTTTGGGATGAAAAAGTGCATTTTTCTGTGCCAACAATTTTTAAATAACTCTGCAATACTGTTATCATGCGAAATGACGGTGCTCGGTGCCTCACGTCTGCTAGATTTTTTTAAAAATATATTTGCAGCATCGTCAAGTACGCGAAATTCTCATTTTATTCCGTCGTGACTGAAATAATACCTGCCGCACGCTCCGAATTACCTTTCGCCCAATTCTTTCGCACTGTCGGACCAACGGGTATATTCACCACCGAGACCACCGATTAATTCTTCGGCTCTCTTCAATTTCTGCTCGCACTCCGTGACCTTGTCTATCATAGCTTGATAATCAGCCTTTCGCGCCGCTAATTCAGACTCCAGTACCGCTAATTTCGCCTACCGAATGAAGCGCGAAATTGGCGTTCTTTTCCTTCCGTTTTTTCGTAACAAAATGCGATATGGACCAGTTAATATTTGAGGGATGCTGCGGCGATTTAAAAGGCGGAAAACGAGGGGCTTTTGGTTTCTTTGTGTGCTTTTGATGTACGACGCTTCAAACGTGCGAATATACACCATTTTTTTCATTCATCACTCTTCACTTTAGTAAGCTGTCTTTTCGTGAATTTCATAAGTTTTTAAGGGGGACGACTGTTTGGAAGGCAAGAAATTCAAGGTTTTTCGTGATTGTTTTTCTTTTTTCATGGAAAGAATATTCACGAAAATTCGTGACCTTGCGTCTTTTTTATTTTATACGCGAAAAATGTTGTTTTTTGCTCCATCACTTTGAAAAAGCCGCGATTTTAGATGCTCGAACTAAATACGTTCTTTTTTCACATCTACTCAAAACGTTAAAAATGCACGAGGCTGCGAATTTTCGTGGTGAAAAATTCTGAAAAATTACTCAATTTTGACCCACTCAATGGCACACGGCCGTTTATACCTGAATTTCCAGCAGCTGCGCCCGTTTCGCCTCGAGCTTCGTCATCGCGTCGTTGTAAATTGCCTGAGCTTCCGCCAAGGCTTTTTTCTTCGGGGCGATGACCTTTGCGACCTTGTCGTACTCGGACATTGCGAATATCCATTTGCACAAGCCTTGACAGGCGGTCGACGATGTTTTCACTTTGTCGGGATCAAAGTTCGGATTCGTCAAATAATCCTTGCGAATTTTTTCGATAATCCGCTCGGGAATACTGTCCTTGTCAAAGTTCAACAGCGAATCGAGAAATTTCGCATCGCTCAGGACCTTCAGCGAAGCTTTCCAATAATCTTCCACGGTCGTTCCATCGGGCTGGAGTATTTTCTCCGATCTCACATCCTGGACAAAACCGCCATCCGGACATCGGGATGAGTCAAGATGATTGACGATTTTTTTTTTTCATTTTATTCGCACACCGACAAATTTCGGCGTTTTCGCGACAGAAAAGTGTCATTTTCGTTCCATTTTATCCGATTTAAAAATAATTTTTCATCTTCATACGTCAAAGTCTGCGTTTACGAAAAATTTCGGAGAACAATTACGATTTTTCGTGTACGAGGATTCTCGGATGATCGCGAATCCGTTTTGCGGATTTCCCAAATTGCGAAATTCGAAAAATTGTTGAATTTCTCCACGAACCGACGTGCAAGAGTTCTCGAGATTCGAAAACAGCGACGAAACGTTGAAAATTCAAGGAACAACAAAGTGGAAAAAAAAGTCGTTACGGATTCGATTATTTTGCGCGCGAATTATCGTTGCGGGAACAGCGGAACGTTTCGTCGCGGATTTCCGCGCGTCAAATCCGTACCTTCAGAATGCAGACAGCTTCCATCACGAGTTTTACATTTGCGGGTGGATTTTTCATGCTTTTTACGATCGATATATCGGCCTGTGTCAAAGTGTCAAGGGCGGCTTGCGCACGGTTCAAAATGGGCATTGCCTCGTTGAGATTTTTGTCGCATTCGGCTTTTATTTCCGCAGCCGCGGCTGCGACTTCCTGCGATTTAAAAAAAAATTCAGAACGCGCAAAACGTCCTGATAATCCAGACTGCGATAACCGTGGGAGATAACGGAGGTAAAATGCAAAAAAAAAAAAAGAAAAAAATAGAACGCGAGCTCGAAATACTCAGCGATGGTATCCGATGTAAAAAAAAGAAAATCGCTCGTACAAAAAATGCCAAACGGCATTCGGATTTCAGATACCGTCGAGCGTCAAAAAGTCGTTGGGAAATTTTTCGACGAGCAAGGAAATTTGGAATTCTTTCGTCCTTTGGGACGTGTTGCGTCAGTTTGAGATTTGAAAACAAAAAACTCATGTTTTTCTCGCACTTTGACGGGCTCCGAGAGTCTCAAGCGTGCCACAGCGAGTTACGATCTTTTTCGTTAACGTACCATTGCCGATTCCTCGTCGATTTTCACGATTTTCTCAACCTCGGAGACCTCCGAACTTTCCTTCTCCACCGTTGTCATGATTCTCTGTA
Source organism: Heteropelma amictum (assembly GCA_959613375.1). NCBI lineage: Eukaryota > Metazoa > Arthropoda > Insecta > Hymenoptera > Ichneumonidae > Heteropelma > Heteropelma amictum. The sequence continues at coordinate 4,026,584 of OY390721.1, read as the reverse complement.
CGTCCTGCGCTGCTGTCACCAACAACGGCTGCAGCTGTTTGAGGGTCTCCTGCATCTCCTCCACCTGTTGCTGCGTGCTGTCCAGCCGATCCAAGCCACCCTCGTATCTGCCCTTCGCCATGAGGATCTCGCTGTTGCGAGAGAAACGAGAGGTCGGGAGGTCGAAGAGGAGGGACGATTCGAACGAAAAAAAAAGAAAGTTCGACACCGACCTTCGTTTCTTCTTCAGCAAGTCTTTGAACGTGTTTATCATCTCGAGATACGACGTCGGGGTTACGTAATTGTACCTCCCGAGTCTCGCGAAAAATTCTTCGCTGAGATTCTGCGTCGAGGTGTGAAAAAATTGGCACATTTCAATGCCGGCTTTTCTCTCGTCGTCCACCAAGTCGATCTCGTCGAAAAACTTGGTCGCGACCGCGAGCAAAGCGTCCTCCGGCCAAGACTGCAACCAATCGATGGTGCAGCAGTTTATCAGCGCCGGAAATTTGCGCACTCGCGTCCGGAAGCTTCCGCCTATCGGCGACATCGCCAGGACTATGTGCAACTGATCGCGGACCGTTTGTATGAAAAAGTTGAACAGAGCCACCGGACTTCCGTCCGTCTGCAGCGATCGATCGCGTTGGCGATCGATCTGCTTCATTTTTTCGTAAATCTCGGCTTTTTCCTCCGCGTTGAATATATTCGGCACCTGTCGTACGGTCGATAACGACGAGGAAATAATAAACATCGTTTGTCTCTGAATCGGCGCAACGAATCGTGATAATTCCAACGTCAATGGCCGCAAAAATCCATAGGAAAAATCGGCGGACGGACCGAGATATGTTGTCCGATTCAAATTTACCGGAAACTGAGAGATCGAGCAATGGATGGTCCATTGCTCGATCTCTCAGTTTCCGGTCCGAGTCCCATCATGGCAATATTATTATTGTTAATATTCTTGTCGAGAATTTACCTCTCCGGAGTTTAAAAGATTGCTCATATCCTCGAGGAAGCTTCCCACCTTAATCTGATTTATGATCGAGCAATGGATGGTCCATTGCTCGATCTCTCAGTTTCCGGTCCGAGTCCCATCACGGCAATATTATTATTGTTAATATTCTTGTCGAGAATTTACCTCTCCGGAGTTCAAAAGATTGCTCACATCCTCGAGGAAGCTTTCCACCTTAATCTGATTTATGATCGAGCAATGGATGGTCCATTGCTCGATCTCTCAGTTTCCGGTCCGAGTCCCATCATGGCAATATTATTATTGTTAATATTCTTGTCGAGAATTTACCTCTCCGGAGTTTAAAAGATTACTCACATCCTCGAGGAAGCTTTCCACCTTAATCTGATTTATGATCGAGCAATGGATGGTCCATTGCTCGATCTCTCAGTTTCCGGTCCGAGTCCCATCATGGCAATATTATTATTGTTAATATTCTTGTCGAGAATTTACCTCTCCGGAGTTTAAAAGATTACTCACATCCTCGAGGAAGCTTTCCACCTTAATCTGATTTATGATCGAGCAATGGATGGTCCATTGCTCGATCTCTCAGTTTCCGGTCCGAGTCCCATCACGGCAATATTATTATTGTTAATATTCGTGTCGAGAATTTACCTCTCCGGAGTTTAAAAGATTGCTCACATCCTCGAGGAAGCTTTCCACCTTAATCTGATTTATGATCGAGCAATGGATGGTCCATTGCTCGATCTCTCAGTTTCCGGTCCGAGTCCCATCATGGCAATATTATTATTGTTAATATTCTTGTCGAGAATTTACCTCTCCGGAGTTTAAAAGATTGCTCATATCCTCGAGGAAGCTTCCCACCTTAATCTGATTTATGATCGAGCAATGGATGGTCCATTGCTCGATCTCTCAGTTTCCGGTCCGAGTCCCATCACGGCAATATTATTATTGTTAATATTCTTGTCGAGAATTTACCTCTCCGGAGTTCAAAAGATTGCTCACATCCTCGAGGAAGCTTCCCACCTTAATCTGATTTATGATCGAGCAATGGATGGTCCATTGCTCGATCTCTCAGTTTCCGGTCCGAGTCCCATCACGGCAATATTATTATTGTTAATATTCTTGTCGAGAATTTACCTCTCCGGAGTTTAAAAGATTGCTCATATCCTCGAGGAAGCTTCCCACCTTAATCTGATTTATGATCGAGCAATGGATGGTCCATTGCTCGATCTCTCAGTTTCCGGTCCGAGTCCCATCACGGCAATATTATTATTGTTAATATTCTTGTCGAGAATTTACCTCTCCGGAGTTTAAAAGATTGCTCATATCCTCGAGGAAGCTTTCCACCTTAATCTGATTTATGATCGAGTAATGGATGGTCCATTGCTCGATCTCTCAGTTTCCGGTCCGAGTCCCATCACGGCAATATTATTATTGTTAATATTCTTGTCGAGAATTTACCTCTCCGGAGTTCAAAAGATTGCTCATATCCTCGAGGAAGCTTTCCACCTTAATCTGCGTGTCCGTGAAGAGAAAAGTCGAGTGAAGATCCGTGGCGGTTGTTTTCTTCAATATTGATTTAACATCCTCGTGCCATTCGTGAACCCCGTACTGCTTGGTGATTTCAACCTGAAAGAGATCGTACTCGGCTATGTGGGAGGCCAATCGCGTGAGCGATTGCCTCCCGGAACCGCCGATTCCAACGAGAAGCGCGTGGCTCCTCGGCTGCTTGATTATTCGCGATATTTTCGAAAGATGCTCAAGGGCGAATCTGAACATCACCAGATTCATCGGTTTCTTCGTCATCGAGTTGTACTCGACGAGGTAACCCTCGACGATCGTACGGAGAGCCTCGAGATCGGCGATTTCTTGATACAAACGAACGTCGACCTTGGGATCAGCGAAATCGCAGTAAACGAGTTTCCTCAAGTGCCTGTCGCCGATCTGAGAAACGAAAGTCCGAACGTGGATTTTACGATTTCTCTTTGCTCTTCAAACACCTTGAAACATCACTTTCCAACGTGAAATCATAAACCTCAACAAAAAGTCCCACTTGAACGCCGTGGGTACCATTTTTTTTCTACCAACTTGTAGTTTTACGAGTGACCTTGGAAATCCCTGAATCCCAGCTTTCAAGGTCATTTTTAAAACGTCCGTGCCGCAAAGAATCGTTATTCATTTTTTTCCTCAGCATCCAACCAAGCTTTCGATGTATCAAGAGAAAGATGCTCTCGTCGACGTGATCTTTGAGATTGTAAAATTTACCTCGTCGTCGTTCGCGTGATCCGCAAGGTCGCTGAACAGAACGTTGAATTCTACATCCATGTGCTTTTTAACGGTCTCCCGCAATTGCGCAATTAGCCAATTAATGTCGGTTTCATTGACCAAACGATCGCCGAACACACGAAGAATCTCGTGGACCCAGAGTCTCTTCATGTTCTCGAGAGTCGGCATTGATTCCGGTACCGAAAGCAGTACGCCCTGTTGAAAGACCGGATGATACGAAATCATCCATCCGCGAGTCGCGAAACGGCCCTTGACCCTTCGAGTGCACACTTGCGCCACCGATCAATAAGTGCATACTGGGTCATTTGGACACAAGGCGTTTTTCGAGTCGCTGTACCTCGGTAAATATTCGATTTTTGTTTTTGCCTCCAAAGACTTTTTTGCGGTAAAATATCCCTATTTAAAGGCCCCGAACTTTTTTTTTGACGAAAACGAAAAGTAAATGCCGAAATATTTGTTCAAAGTGGAGCCCTCGTTCTACGATATAATGCTAAAATCGAAAATGCTATGTGTCATAATGACACCATATGCACTCGAAGGGTTAATTCCCACTTACTTGAATCACCCGCGAGAAATCGCGGAGATTAAACAGATAGTGTGACTTTTCGGGTGTCGGTAAAAGATTACGAAGACTCTCTTTGTACACGTCCAAGGTCGCGAAAACAATCTGATCGATGCAAGGATCGAATTCTTTGCTGAAGCCTCTGAAAACCTCATTCGAGAAAATCGTATATTACCGGAAGCCAAAAAATACAGAGGTCGCCAAAGCTCGTGTTTGAATTGCCTAATTCAAAATGGTGGACAAGAAAAAGATTGTGTTAAGATAAGATCACCTGGTATCAAGATGCCACAAGATGATTTTACTGAAGATCGTGATCATAACGTCGTCCGAGAATTCCCCGATTGTTAAGGCGAAAAAATGTCTCTTGAAGCGCGGACTAACGTCCTTACCGCCGCTCGCTGGTGGGCCCATGGCGCACATCAATTGAATCTCAATGAGTTTCAGGGGGGTCATTTCTTTGAGATCGTACCACAGCCAGTGATCGAGCAGTTGTCTCAATAGCTCGATCGGTGGTTGAGCACCGTAAGTTTCTTTCAGAGGCATCGAAACGTCGTCGACGAAAATGACCCAACGTTTGTCTATCGGCGGCCCGTAAACGCCCTTCCTTCGTTTGTCGAGCTTGCTCATTATGATATCCTGCGTCTGATGGGCGGTCGTTTGAGCCGAAAAATTAACCAGCAACGGCTTGTAAACCGTTATATCGTTTTTCTTGAGAAGAAAATCAATGATGTACACGGACTTTCCAGTTCCGGTCGGACCGACGAATAAAATCGGTTTTTCGTTCTGCACCAGCATTTGAAACAGACTCGTGTATCTGACCGTTTCTATCGTCGGTACGATTATCTGATTCACCGGCATGTCACGTGGGATCGGGAGATCCGTCAGCAATTCGTCGGACCATGGCTTCCATTTGCCTTTTCCCTGCGACATTGAATTTCACCGAGACACGGTGTGTTGCTCTCTCGGAAAGGAGGGATAGACGATCGGGTGTGTCGAAAAATTTTTGAAATTTTTTTATTTAAAAAAGATTCTAAATAATAGAGAGTATCATGCATGGATGAATGTATTATGTGTATGTAAATGCGATTTTTGAAACGGCTTGGAAGAAAAAAAAAATTTCGACACGCCTGGATAAACATTAACTGTTTTTCGAAAAGTATTTACTTCTTTGAGGAACTTGTAGTCAAACACGAGACCGTCCTTCGGCATGAGGTAAATGTACGGCTTAGCCGGTGGAGCGATCGGTTTTTCAAAGTCGTACAACGAGAGCAGCGACACCGGAAATTCTTTTTCGAGAAGGCCACGGAAAAGTGTGCTGAACTTTCCCCTGTCAGCAGCTTCGAGGGTCCCACCCATGCCCCAAATGCACGAGAAGAAGAATGATCCCTTTGTGGAGAAAATGACGAAATAAACGCATTTTTTTCGTCTTCTTTGCGAAGAAGGCAAAATTCGTCTCCGAATTTAATGGCAATAATTTACACCCAGGTGGGTAATGAAATTCAGAGTCGAAAAGTCTTGAGGCACTTTTCGATCCGACGAATTTTGGCAGAGTTATCAATTACTTTGTAGTCCGGCCAATGGGACGCGCGAACTCTCGCGCGGCGCGCCGGAGAGGGGATCAGTTCGCGCGTCCGATTGGCCTATCTGCAATGATCCATAACTCTGCAGGATTTGGTCGTACAAAAAAATACCGCAGTACTTTTCGTCTCGAAATTTTGTCATTTTCCAATTTTCAGACCTCGATCTGAGCACGGAGATCAATTTCATTCACGGTTGTTCCAGGCTGTATGCTGCGATACTCTTTGAAGAAACAATCCATGAGGTACGTGATGGATCTCAAGTGATTCGATTCGGACATCGGACACATTTCCTTAACGATGCCCCGTCCTAATATATCGAAGAGTGGCTTGCAGAATCTGATGAAAAGCGACTCGTAAAGAAACGATTTTAAAAAATCGCCAATGATCGATGGAATTATTTCGAGCCATGATTTCAGAAGAGGGTCCCAGCCGAGAGCGCTTGGTTCCATGTAAATCATTCCTGGGGAGGAAATTTCGTAAATTGCATTTTTTTTTTCGCATTTTTACGGCAGAGGGCGTGTGACGTACCGCAACGGGATACCGTAGCGGGCGAGGCAGCCTCGAGGTCCATCGGCTCGAAGATCAAATTTGTCGTTTTAGCGAGCTGTATTATCTCGCCGCTCATGAGGCACAATTTTTTGTTGTCGTCGAGAACGGTATTCATATTTTCGATCCATACGGCATCGATCGGGCCGTCAAAGATCAGCCATTTTCGATTGTCGTTCGTTGATATCGCAAATTCGCGGTAGCTATTCGCTAAAATCCCATCGCTCCATTCGTGCGACGCAAGGTCAAATTGCCCGTACAGCTGACCGATTGTTATGGATTTTGGATTTATCACCGTCATCTCTACTTTGTGCTCGTTCATTAAATTCTGCAATTTAAGGCTCATTCGTTTGCTCGATTTTGTGAAATCGGCACGATTTGCACAGAAGCATTCGTTGCTGCCAGTTTAGAAAAATTCGAAATAACCTATCCGATATTTCGGGAATTTCGAAAATTCGGAAAACCGATTGCAGATTTGAAATCGAAGTCGATTTGAAATCGAAATAGCTCGAATTTCAATCTCGAGTAATAGAATAATAATATTCGTTGAGAATTTTCAAATTATTTTCGAATAATTCACGAATTATTCGTAAAAACCTATCCGATATTTAGGGAATTTCGAAATTTCGGAAAACCGATTGCAGATTTGAAATCGAAGTCGATTTGAAATCGAAATAGCTCGAATTTTAATCTCGAGTAATAGAATAATAATATTCGTTGAGAATTTTCAAATTATTTTCGAATAATTCACGAATTATTCGTAAAAACCTATCCGATATTTCGGGAATTTCGAAAATTCGGAAAACCGATATCGGAGTTGAAATCGAAGTCGATTTGAAATCGAAATAGCTCGAATTTCAATCTCGAGTAATAGAATAATAATATTCGTTGCGAATTTTCAAATTATTTTCGAATAATTAACGAATTATTCGTCGGGATTTGGTGAAATCGAAAAAATCTCGAACCCTTTTTCACCTTCAAATTTAATTGTGAATTCTTGACGTTGCTCACCGGGAGCACACCTTTATGGAGATTTTTTACTCACGTTCTCCTCGCACAACTGAAGAGCAGCCGCTAAAATTCGGTACGCCGATGTTTTTCCACCGAACGGATAACCAACGATCATAAAGCCATGCCTGACGATCATCATTTCGTAGATTTGTTGAATTTTCTCGAGGAATGCCGGTACGCACTGTATATTACTGTCGAGGCATGCTTTTTTGATACACTTGTTCAGATCGACGTAATCCGGTTCCGGAAGGACGACGCTGGGAAACAGATCCGATGCTATACCCTGTAAAACGATGCACAAAATGGCGCTACATTGAAAAAAAAAGTGCCTAGAAAAGTGATCGTTCGAAACTAACGTGGAAAAGTGGCAAATCGTGGCTCAGGAATTTCGGCAAATTGACGTCTTCGATGCTTCGCAAAACGAGTATATCCTCGTTTTCCGCGGGATATTTGAGTTTCAAATTACCGGCGGCTATGAGGACGGACTTTACGGCTCTCATGCCGTAGTCGTAATGACTCTGACTCGACAATTGTTCGGAACACAGCCTGTACGCCATGACTATTTTTATGGACAGCGGTCGTGCATTGTAAAATCCGTAAGAGTAAAGAGTATTTTCGGCAATGAGACCGTAATCCGGTACCTACAGTGGGATCCGAGAAATAATTGCAATTCTTCATACACGAAAATATATTCAACGATAAAACTCCCTGTTTCTATCGACAAATATTCGAAAAAATATACGCTTTTCGAACTTTCCTAACTTGAAAATACTGGATCCAATATGGCCGACGAGAATTCACATTATTTCGCATTAACCATTTGGATTTATTTCCAAAATGCGAAACGTCGGACTTGGCTGGCTTTAAGCTGGCTAAAAGCTTTATTTTCATCGATATTCAACCGATTTTTGAATTCGCATCGGTCATATTGGATCCGCCGTGAATTTTAAAATTCAAAATCACGTCAGGTTCGACCTCAGCGACTTTAAAAACCATGCAGACTACGCATTTTCCCTCAAGAGTGTCCTCGAAAACTGCGATCGAGATCACCGAACGGATCTGCCGATTTTTTTTTTTTTTACAAAAGCGTCAATCTTACGCTCGCTGTCAAAGAGTTACACGTATGTCAAACTTGCCATCATTGCCACCGGTCGGAATAACGCTTTAAGATTGTCCGGCAACTCCGACCGACCGGCATATCCAGGATTCATGGTGATGAACACCGCGCAAGTTGCATCCAAATGGAGCTCGGTACCTTCAAAGCACAGATTCGCTTTGCCGGAATTTATGGCGCGTTGAATCGTGAGTATTTGTTGCGCTACGACGGACAGTACTTCGAGATCGATTCGATTGAATTCGTCGAAGCACGACCACGCGCCCGACGAAGCTAAACCCTGTTAAAAAAAAAATGGTGGAATCTGCGAGAGAAATTTATCGAGATATGGTCCAGTCAAATTGAATAAAAGATAGCTCCGAATGTAAGCGGTTGAATCCTATCGTAAATTTGCGAGTGATCCTGCAAGTCCTTGAACTGGACAAGAAGCTTAAAACACTTTTGGCTGACAGTAAATATGATTAAAATAATATTTTTTTGAAATATAAACCGCCCAGGACAATCGAAACTTTGAGGGATGTCAATTTGATCCTACAGCGAGAGACGAATTTTTTTTTGTCCCACGGAAATTTCCGGCCAATAATCCGATGTGCATATCTTTCCTCTCGTAATGTGTCTCAGCTTACTTTGAAGAATTTGCCCAAGGCTATGTAATCCAAGCCGTCCGAACAATTGAAAACGACGCACTGCTTCGCCACCGCCTTTGCGAGATCCTTCGTCGTTTCCGTTTTGCCAGTTCCGGCTGGACCCTCCGGCGCCCCACCGAGATGAAGAGCAAGAGCGCCAAACAGAGTTCTGTAGCACCGGTCGGTCAACGGTGTGATAACGAGGCGCGACGTATTACCCAAATATTCGTAAGCGTAACCCAGTGAAGAGTTTATCATCATGATGACCATATTATTGTCCTAACAGCGATACGAAACGTTATATCGTGCTTCAAGATTAGTGCATTTTTTTTACCGCCGAAAGAGGGAATGCTCACTATCCAGTAATAACGCAATTGACACAACCACTTAAAGTCCGTATCCCGACTGACATTTTGCTCCCAAAGGTCCACCAGGACGTCTCTACCGTGGACGTCGATGGTCACCAATGCTTCTACAGGCAAAAACGATTCGAATGATGCTTATCCCACGACTGTTGACGACATCGAATCGAAAAAATGTTTATAACGATATAAGAGGCCCATCTGAGAGGATCATCATTTTTCAGGCTGTGGACTAATGATTTGACCCGGAATTTTTGAAAAATATCACCCTTCGAGCGAAAAACATCGTTTTTCGGGCAATCCAATCACTTTCTTTTGATGAAAAATCTACTTTCGGTTTTGGACAACGAAAATTTCGATTATACCGGCGAGAATCGTGTTAAGAAAAATCGATAAAAATTTCAGAACTATTTGAGCCAGCTGTGTTTATACATCGTGATCGCCGAAACTTCGTTTTGGAGATAACTGGGCTCAAAAAGTCTGTAAATTGCCGACAAGACGTTGATTTTCCGAAAAATGGAGAAAAAAACGCCAATTGACGCCAAAAACGTGAATTCGAAATTCATAACGCGTTGTACCCCCTTAACGATAAACTTGATGAGATTCCAAAAAACGGAGGTACCTAAAGTGGTGCGATTTTGGGTCGACAGTGTTCCCCTCACTAGATCGATGATTTTATTGAGTTCCGCATTGCAGATTTCGATGTATTCTTTTAGGCTTTGCGGCGCCTTTGGGAAGGCTCTCGTGATATCAGCCGTCCAGTACAACTGGCTGAGGCACAAAATTGTCTGCCCAGGCCATTTCAGTACCCACTCGCTTCTTCCTGTCGTCAAATATGCCTCCTTCGCCTTGATGACCTTGACAAAACATCGATAAAAATTGACGGAGAACAACGATTCGACGTAGGGTCGTTTGCACCTACACCTCTAACCCCTTAATTGTAATTCGGCAAAAAGTAATTCCCGTCCCACCTGCGTTCGAACGCTCTTTTTCATCAACGCTTCCAACTCGACGAGCCACTTTTCCACTTGACCTCGGGCCGCTTCGGTATCGATCGTATCATCCAACTCTACGATTTCATCCTCGGACGACATCATCTTCGTAATTTCCATCCTCTCCGTAAAGTCGAGCTTGGCGATACCCTCGAAGCACTTTTTAAGATGCGGCTGCACCCTCTTTGGGTCTTTCGTCTCCGATAAGATCTCCAACAACTCGTCGTTCGAGAGGAAAAAGAAACGTGGAAAGTAGAGCCTCTTCTTCTCGAGATAATCGTGAAGACCTTTCTGTATCAGCTCCAAAAGACCGGTACACTTTTTCAGGCGATCGAGCATCTTGTCGATCTCCACTATCGACATCACGCGAGGATCTTGTATGACGGAATTCATGATATCCCGCCAAATCTATCGTCAAAGTAGGTTCTTCTTTTTCGTCAACTCAAACACGGGCGATTTCCATCGCAAAAGCACATGGACAGACCTTGTCGACGGCGCTGAATCGTCTTCCCTCTTCCGGCATTTGCTGCTGAATATCCGGTGAGGAGAATATCGGCTCCAGATACATCCACGAAGCTTGAACCTTGAGCCAGTAATCCATGATGTCTTGGAGCAGATGTAACTTGGCCTCCCATTCTCTGTCGTCATAAAAAACAAAATGGACAAATTGTTTCACCTACCGTTGTTGAATCAACAACGTAATGCGGATAGTGATCATCAAAAAATGTAAACCCAACAGAGTGTCTTTCTCGAAAGGCTTGATGTACAAAGAATTCTTCATTGTCTGAACTTTGGTCAGATGATCGTCGAGTAACAATTGGATCTCGTCGACGCCCGCGATCACGTGTGTGTTGGTGTCTCGATACGGGCTCACGGTGAACTCAATTTCGGTCCAATCAGCGTGCATCTTCAGCAGAGCTTTTTCCAAGTTGTTCTCCTTGGTCGCAGCTTCCGAGATCCCTTCGAACTTTGCCACGTAATCGTCCAGGCCAAAGTCGATGATCTTTGATGAACAAGACGGGTATAAAATAGCGTTGATGTTCCCAAGGATCGGAGTCGATATTTCCGATGGACGGAGCGGACTTCCGGCGGCGGAAGTTCGTGTAATCAAATCGGGTATACTTGGAAATTTCGGTTCAACGAAAGGAATCTCGTAAACCCACAAGGACGGCTCAAGGACATCCGGAGAATGGAGTTGGGACCCCCGAGATTAGAGAAAATATATCCCGCTGGGCAGAGTTTACCAAAGATGGAAAATAGAGAAAATAACGATGGAAGTCGACGTTCTCCATGTAAAGGGGGATTCCCGAGTGTCTTTACCGACGGTTGGTCAAACGGTAGGATCAACTGTTTTTGAGAATATTCCAACAATCATGGTTACCTTAGCCAGCGTCATGTGGTCATCGACTTTAATAGGGAAACCGACGATTTCTGAAACTTGATTCCAGTGTCGACTTTTCATTCCGGGATTCCCAAGCGTCATTATCAAAGGCATGTGCTCTCTAAACTCCTCGATCTGCGTTCTCACGGTTTCGGCAAGTTTCTTTATCGACGGATCGTGGAAACTTTTCTCGAGCTTCAAAACAATGCGATTAGCGGTAGCAGATTCGCTGTCTATATCTTCCGGATCGTAAGAACCGATCGGAGAGTTCATCCAGGTGTCGTGATGGGTCGAGAATTCGCAGGCTGTGTCGTACAACTTTTTAAAAGGCGCCAATTTATCCGCTATCTGCGGGCAATGATAAATCGGAGTGGCTTTATTGTATAGGGCGTTTCGGTCGGATGGTATGATCATTTTATTTAATTATCAGACCAGAATAATATCACGAGTTATTAAAGAGCCTAGTTAAAAGGAGAAAAAATCGGTGGGAATATTTAGAGAGCCCATTATCTTTTGAAAATGACGATATTAATTTCCCATGCTGTTACTTTTTTCCTCAACGGATACTGCGACATTTCCATGTTGAACAGCTGTTCTTCGTCGTTGAAATTCTCGATCGTGTCAATGGCGGCGATCAAACGTTTATCCAAGCTCACAGCTTTCTTCTGATAACGAAAGATTTCATCAACGTTGCACCAATACTGCATTTCATCCCCTTGTTTCTCCCACACGGTGAGGTCGTGCTGAAATTTTTCGATTCTTGCCAGCAGAGCCTCGCGATAGTCCTCAGCCTTTTTTTCGATGATTTTTCGATGTTCGTCAAAGATCGACTGCATGCGATGATACCTGGAGGAAGTTAAAAAAACCACGATTTTTCCGCAGAATTTAATTTTATCTACACCGAGGACGATTCCCTCTTTACGAGATACTTAAAAAACATCGTTTTTTTCGCATTAAAAATTGAAATTCAGAAACAAACCATTGGAAGGCAAAGTTGTTGGTTTTGAGTTCGATAGGCGAGAGCAGCGTGAAATCCGTCAGGAAAACGATGTACTTTATAATCTCTTTGAGCCGAATCTCCAAATCAGGAAGCATTTCCGTTTCAGCCTGTTTCACGAATTTTTTCAGCTCCATCAATTCCGCGGTGTTCGGAGGAACGCTCAACGCCCTGTCAGCGATGTTCTGGTACTCTTCGCCGATTCTTTAGAAGAGAACGCAAAGTTTATTTCAATTGACGATCAACCAATGTCCAAACGGCACGTTAAAACTGACTTTTTCGATTTTTGCTGATAATCAAACGTCACTTTGTTGACAAGAATATCCGTCAGATGGCGGGCCGCCGAAGCAATGTTATCTATAAAATCAGTTCTGTGCACGTCGAAGAGTCCGGTAAAGACCGTCCGGTCGTATTTCACGGGCACGTTTTTTCTCAGATGATCATATTTTTCGATAATATCAACGAATTCCTCAAAGCTATGAGGAGGATCGGCGTTCACGAACATCGCAACGTAATCGTAATCGACGTCATTTATCAACGTCAAGTCATCGTCGAAATCTTGCAACTGCAGCTCCGGGCTGATTTTTTCTTCATGGACCAATCTCGTTACGGCATTCTTGCACTTTTCCACGACATCCGCTGATATAAACGGCTAAAACGAGTTCCGTCAGTTACTTCCTTCTTCACGCAGAGAACAAAACGAAAAAAACAGAAAAAATTCGAAATTTTTTAGCGATTTTCAACAGGGCGTAGCTCGGCAATAAATAATCGTGGAACAGTGTACGAGAAATCATTTTTAAGCTCGAAATATCGACAGCTGACGTCAAAGAGGAAGAAGGGATGTAGAAGCTCCTCAAGGGGAAAAAAATTACCTCCGTTTGCGGAGCTTCCAAAAGTCGAGCTAAAAATCTCGATTTGTCCAGGGTTTTTTATTCGTCCGATCTTGCGATCTTTTTTCGCCACGCTACAGACTGTGGAAAATCATTTGAAAAATTTCGAAAATTTGCACGATTCTGCAATTATTCTCTTGGGTAAGGCGAGCTGACGTACTTTCAATACTTCTTTCGACGAGGAGTAGGAATCGTAAACGTTGATTTCGATTCGTGAAAATCCAGATACAGCGCGATGCAATCGAGTCAAATGAGAAACAAGCGTGTCCGAGAAAACTTTGAACGACGGATCGAAACCGATCGTTCGGTTTCTCATGACGACGTTTACGTTGAAACCAGCCTTGCCGTACTAAGATCCAATAAGAAAATTCCAAATAATAATAATCAAGACGTTTCTAACACAAAAATTTTCCTATGACGTCTGCAATTATCGATAATAACGATCAATACTGTTTCGATAGTTTCTCAAAATGTTACCTCATTTTTAAACTGGCAAATTTACCGCAAAACTGTCAAAATATCAATGGGAAGACAAAGAAATGATTTTTTTTTATTTTTTGGATCGTTGTAGTACGTTAATAGATTGATTATAAATATATAAGGTGTGAGAATAATTGGGACCATTAATGCGTTTTTAACTTTAGTTAAAAGTCATGTAAACTTTTGCATTTAACATAATTTTGAAAAACTGACACCCATGTGGCTCAAATAATCCGTGTAATCTCCCATTGAAATTAGGCACAGACTCCGCAATTGGTCCTCCATAATACAGGCCAAGCAGCCCCAAAAACAAGCCGATCTCGTGTGGTCAACGTCGTTCGGCAAAATTCCTCGATTTCTGCCCTGATGGACAATCAATTCGCCGATTAAATTGTATCGCATTGAAAAAGAATGACGAACGATTTTAAAATCAGCGAATGAAACCTTCTCGAAAATCTGCAACACTTTTGGTAGCCAGCTGTTACAAAGCGTGTCTCTCGTCTTCTGCATCAATTCCGTGACGGTCGCGTCGAAATCCGATAAATCGTACGCCCGGACCCGAGCTTTCAGTACCTCGGAATCGATCTGCTTGCGGAAGCTGCGCGATTCGATTGAGTAATCTTGTTGCGAAATTTCTTTTTCTCACAGCGTTAAAATCTCATCAAATTTATACCCGAATTCGCGATGCCAAAGGTCCACGGTTTTACGCATACAGGGATGATACAATACGAGATTCTTCCTCAGCATCGTTCTACCTCTCTTGTACTTGCTTCGAAATTCCGGTGGAAAGTTTTTAATCTCGTGGCTCTCTTTTGAAATCGACACCTGCTAGGAGGGGAAAAATCATCGATATCATCAATACTTTTTCACACGCGATTTTTCAAAATACCACCGCGGCTATGTGACGATCAGCGAGAAAAAGATCGTTTCAGCGGATCGCCGATCAAAACGGACAAAATGAAAAATCTATGCTCGAAATCTATCTCGCATTTACAAAAAGTTTCTTTCGACAATTTGTTAATCATTTTTCAACATCGCCGTCATTAAAAATTACCGCATCCTTCGTTAAAATGATTTTTCATCGACCCTTTACACTTCACAGAGCAAATCGTCCGAATTGTCTAATTCTGAACTCGTTTTTCCCTCACCTGCAGGATTGACGAGTCCTCCGCTTTTATGGGGTCTTGAAGCACGAAATCGACGATCGATTTTTTCATGCTAACGGCATAGTCTTCTCTGATCTCACGAATGACCTCGTTAACTTTTACCTTAAATTTCGTTCTCCATTTGACCGGCACGAATTTCAGAATATCGTCGATGACTTTTTTGTCGATCGATGCGACGTAAACATCGTCGATACCATGCGTTATATAATAATAATATTTCAAAAAATCTTCACTGTCTTCAGTGGCTCTCAGATTTTTCGCATCACCGTGAATCATTTTTTCGTCCTCGTCGTCTCCGGTCGAAAACATTTCAACCAATCGATGACGAAATTCTTCGCGTTTCTTCTTCATATCGGAATAAAAATTCATTCCGAACCTCGATTCTTCACGCCGACGAGTTTTCGATGATGTACGGGGTCTGAAAAAAAATTCGCTCAATGGTACGTAAACGGACATTATTGAGTTTGCAAAACTTCGAAAATCATTTGTAATTTGTCCAAAAACAATTCAATGTTTTTCAATTCGATAAATCCGGAACGTACCTCGCGTATTTATTTTTCATTTCAAATATTCATTATTATCATTATCTCGGGCAAAGTCTCGGATAACCACCCTCAGAGTTTCAACAAAAGTATGTTACTTGCGTCATTCAAATGGATCTTTGTCATTCAAATGCAAAATCAAAAATAATATCGAGTGTCCGCTTAATTTTAGTATTAGCCATGAGTCAATTTTTCAATGATTTTGGAATCATCGAAATATATTCGAACGAATCGACGAATAAATAAAATCGAATAAATTTAATAAATTCCTACCTGTCGTCGCTCGGGGAGGTGTCGGAAATTGGCGAAAATTCGAAGATATTTTTTCCCACGGACGGACAGACGATTCGTTGCTCAGTGCAAACTTTGCACGTTCGGAGTTTTCTTTTGCGAGAGTTCGAGACCGTAAAATCATCGACCACTCTCGAATGTTTTTCAAACCTGGCGCAAGATCGCCGCAGGCTGCTTTCAACAGCATCGAGGCGAGGTACTTCCTCCGTCTCATCGTTCGAACGATGCCGAAATGGACCAGGGTCATCTTTCGCCCGAGAGAATTCATCCATCGTGAGAATCACGCTGGATTACCGATCGATATTATCAGGTTTAATTAAAAATGCATATTTAATGATTCACAATTGTTTTAATTGAAAAAAAAAAATTGGCCAATCGTCAAGCACACGGGACACGTGCTGCGACTCAACGGGGGATTCTTTACTCGTGACAGACGCAAAGGTTGGGATTTATCGATCGGCAAACAAATCCCTGAAATAATAATAATAATAATAACGTTATCCAGGAAGATATGGTCGTCATAGCGACGCTCACTCATGGAGACCGTCATTTTGACGGCCGAGGAGACGATTTTCGCAATTTCGAAAACATCGGGTGCGTTCGGGAATTCAACCCTTATTTTTTTCATCGTCTACCAATCCCACATGCAATTCTCCGTTGATAAATGATTTTTCGAAAAACAAAAATATTATTATTTCATAATAATCAAAACCAATGAATAGTTTTTTATTTCTAATTAGTTTATTTTTAATCAGTTTCTCCAGCATTTCTGGGTGTATTTTCTTAAGGGAATCTGTAGTTTGCCGAAAAGTTATTTCTTGAAAAAATGATGCCGGGGTGCCCCCTTAAGTCACAGTAAAGTATCTTTAGCGATGAGTTTATCAAAAGACAAACAAAAGAATTGGATTTTACGCCATTTGACGTCGAATGATCGAGATAAGATCGAAAGGACAGACGATAACGTTTGAGGGGCAAAATTCGAAATTTTTGATATTCATATCTATTATAAAAAAAATGCAACATTTTTCGGCAATAAAGGTTCTCATTTTTTTATCGAACCTTCATTCGCCTGCAAAGGCTGGCTTTCCATTCCTGATTTATTTAGAATTTGTACAAAAAAATATAATTAGGTACGATGAAGAAGGATCAACACACGGTTTTTCCGTTCGGACATTTTATTTTCGTCGACTCGTAAATTCACAAAATATTTCAAAAAAATGTGCTCCTGCCCTAGGAGGCGATTGAAGCAACGAAGTACGTTCGTAAAATTCGCCATAAACGATTAATTCATCTAATTTTTCGTTTTTTCTTTTCGCACGAAATTTTTCAAACTTTCATCGAAACAGACTTTTCTCGTACTTCAGTTGGACCCAGAAAAATTTCATGAATTTTAATAAACGATCATTGCAATAATAACGAAATTTCGCGTACAACTGCGATCTCTTTTCCAATCAGGAAACACTTTTTGGAACGTATCATTTTTTTTCGTAAAGTACGTTGAATCCCTCAGCTGCGATATTAAGGATGGACGACAGGCATTTATTCCAGAACACAGCAAAACACCGTAATTTTTGATAATACCAATATCAAAAAGTTATCAAAGATTTGTTATTTGTATTGAATTCTTTTTTCAAAATTTTTGTCGTATTGTCAAATTCGGTTTTTGAATAGTACACACGATAATTCTATTTTTCACACCCTCGACTTACGCAAAATCTTCATGCGCACGAAGAGCGACGAACAATGTGGTATTTTTGGAAAAAATTTTCTTATTGTTTGACTCTTTGACTCTTTGACTCTTATCGTTACGTTTTTACACAGCATTGCCGAGTACTCAAAATGTTCCTTTTTTTATCGTTGCTGGAACAACGCCCGACGTATCATCCTTAAGCAGCGCAATGAACTTTTTCTCAAAATTTTTTTTCGCCTATTGCTTCGCACGTCTACGATTGATTGTCAGGTTGTGTACACAGCATGATTAATTTCACATCTCCATTGTGTATTTTTCAATGTCTCATGAAAAAAAAACATCGTTTCTTTCGATCTTTACTTTTTTTTTGCACTTTGAGACAATGCATTTTCTTACGCCAAGATATGTCTTATGATTTTCATTTTTTTTTTTACCACAACTATAATTAATGCACGACATATCGTCAGAACATTCTAATACGAAGTATTACAGAGTCGTCGCGTTGGCTTTCGACCATACTCGAGTACAATTATTATGAATCGCCACGATGGATCATCCAAAAAATGCAAAAAACCAAAACCACGTGGGGTCGTGGTCGTCCGTCGAATAATTTCAGAAACGAAACTTTTATGAATTTTTGTCTCGTCATCTGGCCGGTGGATCCATGAATAATTCCGAGGGTAGTTGCGTGGTACATTTTTCGACAAGGGTGTACAGTTTCGAGCCTCAAAGTTGCAATTTACAGTCGCTGTTAAAATTCGCGCGAGCCTCCTCGATTTAAATGGTCATGTCTTGATTTCTTGCAAAAAATATTCTCTCGCGTAATCGCACAGTTTTCGGGCATCCCTTTCACCCGTTGTATACGACTTTTGTGCAAAATAATCGCGAGATTCAACGTCGAAATTCAAGTGTGAACCATTCAAGAACGATGAAGGTACATTTATGTATACATATATATCTGTGTGTAAATAAATAAATTTTATGCATCGATATAATATATTTACACGAGTATGGCTGTGCGAGAAAAACGATCGAATGATATGCAGGTTTTAGGTGGGCAAAAAATTGCTCTATTATGCCAAAAAGTCCAAAAACGTCGTTTCTTCCTTTCGGAAAGAAAAAATTGCAGCTTAAACCGAACACGACGTTTTTTAAACTACTCGCCCGAGTTCGCCAATTTAATTGCGTCTTTTAAACGTGCCATTTAACGATTCGATTTTATCTATATTAAAGCCTCTATAACGACACTCGGTTGAACGAAAAAGAAACACATGTTCTTCACATTCATTTGATTTTTTATAGTAAATACCGACCACCTACGACACGGGAACACGCATGATTACTTTCGATGATTCAAAAAAAAATGCCAAAGACTCAAAAATCAATGATATTTACAACTACGAAAGAAAATTATTTTCCTGATCGGCCCTATCGCGCCTGACCAGCAGGTGAAAAGTGATGCATTATTCACAGGACGTCCTGTAGAAACATCCGTATAGATAGAATTTTTCCCTAGCCCCGTAAGGACCAGGGAAAATGAGCAAAAATTTTCCTTTCGACTTTTCATGATTTTACGTCCGTGCGAAAGAGCGGAAGTGAGAAATAACGTTTCCGTACATAACGCTCTGTACGTCATCGCCGTACAAAGACGTTTTAGGTCCCGATACGCGGGCTCTGTGTCGAAATTCAATTTCCAGGATACACCGAATTACACATGGCGGATATTTTCAAATGCCCGCAACCGATACTGTCTGAGATTATTTTTGAAAAACGGAGTAAATACGTGTATATCAGGGTGGTTAAAAAAGGTTGAGATTTTACAAAAGTTGATGTAAAGAAATGTAAAAGTTACAATCTTTCAGGATCCGTAATCACATCGTGTGGAAATGGGAAGAAAATAAAACGCAGGAAAAAGAAAAACACCGACTTTGACGGACTCTGATCGTGAGCGAATGGTGAATTCATCTCGACGACGATATCTACGTGATTCTCGACAATTATCGTACGAGCCTGAATCTCTTTTAAAGAGTAGGACGAGGCTACAAATTTACACATGACAGATCGTAGAATACTGTTACGATGATGACGGTACATCGATGACGATGGGCTATTGCGGTTAGGGTCTCGTAAAACGATATCGATATGGCGCCCAGGCGAACAATTCTATGGAGAAAATGAGAGAAAAAACAAACGAGATTCTCTATAATTCGGAATTCCTTGTGATTTTCTGTTTCATGCTGCGATTTCAATGATTGAACTCCGGGATATACGATATAAAAATACGTAAAAAATGTATAACGGCGTGCAAAAAAAAAAAAAATTTCGTTCCTCCAAACAAGTTTCTGTTATAGAGAAAAGAACGATTTTTATATGCATCGAACTTTGACCAGCCGTAACTCGATAACGGTCGGTTTAACTACGTTACTTCTAAGGACCTTTTTTGTAGAGCGTTCAATTTCCTACAAAAATGATTAATATGATTTACACCGAAACTCGTAATTATTCAATAATAAAACTCGAAACTCTCCCGCAGATTGTTGAGCCGGTGCGATTCGTTGCGATTTTAATTGATGGCTTTTCTCGCGTAAAAGAAATTTTGAAACTTGCTTGGATGGAGCACAAAACAATCTTACATTCTTTTGTTATTCTTTAATGAGGAATTTTCGATGTAAAAAAAAATTAAATTTCATTTAACCCGCAAGCTACAACTCATCTGGGTTTACAAAAAAGAGGGGATGAAATTTACCATTGGTGGTGAAGCATGGACACAACGCGTTTATTATCCGGTTGCAGAATCCACGAGCACGATTGTTCCAGCGGCCAACATGGTCGCCACCCTTTAATCTACTGCCTGCGCAACATGCATTATGCTTGTAATTATTTGCAAAATTATTCGAGAATATATATGCATATATTTGAAGCGAAAAAGGCGAAAAGTTGTGATCCGAGAATTTTATTATTTCCATTTTTTTATCGTCTCCGAGTACTTTAAATGCGCAAAGTGTTTCGGTCGTGTTGGGATTGGACTTTTTGGGATGAATCATCCTCAAGGTGGACTGAATGAATCCTGAAAATCGCCGTTTTGGCTTCGCCCCGGTTGGAACTCGCGTCTACAGGGTGTCCCATAAACTGGATGCTGATATTTTACCGCGACACTGCCACAATTTTTTGACAATTAATAAGTCATTATTGAGCAATTAATAGGGTTTTGTTCAGATAAAAAAAAAATAGAATTCGACCTAAAATTTCATTCTGCATCCAGCTGTAAATTATCAACATCGAGTTTTCAGGCGCCCTGTACAGTCAGCGGTTATGCGGATTTCGAATATAAGTTTGAAAAAAAATAAATAAATATATAACCATGAAAATATTTATGCCGAGTTACGCAAAGAATATTATATGTACCTTCGCTCGTTTCGCCTCCCTGAAATGGAAAAAAAAAATTGCCTCCATTACGAATTATGTCAATTAATTTGAAACATTGGAAGAAGTTATTAACTGCTTCTGGTGCCAAATATAAAATAAATAAAAAAATATATGACAATAATATATCGAGAACTACAATGACGTTGAAATTTGTCAAGAAAAACCGTCGTTACTTTGTTGCAACAAATGGTTTAATGATAAAGAATGCATTTTAATTTCATAAAAACGCAATAAATTATTGTTTAAAGATGCAAATATTTTTTAACAATTTTATCACGACAATTTTTCTACATTTATACAACATTACATATTTATTTCATGATTTTTCAGTGATAATTGTCTGGAAAATGGCGTAATTTTCATGTGCCAAAAATTTGACGATTTTTTCACTACACGATCGTCTCGTGCTTACCTCAGATTCGATAATTTTCCTTTTCGTCGCTTCGGAAGTTGCCACCTCGATGACTTCGGTGACAAACTTGGTCGTTTCTTTCATCAATTCCTCATCCTCCTTGAAAGCTTCTTTTCTCTGCTCAAGATTACCCGTTATAACGATCTTTTCGTACTCCTCCATTATCGGCGAATGAAACGACAAACTCATTCGTCCGGTCATTCCTCCTCTGACCTATCCCCCACGATTATGAGATTATAAGGCCTTCGAAGCCCCAATAAATTTTCAATTTTATTACAAGATCACTCACATCATCTATCGAACCCAAGAAGTACGGATGCTGGGCGATATTCTGAGCAAAACGACCCAGTCGTTTGTTTTTTTCTCGATTTTTTTCTCTCCAAATATCGTCTGACCCTTCGTAATCAATCTGACAGAGAATTTAACGATAGTCAAACTGAATCGATTCTACCCAGTCGTACAGTCGTAAAGAATCGAGTGTCGAACATCGCCGATAATTTACGAAGAACTGAATTACAAAAAAAAAACAAAAAACGACCATTTTTGCTTTAAAGATTCTTTAAAGCCTCTGGCTGAGCAGAGCCTCTGATTGACTCGTCACTTTGGAATTCTATGGCTTTCTATTATAAATTATTGACGATATATTTTGCTGGGAATATCACGCAGCATCCGCTCTCAATCTTGCTTCGATGCTCGATGTGAATCACCGTGTATGTTCTCCTCTCCAATCAGCGCCAATCGAATACTCACCCTGTCAGGAAACGCACTTTCCCCACCCTCTCACCTCAATTTGTCCAGGTCACTTGGTTCACGTACCATTACACTACCCCCTATTCGATAACACACCCTGAAACGTAATCCAAGAATATATTATGTCGAACGGTGATCCGAGACGTTCCATCATTCGTTGGAATAATTTTCATGCAGTTTCCAGTTTAGCTTCCAGATGTTGCACGGTGAATTCGATTATAGACTCTGAGGTATCGCATGAATTGAATGAAAATTGACGAAAAGGAGAAAGGATACCAATAATTCGCAAATTTAAAGCATTGTTTATGAAAAATAGAAGAAATTTATTAGTTTTCTTGTCCTCAAAGTAGTTTCATAGTTTTGCGAAAATTTCGAGAATCGTCTCGAATTTCGGGATGATGCTGGACCTTCGCGGATTGATTTCCAAAATTTCAAATTTCGCGATGAAAATATCAGTCAAAAACAGGCTTTTTTTTTAATTTTAAATAGAAAATATGTTACCAAGCTGGCCATCTAACTTTTCATCATTTTTTCCATCGAGAGACCGTAAACGCCACAAGAAAGAACCAAAAATATTGAAAATTGACGATTCAAATTCAATAATTCGTCTACTGAAAAATTCCAACTGAAAAAATGCCAGTTTCCCGCATATTTTTACTCTTACACGGTGGTGCCTATTTGAGCCAAGACACTTTCTACTACGACAAAAGCCCATTTTTCGTTGGACTCACGTGTGCCAAAGCAGCACCCGAAATGTTCTCCTTTACGTACGGAACACCCTGTATATCAACCGCGAGGTTAAACACACACTAAGAATGATGATAAACGTTGCAAACAATCGCAAAATCCACTCGATGAGTTACACATGCACCAAAACGAATCCAAACCAACCTAAGTCCATTGCTTCATCAGCATTCCGTTATTCAAAATTTACGTATTTTCTTCTCAAATAAAATCGTGACAGAGCCTCGCTCGTGGTACCACCGACGCGAATAACTTCCGGACTCGGGGTTGTTGCGACAATGATGGAAAAAGTGAAATTGCTTTAGGTCACGTTTCGACGTAGGGGATGCGTTCGAGGCGGTGGCGAGGATTGATCGCGGGGGAACAGGAGGTCGGAAAATTGCGAACCTCGTAGTGATCGATCTTGCCCGGCATTCTCGCGCCTGCTGCTTCGCTCGAACAACCCCATATCCCTCCTTTCTGCTTGTTTTCGTCAATTTGTGTTAGCGCCCCGAGCATGCGTCGACATTGGAAAATTCGTGACGGCGGCGCACTACTCGTACGAATATCGAAACGAACACGCTTTTTTTTTAAATCGCGAAAAAAGTCGTTATCGCGAATACGTGCAACAAAATTACTTTCGGAGCAGAGGTGCGGATGAGTGGAACTGATTAGAAACGAATGATTTTGAGCAAATTCGAATTGACCATTTTTTTAAAGAGCACTTTTTTTTTACTCTACGCTTGTACCGGAAATAAAAAATGTTTTGGACCGTTCCTTTCGCGTTTCTTGATCGCTTGTAATAAAAATACTCCAAAATACAATAATTGCGACAATTTTAACTTGGATTCCGTATAGACTTGAATGTTCCCCATTTTTTTGTGAGAATGCAGGCTGTTCGGAGGTCGCTTTGCGATCCCGAACATTGCGATCGGGTCTCTCGATTTCTTTGAGAAATTCAAGTAAAAAAAATATACCGCGATGTTTTATGATGCGCTCAATTCTTTCTCAATTAACGCTTTATCCGGGCTATTCCGGAGTTTGTACGCTCGACGAATAATTTGTTTGTCGTATTTAATTTTTTCTCAAATAATATTCACCTTTAAATAACATTGCATTTCACGTCAAAAATATTACAACATGGCACAAGGGTGCTCGACGTTTCATTGCGTTTTTGAGATATTAAAAAATATCATTCTCGAGTTAATTATTTTTGGGCAATGCAAAAAGAAATGAATATTTTGTTCCACCAAACACAAGTCAACTTGAGTGTTGGGATTGTGCGCTGTGACGATTACACACCCATAAAAGAAGACTTGGAATTGGTCTATGAAAATCGCTCGTTTCGGCTGGCTGAGCAGGCATCGAAACGCGCAATTTCAATGCAGGTGGTATGCAAATGAATCGACATGCCTCCAAACCGATAGTACCATCGGCGATTGTTCTATCGCAAATTGTAGACGTTACAATAAAAGTTTGTTCAAATTTACTCGAAATATTCATGTATGGTAATTTTATAGGGAAAATTTCACAAAGTCTGTTGCTCAAATGTTTTTTCACCAAGGCAAAAATCAATAGCTGCGCGGATGTTTTGATACACCTTTCGTTCGATACTACTACATACCGACTACGAAATAACAGAGGAATTCTGCGGTTCTAATTATTGAAAAAAAAATTCTTTTGATAAAATTTATCTCTCGATCGCGCATGGAGCCAAGAGAATACGTTATTAATATGAGTAAAACAAGGGCCACGTGTATTCTCGATTTCTATCGAATATTGCAATCTTCCAGAGGTATAAGAAGATCAGATCAGCAAACAAATTGTTCTTCTAATATCCTTATCTCGTTGAAACAGGTGTTACAGCGACGAACCAAACGATCGTTTCTTCTTGCCAACACGTGGACCATTTTTATCTCATTCTCGATTTTGCATCGAAGACGAGCGTTATATGTGGAAAATTAAACGGTCGATAATCATAGTTTTGCAACAATGTCGAGCCACGAGGTTTTTTTCATCTACATCGTCCTCGGGATAGCGAAAATTCACTGCAAACCACCTATAAAACCTACGAGGATGACGGAAGAAGTCCTGAGGGTTTACGACCATCAGGTAAGCGATCACGTTTAAATAACCGAGGACGAAGCAACCGCGAGCGAAGTAACCAGCAAGCGAAATGATTCTGGACAGCATTGCTGCAAAATAAAATACTTGTTTCTTCAATTTTTCCCACTTTGTTTATTCGCATAATTGTATGCGACGCTATTCGAAAATCTCAGGAATCTTCCTAATTTCTGATATCACGCAGACTCGCGTCAAATCCTCAGAGTTCGCGACCAACCGATATGCAGACTTGTACACGAGTTTAAGGAAGCTATAACGCTACATTTTTGCAGAAATTCGCGACTCCGAGCTCGTAAGATAATTTTTACAAAAAATCGTCTTTTCAATACGCAAGATCCACGTCTAACACGCGCAATGTCACCACATCCGATATGCATTGTGCATCAACCATTTGCCGGCCATCAAACGAATTTCTTCCGTTATATCTTCATTTTTGTGTTTTCCAATTTATCGAAGGCAAAATTACGTATTATGAGACTTTTAATGGTATGTGGGAAATTCGGCACATGTTACCTGCTCATGTCTGAGCATGCTGAAAAAAGAAATATTTGCTAATGACACGAAATATCGAATTTTTCTCAAATTCTCTCTGTGATTATTTGGCCCGCTGGTTACGCCATTCGAGGTTATTTCGTTGCTGAACACGGATGAAAATTCGGTTGAAAAAATCGTAAAACTTTGCAAAGCACTGATTTGAAATCTTCAATGTCAACTTGGACATTGATTCCGGCCAATCAGCAATATTCTTGGAATACCTTCGGGCTAGACGGATACTGGACAAACGAGCCAAACTCCCACCAGTTCGAAGGTGACGCAGGTGCGTCATGGACGCAAGTTACGGACGCACCGAAAGTCACCGCGGAAGTAACAACGCCCGAACCGACATCCGCGCGTGGTCTCCATGAAGAAATGTGGAGTTTATTGTCGGAAGAGTTACTTCAGTCACTGCTGAAAGAGCAGGCGATGCAGGAACTGGAGCGATCGAAGTCTGCAGCATTGGAAAATCCAAAAGTGGTGGAGTCGCATCTAAATCAAAGTGAAATTTGGCAAAATCGTTCTGGCCGCTGCCTAAAGAAGACAACGGAAGAGAATCCGAAAGCTGCTGAAGCACGGCGGAGAAGGTACAGAGATCATCAAAGGCGCTACATAGCGCGGCTAAAAGCAAAAAAACTACAAAACTTGGAAGCGACAGAGGCCCGTCGGAATACAAACAATGAGAAGGATGGATGCTGCCCAGACTTGGAAACGAAGAGTCTACACCCTATGGATCCGATAGAGGCTCGCCGGAATAGAATAAGGGAGTACGGCAGGCAGCGAAGAGAGCGTCTAAAGGTGGCAAGACTGCAGAGTGCGGAACTAGACGAGAAAATCCGGAGTAAAAAAAGAGAGTACGATAAAGCCCGGGAAGCTCGACTGATGTTGGCAAGACTGGACAACCCGGAAATGGAAGAGTTATACCGGAAAGAACGGAGGCGCTGGAAAGAGCGCCAATGTGCGAAAATACTCGACAATCCGGAATTGTCAGAGCAATACCGGAACAAACGAAGAGTGAAACAAGAGGATTGTAAAGAAGAATCAAAGGCTGAAGGGCTGAAGGGTCCCCAAACAGTAGAGGCACGGCGAAATGCAAGAAGAGAGTACGACAGGTGTCGAATGGAACGGCTGAAAGCGGAAAGACTGCGAAATCCTGAATTGGCGGAAATATACCGGAAGAAACAGAGAGAGAATCAAATGCGCTATTTAGAACGTCAAAAGGCAAAGTTACTACAGAATTTATGTGTGGTAAAGGCACGAAAGGGAGGTAAAAGAGGAAGGCCCAGAAAATCTCGAAAAGTAGAGATACGTCGCTATAATTTTCTCACCGTTGATGGAAAACATTCAAACATCTTGTGAATTTTTCTGATAAGATAAACTCAAGTTTACCGGGGAAATTTTGGTTTTGGAGTAAACGTATGAACATTGAGGGGCGTTTCTTCTTTCGGTAAAATTTGTCTTCCTTTTTCCAGTTCAAAAAACTGTTAGTTTCGACATACCAAATTCTTATAAAAATGCAAGCTCAATTACAAATTCGGCTCGTTGAAACATTAAATTTACCATTTGAGTAACACGGGAAAAAAACAAGTGTAGGGAAGTATTTTTTTAGAACTTCACCATCGTTTTGAAATTTTGTTTGGAAATTTTGTAAAATCGGTAAATAATTGATAAAAATTTACATATTATCCATAATTCTGTTGTACGAAGATTCCTCGTTACTCATAAGAAATTCACATTCCATTTTGGTTTTATTGGGATTATACATCCAGGAAAACGTGCTCAAGAAACAGCATCCCTGATGTGATCGAATGCATTGTAAAGAAGGGCAACCACCTGGACTCAACCATCTTCTGTGTATATAGAAATGAATAAAACAAAATGTCATTAATATATTTTGTAATCTGTATTTGATTTATAACTTTATTTGTTATGACATGGTAAGTAAAACAAAAGGTAATTTCTAGCAGAATTGAATAATCTGGGACCAAGATTATGGAAAAATTTGGATTCGTCTTTTTTTTGGAAAAACTCCCGACTGTTTTATCTCAAAAGAATTTCCGTGTATATGTGGATTATTGATAATTACTTAAATCGTTAAAATTAAAGGATTGATAAATAACTAAATAGACGGCCAACTTCACGCAGATTTGCGCCAACTTCGCAGAGTTAAGAGGTTTTACCTATTCGTATTCGTCCCCCCACGTGCGGCTGTTCCGTGTTTTTTAATTAAATATAAATTCAACAAACGCACAACACCACACATATTCGTTCAAAATAATTACCATAGAAAATCAAAAAATGGTTGTCCTCGAAACTCTCGACAAAGAAATTCAACTTTCCAAAAAATCCAAAGGTATGAGCTGTGACTTTGACAGGTTATGCGGTAATGTACATAATTCAACATAACCTCAAAATAGTTTCGAACAAATCTCAATCCTACAGTTTCAATCAAAATTGAACGAAATTATTCCTACGTTGATTACAAATAATCAATCGTCATATTGCACGGTAATATACAATAACGAACATAACCTCAAAATATTCCCAAATGAATAAATTCAGTCTTACAAACACAATCCTGTCGTGCTATACGTTAATTTACAAAAATCAGCAAGTCGAAAAGTTGTTCAAATCAAAAAATTTCGATCTTATGATATTTTTGATAAAATCCAAATGCGATTTTTTCGAAATTGACCAAAAAAATCCGTCCTGCGTTATAAAAATACGTTAATTCACAAAAATAAACATAACCTCACAATATTTCGAAATAAATTTGAATTTCAGTCTCACAATGTTTTCGATGGAAAACAAACGCGTTCCTACGTTGACTAAAAAAACATAAATTCCATCCAAAAATGATTCTTTCACAAAGAAAATCGTGCTTAATTCACGATTTTTTTTTTCGTCAATTTTGACCATCTCCGACACGCAGGTTATGATCCTAAAGACAAAACTATGGAGGATAATTCTGAAGAAACTGACAAAGATGTCCGCAGCTCGGAAGACGAGGTGATGAGCAAAGACGAACGAAATTCCGATGACGGAAGAACCGCAGAAACAGCCAATGCCGGCTGGGCTGATGTTATGCGAAAAATATTAAAAGCCAACAAACCGAAAAGAAAGAAAACCATAGTGTTGTCGAAAGCGAAGAAACTTACTGGGGTCAAAGCCGAAGAAGAATCGTCGCAGGATGCACCCTTTGACATCGAAGCCAAAACTAAAGATTCGAAAGCTGAGATTTCACAGACGGACGAACCTTCCGAGACAAAGGCGGATGTCGGAGCGATGAAGAAAAAAAGGAAAAATGTACAAAATGCGATCAGAGTCAAACCGTCATTTCACGACAGACAGCGGGAAAGATTGCTTCAAAAGATAGCAACAAAGTAAAGTATCTGTCCAGAACATCATTTTTTTTCACACCGTGCTCTCCTTCACGGAGCACGAAATCGCTCAAATTCTCCCCAGTTCGTTTCTCCCACGAAACTATAGGAAAGTCAAAGAAAAAAGTGACTTTTTTTCATTTTTGAGGATCTTTCAGACTTTCGAAGCTTCCCGACCGAAAGAACCAAGTAAAACAGCAAAAGAAGTTTGAGGTGAACTTTGCATGCAAAATACCTGCAACTCGCTTCTGTTTTACGCCAATTTGGATGGCGATTAATTCGTAAACACTAAAAATTGTTTTTTTCACTCCCAAATCCAAAAAATGGTGGATACTGGCGAAGAAAAAAATAATGCCGACACCTTCCATTTGTTTTCACATTCGTTTCAGAGGCGTTGTACAGCTGTTCAATGTTGTGAAACAGCAGCAAATGGAAATAGAGGAAAAGGTAATCGCAGCTGGCCCTCTGGAGAGAAAACGAGAGAAAGCTCTTTCCAGCATCGACAAGCGAGCGTTTCTCGATGTTCTGATGGGCGGTTCCAAGAGTATTTCCGTCGATCAAGCCGCAAAGCGCTGCGACACGGAAAAGAAGGAAGACAACGAGGTGGGTCTTGCGCTTAATCTTATTCTCTCAGCAATGCGGAGAAAATTCCATTTTTGTGCCACTCTTGAAATGTAATTCACACTACTCTGCTCAGGCTTGCAAAACAAAGAATGTATGGACCATTGCGTTATCGAAAAATCGCTCATTGAAATTGTTATTTATAGCATGCTTCACATATGCCAGCTCTGCAATCGCAAATCTGGGGATAAAAAAAATGACTGTGATAAGAAAAATGAAAAGATAATTGAGAAATTTACAAAGACGATAGAAAGAGATTCGTCATTTGTCACAATAAACTTTCGCCGTGTTACATCCTTTTTCGCCTTTTGTTTGCGATGAATGTCAAATATTTTGAAAATTCTGAAAAAAAGAAGTATTTTGAGTATTTTTTTGGATGCCAGTTTTTTCGAGAATTCATTAAAAACATTTTCATATCATTATTGAAAATCTCTTTCAATGGAACGAACGCATTGATGTTCGTAAAAACAGTCAGAGACGAATCGCCTTTGAATCTTATTTCAGTAATCAGACTCGAGAAATTCGAAAGTCGGAAGCCTCTGAGCTTTGTACAAGTGTCGATTTTTTATGTGTCGTTTCTCAACAGCCGGACAAAGTCTGGAGTGTGCTGCGGGATGATTTCACCATGGGTGCAAAACTCAAAGATTGGGACAAAAAAGCAGCGGAGAGCGAGGACGATTCGACGTCATCCGAAGAGATGGATAGCGATTAAAAGTTCTGACGATGCGAAATGAGGATGGAAAGAGCGAAAGACGTTTTGTAAAATCTGTAAATAAATGCAATTTCATCGATCTCTGGAAAAGTCGAAATATTCGTTAGCACAGCGCTGTTTGATGTTGTTTTTCTCTAGGATAGGGCAAAGTAGCCGGTTTCCGGCTCCAAATCACTAATCTACCACTTTGTTTCTTTTATATGGGTGTGAAGAGTGCAAACAAACTTTTCTGCTCTCTTGACGCGCGTATAAAACCGAAAAAGATGGGCTAATTATTTGCGGTAGGTGAATTCTTTTTTTTTTATGTATTCTTGCATCCACAGCTTATTTGATGCCTTTATAACAGGTATTGAACAGAGAAAACGTGTTTTCAAATGTTCCCGCCACGTTCAAATCCACATCTATTCGTGAAACCGTTATTTTCACTGGTCGATAATTTCCTTTACTTCTCGAAAGGATTATTCGAGGTAAATCGAAATAACATTTGTTGCATAAAAGGAAAGCCGGATAAAACAATTCAAAACTTGTATTTGCGTTTTCCATTCTTATCGCCGCTATCGCGTTCTTCCACTCCAGATAGTAGAGGCCAGAGAGTAAAAGTTTCTAAAGGGAGTACCATGGGTACCGCAAATCTCACGGAGGCTGCCAGAATTTCGCCTGGAGCCCGTCAGATGTCGCTAGCGCCACAAAAATTTTGGACAAAGTTCATCGATTCTCGTGCATTTAACATCGAATGATTTCTTTCTTTCGCTTTTAATCGTAAATAACGATTTTTAATCGAGTCAACGGTACAAAAAACCCTGGTGATAGCCCTGATCTTGTTACTTCCGTTTTCGTAGAAAGTACGAGAAAGAAAACTTTCAATATGGCGACTTGCAGAACTTGATCGTGACTTGTCTATCGAAAATTCGTATTTTCATGCTTCACCGTACGATTTTTCGTCCGAGTGTCCCCTCGACCCCCCCGTTGACACAATAATAATTTTCATTCGATTTGCGGGTTACCGAATATCGTTCGGCAATTCTCGATGCGATAAATAACAAAAATCTCGCGTTTACATGTATGCTGCCGCGGGGTGCGTGCGTGTGTTGTGATTCATACGCGGGCTGAGAGACAACGATTTTCTTTTTGCTCTCTCGCGTTCTCGTAAAATAACGCGTGCGTCGTATTATCAATTGCTTTTTCCCCGCATCTTTGACTTCGTCGCCAAAGTCGTTCGATAATTTTTGAAAAATCATTTTCAACAACAAACATCGTGAAAATAATAGTGATCGGAGCATCGAACCGCAGTGTTGAGGGGAAGATAATTGAGAAAAAATGGCAGCGAGCGACTCTACGACGGACGATAGTCTCTATCCGATAGCGGTTTTGATCGACGAATTGAAGAACGAGGATGTTCAAGTGAGCAAAAAAACCGACGTTTTCGTGAAATCCGCCATTTTTTTCAATTATCCGTTCTTTCTGCAATCGTTGATGTTGAAAATTCCGACTCTGAAGTTTCATTTTTTTTTCGTCGACGCGTTGCCGCTTTTTTGCCTCCGCGACCAACTTTTTATTGAGGTTATGCCACCCTTTCTTTTTCATTCGTCGCACACCGGATGATTCTTTTACGGCGAATGCTGTCACGCTCGATAAACGTCATCGCATTTAAGTTTCTTTTTATCAATTTGCACCTCGAGTTATCACGAGCTCAATTTGCGAGCAATGTTCATCAATGATAAATCATTGTTTTCAAGCGATTTTTCAGTTTTTGACGAAAAATCAGTCGATTTTTCATGATTTATCGTCACGTCTGTTATTTTCGCACATAATTGCAGCGAAAACCCTATAAATCCCCCTGATGATAAAAACATGACAAAAATACCCTTTTTTCATTGCTTTGCACCTCGAATTTGTATTCCAATTTGTTCTTACGTCTTAATTCAATTTTTGAAGCAGAATGATTCAATCTTTCACGATTCATCGTCACGTTAACTACTTTCGAGTATTTTCGTACAGCGAAAAATTCGAATAAATTCCCAATAACGATAATAATAACAATCATGAAAAAACAACCCGCATCGATACTTTGTTAATGTTTTTTTTTCCGAAAATCATTTACTTCCTCATGACTTTTGTTATTTCATTAATCGTTTTTGCATATTATCGTAATGAGACGCAAAAATCTGTGAGAAAATACCCAAAGAAAAGTCGAATCGCCATAATGATGGTTAGAAATTGGAAAAAAAATCATTTGTACATCGATTTATATCTCGAGTTACCGATCTTAATTTATCTTAATAGCGACGGACAATGACCATTTATCATTTTTGTCATCGTGTCGATGATTTTCACGTACAATGATAACGAATTGTGAAAATCTGCGTAAAAAGATCAAATTATACCTCCATAATCACAATGTTCAAAATTAATTAAAAACACGCAATTTCGCGCATAATTTTCCAGTTACGCTTGAATTCCATCAAAAAATTATCCACCATCGCTCTCGCACTTGGCCCTGAACGAACTCGCATCGAGTTGATGCCATTTTTGACGGAGACGATTTACGACGAAGACGAAGTGTTACTCGCACTAGCCGAGCAGCTCGGATCTTTCACTCCGCTCGTCGGCGGCCCAGAATACGTGCATTGCCTTCTGGTAAGATTCGTTATGCGTTCCCCGATTCTCCTGCCCTCTTTGTTTCGGCAATTGCAACTAAAAAATTCTCCAATTTCAATAACAAAAATAGATCAATTTTTACTATTTTTGTCGATAAATGCTGTTGTTTCATTCAGTTCACTGTGGAGCAGAAAAATCCTCATAATTTCCTTATCGAAGAACTCCATAATTGCAGTGGAAAAAAATTCCTGATAATTTCTTTGTTAACGAATTCTTTTTCACATCCAACACATTTTTCTTACGAAATTCCGTCAATCGTAATCGCTCTAAAATTTGATCAAAAATAAACATAAATTTTTCAATATTCTTGTCAATATCGTCGTAAAAATTTCCACAGCCGCCATTGGAGGCACTCGCCACCGTAGAGGAAACTGTCGTCAGGGACAAAGCCGTCGAATCTTTGCGCAATATCGCCAGTCAGCACAGCCCGGCTTATCTCGAGGATCATTTTGTGTCGCTCGTGCATCGTTTGGCAGTCGGCGATTGGTTCACGTCGAGAACTTCGGCATGCGGCCTCATGAGTGTCTGTTATCCCCGCGTTGGTCCAGCTTTCAAGGGTAATTATAATCCTGCCGTCGCTCATAGTTTCACGAAAATTTAAGAAAAAAGGAAACAAAAGCGGATGAATTCTCGTTCGATCGTTCGTTACAGCCGAATTGCGAAATCACTTCCGCAATTTATGCCAGGACGACACGCCAATGGTGCGACGCTCGGCAGCCTCCAAGCTCGGTGAATTCGCGACTGTCGTCGAGATCGAATATCTCAAGTCCGACCTCATACCGATGTTCGTGATTCTCGCACAGGACGAACAGGCGAGTTTTCCAAACAGAATGTTTACAAACCCTGTGATTTAAGAAGAAAAAAAATAGAAATAACCGTATTTCGTCTTTCGACAAGCTAAAAACGTGGAAAATCATTACATCCCTCGTTTTTCGTGAGAAAAAAGGGGAAAGAACGCGGAAATATAATTTTTCACGCTCTCTAGGATTCCGTGAGGTTGTTAGCGGTGGACGCGTGCGTCAGTATCGCTCCGTTGTTGCAGCAGGAGGACGTCGAGCAATTGGTAATGCCGACGCTTCGTCAATGCGCCAACGATCAATCGTGGCGCGTGCGTTACATGGTAGCCGATAAATTCACCAGTGTGAGTCTCCTTTGCGATAACGCTGATCACCGTTTCACCTTTATTCGATAAGAAAAAAGGGGAGAAAGGCAAATTGTGATTTTTCCGTCTCTCGGTTTTGATCAACAGCTTCAAAAAGCCGTCGGCCCGGAAATAACAAAAGCCGATCTTGTGCCGGCGTTTCAAGCTCTTCTCAAAGACACGGAGGCGGAGGTACGCGCGGCCGCGGCTGACAAAGTTCGCGATTTCTGTCAGAACTTGGATCAATTCAATCAGGAAACGATTATCATGACGAATGTTTTGCCGTACGTCAAGGATCTCGTTGCCGATCCTAATCAGCATGTCAAATCCGCTCTGGCTAGCGTCATCATGGGTCTCAGTCCTATTCTCGGGAAGCACAAGTTAGTTGAGACGGTTTTTGACTTTTTTGACCTCTGTGTCATCGAATCGTTCGCTCGAACGATTGTTTCCATCACCGGTCCGACATTTGCTGTCTCTTTCGGTCTCCCTAACTTGACTCCATTTATCACGAGTTTTCGCCGCGAATAATTCTACATCTTACTGTACATTGTATTCTCCTTCATCACTGTCCTTCATGAAGAAATTTAGCCTCCTGCCATTGCCGATTCCGACCTAGGATCAACCGAAAGCAGCGCGACTCGTCCACCCACGCGAACTTTGCAAATTTTTCCCCGATATGAAAAATAATTCGTTCGTTCGTTTTTTTTTCGTTTTCTTATATTCTTCAAGCACCATCGAACATTTGTTACCGTTATTCCTGTCACAATTGAAAGACGAGTGTCCGGAAGTTCGCTTAAACATAATAAGCAACCTCGACTGCGTCAACGAGGTCATCGGAATTCAACAATTGTCGCAATCACTGTTGCCCGCTATCGTTGAATTGGCGGAGGATTCAAAATGGCGCGTGCGACTGGCCATTATCGAGTGAGCAAATTGCATTCCGTTGATGATTTTTTGCATCTTTTTGATATCCATCGATTGTTCTTCAACGATCGGCCGTGAATATTATTCTCTTCGAATAAACAAAATAAAACAAGAACCTTGATTTCTTCAGATACATGCCGTTGCTAGCCGGTCAATTGGGCGTCGAGTTTTTCGACGAACAGCTCAATTCACTCTCGATGAATTGGCTCGTCGACCACGTTTACGCGATAAGAGAAGCTGCGACCTTGAACTTGAAGAAATTGGTGGAGAAATTCGGCCCCGAATGGGCGCAGACGACGATCATACCGCGAGTACTCGCAATGCCAAGAGACTCGAATTATCTTCACAGAATGACGTGCCTGTTCTGCATCAACGTGAGTAATCTCGATCGTTTCTTCGCCATATACTCCGTTCTCGCTTATTATTTACGTAACGGGTACCTTTTTTTCGCTCCTCACCATCCCGTCGCTCTTCGTATCCTTCATTAGGTCTTGGCGGAAGTATGCGGACCGGAAATCACGACGAAAGTAATGCTTCCAACGGTACTGGCGATGGCAAACGACAATGTTGCCAATGTACGATTCAACGTTGCCAAAACGCTACAACGTATCGGGCCTTATCTCGAACCAACGGCGGTACAGACGCAGGTGAAGCCGATTCTCGAGAAGCTCAACACCGATCCGGACGTTGACGTTAAATATTTTGCGTCAGAGGCAATCGCTGGAATCGCAGGTACGCAACAAAAACACCGGGCATTGTAGATTTTTTTCGTGCACGTTATACGCTGATTAAAAAAAAATCTTGCAAAACCGGATGGCCATCATTCAGGAGTGTATCACCCGTGAAATTTCAAGTCGAAAAGTCCTTTGGAATTTCTCGATACAACGAAATCCCACCGAGTTATCGCTGGTCGAACGGCGAGCCAATCAGAAGCGCGCGATTGTCGTCGCGCCGAACGATCGCACGCCTCCGATTGGTCGTAGCTTGTAGGCTAATAACTCGCAGGGATTTTGTCGTACGGAAAAATGCCAAAGGACTTTTCTGTTTGAAATCTCATGGGCAACCCGATCCTAAATCGTCGGCATCCGGCTCGACCGTTTTCATATCGTCGTGAATTCAAAATTCCCGATTCGGATAATATCTCAATTTTCTTTATTATTCGCGTTTCAATAAGTACAAATTTCTCAGGAAAAGACTCACAAAGAAATGTAAGAAAAGCTATTGTTGCAAAAAAAGATTTGGATTTCATAATTTAATCGATTCAATCGTTCGGGAAGATGTTGATCCTCCATTTAAGAAAAAAAACATGTTTCAGCGTAGGTTGAGACCCGGAGTGGGTGGTTAATAGCCGAGCATAAACCGGACATTGTACAACAACGGCCGATAAATATTAATAATAATAACGATCGTTCCACGAGCCGCGCCGAAATTTCCACACGAAAGAAAATAAAAAACACCCACACGCAAATCAAACTCGGCATGGAGAGCGAATACGATGCACGCACCGCAGAATGATTCAAACAAAAAAAACAAAAACAAAAACAGCGAGAAAAAGAACGTTTCTTGGGTTTCTATCATTATTATTTTTTCTAAATTAGATCTTTCGTTGTCTAGCGCGCGATATTAAGAAGGAAGAACAAAACAAAGCAAAAAAAAACCAACCAAAAGTTTCCGTTGTATTTGTATATCTATAATATTGTATCGATGGTCGATAAAACTCGATCAAAAACGAAAAGAAAAAACAATACAACCATGTATCGTAAATAATTAAGTAACCGTCTAAACGCGTAAGAATCATTGAAAAAACGACAGAACTCGATATCATTCCCTACCCCCCCCCCCCCTCTCCCGTTTCACAATGGCATCATTTTCCGTTTCCGACGAACCATTTTTTCCAAAAAAAAATGCACCGAAACTTCTGTTCATTCGACGTACTTGCGTCACAGACGTTTTTCCCATAAGAATATATTACGGGATTCGCCATCTTGTTTATACGATCTTCTGGCCCGTTTCCCTCTACTTTACGCCATCGTGATCTCGATGCTTCGTAATAAATATATATGTATATTGTAGAATAATTACACGTGGTCCGTATATTTCTTCGCCAATTCCCCGCTCCCTTTTTGAAAAATGGGTATTTTTTGGCATCATCGATTTCGACCGATGAGGTATTGATTTTTGAAGTTCTTCCTTTTTCGTGGATAAGGTATTGATTTCAATCGATTATCGGATGATTCATTTATTTGAGGGTCTCATACACTCTTAGTATCACAGCTTATCACTATATAATTATTCTTACACTCTTCTAGTGATGTATCCAATTATATATGAAATAGTAACATTAATTATGGAAATAGTAAACAAGACGATTGTTCGGTTTTTATCTTGAAGAAAAATAACGTTCAGCATTTCACCACTTGGCATGGAATCAAACAAATTTTATGGTCCGTCGAAAGGAGAGACGGAACGGTCGATGAGCACCAAGAAAAGAATACCCTAAACAATATTGTTTCAGTCCCTTTTTCACTCGATATCTCAAGTGCGATGCACTTTTCTCATCAAAATTATGCGTTCCGGATAAATCGTTACATCGATATCGAAAACAATCGCGCTTTATCCACAACACCGAAGCTTCTGACAGCCTCGAAATGACGAAGTCATTTCGCGAACCGAGGAAATCCGATTAATAAGAAACTCTGTATTTTAACCAAAAAAATGGGTTGCAAAAATGGGCCAAGTCCTAAACTTTATCGAAATAATTAACAATTCTGAAGGGAATAACGATCGCGCGTCTTTTTTGAATTTTAATCGCCCAAACATTTCGAAAAAAATGGACCAAAGTTGCTTTGTAAAAAATCTTCAGAATTTTCAAAAATAATCAAAATCGTGCAACGCCGTTTTCCAAATTCTCGTCGCCTCGGAGTTTCAAAAGCTCATTTTTTCGGCACGGGAGATCAGTTTGATGCGAAACACGACGCTGTGGACTCGG
The DNA here is from genome assembly GCA_959613375.1 of Heteropelma amictum. Lineage (NCBI taxonomy): Eukaryota > Metazoa > Arthropoda > Insecta > Hymenoptera > Ichneumonidae > Heteropelma > Heteropelma amictum. Next base: position 3,988,725 of record OY390721.1, on the reverse strand, counting down.
CATCGAGGCAAGAATGGGGGCTACTCATTTCACATTTTCGCAAATGTTCGTCACTTTGGAACAAAAAATATCACGCCCATCTATCCCTCTCTCGCGCACTCGCGACAAAACCTCGCCCGTCACTTTGCGCTTGAGAGAGCTATCGGGAATAAAAAAAGACGTATGCATAATAAATTTCGAATGATTTTAATCGGACGATGCGATACTTTTAATACCGTGGATCTTTCCATCTTTACTTCAAATCATTTCGTTATGGATTTTCGTTGAAAAGCAATCAGTGATTGAGATCCGTGGTCAAATTCATGAAAAAAAAAAGAAAAAAAAACAATTTATCAATCACAACGATATAAACATTTTCGTTAACGTATAAAACCATACCCGCAGTTTATAATGAACATTGGAAATAATCATTTTATCCAGTAATTTGAACTCCCTCGAATCTACAGTGCTATTCGTAAAACGTGACACGGTAAATAAACATTTACGACTACTTCCGGTTCGGTCTAAGAGGCGCACCTTTTTTTTTAGATTATGACTCGACGTTGCGAACTTAATCGTCTTCTTTCGTTTTTTGTTCTTCTTTAAACTATTTCCTCGGAGTTTCAGACGTGTGATAATACGATTATAAGATTTCCACGCGTACGTTTCAACTCGAATTCCCGTCGCTTCGGGCCTTGTTCAGAGACGCTAAAACGGGCAGATTAATCATTGCGAGACATCGGGAGAAGTAATTATCGCTTCGAATGTCGAATCAATATGATTATTACCATTATTTTCTACTTCCTCTTTCGAAGGACTATCATTAATTTCTTTTTTCAAAGTGCACGCGGTGCGATCACATCCTCGCGCCTGCGAGGGTCGCCCCGAAATGATCATTTCTCTCTCTCTCTCAGCAACGCCATCTATCATTTTCTTGTTTTGCAATTCAGTGTATGTATATACCTTCGTCGTAGTGCATTATTTCATCTAAAGCTAGTCTTCACTTCTGGAAATGTATCTCATTGTTTAATTTTATGATCAACGGACGATACTGAAAGATCGTAAAGCAAAAAAAAAAGAGAAAAAAAAGACGCAACATTTATTTGCTGTATCATTAGAGCGTCGCTGCTGGCTCAGTCTTGGCTAAATCTACCGCGATCGTGTGACTTATCGTTGTGACCTGCGATGCGGCAGCGCCACAAGTGTCGGCATCGACGATATTCAAGGCTGATATTTTGGCACGTTGATAAGCGACAACGGTGTTTAGACTCAAAAATCTGAAAGTAAGCAGGATTTTTGTATGAAAGAAAAAAACGATAAACTCGATCGAGCGAATAGCTCGGGGAATTTCAAGAGGAAAAGTCCTTTAGTGTGTTTCCGTAGGAGGAAATCCTCACGGGTCATTCATCCTCAAAGTTTCGACCAATCGGCTGCAATTTTGGCCGCAACTTTGACGATTAATAACTCGTCGGGATTTCGCTGTATGAAAAAATACCAAAGTCAACGAATTTTCATGAAAATTAACAAGATGGCCTGCGACAACGGTGTTTAGACTCAAAAATCTGAAAGTAAGCAGGATTTTTGTATGAAAGAAAAAAACGATAAACTCGATCGAGCGAATAGCTCGGGGAATTTCAAGAGGAAAAGTCCTTTAGTGTGTTCCCGTAGGAGGAAATCCTCACGTGTCATTGATCCTCAAAGTTTCGACCAATCGGCTGCAATTTTGGCCGCAACTTTGACGATTAATAACTCGTCGGGATTTCGCTGTACGAAAAAATACCAAAGTCAACGAATTTTCATGAAAATTGACAAGATTTCCTGCAAGACACCGGTTTTCAGTGAATCCAGACGACTTTTCGAAGTTTCGTGCGTGAACCTGGATGCGCTATTTTGAATTTCAAAAATCTGATATCGGATTTGCCGGGTCGCATTTTATGCAATGTCGCGAAGGGTCGATTCGCGAAAAAAACAGGAATTGAGCGTTTGTGCTGAATGCGCTTCTCCATGAATTGAAAAATTGTAAAACAAAAAAAAACGCCGACAGACGGCTCGCAGAAAACGGCGTTTTCCGTCTCGACATCAGTCGAAAGATTCTCACCTGATGCAAACATACATGACCAAAAGTGCGGTACCAGCTGCGAGCATTCGTATTATCGGCCCCTCCACCAATTGTATGAGGAGCCAAGCTGCCGCCGAGGAACCGCACATTATCGTTACTATGGCAATTGTTTGTATCCAATGTCGCGGTGTCAAACCGTTTTGCCAATCGAGACGAGTCGCGTGCTCGACGTTGTATCTCGTGCCGCAAACCTTGCAGGCGAGATTGTCCGCGTTCATCGTACTCTAAAAACGTGGATTTATCAATTTTTTTCATTTCCAGATGATCATGGCCCGTAAATTAAAAAAAATCGTCAATTCGAAAGTCTCACTCACTATCGTCACTAGAAATGACGATTAATTGGATTTTCAGAAACTTGAATTTAGATTTTTACAATGTAAAAGCACAACGGAAGCGAATTGACTCGAGCCTAGCGGTGAAAAAAGGTACTCGAATCGAAGATCTTTAGTTACTCGTTAAAATCGTCGAATGGACGATCGATGGAATTTTAATGAATTTCAAAATTCACCTCGACGAGCCACCGACGCAGGCAATCGTGATGAACGGCGCTGACATCGCCTCTGCACTGGCAAGGCTGTATCAACGCTCCGGCGTCCTGCCTCTCGTTGTCGTAACAGATCCAACAATCTTTGCTGCTCAGCGAACTTCCGTCCGACAGCAACCTACTCCCGATACCATTTTTCTCCTGCAATTCAATCTCCCTCGGAGCTTTTGCCTGATCGAGGTCCAATCTCTTCAGTATCCTCTTTGGATTCAGGATCCACAGCTGTTCGGGGCTTTAAAAGAAGAAAAAACATCGTAAAACAGCGCTTCCTAGTCCCGTTTATTCCTTCATTTTGTCGTTCTTCGAATTCGCGCGATTCGTCGATTAGTTTTCATTTTATAAAAAAAAAAGGTCGATTCATCGACTCGATTGAATCGAACGCTTTTTGAATCGCCAAATTAGATTTCATCGATCATTCGGATTATTTTCTGTCCTCGATCGAGAAACTTTTCTCGCGTTTTGTTTTTCTCTCTCATTTTCGTCTTATTACCTCATGCAATTCCAAAGAACGCAGGGAAACCACAGGGCGACGCCAACCTCGATTACGCGAAAAACAATGTCGTGCCAATTCCTGCTGTACAGAGGGACCCTGAAAAGTAATACGCGCGAGTGTTTTTTTTAATTATCATCACATCTTCGTCTTGATTAATCCATGTATTCGCATGGAAAGTTCGGTCGCAATTGTTCGAACGCTTTGCAAAACGAAAAAACGACATTTCTCTCAAACTTGCGCTGTTCGAATCCGATATCGTTTCTGCTATTAAAACCACCGCGACGATTATCGTTACAATAATAATCACAATTATATATTTATACCGAAAAAAAAATAGCGCTCAGTGCCACCGTTTTTTCCCCAAAATCATTACCTCGAAATTGTCGTTGAAAAACAAGAAAAATTCAAACAGCTTTGATTTCTTTTTTTTTTTCAATAACACCACAAATGATCATCGTAATTACGGCGTTGCTGTCGTGAAATTGTACAGTAGCGTGGCTACCGAGGCTCGACTACAAAGATCGTAACGTCAATAACAATTATCGTTATTTTCATCGACGAATGAAATTCGCGACTCACTTGGTTTTCCAAAATTCGCTGAGAGTCTCGCTGAATAAAAAGCCAACGACGATGAAGAGCATGAAAGCTTGAGACAGTAGGCCAAAACGCGACTGGTGAAGCTGCGAGGTGTTGACCTGCTGCTCAAGATTGGCGGCAGCGGCATCAGCGCCAGCAAGGTCAGAGGAGGTCGTGGGAATCGGCTCGAAGAGTTTCGCCGTGACGGGATCTCCCTCGTGAAATTTCGCACTATCGGGCGTACGCTTGTTGGTGGCGATCGTAGCAACGCGGTGCTCGCTCAAAAAGCCTCCGCGCACCTGTTTTCGAGAAACGTCGATGAGAAAAAAAAAACTCGTATTCCGGGATGGGAGAAAAGAAAGCGGGAAGACGACGACGATGTTTTACCTTGAAGAAAACTTCGACTCCGTAGATAAGGAAGAAAACGACGACGATGAAGAGCAAAACTGCGTAGCAGCCGTTGAAAATGTGAGTGTAAAAGCTCTGAAAGTAGGAAAACGTGATTATCTTCGTGTTTCTTCTCTTTCTCGATTATTATTACTTTTGTGATCGTTCTATTTTTCTGTCTCAAACGTCACGCGACTTGCCTGATCCTCCCGAGTGTTTATCTGGGCTGTGACGAATTCGGCGAGCAGGAGCGAATAAGTTATGAGATTGAAGGCGACAAAGCCGAAGAAGGATTTCGAGAGAAATTGCGGCTGGTCGGTGCGTATATTGCGAATGTGAAATACCTCGGCCCAAAAGCAAACGATCAGGGATGAGCCGCTGAGCAGCAGAGGGTAATAAGCGGACGAGAGACTTCTCGACCATCCCTCCTTGAATGCCGTCTATAGTGACAAATAATAATAACAGTAACAACAATAATAATCAAGGTTAAAATAATAACATTAATTTTATCTTGCTGTTGAGAATGCAGCTCGCACCGAGGAATAGTATAAATTTTACTACGAATAATAATAGTAACAGTTATTATTATTATTATTATTATCACTGTTATCACCTGCGCTATTAAAATTATTGTTCAATAGCTGTAGAGTCATGGTGATAATAGTAGGAACAGTGGGAGCAATGAGAGTGATTTCGTGCTCGAAGGAGACAAGTGAGATATACGTACCTTTCGTGTACAATGAAAGTAACAATTGTAATAATAATGTCGTTATCACCGTTATGGCTACTATTGTCACTCCCTTTATAACTATTCTTTTGCCGTTATTACTTTATAGTAATGGTAAAAATGATAATATTCATTGTTATTGTTACCGGCACTGCCAATTATTTCTACTATTATGAGTATTATCAGAGCTATTGTTATTATCAGAAAAATCATTGAAAAGTTTCGTAGGAATGATTAATGGAGTTTAGTTCGTCTTACCGGCGATGTGAAGTAGGCGCCTCTTATAGCGGTCGCTAAGAAAACGACGAAATACAGTAGTTTTTGCGTCGTTACGCGACAGGCGCGCACGAACGAAGGCGCCTTCATTTTTTGCCACTCGGCGACGATGCACATGACCAATTGGATGAGGCATACAAATGCGAGGGCGAAAAATATCGTCGCGAACGCTATGTAATAACTGAAATTTGGCACGTGACACTCCGGCCCGTCGAATTGAATCTGAAAATGAGAAATTCTTCTTCGTTGGCTGCTCTTCCGAAACATTCGACGCTCGGAGGGAGATACGTTTTTTTATTGACCCTCCGTAGTCACCACGAATAGAATAGACGAATAGACTACGGAGACTCAAAGTGTTCGAAAGGGGAAAAAATCATAAAAACATCAATATCCACCTCGCAGAGACAAGTGCCGTTGTGACACTCTCCATGTCCCGAACAGTTTTCCATGCCGCAAGTATTATTGTTGCTCCACGCCATCATGCCGAATTTCATCAACAGAGACAGTGGATTTTGCGCGCTCAGTTCTATAACTTTTTCCATGATCACGGATTTCCGTTGCGCGGGCCGCGGCTCTGCAGTCCCCTGTTATTTTCGTAAAGAAAAATTCAAGAAAAATCAATCACAATCGACGGCAAAGTTGTTAATTAATAATTGAAGAATTAACATATTATTCATCAAAATCTCTGTGATTATCGGGTTTTTCCTAATTCATCGGGAAAGGAAAGAGGCTTTTCTTCGATGGATCGACCCCGCGACCTTCAAAAGTTCATCGAGGCCACTATATTTTTACGCAATATCTCAAAAAGTATTTAGTAAAAAGAAACAGTCCCCCGCGCAGATGGATGGATTATTTGCGATGAAAATCCTGCGAGGCTTTCCGGTCCAACCATGAGCTATTCTCAAAATTTCAGCCGCATGGAAGGGCGGACGTTTTCGGGACTTTGGCCGTATTATCGAAATTTTTGTTCTCATTTTTGCTACGGAGGTTCAAGGTCAACGATTCAATGTCCAATTTTTTTTTTTTTTTCCAATGTCCAATTCGCGATACGACTCATCTGTTCGCGTTTGATACTCTCGATTATCGTGTTATTGATGGGCGATCGTTCGAATCAATGAGGATCAATTGAATTTAACAACGGCATCGTAGGCGCACCGCGGTTTGAGGCGAACGAGAATTTTCGATTGAATTACATTCGAGCGAATTAATATGTCGTAAAAATTGCAAAGCACACAGCGCTCGAGCGATAAGATAGAGAGGACAAAAGTACGCAGCGGGCGAACAAAGGACAGACGAATTCTGTGTTCGCGCGGATTTTTTCTGCAGCTTCAATAACAATAATAGTAGATAATAATAACGACATTTTTATTTACATCGGGATTTCATTTGTCGAAAAATAATCACGGTACTCGAGATAGATTGAACCGAAAAACCAACGAAAATCGTCGAATGTGTTTTTTTTTCTCGCGTTTTAACGGCAGAACGGGTTTTTTTTTTGTTTATCCGCAGTATCATTTTTATGTCTCCCTACGCGTCTCTCAGCTGCGCTGTGTGTTACACAACGCTACAAAATGTATTGAGTATTGTGTTGCTTTTTTTTTGCGTATATGTGTGTATATTTATATATGTCGCGAAGTGACCGAGAGTGCAATAGCACTACACCTTTGCGTACTCCAAGTGCAAGTGTACCTAAGGACCAGACCGCGGAAAGCGGATCTCCTCCCCACACGGCCCCTGATGATCACATTAGTCAGCTGGGACGTTGCAGCTTGCTCGTCGAATTTATGTATATATTTATGTATGTTTTATGTTGGTCCGACCTCGAGAGACTCGTGATCTTCTTCACTGACGAAAAAACACGGTTTTATTCACGAGAGGCGATATCGAGAATGCACGACGATATCGAAGGAAAAACGAACGTATCGCGTTTTCGTTAATAAAAAAAGCTAGAGAGAGAGACACGCACTAATGGTCACTAATGATTCAACACTGACGCACCGACGTTAGCTTGGAATTGTTTTAAAGCATGAAGACTCTATGGTTTGAAGGATGTGCGTCGTATATTACAGTTCTTCCTCTCTCGATCCCTCGCCGTTTCACTTTTTTACTTCGCGCGCGCGCATTATCGCGCAACAATAATCAGAAAAAACACCTTACCGACAGTCGGTATTGAATGGAGAGAGATCGATGCGGAGTGTGGGTGTTGTATAAAGCTTCATTGGGTCCCCGTCGGAGGCGCTGTGCTATAAATGCTTCGTTTGTCGCCGTGAGCGCCAATATTTTGAATCGCAACAATCGCGTTTAAGATTTTTCCGCATTGAATTTCCCGATTAAAAACTAATCGGTCCGGTTCTTCTCGAGAGAAACACAGATAGAGGCCATCAGTATTCATTTTATTTCTTGAGGATTTTTGTCGTACACAAGACGTTTAAAAAAAACTAAAACGAAGAAAGTATATTCGTAACATTCCGTTGAAGTGATTATTTTAAATTAACAAATTAACCATTGCTTCGTATAATTATTACGGTGAACGAGAGAGTTGCATTTTTTATCGGTATCTCGTAAACCGATTTTTTGCTGAACAAAGCCACCTACTCGCACGCTCTCTTGGTTTCCGTATACTCGATGATTTTTTCGACAAATTGCAATTTTTCGATGTAACATTTTTGCGGCCATTTGAAAGTCAATCCCTTCGGATAATAATAGGTCATGACGTTCCTCACGCACGAGGCAATTTTATTCTCCATGGTGGAATATTCGTTCTTCAATGCAGCAAGTTTCTGCCAATTTTTCGATCTCGCTCGGTAGGCGAAGGGAAAATAGAAAAAGGCCTTCACTCCGACCTGCGGCACGATTAAATAAATACGTATTTTAGAATTACAGCTGCCACGAAAAGCGTCGAAGAATTTTGTTTTGCGGATCTGTATTACCGATCGGCATCAGGTAGAATTGAAATTTTTCAAAAAACTTTTTGATCGATAAAAAACTGGCATGAACAGCTGTATATTCCTTCTTTATCGGTATGTTTGTGATTATTTTTTTCGTTTGCTGGTTTATTTTACTCCACGTCATTCGTTTAAAATAGAAGTAAACATCTCGAAACTTACCCATGACGTGCAAACTATGGATTTCATGCCGGTAAAATAACCATCTATATGGCTGTTACAGTCGGAAAACTGTTGGCGATAATCGACGATATTCGAGCAAGCTTTGTATTCCGATGAAATCAAGTCATTTTGATGACGGCTGATCGTATCGATTTCCTTCGATAAACATTGTTGGAACTTTTTTTTGTCATTGGGATGAAATCTCGGCACGTCATCGAGAATGGATGTGCAGAGAATGTCCGTTTTTTTTTTATTCTTCTCGGCTAAGATCGCTTCCATTTCTCTCCCCAGTTTTTTTTACAATGAAAAAATATATAATTCTCGATAACATAAATTATTTACTAAAAAGAGTGGTCGCAAGATTTTCGTGTTGTTTTTCTTCTTTTCTACCTTTGGAATGACACTTCTCATTTCTTCCCTCGAATTCCGCGTGTAATCGGCTTGAGACAATAACATCGATCGGATCGGCATCACGAAGATCGCTCGATAATAAAAACCGGGACTCTCGAAGACCACCGAAGTCGTCCATACCCACGGCCCGAGATGAAACGTCGTGACCATCGTTGATTTTCCTTGCACATCATTTCCGATCTATACGTAATAAGTTTACCTATTTCTTCACTTTGTTTATCGATTGTTTGAAAAATGAAAACAAGGAAAAAAATGTTTTTCCAAGTTTGAGGTTTGTTGGATTTCGACATTCGCGTGTTATTTGATTTTTTGACTGATAAATAAGCTCACCGAAGCTAGAAGAATAGTAACAAAAATAACGATCAATGAGTTTGCCATTTTTGTCGTGCTTTTTTCCGAGCCTTCCGCTGCGTAACTATCGAACGATTCGATGAAACAAATTTATCGAAGTGTTTCAGTCTCGCCGCCACCACTTTTCTATGCTGCTCGGGCTATCCACGAAATCGATAGACCAAAGATTTATCGATGAATATTCCGCCACTTGTGTAAATAAATACCACGTAAGATAGTCTGACGCGAATGCCGAGCTTATATCATTTCAGTTTTAAAGTAATTCGGTAATCAAATTCGGTTAACGCTGTATAATTAAAAAACGATGGGTTATACGAGAAAAAGTATTTGAGAAAAGTTGCGGAGGATTGAATTTCCTGCAAAAAAGACCGATGTGATTTTTTTTGTACGAACCATTGTTTACGAGATATTTGGAAAAGAACGTGTACCAAAATGGCGGTATACGGTTAAATAATCGTTCTTTTCGTTTGAAACTCAAAAATTTATCGATCGGAATAATACGGGGCTTAAAGAAGCTCGATGGAAAAAGGTCGAAGTTTTTACGAAAATAAAAACAGCTTTTTCACGTGAAATTCTTTTCGGTACGAGAATCCGTTGAAAGTATACTTCGTTTTCGTCATCGTATCACACGACGCCGTGTTTTTTCAATTTCATAACGTAAAAATAGATCACAGGTGGCTATAATTTGAAGAACGATAAGAACAACTTGGGCTCTCCGTTACTCGTTCTTGTAAATAAGCTATTCATGCATAAATACCATGTAGGCGAATTAATAATGGCAATTGATTTTTATTATTGTGTGCACACTGAAATGCGAGGATTCAGCAGGAAATATTCTATCCTGAAAATCATTCGATAATTTTATTCTTCATTCGACGATCACGCATTTGTACGTGATTTCAGATAATTACATTATTGAGAAAAGTTATTCACAAATTGATTTCAAAAAGTTCGGAAAGAATTTATTGAACTTGTTTTCTCTTCGTACGAAATCGAGTGATTTATTTTTCGAATTTTAATCTAAATATCCAAAAGTAATACTATGCTTATCGACTGTATTATTGAATGAATAATGATAAAAACCCGGATATAACACAAACGTCCTAATTGTTCCATGTATAATTACAATGAAAAAAAAAGCTTCACCAGCTGACTTCAGGGTTAAAAAACCAGTTTCTCCATCCTCGTTGAATGCGTGCGCATGCTGGCGGGGCACGACAGCAGCGCCTCCGCACGTAGACGCTCGAACTAACGACTATCTCGAAAAACGGAGTACGAGAATAACGACGCTTTCCGAATTATCCTCGTTTTGTGTTTATTTTACGACCAAAAATCCGTGTAAATGAAAACTACTTTTGTTCATTTTTACCAAAAAAAGTTGTCAATAATTCGCGCATTTTCGTAGAAAAAACTTATCGTCCAACCGAGAAAATAGATTACAAGTCGGGAATACGAATTTTGCCCTTTCCCCCACCACTTCTCCCTCCATAACCGAGTCTCGGATAACATGGCGCTCGCATTTAAACTCAACGGTCAACAGTGACGATCACGGTTTACGCCTGTCTACGCTTTTTTGGCCTCTCCGTTTCAAAACTCCGACTTTGTTTGTTCCTCGTGGATCTTAAATCGAGCGGCAAAGAGGGGAGTAAAAACCAACTCAAAACAGCGAATAATCTTTGATAATAATTATCGTTACAAAGTTTCGGCGTGAAGCGTCTTGTTGATAAACAGAGAGAAGGACATTGACCGCGGAATACTGAGTTGGAAGTGCGCGTCCTTTTTCACACAATGGATCCTTTCACTCAGGTAAATGCGAAAATTCATTCTTTTTTACAATGTTGACCCCTTTTCGTCATTGATTTTTCATATTCCACAATGTTTTCGAAAAATTATGCTTTTTCTCACGATTCTTTCGAGGTTATGTCGTTGATGCAATGTCTCGTCGAAATTCAACGAAGATAATGACGTTTTTTCTTTCTCATTTAATTAACGCAATATACTCACAAATATCTGGTTGTTGCACGTCGCGATTGAAGAACCTTTCAAGTACAACCGGAAAAAAACGCAGATTCGAATATCCAGGAGGGCGAGATTTGTCGTTTTTTTTTTCCTGTATTTTGCGTCGTATTCAAACTCGGAAATGACAGAAAATATCAATATTCTTTGGCAAAAAATCCTGTTTCTCATCAACATTTGATTGCCCTTGAGTTTCCACTGGTTAATTTTGAATAATTGTCCGATATTAATTTGTGAACATTTGCCACGAAAAAAAAGATCAAAAAACGAAAAAATTTATTCAACAATTCCCTCATGTATCTTGGCAAAAAAACCCATTTAATTCGAGTATATTTCAAATCCCGATGCGTAGTGTCATAGTTTTTGGGTCTCTTTATTATTTTTATTATTGTACAAAATTATAATAATTCAGAACCATTTGTTTTAAACAAAAAATGTTCCCTTGAGAATTTTGGCCAAAGGAATTTTCGCGTGCCATTTTTTTTTTCATAAAAAAGATCATTCGATTGACTTTGCTCACGGTCTGAAAATGTGGCTTTACAATTTTCACTTCTCATCTTACTGTTGGTGTTTGGCAAAGATTAAAAAATGGTACTGGCTGAAGATTCAGCCTTCCAATTATTGTTAACAGCTATCCTAAACAACAACGATTTTTTTTCAAAAAAAAAAAAAAGAAGCCAAAAACGAGAAAAAAAATGTATTCAATTATCGAAATGCTTCAGAGAATGCTGGAACGTGCGAAAGCTCGCAGGGAAAAATTGGATACACAGTTGACCAATGCAGGACACGATTTGAAGAAAAGACGAAGTCCGCTGAAAGATGCAAATGCAATTTTGTTGCAAGTACCGGGTATGTATTTTTCACTCTTTTTTTAAATGAATTTTTCGATTTTTTTCACACGCTGAAAATTAGATGAAAATAATAAATATTCTGCAAATCTGAATAAAAATTTCTCATGAAAATTTCTCATTAAAATTTTTCTTCTTTTTTTCTTTTCTCACAAAAGTTACGGTTCATCCTGTGCCAAAGTCTCCTGTGAAACCTTCGATTATCGCGACGACAGCACGCTCACCAGCGGCGAAACAAAATTCGACGAAATCGCCGAGAAAATCTTCCCCCACGAAAAACCCGACCCGCGATAATAATTCATTGAACAAAGAAAATGGCGAAAAGGCTGCGAATAGCGTGAGGTCTAAGCTCCAAAGGCTTGGCCACCTTTATTCAGGTATAAAATTTATGAAATGCGTGCGTATGTGCGTGTGTTTGTGGGTTTCACCAGCGTTCAAATTCAGACGCTTGACCTGGCCCAAAACCTAGGTCTTGAGCAAATCTTTGCGTGTACACCTTAATTACACGCTGTAAAGCCATATCCTTGCAAATAATTTCATTTTTCCATGCAGTTTTATAGCTCTGAAATATTGCGACAATAATTCATTTTAGACGATGAACATTCGAAAATTCGTATCTCGAAAATTATCCATCAAAACTGCAATGTTAATAGGACCTTTTACACACCATTTTGCATAAAGACTTGGAAAAAAATTACTGGCCCCAAGAAATATGCATGCAAATTTCCGTCATCTCGCCAGTACCGGAAATATTGAACAAAATTTTTTTTTTTTTCTCAAATACTCTTGAAGCTTCTATCTAGTACGATGCAATCAATGCGAAATATATTTTTTCCGAAAATTCGTAAATACGCAACTTGACGCAATTGGAAAAACACCTAACATTTTTCTAATCAGACGACAGCAGCCGTGAGCTGAGCTCGCCAATACACAAAAACGAGGAAAAATTTACGGCCGAGGACGAGACGCGTGAAATTCGACAGCCGGTACAGAGCAAAGCACGCTTGGATCGTTTTGCGGCACTGGCATCGACGATCAACAATTGGGAGGACGATCTTTCGCATCCGAGCCTCGTAAAACCCGCGGAGAGCAGCAAAGCCGAAAAAATTCAAGCAAAACTAAACGAGCAAGTAAAATCGGTCAATGAGCCGCGTCCGAGTACAAGCGGCTGCAGCAGATGGAAGAGCAACTCGAGTCAGAATAAAAAGACGACCGGAAGTCCATCGAAACCATTGAAATGGGACAAAGCAGTTTTAGACACTTTGGTAAATTTATTTATTAATTTATAAATTTACCCATTTCATTTCATTTTTACAACCAACTTACATTTCATACGAAAAATAATTACGCAATACTCGCACTCATTTTTATCTGTTTCCACACGCAAGTTTAATCAACAACGTCATTAACCTAATTTTGAAACAGTTCCTTTTAAGCATCGAAAGAATAACAATTCAGGAAATTTTTATTAAAAACAGTCCTTATCAGTATTTTCGCAAAAGCGGTGTAAATACACTCTTACAGAAGATACAAAGTATAATATATGTAAAATGATGTTGGATGAATTGAAAAACGTTATGTTTACGCTCAAAATTCGTATTATGAAGTCGTAAAATGAAAAAAAAACCCATGTGTACGGTTCCAGGGTTAATGCTTTCATTTCTTCCAATTTCATTTCGCTATTTCATTAATAATTGTATTAATCAATCTCCAATTCAACTATATAAAAAAAAAGCAAACTTTCCACTCATTCTAGCCCCGCAGTCGCACTTAGTTTTATCGTTTTTTCATAATCATCCCTCTCGCGAGTCTTTTCGTCGATTTTCGATTAACAAAAAAAAATTCATCCTCGGCGTTACCTTGTCGACCAAGAAATAGTCCTGCGAAGAGAGAAAGAAACAAACGAAAGAAATGTCCCCCTCCCCCTCGATATTTTACAGGAAGCGCAGGGCTATACTCGTACTAAGAGTAATTCTCGTCTGGTATATCAATATAAGGGTTTTCCCCAGGAAACAAAAGCTGCGACGTGCAAAAACCTCCCGGAAGTTGGGGAATCCAACCGCACGAACGACAAGTCCGCGAAAAATTCCGGCGCTGATGCGCCAGTATCGAGAGTGTCCAGTGGTACGTACACGGTTAAAGGGCAAAAGGTCAATGAGACGAAGAGTCCACCGATGGCTGGCACATCGAGATGCAAGAATGACGCGATAACAAGAACACCGGACAAAACATCGAGGAATCTTAATAACCCGGTTAGCAATAATAGTCGAATCGTCACAACGAGATTCGGGGGTTATTACAATGGTTCGCCGAAGAGCCCGATAAAATCATCGCCGGGTTCGGTACTCAGTAAAGCTTCGTTGTTCGAATCAAAGGTAACAGAGGCAAGAGCCAAAGATCCAGCGGAAATGACGCTCACGGAGAGAATGGCCCTGTTCGAGAGGAACAACAAGGACGAAGCGCCGCTCATACCAAAAGCACCGTTAACCATGTCGGTACCGGCAAAGAAGCTTCTCGAGCGCGAGAAATCCAACAACAGCGACAAGTCACAAAACTTGAACCAAGGTAGGAGTCTGTTCGACCTTTTGCGCAAATTTTTCATCCTGAAGTTTCCATCGCTTATTTTCGACGAGAGGTAACGGGAATAAAGGCGTGATCGTTAATTCGTTGAATAAATTTCGTAGATAACGGAAAATCGAAAAATGGCGCTTCGTTAAAATCGGTAAATGCTAATCGCGCTGTTTTCGAGCAAGGCCGCACGGTCCAAGAATTGGAGAATAACATATTGCGCAAGACGCAGATCGAGCGAGAGCAAGAATTGAATATGCTGAGATCTCGCTTCAATCGTAACAAAGAAATGGCACAGGCGGCTGCCGGCTCGTGCATCAGAACGAGCGAGAGCAGCGAGGTGAAATCTAATTCTACGAAGAGCTCACCAGTCTGCCCAGTAAGACCAACGCCGGCACTGGTAAAACAATTTTCAACGGTACCCATCATACGCCCATGAAATTTCGCATGATGTTTTACTTTTTTTTCGTCATTTGCGTTATGAATGCAAATTTATAATCGAAACCCGTGCTCCGGGACATTCTTATCGACTTTGCAGGAACAAGCACCGCCGCCTCCGCCACTTCCGGAATCGAATGGCGAGCAGAAGAGAGCAACGAAGGGTTTCACCACCAAGAGACAAGGTACGTACTTTCTCTCCATTTTTGACTCGACAAAAAAAGAAAATGACTTGCTGGAAATTTTTGTTCATTTTTTATTAGAAAAAAAAATTAACATTGTAACATTTGATTATTATTGACATTGAAGTATTGATTTCCTGGTCAATGATGAAGGTAAACGTCTCTTTTTCTTTTTCACTGCGATTTCGATTTCGAGGCCAACTTATAATTATCGGCCCTTGTCCCTTGACCCGGAAGTCAAAAAAGTTTTTCTGATAAATGAACAGAAAAACAACAGCAATATTAAATCTGTGTCTCCTAATTCGAACCAGATGGCCTTCGCATTTGACTCAAAACGAGCCTCGTCAAGAGTGCTACAAAATCGACTTTCCACCGTTAAGCGAGTGAACCTGCGGTTTTTAAGTTTGTAAGAGCTGACGTCAGATTTTCGAAATCCAAAGTGATGGATCCTTTTGGATTTAGAGAGTTGCAATAAGATAATGCCAAAATTTGAAAACGACGCGATATTTTATCGCCTTTGAGAAAAATGCGTGAATATTGTTTTTCCCTCCTAAAGGTCGATTTGAATTTTGTACCACTCTTGAAAAAAGTTTTATATCGGGCGAAATGCGAAGGCTGCGTAATCAGAATTGGGGGCTACAGATGTCGTGATATCCCGTCAAGAACAACAATTTAATCTCGCGGAATTATCGGTGCGATCCAAGTCGTCGGGAGTCCGCCAAAGTCGCAACAGAAAAATATCTCCGACGTGAAACGCATCAGAGTATCACAGCCGAAGCCGGGAAATCTTTATCCGGATTTATCGTCGATCGATACAACGGAAACCGAGACGACGGAGACGGAATATACGGTCGGTACGACCGAACCGGAAACCGCAACGTTCGAGGATCAAACGGAGACGGAGACCGACGGCGAATATTACGTTCGCGATAATTACGAGAATTCCGAAAGCGAGGAGGACGACGAGGACAGCGAGGAAGTAACTACGACGAGCCTCGAGAGAAGCATACTAAGAGCTGTTAATCAGCAAGCGATAAACAAAAAGGTTCGTCGTGATGAATTTTTATTACGGAAAAACAAAAAAAAAGCCCAAAGTTTCTCCTCCGTGAGTTGCGTGGACTTGAATATGTTCATTTTATATTATCGATATTGCTTACGGTACTTGGCGAAAAATGAACAGAACGATGGAATTGTTGATTTGTTTTCGATATTTTCCCTGTGAGATGTTGTTTTTGTTTTACATCTTTTTTCCTTGAAATGTCATCGTTGAGATAAAAATGGCATTTGCTGTTTTGCGAATAACTATTTCTCTTTTTTTTTTCTTCTAGCGATCTATCGATCCAGATCCAGATAGTACGGTATCGGATATTTCCGTACTCGACGAAATGGACGAGTATTTGGACGAGTGTCTGGCTCGTCAGGAGGACGAAAGCGAGCACGGGCCAACGCCGCCGAAATTGAATCGCGCCGGTAAGAGTTCGTCGTCGACGTGCACGAGCTTCAAATACGCTCATGGCTCGTCGGCTTATCGCTCGCCGATCAAAATAACGCCGACGCGTTCACCCCGCAAGGGAGAACAGTACGTGATCGACGGTGAAAGCTGCGTACCGCTGATGCACAGCGTCAGCTTCTACAGAAAGCAGCAGTCGCAGGTATTTTTAAAGCTTTTAAGCCTTTCAAGTTTCATTTTCTCGCGAATAGTGGCGACATTTTTGAAAAAATGACGTCGGGATTCTTGCCAGGATGCTCGATGAACCGAGCTTTCCATTGACTCTGATCGCTTCGAAAAAGTTGCGTTTTGACATTTTTTGCTACTCAAATTTGTAGAGATTTTCGAAAAATTGAGACACTCCGCTTGTTCCTACCGCGATACTTGTTCGATGTACCGACGTTCCTACGCGTCGTTTTAATCGCGTTGAATAAATGACGTTTTGAAATTTGTGTTTGATTCAAATTTCGTTCCGCGATGATTTTCAGACACCCAAGACTCCCGTGCGTCACGTGACGCGCGAACCGGAAGAGTCCGACTGGACATGCGCCACGAGCAATTCGGACGACGGAGCCGAGGCGGCGCTCGTGCAGGACAAAATTAAACGACTGATGGAGGAGGTCTGCAAGCAACAGACGATAATAGGACAGGCTAGTCAAGCCCTTAATTTGTGCCAAGCGACCGTTGAATTTTCGGGATCACGGGAACAGGTCGAGGGAGAAAGACTGTTGCTCGTCGCGAGTACGTAAAAATAAACCAATTCGATCAAAGCTCGATTTAAAAGAGAGAGAGAGAGGGAGAGAAAGAGAGATGAATCGCGCAACAAAATTCGTAATTTCGTAATTTGCTCAAACTAGCTCACAGACGACAGGCGGCTCTGAACGAGGTTCAACGTCTGAAAGTCGAGGGTACGTTGAGGCCCGTCGTGCCGGGCTCCTCGGAGGTCCAAGAGAGCGGTTCCCTGACGATTTCCGCGTTGACGCTGCCGCTGAGGCGCGATTATTTTCGCAGCGTCGACGCCGAGGCTCGTCTTCATTTTCTCTGTCTCATTCGTTACCTCGAAAATATCGTAGTAACGCCGGTGATACAAGCCGAAAACGGCGACGCCTGTATACGCTTCCCGTCGACTCTCAAACTCGAGGAGCTTTACAGCGATTTCAAAATAACCATCGAGGTGTACACGCTCGAGTCGAGAGCCGAGGTTCTTCCTCACGAGATCAAGTATCACATCCACAACGGTGGAAATTTCGGTGGAAACAGCGGCAATGGCAAAAAGGTATCGCTAAACGTGAAAAAAAGACGGCAAAAGCTGCAAAGAGCATTTTCTCTTTGAGAATTCTCCGCATTACGCTCATATTCTTTCTCCTCGTTCCAAGGGAGCCGGAAAAACACCGAAAAAGTTTTTGAAGCAGGAAAGTCGATTGATAATGCCGACGGTGCAGAGTCCAGCCGGTCCTGGCGCTGTCAGAACGCCAGCTTTTTCGTTGGCTGGTTACGTCGTATTCAGCCTCAGAGAGGTCAATCGTCAGCAGTTCACCCTTAATAAGGTAAGGATGCTCTTTCTCTCGCATTAATCTCCACACTTCCGGGACACTGTAATATTCCGTTACGTCTTCCTTTTTTCTTTTCATTCGCGTCGACAAGGTGCCGAAAAATTCAGCACTCGAAGGCAAGCTGCAGATGCACGTATCGTGCGAGCTCTGCGTGTCGGTGGAGCATCGGGGTTTTCTCACGATGTTCGAGGACGTCTCTGGTTTCGGCGCGTGGCATCGTCGCTGGTGTTTGCTCAAAGGAGCCATTTTGTCATACTGGAAGTACCCGGATGACGAGAGGAAAAAGACACCGATTGGGAGTCTCGATCTGCAAGGTGAGACGACGAAGAAATTGCTCATTCCACTATCAATCGTTTATCCATTTTTTTTTGTTCGTTATATTTTTATGCTTCTGGACGTTGCGTTATTTATCAACAGGCGTGACAACGACGAACGTCGGCTTGGTGTCGCGCGACATTTGCGCGCGTCCCAACACATTCTTGCTGGAAACTGTGAGGCCCGCGCAATCCGGCGACAACGACAGTCTCGTTCTCGTGCGCAATGGCTCGCAAACGACCATACGGTAAATATCGCAAGCGATAACGATATACAGAGTGTCCCACGAACGAGGGTCAATACCGCGAAGGTAGATTCGTGACGTAATTTCGAGTAGAAAAGTCCTTTACCATTTTTTGATATCATGAACCTCCGAAGAGTCATTCATTTTTAAGATGGCAGCACATACGAGAGTCTGCAAGCGACACCAAAAATACGATATACAGGGTGTCCCACGAACGAGGGTCAATACCGCGAAGGTAGATTCGTGACGTAATTTCGAGTAGAAAAGTCCTTTACCATTTTTTGATATCATGAACCTCCGAAGCGTCATTCATTTTTAAAGATGGCAGCACATACGAGAGTCTTCAAGCGACCCCAAAAATACGATATACAGGGTGTCCCACGAATGAGGGTCAATACCGCGAAGGTAGATTCGTGACGTAATTTCGAGTAGAAAAGTCCTTTACCATTTTTTGATATCATGAACCTCCGAAGCGTCATTCATTTTTAAAGATGACAGCACATACGAGAGTCTTCAAGCAACCCCAAAAATACGATATACAGGGTGTCCCACGAACGAGGGTCAATACCGCGAAGGTAGATTCGTGACGTAATTTCGAGTAGAAAAGTCCTTTACCATTTTTTGATATCATGAACCTCCGAAGAGTCATTCATTTTTAAAGCTGGCAGCACATACGAGAGTCTTCAAGCGACCCCAAAAATACGATATACAGGGTGTCCCACGAATGAGGGTCAATACCGCGAAGGTAGATTCGTGACGTAATTTCGAGTAGAAAAGTCCTTTACCATTTTTTGATATCATGAACCTCCGAAGCGTCATTCATTTTTAAAGATGACAGCACATACGAGAGTCTTCAAGCAACCCCAAAAATACGATATACAGGGTGTCCCACGAATGAGGGTCAATACCGCGAAGGTAGATTCGTGACGTAATTTCGAGTAGAAAAATCCTTTACCATTTTTTGATATCATGAACCTCCGAAGAGTCATTCATTTTTAAAGATGGCAGCACATACGAGAGTCTTCAAGCGGACCCAAAAATACGATATACAGGGTGTCCCACGAATGAGGGTCAATACCGCGAAGGTAGATTCGTGACGTAATTTCGAGTAGAAAAGTCCTTTACCATTTTTTGATATCATGAACCTCCGAAGAGTCATTCATTTTTAAAGCTGGCAGCACATACGAGAGTCTTCAAGCGACCCCAAAAATACGATATACAGGGTGTCCCACGAACGAGGGTCAATACCGCGAAGGTAGATTCGTGACGTAATTTCGAGTAGAAAAGTCCTTTACCATTTTTTGATATCATGAACCTCCGAAGAGTCATTCATTTTTAAAGCTGGCAGCACATACGAGAGTCTTCAAGCGACCCCAAAAATACGATATACAGGGTGTCCCACGAACGAGGGTCAATACCGCGAAGGTAGATTCGTGACGTAATTTCGAGTAGAAAAGTCCTTTACCATTTTTTGATATCATGAACCTCCGAAGAGTCATTCATTTTTAAAGCTGGCAGCACATACGAGAGTCTTCAAGCGACCCCAAAAATACGATATACAGGGTGTCCCACGAACGAGGGTCAATACCGCGAAGGTAGATTCGTGACGTAATTTCGAGTAGAAAAGTCCTTTACCATTTTTTGATATCATGAACCTCCGAAGAGTCATTCATTTTTAAAGATGGCAGCACATACGAGAGTCTTCAAGCAACCCCAAAAATACGATATACAGGGTGTCCCACGAACGAGGGTCAATACCGCGAAGGTAGATTCGTGACGTAATTTCGAGTAGAAAAATCCTTTACCATTTTTTGATATCATGAACCTCCGAAGAGTCATTCATTTTTAAAGCTGGCAGCACATACGAGAGTCTTCAAGCGACCCCAAAAATACGATATACAGGGTGTCCCATGAACGAGGGTCAATACCGTGAAGGTAGATTCGTGACGTAATTTCGAGTAGAAAAGTCCTTTACCATTTTTTGATATCATGAACCCCTGAAGCGTCATTCATTTTCAAAGATGGCAGCACAGACTTCAAGCAACCCCAAAAAAACGCCGCTTTGCTCATTTTCACGACAATTCGTGGTCTACAAAAATCGGCAAAAAGTGCTCTTGAGGGAAAAACATAAATATCTTCTTTTTTTTCGAATAAATTTCTCCTTTTTTTTCAATCGAAAAATCTTTGACCGTCAATCGACGAGTTAACGAAAATTGTACGTTCACAGGCATCTTCTGTCCGCCGATACGAAGGAGGACAGACTGGAGTGGTGCTCGAAATTGAACAAAACGATGAATCTCATTCGTGCCTGGGGGGGTAACTCCGCTTCCATTTCGTAAACGACAAAACCGGAAGCGCGCAACGAACTATCGATGATTTTCACTCGAGAGTTTAGCCGATGGCTCGACAATGATGATAATAACGATGATGCATTAATTCAAGCGCGGTATTTTCCGCGCGGCGATCTTCGGCTTTGTTTTTTCCAAGCCGCGTCTCGATAATGATTGATTTCATTGTTTTTATTTCTCGAACCCTTCGTGGGTGTTGAAATTTCGTTTTTTGCGTCACGTCGTCGTAAAATCGCTGCTTTTCATCGATTTTGGGAAATAATTAGCGCGTTGGACGATTCAGCGCGACAATTCGTGCTTTGAGATCGCGTTTCAGCCACGAAAGCGCGCTCGGAAATATCCGCTGCTCTCATAAAACAATTATTTGTACATAAAAAAAACAGCGCGTCGCGCCTACATTTTTTTACTAATATATACGTCATACATATATAAATATATATGTAAATTAACGCTTACGGACTTAGGATTAATCAAGTTTTCTACCGAATTACAAGGACGTGTTAACAATTATATATACATATATATAGATTTACATACCGTAACAGGAGGATCGAAAATAGTTTGGCGATCGAAAGACGAGATTTTTTCGGCACTCCATTATGACATATCGTCGCAAGTTTTTCACGAGAAGCGCGACGAAATTCCTGCTGAAATAATGCTCCTGCTGCGCTCGTACGAGAAACATTATTTCGTTATCGTGTTTCGCGGGATTTTTCGATTTTTCCGTATACTTTGAAGGACGCATGTCAATGACGAAAATGAAATAAAACGAGAAAAGATGAAGATGATTTTTGCGATTCCTCCGAGCTGAGGCGCGATGTCCCGTATTGGAAATTGAGAAATTGCCGATCGGAAATTCGAAAAGTGACTCCGGTAAGGTCCTTCCGTCTAAAGTATCTTCACGAACTTTGATGATGAAATTTTTCGGGCGCCGACTGGAAAATGGCGCGCTTGGACGCCGCGGTACAAATTTATCTATTTTATGCCGTACAATTTTCTGTTTTTCCGAGGTTTTTCATCGTTTGTCGTAGAAGATACTTTTGAGCTTTCAGAATCGTCCTTAACCCAAGACGGTCACACCTCATGAGAATCCCGTGGTGGTCACATGGGGTGTGTCACACCCCACAAGCACTTTAGAGCGCTGTAGCATTTCGTAGAATTATTTTGCGGGCTCAACAAAAATTGAGAACATATTTCAAACGTTTCTCTATTATCCTATCCAAGAATGTAACGAAAATTTTAGTTTGAAGTATGTTTAAAAAATTCTTGAAAAAAAAATTCACGAAAAAGCTCTTTTTTTACAAAAAATGCTGTATTTTTTTTGTTTTTTGACATATCAACAAAATTCAAGCAGGGTCTGATTTGTGAAAGCATTCTCTTTCTGGTGAGTATAATAGTTTTTGTGGGTTTTTTAAAAAGTATATTTATTCCGCACTATGAACATGCGGGTTTCCGATTCCAGCTCGTAAATGGCCTGGGGTGTGTCACACCCCATGTGACCGTCTTGGGTTAAATGACCCGTACGGTCACAAGTTCGAGTGTTGTCAATCGTCGAAGTCAAAAGTATCGTTTTGTCTGCGACAAATCATCGTACGGAGGAAAAAAATTTGCGACCCTGTGCCTTCTGAAATCGAAGCAAAAACATCGAAAAATCTTCTCCCGCTGCTTTTCTTATGATTTCCGAGCGGTCGTGACATTTGCGTTAAAACAAAAGAACGAGTCTCGCAACGAAGATTTTCCAGCAAAAATGTTTATTTATTCCACGAATGAGACAATGGAAATGTTTTTCGATTCATCGATTTTCGATTTGGGAGCATTCGAGTACAATTTTTCCAAAATTTCACATCACCGAGTGGCCATCATTTCCCTTTTCTTTTTTGCAAATTTTTTGTCAATTTCCAAAGGGTGAAAGACGCGAAAGTTTTCGAAAATGAAACATGAAAATTCACCGGGAAATTTCGGAAAAGAGTGAAATTATTTCGATGTCGATTAAATATGACCTTGACGATAATTCATTTTTTACGCGAGAGAAACCGTCGGATGGAAGCCGTCCTTGTCGGCGGTGTAATCGACCTTGTAGGTTTTGCCGTCGGGACCGACGTAACTGAAGCTACCGACGATACTGAGCGCCTCGTTTTCCGTACCCTCGTCCTTAAGCTCGGCAGTCTCCTCGCGTTTTTGACCGTCGCTCTGCTCGTAACTGAAGTGATAACCGCCCAGCCCAATGTTGTTCGATTCCTCTTGTCGCGTTATCGTCACTTCCGCTTGCGGTGCAGCGAGTGCTACGCCCACCAGCAGCAGCGCGCAGGCAATGATGATTGTCTAAAAAAAGTCAATGAAAACAACGAAAATTCCTCGAAAGTTCCTCTTTTTCTCAACATTTAGCAATTTCGAATTTTTTCGAAAATCCCCAAAACCAGCCGGTGGGAAAAATGAACGATTCGCGAATCGAGAGACATCTCACTGAAAACCAACGACCACACTTTCACTGTTGCGCAGAAACGAGATGAAAAAGAAAACGGGTAGGAAAAATCTTTCGAAAGATCGCGATGTTCCCTTGCCGCGAGATCGATACGAATCAAATTTTCGTTGTTTTTTCATGAATTTTTCATCACCCACCGTCTTCATGTTCACGTTGATTTCTTCGTTTTCTTCTTCCTAATTTTCGGTTGCTGTATTCGTGAGCTTACGAAGCTGCGTCGTTCGAGACTCGTAATCCTCCGCTTTGTCTCTGATTTCCACGCGGTGGGATATTTACGAAGCGACTCTTATGCGAGATAAACACCTGGAGGATGAGCAACGTATGTTGCCTTTATATAGTCGGATAATCGTACTTGTACATGCCCCCCACCCCTGCGATGCGACATTATAACAGAAGATGGGTCCCGGCGTATGAAGAAGCGCGCGAGGCTGCAAGTGAGAAAGAAGAATTCATCTTACCGCCCATGTACACAGGGTTTACGGTTGTACGTGAATGCGCGCATGTGTTGGCACACTAATAACACATGAGTAATTACCGGTTAAAGAATACCGAAGGCTTCTCCCGTCTGACGTACCGCAGGACTGTGCATCTGTACCTCGTACACATATTTGACCCTACGACACTCGACGTAACGACGGAAATCTGAATTAGCTCCGAAGCCTCTAAATGTCGAGTGATATCGGCAATTTTTACGAACGACATCCGATATGGGTACCAAAAGTTCGCGGGTAGCCAGCGAGAGAAAGACGCAACGTCGATTTCCCTGGAGGATTTGAAAAACCTCCGAATTTTCGAAAGATCCGCGTTTGTAACCGGAAGTTCCAAAAAGCAAACAAGGACAATGTCAAAGTCCAAACAATTCGGAAAACGATTGACCCACGGGGTAATGCCGGTTATTCTGGAAAATGCATCTTCAGGAATGGCCGCCATTTTCGCGACACTAGCGTTGGCAACCGGAAGTTCACGAGCAGACTTGGGGAAAAGGTAAAAGAAATCGGCGGTTTGTTTGAATTCAAGCAAACCCATAAACGGTCAGCTACATCGCGTCGACCTTCCGGAAAAATGGTTTGTCGGGAATGGCCGCCATTTTCGCAACATCTTACCGGCAGGCGTAAAAAAACATTCTAAAAAGGAAGAAACAGCGAGAAGCTCGAATCCAGCGAGGCGCGTCCTTTGATTCAATGATACGAACGATCGTAATTTCCTTGGTACCGAAATGGTTCAGGTATTTTATATTCGTGTATAAAATCGGCCTGCCCCCCCCCCTTGACTCTCTTGTCGCCCACATCGATTCCTCGACCGGTGAAATCGAACATCTCCGGTGAAATTTCGAATGGTAAAATCGACCAGATTATTCTTAGAACACATCCCATTGAATGTCGAGATTGGATGGATGTCGTAGGAGAGAAGCGACTTATGACCCGGGAACAAGTATCATCGGCGAAAGAGCCGCTCGGAGGTGGGTCCGGGACGGAGGCTGCGGGGAGGGAAGATGACTGGGGCAACACAGATAGAAAGTTAAATCGTTTTGCCTCGATAACTACGACGACGACGACGACGACGACGACGACGACGGTTCTGTTACACGCTGTTATGCCATTCTCGAGAATATTTTGTGGGTATGAGGTAACCCGGTGAATACCGTGAATGCTCGTTCGATCATGTTTTATAATTCATTGCGAATAAAAATGGCGATATTCTCTATTTTTGAAGCTCTCGGAAGAAAAAGATCGTGAAAAAAAAAGATTCTCATGACGCGAGAAGATTTCTCGCTGATACGAAGAACAATCGAGCCAAACCCCATCCTAATTTTCGCAGCTTTGCCCAATCGCGTTTGCCCGTTCTCCATCGTATTCCTTCTTCTTTTTTTTCTTCGCAATGTGGCCATCTTACGATAAAAATCAATCGTGTCCTCGTACATTACTTCTTCAAACGCGAGTCTGGAACTTAAAGACAAGGCGAGTGCGATATACGATTTTTTTCCTCGTCTATTCTCTCGGATACGTAAGACAAAAAATTAGAAAAAAAAATCGCGGCAGTCACAAAGTATACGAGAACGAAATTTTCCGAAAAAATTCAATTGACAAACAACTCGCGAGAAACAAGAATTATAGAAAATCAATCTCACGTCCGAGGTCACTCTGGTAAGGGGACGAAGTTTTCAAAAAAAAACAAAAATTGTTCAATGAAAATTTCGAAACTGGCCACTTTGAAAAAAAACAAATCGCTGTATCGATTGTTTATCGACAAATTCGTATGTTTATGATTGATTCATAAATCTACTATTAACGATAACGAGTAAACAATCGTACTTGCCGGACGATACAAAAGTGAAAGTCGATATTTCGGGCTGACGGTGTTTTTCAAAAATTTGTAAACGCCGATCCCTGGGCGGATGTTAGTTAATCCGCAACGTGCGTCCATCTGTCGTTCGTGATCTTTCGAACAAACATGGATTAAAATCGTGTTTGGCATATCGAATCGAAAAATGCCGAGGTCATCGAGAGAAAAAAAAAAAATTCTCAATCGCGGTCATCATCCTCATATTTCTATGCATACATGCTAGTTCGCCTCCCGATTATCGCTTGGAACAAATAACTTGTTTCAACAAAATCCAACCACGCCATTAAAATTTTGCCACGAAATTATTTTTCAAAAAAACAGAAAATTCGAAAAACATTCAGAATACTCTCGTTTGCTTCGCGTGTTAAATTGACTCGTTCTTTTTTTCAGACTCGAACATTTCGAAATCGAAAATTCTCGGAAAAAAATTAAAAAATTGAGTTTTTTCAACTTTTATTTTTAACGATTTGTTAATAACTTTTAAATATCATTGTTCGATTCGATTTCTTCTTCATTTTTGCGCATTGATGTTTCATTGTCGCTGAAATAATGCCCACCACGAGTCCATAAAACCAGCAGCTCATCCGCGAGCATCTCCAAAAGATCCTACGCAGGAATGCGAAGGCGCTCTCGTGTTGGGCAACGCACGTGACCAGCAGAAATTTACATTTGGTGAATCCTCGACGAACTCGGCACGCGCGTTTTCGCTATTCGCTTTCTTTTCAGTTTTTTTAACATGCCGAGCGAAATTGATGAGAACTGCTGGAGAAGAAAAAAAACAAAAAAGGTCAGAGAAGAAAAAAGGCAGCCACATTTTGCGACACATCAAAACGGCCTAAGATCATCGAGTTTCCGTTGGTTTTCTCCTGCGACTTCGTAAGAGTATTTTTAAAAACTTTTTTCTTAAATTCCTCAATCAAAGGGTATGTATAAATTCGAATCGAATATTGAAACGAGTTATTCGAAAAATTTGCGGAATTTCAAAAATTCCGAATTATTCTCCGTAACGAATTCGGCCAATTTGCAATTTTTTTTTAATGGTATTGAAAATATCCCTAGATTTGAAAAAAAAAAGAAATTTCATGTCGACAATTTCACGATTGGATTGTCATTTAATTCCCAACACTGACCTTCTATTCGAAAAACTCGAAAACCTTCGGGAACGTTCAAACTTTGGCGAATCATGGATGAAACTTTTGAATTCGAAGATAATTCGACGAAATATTCGAATAATTCGTAAAACTAGCGAATTATGCGCAAAACTCGAGATCTCGGCGATTCGAGTGTCCGTCAAGATCAAGGAGAGAAGCTCGATCCATTTTGGCGAAGAAGGAGGATGAAAAAAGTTTTTTTTTTCTCAAATCAGCCGCGTCTTCTCGTCCTTGGGACTTTTGTGACATTTGGTCATCTCATCGTCGCATAAACAATGAGTGGGGGGATGACGAAGAGGTCGGTGGGGAGATTCAGAAAAGACGAAAGTTGTCGGTGATGTAAGACATCGGACGTTGATGACCTTGCCATTTGAAGATGCGCTGCCTCCCGGTGAGGTAAAACGGGACGGCGGCGGCGCCGATGGCGATGAAGACGAAAGCGAGGCGATGGAGAGTTACTGTATTTGCCTCGCGGCTACTTTGTCCCTCTCTCTTTCGATCCCTCGATATCCGTCGATATCGCGGCCTTACGGTAATCACATGTACAGCTTGAAAACGCGTGCACACGCTAGAGCCAACGACTTTAAGCGGAATCGATAAGTGCACGATGCCGCAAATGGGATTGTCGTAAAGACAAAAATTGCGCAACGACAGCACGTCCGGGCTGGAGAGTCTTGAGACGCTACGTTCGATCCGTGATACAAATGTCCATCGCGACTGAGTTCGAATGACGAATCTTCCAACGATAAGTCGACTAGGGTTGCGCTGGACCACACGTGGGAGACCGGACGCAATTAAGTAATTATTGTAATTGTAATTAAGATCTTCGTAAATGTTCATCTCGAAGACGATTTAGGATCGTCGATTTTTTAATATTTTTTTTATCGAGAAATTATATCGAAAAACGTACGAGAAGTAAAGTTCGATTTGAAAACTCGTTTGCCGGACAGCTTAAGGCCCGAAAATTCGCATTGCGAAAGTTGCACGAGGATCGTCGATTTTTCAATTTTTTCCGAATACTTTGATGTCTCATGCTGGTTCTCCTTGTCAAGCACTGTTTTAATGATTCCATAATGACGCGTCGGTCATTATGACGTTACTTTTCTTCATCTCGCGACGGTTGCACCATCGTTTCTCGGCTAGTTTAAACGAGTCTCTTTATCGCTGAGCTTTCTTTTCCACTCGGTGTTTTCTTATTCCTTCAGGCATTGGTAGGACTACCGTCAACCGGCTTGAAACGGAGAGTTCCAGAATTAATAGGAAATTTTATTTGCTGATGTTGGCACGACGAAAAAAAAAAATCGAGATGTTCGTGCGAAATTGAAATTGACATTTTTAACGCGTCTCGCGTAGGCAAACACCCTGTACGTAATCGCTGTGAAAATAGCGAATTAAGGCTATGAAAATAGTGTATATGCGTGTATGTGCGTGTGGAGCATATGCGGTTAATTCATTATAATCATTATCAAATTATCATCATACGTGTTTCATCAGCTTCCGATGTTTCAACGTTTAATTAATCCACGAGTCTCTTTATAATCCAGTGACCCGTGCGATGTAACGTTCAAACACCTGCACGATAGAATCTTAAATGCAAAAAAAAAAACAGACATGACAAATCATATCTCGGACATCTGGCGCGTATGAATTTTCGCAACGATCATATCTTCATCCGACCCATTCGCGTTACTTCGCAATCCCACGGATTATCCTCTTTTATTCCAAATTGAATTGAGTTATATCTTATTACCAGCATCGAATAATCTTGCGAACGATTTAGTCAAGGATGTAGAAAAAACGTCGCAGGAAGGAGAGTAGGTGTAACTTTCTATGGCGTCAGGCTGAAAGCACTTCCGGTTTTATCCGGGACCAGTTTCGGCAGGCGTCTTTTTCCGGCGGGCTCCTTAATTTTATCGACAGAAAAAACTGTTTCAATGAGATTTTATCCTCATTCTTCAACGTTGATTTAATTCGTTCGTTTTTTTTTCGATAATACACGATCTTTTTCAAATTTCATCCAGAATATCCGTTTACTTTCTTCACCGTGAAACAAGTATGAAAAATTGAAAATGATGTCCATAAATTTGCGTTCTATTTTAAATTCTTCGAGAGGTCCCTAACGCGATAAAAAAAATGGCCGCTCGGAATTTTTTGTCGTCTCTGCCTTATCTCGAGCTGGTTTTACTGGACCACTATAGTACTCGCGGTAGTTTCGAAGCACGAACTTCACATTCCTTTCGTCACATATGTGTCTACACACTTAATTCTCGTTACAAAGCTTTTACCTATGACCTTTCTATCCCATGATAAATATGCGAACGAAAAAAGTTGTAGCTAAAGTTAACTCTTGCTATAAGACTCGTCATTATTTTATTCCTCGTTGCTTACTTATGCAGCACCAGCATCATCAAGCACTACATCAATACGACATTACGATTCAACGGCTCTTTTCTTCCTTCTGCCAAATGTGGAACACGCCTGAACTTCAATTTTTACTTATTTATTTATGTATTTTTTAACCAAACGAGAACTACCAGGATATTACGAAATAAATGTATTACATAGAGTAATCACGAGTAAAAACACTGCTGTTTCTTTTTGCGAATTTCGCCGATGTATTCAACGACGGATTTCTTCATTTTTTTTTTCTTCTTCTCGAATCGTTTCATCCCATCGCTTCTCCGGCCGTTCTTTCGCCGTAAGATCGCTGCATTTTTCTCTTCGATCTCGCAACTTTGCGCTCCCGTCAAAGGTCGTGCCATCGTATTCGCCGCATTTATATTATGTATGTATTATTTATTTAGAGACGCGGCAGCGTCTCGACGCCGAGTTATTCAAAAGAAATAAATATATACATATACACGTTAGGGTGGACAAATAAAATGTTGTATCTTTCTCGCCTCGTACACTGGAAAACTGAGAGGTTGCTAATTGCCATTTTTTTCCCTTCCCATCAACCCTTTAGCCTCCATTGTTTTCACGATATTGAAGTAGTTTTTGTTCCGTTTAACGGCGTTTTTTTTGGAGAATTTCATTACCTTGACATGTCAGAGGATGACGTTTATTTGACTTTACAATAATTCATTACCCAAAAAAGTTTTAAGACAATCCTTACGATTTTTTGAATGCAAACGGATTCGAGAACGGATTTCGGAAATCTCACAGCGAATTTGAAATCTGCGACCGCAAAAACCTCTGCGTACCACTCTTCAGGGAAATTCAGCGATTTTTACCATTTTTCGTGCGTCATTTTCCATTCGCCGTTTCGAATTAGGCGAATCTGATGGTAAATTCGCAATCACGCGACACGAAAAACCTCACGCGAAAAAAGGTACTCGATTTTTTTAACCCACCCTAAAACATATATACATGTACATACTCGATGCATTCGCGTGTTATACGAGAGGGACGTGAGCCTGAGGAAGAAAAACACGAGCCACGAAGCATCGACGTTGTCGCAATTTATCGCGAGAAAAGGAAGAGTCAGCTTCGACTTCTTCATCGCGCAAGGTGTGCTCACGCGTGGAACCCGCGCTTTAGCCAACAATGAAGTCACGACCGGTCAAGATTGACCGACGTGAATGATGCTTCGAGGCAAATAAATTTTAGCCCACGGTTTCTCTTCTTTCGAATTTTCCGAATAAAATTCGACAAACTCGCGGATAAACCGAGTTTTTCGAATTATTCGAAAAACTCTAGACTACCCATCAAAATTTTCCCGAATGAAGGCTAGCGGATTATTCAAAAACCTTGCGCGAAATCTTTCTCGTAAATATATGACGAATAAATGGAAAATTGGCATGTACATCCGTAAAGTTTTTGAACCAAATTGAAAATTCGAAAAATCGGGTATATCACGAGTAATACAACGCATCGAAACTTTCAGAGTTATTCCTAAAAGAATGTTGGATTTATTTGGAATATTTCGGGAAACAGAAAAAACATGCAATTTTTCTGGCTCGAATAATTCGAACTTTTCGCATTAATCGTAAATATCGGATTATTCGATTCGAACGCTATTCACACACCACGTTTATTTGTATCGAATAAAAACGTGAAGACACATTGTTCGTGGATCTTATGAAGAGATCAGCTATTAACTGATGGTTTCGAGATGATGATTACTTTTTGCCAGCGATTCCTTTATTCGCCCGTTGTCAATAGTAATTAACACGTATATTCTTCATTAATAACACCGACGATTATTTATCATCGACTTTCGATATGCGCCCGCAGAGGATCAACGTTGGTGCAACGATTCTCGCATATTGCGTCAAACTTTCACTGTTTTATAAGAGATTATCCATCGTTGCGTTGATTCGAAATGAATCTTGATGAAAAAAAAAAAATTGCGAGCATGAAAAAAAATCTCAGAGACTTTTTCGTACATCGTCAAAAAAGTCTGAGGGGAAAACTTTGCCTGGTCATTTCTTTTATCGTCATTCTTCGGCATCTTCGTAAACTTACGAATTATGAAGAAACTTGAAAATTCGAGACTCTGAAAAATTGGAGAACTCGAAAAAAGGACCGTGGGACTAGTTTTTCGGAAGAAGAAATATCGAAAACGTGGGTAAGGATGCCTTTTTCGTTTTTTATTCTCCAGGCACTCGTTTCGCACTGCATATTTTTCTCTAATGACATAATGACATGTATAACGTGCATTTTCACGTAATAAGTAAAATATACATTGAATATTCCCTCATTACAATTCACCGGCAAGTTCGTACCATATACAATAATGATCATACTGGTAAATATCGTCGTGCAAACCGCATTGAGATGCGTCTCCGTTGGTATTATATCAATGCTTCTATACACGCGGCGTAATCTTCCTATCTTTTGCCATCCATGCAAACCCATATAGATTCCAACGTCTAAATATATACGGGCGTTTCCACGTGAGCTTCGGCAGTTTCGGAACTTTGATTTCTCCATTTGGCTGAATTTTCTTTCTCTCGTATAATTCGACTCGATAAAACGAATCCATTTGAATTTTTGCGAAAATATTCCTGGAGTTTCATTCGAAAAATCGATTTTTTTAATGAAATGTATTCAAATGTATTTTTCAAATTGAGAAATCGTGATGAAAAACTCGTGGGAAAATTTTGGAAATTTTTTTAATCGATTAATCGATTTTTTCGGAAAGTTGTAGCCGTCGTTTGAAGGGAAAATCGGGAAAAATCGATTTTTCAAAAAACGGTTTGACAAACGTTTTTGAAAAAATGGACAAAAAATTCTTTCAACGGGGAGAATGCGATAATAAAGTTTCAGAAAAATCGAAAAGTCACTGTTCCAAAATTGGATGCGTTGACTCGAAATTGCCCATATGTGTATATGTATACTTGCAGAACTGTGTCTTCTCGAGAGTAAACCGAACCCATTTACCGTTTAATCTCGTGCAACCGGGAAATAAATCAATCCAAGACCCTCTTCGATAGTCGGATCGAAGCTCTCCCGGCGTTATCGCATCTTTCTTTCGCTGCTTATTCTTCTTCGTTGTCATCATTGCCGGACAATCTTTGATCGTTGTTATCGAAAGGGCAAACGAGAAATCATCGTTAGTTCTTCTCTCGCTGTTCTTTATCGAAATTGTCATTTTCTGATTGCTCGAAATTGAATTTCACTTTTTGAAAAATAACGCTGATTTCAATTAACTTTCAATCTGTCCGTATATGACAATCAGGAAGGTATGAAATTTCGGGCTCTCGAGGATTCCATAAAAGTTGCCAAAAAATTGATTTAAAAAAATTAAATATGCAATAAAATCGCAGTATGAAAGAAATATTCGGTAAGTTACTTCTAATCCATTTACGTTGAATTATAACGACGACTTTTACGATTCATTTCGATAATAATAGAACAAATTTCAATTATTTGAAAGAAATTTGTCAATTTTGCCGGTCCATTTTAACCGATTTGGAAAATAAATAAACACCATAAAACACCATGTACAAATGGGATAATTGTTTGGTTAATTATTGTTAATCCAAACTGAACTGTAACAATTTATATACCGAGCACGAAAAAATTTTGGAGTCTCGGAAAGATTTCTAAAAATCGTCCAAGAGCGTCAACAGCGAGTGTGTATAGTACACAGGCTGTGACAGGAGACGATGACCAGCGTCGGATGATCACCGCATCTTTTTCTCTTTCGTAATATATCTTCAATGACGGGAGAGCAGATGAGCACGATACGGTTCCTCTCGTGTATATTGTATCTCATTTCTTTTTTCAACGGCGCCCACATCATTGGGATACAAAAGAGAGGAGGATATAGAAGCGGAGAAAAGAACGGCGGGCTCATCACGACATTTCGGCGAAGGTGATCGGACGTACGGTGATATCTTTGAGGAAGAAGAAAAAAAAAAGGTGGGGAATTGAATAATCGAAATTTTCGTGGGTATATAAACCCGTCCGTCCTGCTAAATTCTACACAGTTACCTCCGACGGAATCTATTCGAGCCAACTCAAAAAATAGAAACAAAAGAATACCTTCAATATGAAGATGGTGCGTGTTGAAACAATATTCTAGTCTTAATGAAAAAAAATAAAAACAAAAAAAAATCATCGGGTCAGACACAACGATCGAACGATTAAAAAAAGGAAATCTCTCGCGGGTGACAATGAAAAGCACGAACCGAATCGCTTCTGCGGAATCGCGCGATATTATTACTTTTATTTCTTCCTTTTCTTTGCGCATCAGAAGATAAAAGTGTCGATCGCGCCATTCGGTAAATTCGATAAAATGAGACGATCGTTAAAGATCATCGGTGATGCTGACATTCGTTATTTTATTATTGTTTATAAATGCGATTATCTTCGGGCTCGTTTTTCTTCTCACCTTCGATCATCATTTTTTTTTTCCATCTTTCTTCGGTCTTTTGTTTTTTTTTTCAATGATTTATGTAAACCGGATTCCAAGCGTCGCGATGGAATAACCATTTGCAGCAATGTCCATTAATTTCTTCGCGTTAAATGTAAACATATATAGAAACGTGTCTAATTGCGCATATAGCAGCTGTGTATACCGCCGTGTATGGAATTCCTCACTCGAGAAATAATAACGAATTGAGCGACAAAGATATCCATGTTATGTGTATTCGTCGGGATTGCACAGACTTCCACTCTGTAATTTCTTTCACTCGTTTTTGTCAAAATTTCTAATTACTTCAAGAGTGATCTGGAATATACACAATTCCGACAAAACGAAAATGAAAAACGTGCCAAGCACATCGATTTTTCGTGATAACAGTATGGACAAGTTATCGATAAATTCTGTGAGAAAAAAATCCAAATCGGTGAAAATTTAGGGAATTTATTTTCGTTCGGTATTTTTTCAATCTAAAAAAGACATTCAAAACGATGGAAGCCTTCGGAAAAAATGCACTCGTCGTCCGGAGAATAAATTAACTTAAATCACACAAGGAAATCCGTTTTCAGAGTATTTCCCAATTTTTATTTTTCTAAACAATTCTTTGACAACCCTCTGATATTGTTATTGTCTGAAATCAACATTATTCAAGAATTTCTGCGTTCTTAGCACTGTCATAAAAATGAAAAAAAAATCATTCATATGTAAGCTACTGCGCACAGTAATTTTGTACAATAATAAGAGCAAAACGTTCGGAAAACCTTCGAAGAATTTGTTTTTTTTTCAAAATAAAACTTCGCATTTAAAAAAAAACGTCCGTTTTGGGCAAATTCTTTTTTCCATTTAGAAAAAATGGCAAAGTACAGTTTCTTGTTAATTGTTAGAAATTTCCAACCCATTTCGTATACGGTCTTGAAGTAAAATTTCATATAATCTAATTTCAAAATGAACGAATCAACTAAATATGACAGGAAAATAAATGTTCTCAGTAATTTCTTAATAACTTCTGCTTATTATTGAAAATTAGCTTAAATATGACTGATTTTGATTCAGATCTTTGCTGCACTGCTGTAAGTACGTGGAAATTCTAATCTCGTTCCTTTAATACATAAATAAAAGTAGAACATAAAATTGAATGGCACGTCAAATGAATCCACAGTGGATTCATCGTTAGTATATATTTAATGATATTATCGCTGTTAATTATTATTGAAAAAATTAACGTTTTCGTCGGGAATTTCTCCCTCTGCTTATTATTTCAGATCATTGTAGCATTCGCAGCCCTCGTGGCCGTAGCTCTAGCCGCGCCGCAATCGCAGCAGGACGTCGTTGTCGTCAACGAAACCCCATTGGACAACATTGGCGTTGGCAATTACAATTACGGCTACGAATTGTCAAACGGCGAATCAAGGCAGGAATCGGCACAGCTGAGAAACGCTGGATCTGAAAACGAGGCTCTCGTCGTATCGGGAAGTTTCACTTGGGTCGACCCGGCCAGCAATCAGCGTTACACCGTAACTTACACCGCTGACGAAAATGGATTCCACCCCGTTGGTGACCACATCCCCGCCTGAACACCCAAAATAACGACAAATCGATTCTCCTAGCTCCTACGATATCAACAATAAAGAAATAATCAAAAAAAAAATGTATCTTTCTTACATCGATATTTATTTTGATCAATTCCTCAATTACCATAATAGAAAGTGTCCCGGAAGGGTATGTCGTCCTTGTAATGATAGAAAGGGGATGAAATTCCGAGTCGATTGATTGATACATACAGGCATGGGTTTTTGATAAACGCCCGATTTTTTTTTCAATTTTTGCAATTGGCCAATCACGCATGCAAAGTCCGTCAGCTTCTCAGCGTGAAATGTCCTTCTGAGACACCCTGAACATCCTACTGCTAACTCGGCCTTGTAGATATAATGATGGTTCGTACTTGGAAAACGTGATTCATTTCCTTGGATGATTTTCGGCCGCGCGTCCTCGTATTATTAGCTCGCACTCACTTGAGAGGGAAACCCGTTTTAATTTTCTTCCATTAACGCGCATAATTCTGATCGGCTTTTACGTATTATACGATGAATTCACGTTGCAAGGTTACACCGCATACACTTTTCCAGTGTTATACCGACGGTGGAATTTCGGAATTCGTGCGTTGATAATTTTCATGTTTTTTTTTCAATTTAAAAAGGAAGAATAGTCTTCCTCCAATCGTCACGCCTGTAAGTCGTTGAATATCACAATTTTTCATCATCATGGGAGCGTTCGAAATATGCTACGCGTTTTTCCAGCGTTTTTGACGTCGTCTTAAGACAAAAGAACAAGAGGACAATATAGTCTTCCTTTAATTTACGTTATTATTCGTGCTTAATATTTTTGCAATTTTATAATCGCTAATATCGTTTCCATCAAGGTTTTATTTTTTAATGAGAGTCTAGCAGAAAGGCCAGAATAATTACATTCATATCTTATTTGTATTGCGTAAAAAATTGGCGAATTAAACTCCCATATCTGGTATTCAAGAATGAAAGTCTCCTGGCTCTTCTCGCTCACCTTTTTTTTCACGCAAAAGCGAAAAAGAGTTTCATGAATATTCATGAGTGTTTGTTTCCTCTTTGACGGTTTAACACGACACAATCGAATTTTCGTAAGCCTCGTTTCTCTTTTCAGACCATCGGTCCACCGAATAAATCGAGCCTCTTGCTCGTGTGAACTTTTACCAGACAAACGCAATCGTCTTTTCGCTTATTTGACAAAGGACCACAATCCATCATAATTTCATCAATACAAATAAACATTTTTCTCGTTCTCGCTGTTATTTATTTTCTCATTAATAATAATAACAGCAAGTACCATTAATAGAAGTAGCATCCTATTATTAGCATGCATTACCACCTGTACTTAACTACTAATTTTACTAATAGCGATAGTAGCAATAATAATAATAATAATAATGATGATAATAATAGCGCAGTGTTCGACAGACGTCTATAAAATATTTTCACCGTCACTGTCGAGAGTGTGCGTGCCTCTGAAAAATTGGGATACCGACGATTGCCAATAGGCCATTAACCAAAGTCCTTCAACCTTCTGGTAATAACGCAGGCAGCTTGCCGCGATGTTTTACTCGCTTCTGTTGAGAAATAGAGTAGCAACTAGAAAAAAAAACCGACACGGAACGAAAAAAAAAGGTTTTTCAAATCGTGTACGATATATTCTAGCCGGCGGGCGAAAGCAACCGTGAAGATCATTCGCGTTCATCCGAAAAGAAGAAAAAAAGGATGTACATGTGTTTGATGGCTGAGACGATGATCATAGCGGTCTTTCTCTGATAAATATATTTCTCTCAGCATCGTAAAAACCAACGACTGTCGTGCGGGGATTAGAAAAATTCTTTCAACATAATTTCGTCGTGTTTCACGCGGCTTATTTTCGCCAAGCCCACATAAGCACACGTGTTTTTCGAAGATGCCGAATATAATTCATTGTATGCTAATTCCTGGTGTGAAGTTTATAAACTTTATAATAACACAATAAATAAGGACTGTGGAGTGTAAATTTCTGTAGCTTACTATTTTTCCTCACGAAGCGAAAAAATTTCGTATCTCTTCCCAATGTTACCGGACATGTGAGTGTGTGTGTGTGTATTTGTGGGTATAACTTCTTTTTCGATCTTGAGAGATCGTTACACCGGTTTCCCTTGATTCGAAGACGTTTCGATTTAAATGTATCTCGTATAGATCGCAAGTTTCTACGACCTTGAATCGCGAATAATTAACCGAGACATTTTTTTCATCAAACTTTTGGTTTCATTTGATGTTGAAAATTTGATGGAATTTATTCCGAAATTGAAGGAAACATGATTAAATACATACATTTATTGAAGCTTTTGATTATATACAGTTTTCTTCATCGTGAAATTCACGGAAAGTTTACGATTAAAAAAGTACATATGATACGCCGAAAAAGAATATTTATCGAATATTGTGTCGACTAAAAAAGAAGGGCATGCCTGAAGAGAAGCTGAATAGTTTCGGACTTTTGACGGATTTCGAAGCAGGCCTATCGACGCGGCATGTTGTCGATAAAAAATGAGAGGAGAAACGAAGAAGGAATTACGTTTAACTGCGTTTGGTAATAGAGAGTTCTGCATTACCGCGAAACAACATCTGTCTCTTGTGCGCGCGCATTTGTGGTAAGAGAGACGAGACGCGTTCCTAAGTTTCCGTTTATCGATAAAAAAGAAACGATATATTAAGAAATCCATAGGAAAATTGCGTTACCGCAATAAGAGGACACGTGAAATTCAACCAAATTGTCAAATAATTATTGTTTGAAATAAAGAAAGTCCGCGGCACGATGGCCTCCGGCTAAATAATTGATTCTCATGAAGCGTACGAAAAAATGAAAGGAACACGTATATTGTTCTCAAAAGTTATTTCCGCATTTAAAAAAAAATTGCATACTGTTTCGAATGAATACATTCGAATCGCGCGCTAAAGCGAACCGGAAGTGCGTAGGAGGTTATTTATACATGCGCGCGCTTTCACGTTGACGATTTTGACGCGACATTTTTTATTTACTTTTTCCTTATACACAATAATATTCCGTGCTCATCGCGTACTATCATAACCTCAAAATTCGTCTGCGCAAGATATCATAGAGTATTACGATAAACAATATTGTTCGACGGCCTTTCGCAACAGTCTCAAGTTAAACCGAGTACAAAAGAGGGAAGAATAAAAAAGGACAAAGCGCATCATTTCTCGAATGTAAACTTTGTCATTTTATTGCGAAACGTTAGGATGTCGCACGGCGAATTAGGTGGGAGGGAAGGAGGAAGCGCTCTCGAAAGATACATTCGACGACGTGGAAATTCGTTGGCATCTCCGCGAAACTCCATACGTTTTTCTCGTCATTTTGTCCTTTGAGGTTGGAATTTGCGAACGAAAAATGATCGCGCGACGGTCGCCAGTCGTGAGGAGAAAAATCGCCAAATAAATAAACAGTGTGTGTCGCGCGCGAGGAATAAGGACGAAAAAAAAAGAGATCCTCGCGGTTCGCGAAGAACGAACGGTAAAAAACTCGCGTGATACGAAAAATCGACGAGGAAGACGGAAAAATGGCAAAATACTCGTTGTTGCCGCGAACATCGCGAATCGTGGCTCTCTGCTCGGCCGCCAATTTCATAAACGCGGCCGATCGCGTAATAATGCCGATCGCCATTGTTCCTATGACGGACGAGTTCAAATGGAATTTACATTGGCAGGGCTGGATCCTGTCAGCTTTCGCGTTCGGTTATTTCACAAGTCAGGTAACGGAATTTTGTTTTTTCTGTCCTATGTCCATATTTTCTTCGTCCAATTTCAAAAAAGAAAAACAAAAAACAGTCCGCTTTTGCGGCTTTCGTTTGAACGAAATCGAACCGGAAATGGGGAATCCCCTCATTTCGATTTTTTTACTTCGATATTCATAACGATGCCGGACAATTTATCTTGATTTCCGCAGATAATAGGAGCTAGCACGGCCAACAGATTCGGTTGCAAGACGGTCCTAATGTCAGCCGTACTATTGTGGTCAGTCAGCACGGTAATAACGCCATTGCTAGCACACTCCGTACCTTTCTTAATAATCTGCAGAGTCGTACTCGGCCTCGGAGAGGGCTTAGGTATTCAACGATTGTTTTTTTCATTTTGGTTTTTCATCCCCTCGTTGCATCCCAGAAAAAATATCATTATCATTATTTTCAATCGTAAGGGGCAGCAAAAATTGTTGCCCGAAAACAGAAATACAAGAGCGTATCAGGAAGTATTATAAATAACGCGACAATGTTATTTTTCTCAGGCCTTCCTGTGATATTTCATTTGTTCGCTCACAACGTCCCTGTCGAGGAAAGATCCAGGGCGTTTGGTTATCTAGTCGCCGCTGGTTCGGTGGGCCAAGTCGTCGCTTCTGTCGTGAGTCATTTGTCGACCCCAAAAAAAAACAATTCATGTTTTATCACATACTTTTTTTTCAACAATTGGATAATTGCCGTAATAATCGTAACCGTACAGTAATCGTAATGAAAATAATAGCGACAGTACGGTAATGACGGAACTAGCAGGAGCAATAGTAATAGTAATAATCAGAGCATTATAATAGTAATAGTGATGAAAATAACAGTTCAAACAGTAATAAGCATCAGAAAAAGAGGAGACACAGTTTTTACGCTGCTGGAGGAAGCGAGCTTCGTGATACAAATGATTTTTTTCAACGCAATTATTTCTTTCGGCAGATCTGTCCGCATCTGCCGTGGCAGAGCGGCTTTTATTTATTCGGCACGATAGGTATAGCTTGGACAACCCTGTGGATGATTCTCTATCAGGAGACAAATTCCCAGGATGAGATTCCCATGTTCGTGCCT
This sequence comes from Heteropelma amictum, assembly GCA_959613375.1. NCBI lineage: Eukaryota > Metazoa > Arthropoda > Insecta > Hymenoptera > Ichneumonidae > Heteropelma > Heteropelma amictum. The sequence continues at coordinate 3,948,495 of OY390721.1, read as the reverse complement.
AAGGTAAAGAAGACAAAAAAAAGAAGCCCGAGCGAGCGGGTTCTTTTTTTTTCGCAATATTTCGCGAGTATCAATTTTATGTCGCAACCGACGCGCGATACGATTCGATCATAAGCTCGCGAGAAACATAAAGACTAAAAACAAGCGACGGAAATATCGTTGTTACGTTCGGATATTTTGTTGCTTTTTTTTTCATTAAATTTCGATATTTTTCCAGATTATACAAAATAGGAGTTTAAGGTGGACCGAGTTCGTGACTCATTGGCCCTTGTGGTCACTGTACATAGCGCATTTTGCCATGAACTGGAGCAATTATATAATAATGCAATGGTTACCGACTTATCTGGCGAGGAATCTATCCGCCAATACGGAGAGCATCAGTCTAACCGCCCTGCCGTATATCGTTAATTCTCTCGTCGGCATTGGTAATTACATCTGTGCTTTGCTCGAAAAACGAAATCTTTTATTATTCCCGTTGTTTTAAGGGTGCACGGGCAGCGTATAGTCCAAACAAAAAAAGCGAAATGGAAGTACACTCTCCGAGGTGTACGGCGATGCCGTCAAAATTGGAAAAAAGAAGAATCAATCGCAACTAAGATACTGAGCGCGTTAATTTTGAATGACAGCGACATTAAAGAGTCATTGAGGCATTATTGGGAAAAAAAAGTGCAATATTCATTCCGAAAACTCGCCTCCTTTTCTTTTAACAGGCGTGAAATCTTCGAAAATATTGTTCGATATTTTTGAAAAATTCGGAATACGTACGCAATGAAACGAAATTTCCGCAATATTTTTATTGTGGAAAAGAACCGTGCCGAGTATCTTACGTAGGATTGATTTTATTTCCAGGTTTTTACAGCATGGCCAAATGCGCGAAAACTCTCATTCTGTTTTTGTTGAGAATGTACATGATTTGTGCGTCCTTGAACGATGGAAAAAAAATGAGTGATTTTTTTTTTGTTTCTTGAATTTTCACAGTCGCCGGTCACAGCGCCGATAATCTTATACAGAAACGCTGGTCAGTCCTGTCGGTGAGAAGATTGATGACCAATATCGGCTTGATCGGTCCGGGTGCATTTCTACTGGCGTTTTACGCGGTTGATAATTTAATGGCGGCGGTGGTGTATGTAGATTTCTTTTTTCTTTTTCGTAACACATTTTCGTATTTAGAATTTACTGATTCTTTAAATCATCGAAACGACGATTGCAGTTTCGTGTCGATATCGATGGGACTGTGCGCCTGTAATTCCGCGGGACATTTGAGCAATCACGCGGACGTCGCTCCGAATCACGCGGGAATAACATTCGCCATATCGAACACAATCGTGAGTAATCGAAACGACATTATTATTGTTCCAATAAATCGCCCGTATTTCAAACTGTATTATTTTGAATCATTTTTCAAGGAAACAAAAAAATTCAATGTTTATTCAACTTAATAATGAAAATCAAAAATTCCCCGGAAGCCGATTATTTTCAAAAATCTTTTTTTTTCACTATTTTTATCATTTTTCACAAGAAAAAAGCAGAACCATATTTATCTGGAAAGTCCGCCTCTGATCAATGCATTGACCATTTATATTAATTGCAAAATTCAACTCATAGTGTGAGAAAAAAAAACAAAACAAAAATTCGTCAGTTTTTCGAAAAAACATACACGTTTTTCACGTTTCTGATATTGCGGAGAGAAAAAGGAACGTGATTATCGCTCTCGAAGGGGAAAGATCCGAGAAAAAAAAACAATCGATGAACAGCGGAGAAGAGAAAAAAAAGGATTTCCTTTTTCACAGGCAACGATACCGGGCATACTTTGCGGACCTTTGACTGCCGAATTGGTCACCGCGTCCCACGGCAGGTGGATGCCCGTTTTCGTATTGGCAGCCGCAATCAATTTCACCGGTGCCATTATTTATCAGAGCCATAGTTCGGCTCTGCCGGTATTATGATCATCGTAAACACGTGGCATCGTTATCTCTACTCTTTCCCACGCTAATATCTTCGCCAAACATTCGTTTTTTTTTCTATGGAAAAAAAACAGACCACTTGCCGGAAATATTTTCGCCGAATATTCGTTTTTCGTCTTCGCAAGGAAAAACAATGACTTCACGCTGGAAATATTCGCGGTGAATTTTTTTTTTCATAAATCAAAACAACGAATTCTCGTGGCGGAGAAGAGACTATTGTGAAAAAAATGGCTTTCATTCGAAAAATACCGATTGATCTAGCATCGCGTTTGCATTTCCAACACTTTTGGTTCTTCGATCGATTTTCACCGGGATTACATCAGTTTGGGGGAAAAAAAAGTTGTCACATTTTCCATCGACAAATTTCATCCACGAGAGTTTTTTCTATCGGAAATCGGATTGTTACGTTTTCTTTTTTTCTACTTTCTTCCCGTTTTCGTCTGTATTTCGCGAAAAGTTGGAGAATTTTTGTGATATTTTGTTATCGAAATCGCGGCTCCGATCGTAATTCGATGAAAAAAAAAATCTAGAGGCTGAAGATTTTGCCAATAAGAGGCAAAAAAAGATCGACCTGGGAGCGACTCTCGCTCCCACCCATATCAGTACCGAAGGCGATTAAATTCTTTTTTTTTGTCGCGTATGAAAATTCTGATTCCGCGAAAGAGGAAAAACCGATTTAACCGACTTTTCGTGGTTTCTTCGTTTTTTTTTATTCTTCTTTTTCGATAGCAACGAATTTTTGTAAATTATACGCGGAACACGATAATGTAAATAATAAAAAATATTTTAACTTTTACGACTTGGTGGCGGATGATCATTTGTTCTCTTCGATATTTCGCGAGGGGAAGAAAAGAGAATGTTCATTTATTTGTCAATCGATCAGCACTTGTTCGGAAAAAAATAAAAGAAAAAAAGTTTCACATGGGATCGAGATCGGTTTCGTTGCGGAGGTAATTCGATTTTAATATTCGTGAAAAAAAGTCGTTCGGCATTTGATTTTTCGAGCGTTGATGACCGATTCTCAAAAATTCATCGTCAACGGAACGAGAAACCAACGTGTCGCTCGTCGTCGCGAGGCCATTTCCGTTCGTTTCGGCGTTTTTGAATTTTTCCAAAAATCCGCGGTTCGGGAAGATTTCATCGTTCGTTCCCGTGCCGAAATCCCTCGAGTCATCGCGGCCCGTTGATTTCTCAACGATTTCGTTGTTTTCCGGGTTGAAAATGTCGAAATTTTCGAGAGAATCGAAGGAAGGCTGGATGTTCAATCTCGACAAAATGTCGGCAACTTCGCGGCAGGAATTTCGTCGAAATTCTGAATCTTCATCGTTTTTTCCATCGATTCCGTCGTATTTTTCGATGTAATCTTCGATATTTTTTTTTAATCGCAATTTGTCCGCTCCGTCGATTTTTTTCAACACGCGCTTTGATGATTTCATGATTTCTTCATTTTCATCGTCATCATCTTCAATTTTAGTCTCTATTGTTCTTGCGAGCTCGCCGTTCTTGAACGACGATTTTTTTGTCGTATCGAACGTCGATGATTTCGTAATCATTCCGTCGCTTCTGTCCTTTCTGAATTTCCTCGAAAATTCGAAAAAGTTGGCGTCTTCATCTTCATTTGTTTCTTTGACCGATTCGTCCGCGAAAGATACGTTTCGATGGCACATTCTCGTCGATTTTTCGTCGCACTGATTTTCCATTCTGCCGAAAATGTCATCGATTTTCGAATCATTAACGTAAAAAAGAAACGAAAGAGAAGTTATGCCAAGTAACGGGATCGCGAAAAAAGAATCAGTAAATTTTTTTACAATTAATTTTGATAAAATAATCACATATAATAAATTTCGTTATTTTTCATCACAAGTCGTCGAAGATGAGCACTTTATCATCGTCTCCGTTGAGCGTTTTTAGAAATTCCAATTATTTCGTAAATGAAGACGTAAAAGTGTAATTTGTTACTCGCGAATTTCGATGAAATAATCATAATTAATAGTCTTACCCTCCATCATTGTTTAATCGGGCCAGTATTTCGTTCAATTTTTTCACTCGTAAACTCGTCATTCCGTCATTTCGGCTGCAAAAATTCTTTCCGTCCATCAGCATTTGCCATTTCGATTTACCGACAGAGTCGCTCCGACGTTCCTGATTTTTTTTCGAGATTTCAGTCTTGCCGATACCCGGCAACGGTTTATTAACGGGATATTCAAGATTAAGAGAATTTCTAGAGTCATAACTCGACGATGAAGGTACGCCGTGCAATTTCGGCAAAGTCGTCATCGGCCCTCTCTTTTTACCGACATTTTTTCTGGGTAAGATTTTCCGCGACGCCGGGAATTTTCCTTCAGTATTCAAACTCGTGGTTAATGAGCAATTCGCTTCCGGACAAAACTCGAAAACAATATTTTTCGTTGCCGATACTCTCTCCGACGATCTTTTCATATTCATGAATTTTCGACTTTTCTGAAATAACGAAAAAGAAGACGAATTCTTGGCAAAAGTCTTTGACTTGGCTAAAAAATGGTGAACGATGTCAAGGGTTTTTTAAAAAATAAGCAAATTGATGTTGTACTGAGAGAGACGTGGGTTTTTTTAATATTTACAGAATTCTTTTTTCTTTAACTATTTGCCAATGACCCGTTGGTAGTGTCACCATTCACAATGAATTTATCAATTGATTTTTCCCATACTTTTATACCATTATCGACTGCGCGGAAGTTTTCACTTTATGCAATTGTCGCTAAAGTACGACTTTCATAGATCATTATATACTTTTATGGGAATCGGTAAAGATTTACCTTGAAATCGTCACTTTTTCGTCCAGCTTTGGCGTAATCGTCCTCGGGTACGTGAATTTTTTGAAAAATCTTGGACAATTTTTTTCGATCGACTTTGCAGAGCTTCCCGCTAAGGTTTTTATGGAAAAAAACCGGAGTGATTGAACATTTTTATCTTCCTTTACCTTATGTAGTACATACTGAGTCCCACTTACCGACTGTAGGTTTTTGCTGCGATATAATCTTCTACGACTTTCGTGGGCTGAACGGTATGTTGGAATTGAAATGAAACTCTTCCGCGCTTACAAACGAAAGAAGGCGGCGGTTTCGAGGGATTCACGTCATCGTGAGAACAATTCTGTGGCTTTTCGTCGGTTTTCTGGAGGAAATACGTCAGACACTCGATTCTCTCGTCTTTTGCGTCTATTCTGACGCAAAAGAGATAGACTATACCGTTGAAAGATACGTAGGCGCCGTGAATCCCCCGAGGCTGTTTAATAATTCAAAGCAGCATAAAAACGAGATGTTTACGTCCGAGAAAATGATAGTCCTTTATTTTTATTCTTATTAACGAAACTCACGTCGCGATATTTATTTTTGGCTTATAACACAATGCTATCTTTTACGAAGGGGTAATTGTGTTGATCGCGATTTCCTAAGCGTGAAGTTAGGGTTGAACAGCATCGTCTGTTTTTCCCCAGAATAGTCACTAAGAAATAACTCGAATTCAGACACAAAAAAAGTTTGTTTGAACTCCGATTTCACGCTTCCCCTAACTTTTTTTTATATTACAGTCGTTTGCGGGTCGTCCGCGGGTGATTATTTAGTCTCAACAAAATCGAATTGAAATGGCAACCTGTTGTGCATGGCAATGTTACGAAAATTCGAAGAAATCAATCATGTGTGAGATACTGAGCAATCCTGAAAAACCTCTTTAACCTTCCATGACAAATTAACTCTCATTTTTTATAACAGAAATATTTTCAACATTTTTTCTTCATTTCGAAAAAATTTTGAAGAATCGAACATGTTTACGTTACGCAGATCGGTGTTTATTGATGGACGATTAAACAACAAATAATATACAAAAAAGGGCAGGCTTTTGACAATGGGAGAGATGTGCGATTACCGCAAGTGAACAATCACGAGTAGAAATTCGGAAACTGGGAATATCAATGACAAAATAAAATTGAATAAAAATATCAATGATTTAATTGATCGACGTAATATTTTGATTGATATCTTGCGGAAAGGAAAATTTCGTAAAGCCGAGGCGTTTGTCAGTCTTTTGTTTATTCGTAACTAATTCCACAGAGCAAAATATATTTGTGTCACGTTAACCGCATCATCGATGAACGAGAAACAGAGAGAAACGGAATAAATCTCATGTGCATGGCGTAGATTACTCATGCACGATTTTTCAGCGTAAAGATTTTATCCCAATAAAAAACGTCTACGAGCAAAAACTTGTTCAAGACCAGCTCGACAATTTTGCATCAATAATGAACCTTCGTGCTGTCGTGTTACATTCGTTATCTCTATATATCTCTATCCGAACCATAGTCTCTGATATGAAACCGTAATTCCGAGTCACGCGCGAAACATAACCAACAAAAATATCCGATGAACAAAAATCTCGTACCATTGTGCATATTTTTATTTCACTTAACAGTTTTTGTTCTTTTTGTCAATTTTTATGCCTAATAATCGCGACTGATCGACCGGGCACCGTGAAGCTCGAAATGACCTTGAGAGATTTATTTTGCAAACCCAACGTTCTGGATGCCCAAGGAATTTTTAAGGATTTCTTTATTTCGTAGTTTCGTAGTTTTCTTCATCGTATTATCCTTCCTACCCTTTTCTCGTTCGTCGATACTCAAAATTATTCATCCTATATTTATCTATAGCCTAAGATTTTTGTGTTTTCATCTTTTCGCATTTCTTATTTCTCGCCGTCATCATCATCATTATCATCTTCTTGTTTTTTGTGTATTCCATGAATTTTCTTTAAATGAACGGTTTTGAGGCCTCCTTGGGTAAAACAACGCGTTTCGTCAGTCCAGGTGCTGTTTCTTCGTAAAATATCGATCTGTCGCCATGGAAAATTCGCGACCTGTTGATGCTAGTCGACGATATGTCGCTGTTGCTGCTACTTCCGGTTGCCTCTCTCGTTCGAGATTTTTCCGTGGTCGACTCGTCGTCGGTCAAACATTCGTGGATAAACGTGCAAACTGTGTTAACGTATACGTCAGGATAGACCGCGTAGTGTTTGACATGAGGCGAATCCGTAAATAATACGAGCTGCACTCGCACCCCCCTCTCCGCGCGTCGACTCGCAAATTTTTCAACGTCCTAGGTTGAGTAAAAATACGTTAGAAAAAAAAACATTTTCGAGATGGCAGCTCAACAAAATGGGTGATTTCGTCGAGTTTCTCGCCATCTACCGACAGAGGGGGCTGATGTCACGTGTATGGTGAAACGAAAAAATTACCATTGCGGGTATTAACGTATCGGCATTCGAGTAGAGAAACAATTGAGGCCAGGAATAAACTTCCTCGGCCAGCGCTATCGGGTTCGTTTGTATGCGATATTCCTTGCCCCATGCATGTGCTATTATCTAACGAGAAAAATACGCTCGTTATTGCCACCTCAAAGTACATAATTTGTCATTATCGTTAATAGCGCTTTAATTGACTTTTTTTTTATAAGAGCAAGTTATTATTCATGAAAAGAGATCAAATCCTTTGTCCTTCTTGCGAAACTTTTGTGCTAATCGACAAAATTAAGTTTTGATATTATTTGCGCGTGAACCTAACCTCGCAAAGCCACAACATAGATAGGAAGACAGTGATGAAGAAAGTTATTGGAATATTAGTCATCGGATGTCCACCCAAGATGGCGCTGATTGCTTTGAACAGAGCGGTTACTCTTCTTTCGCCGGGGGCGCTGTCGAAAATTACACCTTTCACCTGCAATATCCCATAATTCAATTATTATGAAATATAATAAATCTCCCCATTTGAGCCAAGTTCACGAGCAGCTTCCGATTTATCAGTCGACGGCCCTTCCCGTGGCAAATATACGTTTCCGCCGATTCTATTGCCCTGCCGGCGATCTCTCGAATATTCAACGGAAACCGGATGGCGGCGGATGACGCGCGGTTTTGTACAATCGGTTGATTCCATTATTTCGAATGTTTGTCATTATTTTCGAATTAATCTAAAAAATCCTTCCTCATGTGACGATTATATGAATTACTTCTGCAAAGATATCCCACCTTGATAGGAGTTTTTGCCTGTTGCATAGCAAGACTGACGTGTTGATACAAAAAAGCACCGCCATTGCTGAATACGTGGAAAAATATCGGATGCTCGTTGAGGCTTCGGTCGGTAATTACTTGTACGAGACGTTTACCGATATTTGGCATTCTGTCCCATCGCCAGAACAGACACTCAACCGGCGCCGTATAGCGCAGGGTGATGCAGCTGGAGAACACGCGACGTGATAATCGTTTTGACGAGAACGCAACATTGTTTTGTATTTTTGCTGTTTTCAATCAGAAAGATTATCCCCTCAAAGTACAATCGTGCGTTTAATTGCCATCACTCAAGAATAAAAAGAAACGGGTGCGACGAGGAAACGGGAAATTAAAAAGACTCTAGAATGGCAACACTGCAACTTTGAACCTCCAATTCATTTCAACAGTTGGCGACACTGATATCTCGAGAGTTACCGCACTCTGTTTACAAAATCGTGAAGTGCAGTGCAAGTATGTTCATTTTTAACAATTCGAAAAGAAAACGAATCTTGATGACGTATGGCAAACATTAATCGAGCAAAAACACAACAGAACGAGTGTCACGCGTAATTAGCAACGCTATGAAAAACTGAAACAAATTCAAGCATACATGATAGACCGGAAGGAATAACTTGGAACAACAAGAATATTCAAAAGTTATTAACAATTTTGTCAGAAAAACAAATTTCCAAAAATATTTCAAAAAACTTGCATTTCTTCAAAGAAAATCTAGGATTTTGCTCGGTTTTTTCCGGCCTAGAAAACATTATGAAAAGTCGACAAATTATTTATTACTTTAATCTCCGTTATCTCGATCAAATGATCCATGACGGGTCGTGTCCTTCGACACTCGGCTGGATTCGACGATATGGTATCGAATTTGCAAAAAAAATAACCCATTTTTCGTTTAGAGAACGTTTCGAGCGTATGTAGTTTGTCCTGCTCACCTCTTTTCCTCGTAAATCGCGCTGTACTTCGCGAGATACTTGTCCTGACAGCCGGCCCAGCCGAGTAAAACGACAACCGGCCGTTTGTCGTCCTCGTAAACGAAGACAAACTCTTCGCGCTGATGATGCTGATTGTCGCCCTCGATGATGGTTTCTTCCTTGGTCGTATTGGCTATAGCCGGATTATTTTCAACCGGAAATGACGGGAATATGATGTAGTAATCGAGCTCCTCACGTTCATGATCGGTCATCTTTATGATACACCGGCGGAACTTTCTGTTTTTTTTTTCAACACGAGAGCCCTACGGTCAACCGAGCGCGCGATGTTTTGCAAACGATCTCGCGGCCACCGCTTCGATATATACTATATTTTTCGCTAAATATATCGCCGGTCTGCTTCGAACGATGATTCAATGAATTTTGTTCAATGGTATGAATAAATTAACGAATGCGCGAGCGCTGGTGATTCTCTACATGCGAGTCTCGGGCAAACGTTTTTGCCAATGTGTGCCGCAGAGTTTTGCACAACGGAGCTTGCGTGAGGACGAGCGAGTCGCCTATGTATATAACGTTGTTTTTATCTCCCACCATGAAAATCTTTAACCTGCCTTCTATACATTTTACGTCGGATCGATACTTCGGTGGCGACCGCGTGTGGGTACGAAGCCGCACCGCGCGCCGGATGCCACGGAATTCTGGGGAAATTAGATGATAAAAAGTCTTTCAGACGAGCTTCTGTCGTTATAACCTCCAAATTGAGAAAATTCCTATTTGGGGGAATTTTTCAACTACCCGCTTGTTCTTCGATTGACTTTTGACGCAAATAACTTGAATGTAACAAATGTAATGTGAATAACAATAAAACACGTTTTTAGGGATTCGAGCGGACATCGTTGGCAATCGTGCATTTATAACCAGTCTCCTGCCCTCGTAACGTCGCTTGTATTAGTCGCAAGGTGTCGCTACTTCAAAAGAGCGCGAAATATTGAATAATATAAAATTACATTTTTATTTCTCGAAAGAGTTACGATGAAAACATTTTACCTCATAAAATATTTGTTATGTAATCGTGTATACATGTTGTTCCAAAACTGAATGCTGATAATTTAGTGCTCTACATTGTGGACAAAATTTCAAGTCGAGAAACGTTGCATTAAACTGAAATTGGCGCGTTCCGGCTGAATTAAATACCGACATCGAAAGATCCCGCAGTTTGGTTATATTCCTTTTTTTGTAAAACTCACCATTGAATACAAATTTCATGTTCGAACGTCCAACTTTTTTATATGTGCACAGTTTGAAATGCCGTACCTCAATGATAACGGATAAAAAATATTGGTGTTTTATTTATTTATTTATTTTCTATTATCAAAACCGCCAAGTGGATGAATAATCCGGCGCTTCTTCAAGTGACACCTCGCTTTCGCTATCGGAAATATCGCGGTATCCTTCCTTTTTCACTCTGAAAAATAATGGAAGCATTTTACGATAAAAAATTTCATTTTCTCTTTCTCTCTCTCTCTCTCTCTTTTTATTATGTAAAACAGAAATCGTAATAATAGGGTCGAAAATTAATTGGCGACTAAGATTGTACTTATCTCAAACTCATCAGTATAAAGGAGATTTTTGTTTACCCTAAAAATGTTGTTAGGAGGGACTGTTGAAGAAACAGTATTAAACTGAAGTACACTTCGATACTCAACGAGTATTTAAACTCAACGAGGCAACGAGGAATTTATTGGTGATTTTGAGCTTGAACTTGACCCTTCACTTCAAGGTCATTCCAAAGTTAACATTCTTGTCTCTAATAGAGCACTCGATTTTTCAATATAAATAATAAAAATATTTAAAAAAATCAAAAATATAAGGTTCCATTAAAAAAAAAACTAATGTTGACCGTGAATGGTTACCGTTGAAGTGAAGTTCGTGGTCGAATCAGAGGTCGCTACTGAATTCTTCGTTGAAAATTACTTGTATTTCTCTTCTAGTTTGTTTTTGCAGTCTTACCAAACGAGATTTCTAGGGATTACCATACCTCTCTCCAGCTTCTGAATGGAATTAACCTCCTCTCTTCTTCTCTTTCATTCCATGACATTTTTTTTCAGTTGGAAAAAAAGAATAACGGCGTACCGTCTAATACGTGAGTTGTACAAACTTACACAAGACCGGAAGCCAGTAATTCTAGAAAAACCTCAGTGCCGACGACTTCAGGCGCGTAAAGTGCAATCACACGATTAACTAGAGTTCGCGGTGCGTCCGGTGATAATGTTGCGTAACAAAATGGTTCGGATCTTTCGTATGTCCCGTTGAACATTATTATGACGTGCATCAAGTAGCCGGAAGAATTCTGATCCTTGGAAGATAATAAAAATAAAATCCTCGCTGTTACCCGAAAGTTGCTATGTTCATTTCACTCGTTTGGTGACTTTTTTCCGAATTCTACGTGTTTTTTTTTCCTTTTTATATTTTATCCCAATTGCTTTTATAGCTTTGCGCTTTGTGACTTTGAAAAATGATCATCGTAAAAAGCGATAAACTGCGATGTTATGCCGAAGAACAAAAGTTACCTCCACGAGTGGCACGATGTCTCCAAGTTGGTATTGCAACGAAAAATCATTCGATTTGTCACTCGACGTCTGATATTTGTGTACGGTCAAGAAATAGGCTCCATTTTGCAAATTTGCGCTTCGTACATCGACCGATATTGCCATCATGACACATGCTTCCAACGAGTTTGCTTGTGTAAACTGAAGGTACCCCACCACATGGTTGTCAAATCTTTTCGTACCAGTTAAAACCGCGTGATACTGTTCCTGATGGTATTGAACAAAAAGAAGAAACGAAAAATGTTATTACCATATTGGTGAAAATTTAACATCGATTACACAGCTGAAAAAAATAAGAATAATACACTTTGTAGCCCACGAGGCCACTGCGGATGTAGAAATCCACAGTGGCGAAAATTTATTACTTATTTTCCAATTTTATAGGATGATTTATTCTCTCATATACCTCTTCAGTGATGGCCGCCGAAATAGCCAGTAGCAAGATCACTGTTGCGCGAAGAATCATTTTTTTAATTGTAATTTCTGACTAAAGAAAAAAACGAAAATTAGTCACGAGCCATAATGTGCTTCTACAAAAATGTGTGGTAGTCGAGCACATGCAGTTCGCACCCACGTTTGATCAAATATTCATTAGCATGGACTCGAAAGAACATTATATTTTTACATGCTGCTTTGAACTGTAAACTCATTGAACCGCGTTATTTGAGTAGCATTATTTTGAATTTATTAATACGTCCTATCCACGTGCACATTAATACGTGAATTCTATTCAAGAAAAAAAAATATCGAATTCTCTTTTTGGGAATTTCGTCGCGAACAGAACTCTAATTTATCGACGTCGAGACACGAGGCACTCGATATCGATCGAGTCTTGGGCGTCTCAGAATGTAAAAACAAATGGAAAAAAATCGATCTTAGATATTTACATTTATATTTAAATTATATTATTATTACCGCCGTTTTGGTTGTAAGTCAGGTTGAATGAATCATCTGATGTCCGGGTCGATCGAAGAATTTAGTAATTTTTAGTTGCTGTTCAAATTATTTCAAAGTCCATGCGGTATTTTCATATATCTTTTTTTAAATGAAATTTAGATTTTGCAATTAAATCATGCATTTAAAAACTCATATGACGGACTGCGTTTGAACTGGGCCGAACTCTACCCAACTACCTTAATGATTAATATGTTAAATAATGCGACGAAAACAATGGAAGAAACCCTCACCGTATAAGCGGATGGATCGTTCGCGTGAATGTTGGAAACTGACTAGCAGACTCGTAAGTTCGTAACTATACATTTATCCGCAGTCCCATGAAAAAATAATTGACGCTGAAAAAAATGATACGCACCAATGTCACGTCTGTCAAGATTTCTCAACACTTGTGCCTACTAAAGTCTTTTTTCCCTATTTGGAGTGATTTTTTTTCATTCCTCGTCAACTACACGCACGTAGAAGCTGTGGATGTGAAACAAAAATTTCTTCACTCCAATTTTTATCGAATTTATACCTCACGAATGTTCAGCCTTTCATAATAATTCACCTTCAATTTCAATGAGTTCGAGGACGCGTTAACAGGTTTACGAAGAATCGAAGATTTTAAGTTAAAAAAACATTTTATATTCCATCTAGTATCGGTAATTTGAAGGTAGATCGAGGACCAACTTCAGAGTCGAAAGAGCTTTAGTATTTTTTTATACGACCGAAACCTAGGGAGTTATTAATTCATTGTCAAAGTTGGCACGACACCCTGTACATACTGCTGTAATCCATCAATGTCGCAGAATTTTTGCACTCTTCAAAAATAATATTCTTTCGGTATTTTCCAACACATTACGGTAGCTCAATGATTGTTTCTTATTATTTTCAATTAATGCAATCGATCGCACCGGCGGAAGGCAGTAGTACTTCCTGAACAGCTCTGGTCGTTACGAAAATTTTTATCGCATTACAAAATCTCGATTGACGAATAAATGAAATTTACCTCTGCCAGATGGATTATTGCATCACGTGTTATCGTCACGAACTTATCAATCGGAACATGTTGTGCAAATAGTAGGGATGATACATTACGAAAAAACGTATATGAAATTGACAAAAGAAGAAACCATAGTTGTCAAAAAAAGATAAGATAGAAAATAAAATAAAATATGTGCGTGACGTTGGTAGGTTCTTCGACGGTTCTCGTGAGCGGAATAGCTGCTTTTTGTGTGAGCGATATTTCATTATTATGTAAATGAACACGAAGATAACAGTTTTTTTATGATGTATAAAAGGTATAATTTATAATAATAATAATATTGATAATAATAGTAATACTGATTATAATATAAACTTGGTAAAAAATATCTTGGAAGAGAACAAAATTGTGATTAAACCACGGCATACCAGTAGTCGGTACCACATTTTGCCTGTTTTATCGGGTGAATACGAAGTAATGAAAAAAAACATTATCCAAAGTCTCGTCAAGGAATATTGCAAAATCACTTAATTTTCTTTTTTTAAAACGAAATACAATTCTGCAGCATTGAAAGTGTCTGTGGTGTGGTACTTTGAGATCGTCGCTTATGTCACTGCGCAGGTAAAAGGATGAATGATGGAAAAGAAACGAACGATTTTTACATCACTTTCGGAACGTGATTTATGACTGTTTGATTATCGGCGAAAGTCAACATTTTCATCATACAAGTCGGCTGACCTTTGCACTTAGATCCACCGATGTGTTTGTCTATTTTTCGTTTTTTACCAGCTTTATTCTCGGAACAAACCACGCGCTTAATCGATCGAAAAATGTTCATTTCCAGAAATATTTCGGTACCAGAGATGGTTCGCTGTTGCGTCCTTCTGTTTGTACGAGCGAAGGAACGCTTCCCAAGCAGTACGATTTTTCTTTCAACAGCATGATCCAGCAGCAATCGTTAAAATGCCGGCGTTAAACGAGGGACTTCAGACAGGGCTGTACATAGTCGTTGCCCATGAAAAATAAAAGCGATCAACTATTCCAAGGCCTTGCACCAATAACAGACATTATACCCGAAAGTTATACCCACGAACGATTTTCCTTGCATTTTATTTTTCGTTTGACAAGCTGTATCTACATAACGAGTAGTTTTACGATATAGTTGTGACAATGTACATCGACTGTTATCGACCGAGCCGTACTTCATTATCGGCCGTTTCGTCGCAAATGCTTCATCATTTGATTTCTCTCTTTTAACGTCAACCTACTGATGGTAATGTAGCGTACGGTGACGTAGTGAGCTCAAAAATGACAGAAAACGGGGCTTATTTTCAAAATAAGACCGAAATTCAACGTGTATGTTCGATCGACCGATGAATTATCGTTTTTTTTCAAGGTGCGATGAAAATTTCGCAAAATCATAATATTCAACGGAGTTTTACACGACTGGATCGATCCTCAATGACATCATTATTGTCGCGGGGTAATCATGTATGATTACTGTGTATGAAATGTTTTCTGAATCACGAGGAAGGCTCCATTAACGTTGTACAACCGCGACAGTCTCGTTCAAAAGTTAGTCACGTGTATTTTCAGATTTTGGAGCCTGAAAGTTGGTAAACAACTGTGGGAGAACGTTGAATTTCGCGTTCTAAAGGATATGATTATTACGGACGAAACACATCGAAAAAACGAAGTAAAAAAGGGGTGCAGCACGACCGCGCGATACCTGCGACTACCATTTTCATTGCAATCACCAAAACAACTAATTGTCATCACAATTATTGTCGTCATTATTATTATTATTATGTTACTAATCAATACATATGAAAGTAGTCCTTGGACCGGTTACAACGCCTGAAGCTGCATGTTTACTCTATATTCGAGTTAATGGAGGAGGGAATGTTGCAATATACCATTTTATCGAAGTGAATTTATAACCATAATTGATTGGAATCATGAAGGATGAATCGCATCCCGCATGGCAATATGCGGTTCTGATTGCTCATGTGTATATATAAATGTATGACGAACGTACATACCGTTCTGTTAGCACATATACGTACGTTTACATAAGGGCGTCCGTTATTTTCTAACCTAACTTTTTTCGCTCGGACACGCGGCGAATCGTCAGCTTGCAGCCTAAAAACAATGTTGGAGAATTTTTCGAAATTTTTGAAGGACATTAACCATAACCTAAATTTCAAACATTGTTTTTTAAATAACCGACACCCTAATATAGATACATAAAAATAGCACGATAGTTAAAAGGGAAATGACAGACCCCCTGATGTATGTGTTATACTTATTTATGGACGTATTAGCTCTTGCATGAGATTACGTCCTATATGATCAGATCACAGCGAAAGCGTGAATCATATTATTCTCGCGAATGCAGCCATGCAGATTGTGCGTTCTGTGTGTGTGTGTGTGTGTGTGTACTTGTGTGTATAAACACACCCACACACATGTGCATCGTGATGACGTCGGAGTAACTTTTAGGCGAATGTCGTCACTACATGATATCATTTTATCCATCTCTCAACGGTCTCTTTCGTTCGATTACATCGTTACGCCCAGCATCGATGATAATTTAAGTTCGAATCGACTGCGGAATATGCCTTTTAGATATCTTTTTTTCTCCAGGATGCAATGCTCGAAAAAGAAGTAAGGCGTCAATTATCTCGAACAACACTATAGGTGTTTCATCAATAAGAGAATGAATTTATAAATCACGACGTTATCACGTGAATTAACACGACTGGCACAAGGCTAAAATCATGTGCAAATTCATTAAAATCGCATGGAACTTATTTCCAGCGTAATCGATATCACAAAGGGCGCGAGCGAGTGTTTTTATTCGCAAAATCGTTGATTTATAATTTATAAAGTTTGCTGTACGAATGGAGACATTTAACGCGCGAAACTTTCCTGGGAATCCCGCCATGTGTCGAAGAGCGCGGCTCGCCGGAAATGCGAGAAAATTGTTGTGATTATATACATCAACCGGACTCGGCAATTATCGTGAATCTCCGCGGTCGAACTTGCTCGGAACCTCTCTGCCCCCCTCCCCCCAACCGTCACACTTTGCTCGACGATCAGTCCCCACCCCAAACGCCCGCAGCCACTTATTACTCCTTCTTCCTTCCTCTCAAGCTCGCACGCGCGAGAACGCTTCTCTCTCGGCTTTACGTGTACTGTACACTACGTTCCTCAGTATCGAAGCGTGCTTCTCGCGTGATTGTCGGGTTTTTCTTTTGTAATCGTTTTTACAAGTTCGACACATCCGAAAGGACTATTACAAACAAAAAAAACATACACACACAAGATGGTTCACGAAGTTATTTCCGCTGTAAGTCGTAATAAGCTGGAAAACAAATTCGTTTTTTTTTTCTTTACGTTTTTTTCGCTGTGTGTATGTATGTGTGTGTGTGTACGGAAATGATGATTGGTCGAAGGTTACATAGAACGATGGTTTTCGAGCGTTTGATTAAAGGCACATGTCACTGGGCGCGTCACAAGTGTCTTTTTTTGCGCAATATGGCATGACATTTTCTCGATTTTTTCACGTTTTTTTTCTCCCGGTCGGGTTACTCATCATCGTGACCCGAATTAACCGCCCTGCGCTGTTTCGCGACGCGCATATCTCTGGTCTGCGGTGAGACGAAAGTAATATTCTCGGTGAAACGACATAGACACGAAATCGTTCGGCGATTTTCCGCGATAAATTTATCATTACGATTCCTATCCGGATAAATGCTGAGTAATAACGATGTTTCAAGTATAGAGTATTGAGAAAAAGAAAACAAAAAGAGAAAGTATGAGGCACTAGTGCGAGAAAGAAGGGAAAGGGAGGGAAAAAGGCAATTCCGCCATTACCATCAGTACCGGGGCGCCTCTATGTGCGTCGCGGCGCGCACTCGCGCGCACGATGGGCCTTCGAAACGTTCGAAAGAACGCATCCAATTCCATCGTACTCTCATAAACGCGATTGACTCGATATTCGTTCGACACATCATACCAAAGGCTATTTATTCGATCGTAGATCAATTATTTTATAACAATCTTCATTACCGATCGCGCGTCGCCACGAAAAGCAAAAATATTTGGTTTAGCGAAGATATTTCGTCTTGATGGTAATTCTCGTACGTGGGTTGTGTTTTTTTTTGCGTCTTTTCGCGACAAACGACGGTCGATATATGTGACGTTTAGCTTTTATCTTTCTCCGTACGGACAATTTCGCGATCTATAACCGCGCACTGCGGAGGTTTTTTTGTCGCTCGCGCACGTCGTTCGAAAAATCGCGCGGCCATCGAGAATCTCAATTACTATTCCATCGTTCTCGCATTTTCATTATTATTGTTGTTCTTCCGAGGATCGATGATATGGTGAATTACGTAAAGGCATGCAATACACACATACATTTCAAACTGCTTTGTAATTCAAACGTATATATATATATTACGGTGTGCATTATTTCCCAAGTTGACCTTTTGCACTTGGTTATGCTCCGAATCATAACTTTGTAGCCTAAAAACAATCTTGAAAAAAATCTCTGCACTTTTTACATTTCAATTATTCCCTCGCTTATTTCATTCACGAAATTCTTCAACTGTTGATTCTTCGACTGAACGTCTTCCAGATAAATACATTTTTACATGTCCGTGATACAATTTTTTTTCCAAAAAAATTGTTTTCCAAAAAAATTGTTCGACACAATGTTTCTCAATGCTTTAAAAATTTGTCGGTCGAAACGGATCTCAGACCTCAGACCTTACCATTGACAGTTTTGTAAAGTTTCAACCGTGTAATAAACGAGGAAGAAGTCCGACATAAAAAAGTGCAAACATTCCGTATTAGGTGAATGTGAAACGTTAATTTGGAAAATAAAAATAAAAAGCATATACCAAACTTTACTCGTATCGTTCGCGATAAGTTTTTGTCGTCTTTTTCTCCCCGTCTATCTCGCTTTATCAGATGTATTCGGCTCACGCGGAGTGCAAGTCAGCCCGAATAACGGATAGTCACGCTCGAAATTCGTTCTATATCTCCCCCCCCTCCCTCTCGCGTAAATCATTGAATCAAGCTGCGACCAATATTTTATCTCATCGTGTGTTGCAGCACGTCGCTTTTTCTCTCCGTAGTCGATTCATTCAGATAAGATTTCACGGATTAAAAATACAAGAGGTTGAGCAAAGATTATATATATATATATATATTAATTTTCATTTCGAACTCATTTGTAATTCAACCGTTGTAATTTTAATGCCGCGTTCGATGGTGTACTTTCAATAAAAAAAACGAACTTGCAGGTGCACAGCGAGATAAGAGAGATGAAATGATCAATCCTCGTGCGTCGATCGAGCCTCGTAACGCAAATGATTTTAATGTTGGAAATAAACGATGAAATGATCAGCGCGTAAATAATTCATCGCGAATTTTTACAGGAGGACATGAAGGCCAAGCTCGCCGAGGCCGGTGACAAGCTCGTCGTAGTTGACTTCTTCGCGACATGGTGCGGTCCGTGCAAAACCATCGCGCCGCACGTGGCGACGCTCTCCGAACAGGTCTCTTACAATTAGAAAAACAAAAACGAAGAGCCGAAAATTGCTCATGAAAAAATACCGTAAAAACATCGTTTTTTGTCTCAATATTATTTCCAGAAGGTGGACAAAGTCGTGTTCCTCAAGGTCGACGTCGATGACAACGAGGAACTCGCAACGGAATACGAAATCGCGAGTATGCCGACTTTCGTTTTCATCAAAAACGGAAAGAAAGTAATTACCCCTCTTTTCGGATGAATTCGAATAATTAAAAAAAAAAAATCGTCGTAATAACATCGATTTGCCTTTGCAGGTCGATTCCTTCTCGGGCGCGAGCTTGGATAAGCTCAAGGACATGATCGAGAAATATCAGTGAGAATGACGATAAAAAAACGAAAAGAAAGAAAAAAAAACGAAATGCAAAAAATCGACGCTAAGCTAGGAATAAAACCGACGTTTTATCATGTAATAATATAATTATCGCGAAAAAAAAACAAACGAAAATGCCTTTTGCTCGTGTTGTGTAAAGCAAAAAAAAAGGGAGGACAAGCGCTGAGTAAGACAAAAATCTTTGATTCTTCGCTTCGAGAAAAAAAGAAAATAACGATATAAGGAGTTTGGAAAATTGTGTATGTCTATTTCGTCCCCTTCTCCGCCCTCCCCTCTCCAAGGTCGAGGGCTGTTTTTCCGCTTTGTTGCGAAAAGGCAAAAATCGTTTACGTCACCGGCGATAGGCGAGTTCGTAAGAACACGTTGAACGCACCGGTGCCGGTTTTGCAAGGTTGGCCAATCATCAAACGACTCGACGGCGACGATAAATCGTCTCGCTTGCCTGAAAGAATCAAAGAAAAGAGCGATATTGACGTACGAACTTTGATTGAAATTTGGAGAAAAAAAAGCGTGCCCGAGGAAGTTTCACTCGAAGAAGGAAGGAAAGATAAGTGCGCACCCTGTAGCGTGGCATTTTTCAAAAAATTCAGCGAGCTCTCGAAGCTCATTTGTTGCAACGGCGAGGCCGAATCCTCCATGCCTTTGCGGCTCAACGGCTGAAAAGTTCCGTCGAACGTCATGTAATCGGCGATCAGTGACAAGTGCCTCGTATCGACCGTTATCCCATACATTTTGAAAACATCCTTGACCTCCTTCAGTATGACCCTGTTAGCGGCCTCGATTCCGTACGTCTGCGACACGCCGTAAATATCGTTCGAATAGAGCCTCCGTAGATCGAGGATTTCGGCGTATTTGAACATTTCCTGTTGCAAAAAAGGGAGAATTTTTTTTTCTTCGATAAAATTGCATCCAAGGATGGCGCACCGTTGACAAAACTGAACGTTATTTCGCCATAATTTTGCGACTGTTCTCAAGATTTTTTCCCGCCACGTCTGAATTTCAGTCAAATTCGCAGCGAAGATTTTGATCCTTTTTTTCACACGTTCGCTGTTGCGCCAAAGACTTTTGCAACAAAGGCTGCGTATTTCTACTGGTATTCATGTTGAAAAAAACATATTTGAAAATTTTCAAAACCATTTTTTTACGAGATGATTCGGAAAACAGAAAAAAAGACACCATGAGTATCGTCCTTTTTGAGCTGCTTAGACAAGACTTCGAATTGTCTTCGAATTGATAAAATGATGGAAAAGTAATACAAACAAATCCGTGGAATTCAAAATTATGGCAATTACGTGGTCATTGTCAAGGCAAATTCGGGAAAGGTGAAGGTAAACGTGGGACAGCGACGGAAGAGGAAATTACGAATTATTTCGATCGCCGATGAATCATCGATACTCACGACTATATTCAGTCCATCGGTTTTCAATATCGTCTCGTCGCTGGCATTTTGAAACGTGAACGCTCGCCTTATCGCCGGCGTTTCCCATAGGACAACTTTGCTCGCGACATTCCGAATGATCGTTGGTAAATCGAGTTTAACCATTTTCAGAGGCAACTGCGTCACACAAACGGAGCATAAAAATTGCAGTAACTTTTTTTTTTACCTATCGTAACTCGCACTTTCAAGGCGCAGTAAAGTGCAGTAAAAGCGTAGTTATGAATCTCGGACATGTTTATTACTTTTTATAGCAAAAGCGAAAAGGCCACGGAAATTCAAGATTTGCAATATTGATAATACAGTTATATTACTGCTTAGTACTACTAGAGTCCGAATACTAGTACTGGCTGGTACTGGTACTGGCGAGTACTGTAGCACTTCTATATCAGCAGCTGTGCTACTGTCGCGCCACTAATGGCAACAATACGAGTTAGTATATGCCGTTTTACTGCATACAGAGTATGCGGTACGTAATTTAAATATTTAAAAATTTATTTATATTACTTTAATAACAATTATGATTCCCAATACAAAGTAGATGGATACTAGGCGTTTTTTATTCGGATAATAGACGGAACAGACGAGATACAGCGGGGATAGTAGCGCAATTTCAGAAAAACGAGGTTTCACCGTACTACGCGCCCTCTAGTTTGATTATTGTAAATCTTGAATTCATTTGAGGTTAGGTTATCGCGCATTTACGCATGGCCGACAGTACTCATGGAGATGATAGATATGCCAAATTAAAGCGTACCAATTGACTTTCCGACTTACGTGAAACTTGAGTTTGCACCAGAGGAACTTTGCGCTGTCGTAATCGTAATCCAGAGCATTGCTGTACATGTTCAGAACGTCTCTCTTCCTCTGTTCGGCGATCATACGATCAGCCGCGCAAGTTGCACCTACGGCGTCATCGTCATCATCATTATCATCGTCATCCTGGGGTATGTCCATCGGGGCATCGGCGTTTTCCTCATCCGCCGCCTCGTTAACAGCCGCAGCATCCACAATCTCTTCGTCATCCTCAGGATCCTCGTATTCTTGATTCTCCCGATGTCTCGCCATTGAACGCGAGGCCGTTGCATCAGCATCCTCAGCGGCTTCATCCTCGTCCGATGATTCGTGCATCTCGCCCATTTCCGCGTCCGATCGATGCTTGTTACTTCCGCGTCCGGCGACTTCCGGTTGATCGTTGTCGAGCGCTTCGTCATCCGCCCGGATGTGCTTCCTTTCCTCCTGAATGTGCAACAACGTCCCCGTGTTTTTCGCCACTTTTTTCATTTCCCGAAACAGCAGCTTGAAAAATGTCCTCTCAATGTCGTCCATAACCTCGCGCGGCTTGACGCAAAATTCATTGCTGTAACATTTGCGGGGAAGACAATCGACCGTTATCGTGTACCGCAGCTGTCTTTCACCCTCGTTCTTCATTATCCGATCGATTTTGATGCTCCTGAGAACATCCGTGAGCACGCATTTCGTTAATTTCAGTTGAAGCTTGGACGATTCTTTAGCGGCATTCGCGAGATTGTTCCGGAAGGGAATCTCCATGCTCGGCGTTTTTATGTTTTTCGATGCCATCATGAGGATCTCCCGCAATCTTGGGATTCCCAGTGTGACGTTCATCTCGCCACGCCCAGCGAAATGAAAGGTGTTCAGTGTCATCTGCGTCGATGGTTCGCCGATCGACTGGGCAGCCAGCAGTCCAACCGGCTCGCCCGGCGGACAAAGGCTCTTCATGATTTTCATGCACAACAAATCTCTCATCTCCTCGCTGTCGATTGGTCGATCGGCGACAGGTAGATTCTTTCTCTCGTCCAGATAGTCATCGATGAGCTTTTCCATTCTCTCGGTGAGAACACCGAATTCGAGGTCCTGACGATAAACCGAGATGACCGGATCGGGACACCTCGCGCAATCGTCCCTCATGACCACCTTCACGGAATCATCGGCTCTTATCCACTTTTTCATCAGCGACAACGCTGCTTTGCTCCTACCGCTGTTGGAATCGATCTGTTTGTTCTTCGAACTCGTTGGATCGGCGTTGAGCGCCGAATACCTCGCGAATTCGCTGACCCGAAGTTTCGTCAGTGGGTCAACGCCGCCATTTTTTCTCTTCCACTTTTGTATCTTACGGTTAATTTTGTGGATCTTTCGAGTCGACTCGCTCTTGAGATAAGCAAGGAGGTCGGAATCGACGATGGCTCGTCGGTTCTCAACGAGAAAGTTGAGCTCCTCCTTGCGGAGAAACCGCGAATTAGGTATATCGAGGCCGTCCTCACCGTACGACATTTGTATCAAGCTGCCGTCGGAATCTCGCACCGTCATGTCGTAATTCACGGTAACACCCTCGAGATGTTTGATCAAACAGCGCTGAAGGTAACCGGAGCGCGATGTTTTAACCGCCGTGTCGATGAGACCCTCACGACCGGCCATACAATGGAAGAAAAACTCTTGAGGTTGGATGCCGGTCATGAAACGACCGTCGATGAAGCCGCCTGAACGCGGCGTCGGATCGTAAGGCGGAAAGCTCGGTAAGCTCTTGCCGCTTATCATCAAGGGCGGACGTTTGCCCTCGAGCTCGATTTGCCCGAGGAGACAGGATATCTGCATAGTGTTGACCGTCGAACCTTTGGCGCCCGATTGCACCATCAATTGAAGATTATTCCGTGGGAATTTCTTCAGCAGACCAGCCGGTAGACACGTCTTATTGATGTCATTGGTGAAGACGTCAAGGGCGCTCTTGTACTTGCGATCGACCTGAGCGCGAAACTTCCCGTCGTTGGCGTATGACTCCTCGATCTTCCTGACGATCGTTTCCCGCTCTGTATCTCCCGGCAATTCCACTATCGAGGCTTGAATCTCATCGCCGATTTTCCTGCAACGCTCGATGATCTCACGGCGCTTCTCGTCGTTTTTCCTCACGACCAAAATGTCCTCGATGCCCAGTGTAAAGCCGGTTATCTGAAGATAAGCCTGGAACAATTTGCCGAAAGCGCTGAGGACTCTGGTGGAGCAGGCGCCGCCGTAAAGCTCGAAGAGACAATGAATGAGCCCGTACGGGGTTGCGCCGTAATGCGTTTTGTCCAGAACACCCGACAGCAATTCGCCCTCCCTTATCACGACTTCCGCCTCCGACATCGTCTTTGGATTCGTGAATTCCACGCCGCATTTCCATTTCCGCGCTTTGCGGCTCTGCCACTCTTTCGCGCCGATCTTCGCCGACGCCCTCATGTTTATACGCGCACGTCCTCGCGGTGTTAGATTTATGATCACGGTGGATATGATTTGCTTGCCCGACCAGAGGGGCACCGGTTTTATTATCGCCGGCGGTAGCGTTATCAAATCCCCGCTGTTATCAGCTATCGCCGAATACACCAGTTGCATGTAATCAGAGCGCGAAAAAAAATTACCCCGAAGCGTCAAACGCACGCCGGATATCACGTGATCCTGAATCAAACCGCCCAACGGGGTGCCATCTTTCGGCACGAGATACTGATTCGACACATTGGCGATGTTGTAACCCTCGCTTCGGGCCAGTTCGTTCTGCGGGAAATGGGCGTTCATCTCGTCCCCGTCGAAATCAGCGTTGTACGCCTTGCAGTTTGCGTAATGAAGCCTGAGCGTCTTTTCGCCCTTGAGAATTCGCGCTTTGTGCGCCATTATGCTGGGCTTGTGAAGAGTCGGCTGACGATTCAGCAGCATCACATCGCCGTTCTGCAAATGACGATGAACGATCTTGATACCGTGAAAAAACTTGGTTGTTTTCTCGCTAGAGGTCAGGAGGCGCTTGGCGATTGCTTCGAGCTGAGTTTTGTCGTCGCCGTTCAGACGCTTGACGAAGCCATCCTCACCCTCGATCATCACGGCACCGGGATGCTGATCCGGGCCGTTCATCACTAATTTACGCAATTCCGTCACGTTCCAGGGTGTTACCGGCACGGGATAAGTTAGTTTGAGGGCAAAAGCTTCCGGCACGCCGATCTCGTCGATGTTTAAATTCGGATCGGGCGTTATGACGGAGCGCGCCGCGAAATTAACACGTTTGCCCATCATGTGCATGCGTATTATACCCTCTTTTTTTTCTATCACTTGTTTGAGACCCTGACAATTCGCCGATTCGGTTGTCTTGCTCATTTCACGATCCATCAGATGATCGACGTTCGATTGCAAGGTCTGCCAAGCGTTGTGAAGCTTCTCCACCGCGCTTTCGCCTCTAATCTGCTGGAATACCGCCTGCGAATATCGACGAATCAAGAATTGAAGGGATTTTCATCGTTTGCCGTATCGTCTCTGAATCTTCCGCGGGAAGAGGGGATTATTGCCGCAAAAGTTTACGAATTCACTCCAGGGATTGCTCCGATATTGATCAGGCAGAGTGATAAGTTCGTGTTCGTTTAAAAATCGTTTAAAAATAAACGAAAAGTTTTGTTAATACACTCGAGTTTTTTCAACATTTTTTTACTGTTTTTTTTTCTTAATTCGTTTTTTCTTCAAGTTTTTCGATTTCGGAGGTTTTTTCACCTTACCTTTCCCTCTTCAGAGAGAGACGCGGTGCTGCCGTCCTGTACCGTCCGTATGACGTTTCTCAACAAGAGGCAATCCTGTATGATGCATTTGTAAACCTGCGACTGGGGATGCTCGACTACTTGATCGTTGAGAACGTTTACGGGCCTCACGACGGGCGGTAATACGGGCACGACATCAAAGAAAAACACATCCGTAGGATATTCGAGATCGATCGAGCCTAGACACGGAATTATTACGCGTAAAATGTCGGAATCCGCACGCCATATCGAACGGAGATACTGCTTCGATTGGTCCGGCAATACGATGACGTTCTCCGATTTCCGGACGACTCCGTCCCTATTCGCTGCCCTAACGAAGGGACAAATGGGAAATTGTTATTTTCTAAAATTATTATGTTGAACGATTGGAAAGATCGCACATTGCGCGAGCCTCACGAAGCTTGTGGAAAATAATTAGAGAAGCTCTCAAAAACAAATGGAAAATATCTATAAATACATAAAAATTGAAAAAAAAACTATCTCGTGAAAATAATCGCAAAATCCATAGGACTGAGATTGGGAAATTCGTGATAACCGAGGTGCGAAAATTTGTTTAAAAACGCTGGTAAAATTTCATGAAAATTTGCACTCACAAATTGTCATTCTTTGTCGCTTTTGTTGTCATAATCTTGTTCTTCATGACGGTTATTTTTGGTATTGTGTCACGGCAATTTATGCATAATTTACCGGCTGTGAATTGTTTCAGCGCCGTTTCAATGTAATTGTGCCATTCCATGTTTAAATTTCTAGCGTTTGGAGAGAAATGCTCGTCATCGTCAGGATTTGTCGTCACTGTTTCTCTTCGTCGTCTGTTCCGTACAGACTGCATGTAAATATCGATGATATCTCGTATCATTTCTATTTCTCCCTCGTTTATTTGCTGCATGGCTGAGACTGCAGAGCCAACTTCCTGTTCCAGACCTTCGAGGTCGCTGGAAAAACCTTCGTTGATCAAACGAAGCTTTGCCTTCAGCGTCAGCTTCACCCATGACGGTATTTGAAGGGTGTAACATTTCAGGCACGATAGTTTTAGCAGCGTCGACAGAACTTTATGAAACAACGGATTGACAACGGACAATGGCAATTCTATGTGACCAAAGTGCCCGGTGCACCTCAGAACGCCCTCGCCGCAAGTGCCGCAAGGATCCGACGAGTCGTTCAACGGACCTGAAAAGATTGTCGGTAAAAAAGATTCCGAGGAAAGATTTTGAGATTCTTAAAAATTCGAACTCACCGAGGACGGGATCGTAGAGGCCGCCTTTCAACGGGTGTCCCAAAATGTTGAACGACAACGGCGTCGAGATCTTGAGGACGCTCAAGTTTTTCACATCGTTGGCGGTAAATACGGAAAACATGAGGCGTTTAGGATCCAAATGTTTGGCGATCGATGTTTTTTTGGATGAATTGTTCGACCGAATCATTTTTAGACTTTGTTTATCTTTCACTCTTATTTACAAATGTTTTTCGTTCTCGGTGAGAAACATAAAGCGACGATTAACGAAAAATATCGCAATGTTTTGCGGTAAAGCGACGATTTTCCCTACATTTTGTCTCGCGATGGAGTTTATCGAATTACCGAATGGTTTTGTAACAAGGTAACAAAAATGCGACTACGATCTTCGGACGGACACGCGTGTCTACCAAAACTTTGTGAGGTTAGAATCAGTTAGAATTAGAAGCATCGACGAGTCACGTGGGCCGCCAAGCAGGCTCTCACTCTCTCGCGCTCCGCGCCATGAATCAGTTGGATAAATCCCGCGACCCGCGTGTGTCGTCGTTGTTGGTTCGGTAAACGACGATCAACAACGTTTTTTTTTCGTCTTTCGATATAAACTTCTCAATTGATTTGTAATTGCGGTTGAACGTTCTTCGATGTAATTCAGTGGACACCAAAATTTCAACCTAACGGGAACATTATTTTTTTGTGCATAAGAAATTTTTGGCAAGTGCGTCACGGATATCCGTATACTTTTCCTAGTTTCAACACAAATACTTGCAAAATAATTGTTACGAAAGTTCTCAACCAACGAATTCGAAAGCGAATATATCAAAAACTCGCATTGAAAAGTCTTCGCATAACCTCAAAAGTAGTTCAATCGAAAAATATCGTAAATTCAACAATCAACCAAACATTATAACTGCTGACGTTTTCTTGTTCGCGGATGATTGGTGTCAATAATTTCAATCAATTTCATTGTTGACAAACGGAAAGAAAGAAAAAAAAATGAAAACTATCCAAACGAGTTTCAAAATAGAATATCCGTCGGTTCTCCCTGAGTGCAAGGTTTATTCTAAAAAATTTGTCATCTAGCAGCGATAAAAACTAAACCTCCGAGCGATAACTTAAAAAAAAGAACCATCGTCAACTGAACTCGGCAATCTTTTAATTATTCGTGTTATCAGAGAAACTTGGATGTTGTTATTATTATTATCATTAATTTCGTACGAAACATTTTGAGAATCAATAGTTCGCGAAATTCAGTGACATATTCTTATCATTGTACCGACATTTGTGCAGTTTGGCAAACAATTTTTTGATATTTCCACGCCGAGACTCTGAAACTATGTTGACACCCCGTTTCGAGCTTTCCCAGACAGAGGGCGAACTTCTCATCACCGTTCATGCTCCGTACGCCAATATAAAAGACACCGAGATTTACGTCGACGGCACTGATCTGAGATTTTTCTCGACCCCGTATTACCTGAGGTAAAATAATGAAAAAAAAAAAGCAAAAAAAATCTTGAAAACTATCTTTTTCCCTACGATTAAAAAAAAATAAAAAATTTGTCCGCAGATTGAAACTTCCCGGCGAAATTGTGGAAAATGACGATTCGACGGGATCCTACGATTGCGAAAAGGGCGATTTTTTTTTCAAATTTTCCAAAGTCGATAGCGGACGACACTTTGAAAATTTGGATATGATAACGACTTTGCTCGCCCCGCCGAAGGAGAACAAGGACTTTTTCACGCCAAAGATTCAAGTCATAAGTATGGACTGGCCAAATTTTTCAAAACCGATTGCATCCGTTTGTTTATAATCGTTCGTCCTATTTGTCTACAAATTTACTAAGCGCGATCATTATAATCTTTGTCGTGCCAGGTAATCCGACGGCGAGCGAGAATCCCGAAGCTTCGGATGTTACGGACGAATTCGACAAGGTAGAGGACATCGATTGGTCGATTCCACAAAATTTGCCAATCGTTCAAACTCCGTTACTCACCGATCCGCCAAAGTACGGTTTTGCCAACAAAATTTCAGGCGCTCTCGCATCTTTCGACGTAAGTTATGTAATCGTTTTATTGTGTAATTAAAATATTAATTGCGACAGATTATTATTATTATTATAGTATTAAAATCAGTTTTTATCATTATTACTTCGTTTTTATCATTATTACAAGTTACATTACATTATTTTCAAGTTTGTATCGTTGGAAACCGAGGAAATGTGCTTAAACTTCGTTTTTATCATTATTACAAGTTACATTACATTATTTTCAAGTTTGTATCGTTGGAAACCAAGAAAATGTGCTTAAACTTCGTTTTTATCATTATTACAAGTTACATTACATTATTTTCAAGTTTGTATCGTTGGAAACCGAGGAAATGTGCTTAAACTTCGTTTTTATCATTATTACAAGTTACATTACATTATTTTCAAGTTTATATCGTTGGAAACCAAGGAAATGTGCTTAAACTTCGTTTTTATCGTCGATATTTATCGATTCGCTGAAAATTCCCGAAATTGTAACACTTTTGAAAAGATGAAAGTTAAATGGGTTGAGAGAGTGAATTAATTCGTCACGGACGCGCATTACAGCCGGCGTGGATAAAAGAAATAATCGATCTGCCGATGCCCGATACCGTGCCAATGGAGAAACGCGGAGAAATGCGGGAGGCTCAAGAGTCCGAGGCGTTCAGCGAGGAGCATTACATGGCTGATCTCGTTATCGAGGATTCGGCCTCGGCATTCACGAGTTTCGTGCCTGATTTTACGTGTCTGACCCCCGCCGATATCATCCTGACCGACAAAGAGAAAGATCTGTTGAAGGAATTACCGAACAAGGATTATCTGCTCGACAACGAGGAGCGTAAAATCGTCTTGTGCGGCATGATCGATATTATATTTGGGTTTTGTTACAACAGGCGGATAACACTCGGTGAAAACACACCGGAAAGCTCCTGGGACGTTAACAAACTCAGCTCGACGCTTTCCTGGTTTCAGGTGCGAGGACTCGCGATTTATTTCGCAAACAATGTATTTCATTTCTCTCATCCCTCATATCGCACATTTCCCCATGCGGTTTTTGTAGTCGGACCTTTCCCTAACTATGGCTTTTCTTTTCACGAAAAAGCCATCGAATTTCCAGGCGTTTTGTCATGGTTTTTCACAAAATCGTATGAAAAAATGCATTTTTTTTAGACATTCTCCAGTATGGACGAGGTGATGAGAGCGTGCGTAAGGCGATCGCTCTGTTTTCCTCTGTGTAGAAACTGGAATTTGTCGATGAAAACTTTCGAGGACGTTAAAAAAGTCGTAAAACTAGGTTTGTATGAATTTCCACTTTTTTCACCCCTCCCTCCCTCTCTCTTCTGTAATTCTTTTTCATTTTCGAATTGAACTCTTATTTTTCAGGGAAAAAATATATCGTCAAAGTTTTTTGCGAAATTCACGAGATGTTCAACGAGTCTTGCGAGCCCCGTTATTTGCTGAATCAGCTTTACATAAAAGATTATCTCGTATGGCTGCAGAAAACACCGTCGAGTACGATCGAATCGATCGTCGACATTTTGGACGAGGCGAGTCAACGATAATTGGGATGATCTTTTTTTTTTTTTTTTTGATCGTATTTAAAGCGAAAAAAACAAATTTCGAAATTGTTCCTTCGGTTTTCAGATAACGCCGAAAAAATCCGCCATGGGCCTTGACCTTGAGGAATGCGAGGTCGCGGCGTGGTCTGTTTACAACGAGAGTCTCATTTTCGAAAATAACATTGGCGCCGTCACCGAACAACTCGAAAACGCGAGTCTCAATGACGACAAAAACAAGTTGGTGAATCATTTTGTTTTCTTTCGCGTTTTCTCTTTTGTCCGGATATTCTTTTGTTTCGTAATACGTGATACGTACTGTAAGACACGATAATTTTCAAAAAAGTAATCAGCATTTTACGGAACAGACGTAAATATGAATATTAGCTCTAAAGACGAAGAGAAAAAAAGCTACAAAGTTCCATGAAAATTCTCGGCGCTCTAACCTAAAAAGTTCGCAAAATCGGCAAAAAAATATATAATTTTATAGCGTAAATGTTAGAGGGATATCCGTCCGGCGAAATTTTACGACGTAACGCAAATTTCGTAACGCAAATTGTTGCAGAGATCTTGAAAATAGCGAGAAACTCGCCGCTCTCGGGCGTATTTTAAGGTTAAAGTCGCAAAGTATCGATACCGAAAGTGGAAAGTAATAAAGTTTATCGCGATATAGACGCGAGAGGTTCGATGAGCGTGGGTTATCGATGATTTTTTTTGGCCCAGGGTATTTGATTTATCGATCGGCGAGACTGGCGAAACTGATTCAGAATCCGACAGTGAGAGCGATGATGACAGCAGCAGCAGCAGCGAGCAAACGTCCAGCAGCAGCAGTAGCAGCAGCAGTAGCAGTAGCAGCAGCACGTTGTTGAGCGACAGCAGCGCCACGACGATCGCGGGTAAAAACAACGTGCGCGACTCCGATGACGATTCGAGTGACAACGATTCTTCGTGTAATTTTTCATTTTCTCAAGACGCTACATTATCGAATTGATCAAAAAGAGATCCCATCGATTTTTCATCGAGTTGAAAAGAAAAACAAAAAAACCGTACTTTCATCACGTTCGGTACGTAAAAATGACGATGGTTAACGGTTATCGCAAGATCGCGAATCAATGCCTCGTCAAACTTGAAATAATAATGATAGTTTTCAGGAAATAATCGAAAATTGCGGTGTTTCCAAAGAAAAACACCAATGAAATCGCGTAGAAAATCTTGCCTTTGGGTGCCTTTGGGTGCCTTTTCGTTTCGTCGATTTCGAACGTTCGCGTCCTCCCCACAATCGTTTCGCGGCAAAAATCGAACGCCGGAATTCCCGCGCTCGAACCCGACTGTATATTCGAAATACTTTTCCAAAAATGCGGATTTATTGTAAATAAAAGAAAAACCGGAAAGAAGGCACTTGAAAATCGTATTTTTTTATTTACACGTCGATGCTAGGGTCAATTAGCTTCATCATTTTAGCTGCAATTTGGTTTTTTTTCTGTTGTTCGGTTATCGTTCGTGGAGAAAAACGTGTTTCATCGCTTAAAAGTTTATTACCGCAGTTGTAGATTTGCCGCAACCGTAATGCCACCTGGTGACGAAATTTCATGGGTTATTCATCAAAATCTGTCGTCTCATTTTTGCGAGGGTCTTCGAGCTTGGTCCGCGTAGAAGCCCTAACGTCATACATAGCCGAGTAGAAAAAGGTACTTTGATTTTTTTCTCAGATTGTTTATTTATCCAACACGTAATAAATCCAAGGTAAAAGTTTGCTGTAATGAGCAATAAGTTTGTTGCGCGTTTCCTCTTCTCTGTAAATCGATTCTTCGCTCTCCGTTATTTTTTCCGTCACTGAAATCCGGCTTCCGCTTCCGGCAAAGTTCCTTTCCGTGCTTCTCGCTGGCACGTACGTATCTTCGCTTGTCCCAAACGTCCTATCGTTGCCAATTTCATCGGTCTTTTGATTTTTTTCGTCATCTACTTTCGGCGATTCGGGCCAAGATTTTTCATTCACGGTCCCCTGCCAAATTATGAAATATATGTGTACGAGTGTGCGCATTTAAATTAATATACATATATATATTAGACAGTAAAATTAAAGGACACAGAATAAATCAGAAACTTGTAGTTTATTTTCGGAATTCCAATTATTTGATTAAAATTTCAAGTCCAATGATTCTGGTTTTCGAAACGTTCGCCAATTTTCTTAATAATTTGAAAGTTTTTGAACAATACAAGATTTTCGAATAATGCGAACGGTTCAAATACTTTCAAGTGAATTAAAAACTTTGTAGTCGGAATAGTGAAAAAACTTTCGGGTAATTGAAGAAATTAAGGAAACTACGAAGCTCGAGCTTGTTTTTTTTTTTTTTCGTTTCTCGAAACATGAATCTTTCGGTTGTTTACCTCGTCGGAGATACTCTGGTACTCGGGTTTTCTAGTGTCATCATTGTCCTCGTAATTATCCGGATTTTCATTGTTCCTCCAATAATCAGCGACCTCGCCGAAAAAACCGGTGCTCTCGTCATTGAGAAAAATCAAATTATCCATCGGCCATTTTGTTCTCGCGATCTCATCAGCCGCCACCGGATTGGCGATGTTTTCATAATAATCCTGCGGACCGCGATATAGCCTCGTTGCGTCCGATGACGCGAGATGTCCGTGGCTCGTTATCGAACTTCCGGTCTCGAGGACGATGTACTCGTGCATCCTCGTGGAATCGCGGTCAACGTGGAAATGCGGAGCGTGCATTATCACGCGTATCGGTAAATTCAAATTCGATTTCGCGTTATCATCGTCATCGTCATTGTCATTCGTGATTCCCGTGATGACTTTCGCGGCTCCATCCGTCCCGGATTCATTCGGGTTCGAAATCTCGTCAGTTGTTTCGCGGCGGACGCCATTGACGATTTTATCGGTAGTCGCGTCAACTGCCGTATGCGGATAATCGTTATTCTTGTCGTTTGAATCAACGGAATTATCCGCCATCTTGGATACCGAAAGATCGCCCACGTAATGGCGGCTTTTCGCGTCCGAAGCGCCTCCCGACGGTTTCTCGTAATTCTCCAAGTTGGAATCGTAGAATTTGAGGTTAGAAACGATCGAAATGTTGCTTAGGCGATTAGGAATCGTTGCATTTCCGTCGGCGATTATTTCCGGCGAATCGTTGATATCGAAATCGTCAGCAGGGTCGAGCATCGTTCTGTTATCGTTGTTCCTCTCGTCGCTTTGTGATTTCTCGCGGTGACTCGTTGATTCTTCGCGAAACCGGAAGTCTCGCTGGGACTCCGCGGTCGGCGTTTCTTCCTCCGTCTTCACGACGATCGCCTCGTTGATCGACGTCGTCAAATCGCTCGAGTCCATCACCGTGAAATCGGCAAAATCTTCCGAGGCTGTTTCTTCCGGATGCGGAAAACTTTGGGGATGGAAATTTGACTTTTCCTCCTGTTTCACGATCACAGGGTTGTCTGCATCATTGATGACGATGATTTCTTCGGTGACGTTTGTGATCCTTCGGTCCGGAGGATCGCTAAGAGGAGACTGCGTTGTCGACCAGTCTGGATAACTCTCGGTTGTAGTCCCGTCATTCTCTCGAATTTGTTGGTCGGTTGTTTGTTCCTCGACATCGAGGCCTCGCTCGGAATCACCGACGAGTGACTCCGTCATTGCAGATTCATCGCTCAAGGTCACAATGTCACCGGGGCTCGAGCTTATCGCTTCCGATAATCTCTGAAGGTCATCGTCTTCCTTTTTGTTCTCGTCATTGAGCGCACAGGCACCGCATGGTTCGTCCTTGTAAGTCGAGAGAATCGCTGCTTTGACGTAGGGAAAGTGCAAAATACTCCATGGGACGATTACCTGATAGGTTAGTTTGCCACAGCTGCGTGAAAATTCAAACGGAAGTAGTGATCTTTTTTTTTCATATTTATTTCGAGGAAGAAACAAAGATGCAGGGAAGACAAAAACCAACCGGTCGATCACCAATATCTGGTCCCTCGATCCTCCCAGTGATTTCCAAATGCCAAGTTCCACGTTGTCCTGAATAATTTCAATGTCCCGCGCCATTTTTTTCGCCATTGAATTCAAGCTCCTATCATCATCGGTAAGACTCCCGATTTCTTCCGGCGACACTCCCAACCATGCTTCTTTCTCTATTTCGTCTTCCGTATTCCGCGATTCCTCGATCGATTGGGAATCATCGAAGTTCACAGCGAAAAAGTGAGTTTCCGTCAAACCTGATTTTCGCAATCGGTCCTTCAATATATTCAACCTTGAATTTGAAAATAAAAAGGAAGAAAGTAAATGTTCCGAGCGTGTGGAGGAAGGAAAAAAAATCCCGTTCGACTTAATTCCATTATTTCTTCTTATCTCGTGAAATTGTAGATGCGAGTGTGAAAAATATTCGAATTAATGTTTTTTCCTCTTATATTCGCAATTAACTTTGGCACTCACATGATCGCCTGTCCGTGGCTGTACGGCCAGGAAGAATCCAAAAATGCCAGCACATTGATGGAGCCGCGCTTTGCGTTTGGAAATTTCACGACATCGCAATGCCCCAAATAACCGTTCGACGATTTCTCATCGCGCTCCTTTCTTGCACCAATGGTCCAGACGTTGGACGAGATGTCTTTATAATTAACCGCAGGTTTGCCACTCACGTTTAACGATATTTCAACGATGAAAAAATAAATAACAATCGAATGACAGATCCGCATTGTTTTTTCTTTTTCTTCAATTTTATTTCTTCCTCGACGATCTTTAACGCGCAGTGTGAATTTTTTAATTCAATCACCCGGCAATCGAGCATCCATTTATTCCGAACGAATCATTTTTTGAAAAGCAACGCTCGTACTTCCATCTTTTTCTTACCGTTATTAATGTCTTACGAATTAGAAAAACCCGATTCTTTATCCTAATTTGAAATTACGTCGATATGCCAAACATGCCGATGACGATTTTTTGTTGGAAATTCAAAGGATAATGAGAGAAGATTCAGAGAGTTTTTTTTTCATATAACGACTCAGATCGCGACGTAACGGGGATGCGGGTCAGACGGAAACTGTACGGTTTTCGATGTTTATTCCGTATTCATATATAGCAGCACGCTGACGACGAATACTGGACCTACGACCATACTCGAGCAATCCAGCCACGACCAGCAGCATCGCACACCCACGCTTTTCGACGTCCAGTATAAACATGACACCCTCTCCACGTTATATATATATATGTATGGGGCATTCCACGCCAAATCATGTCAGGCATTTCGTGAACTTGGACTTTTTTATGCGCCCGAAATTTTGTCATCATAATCCATCCACTGAGATGCATTTTTGTGAATTTTTTCAAAAATTCATCGTCCAGCTGTTTTCGAAACATTTCAGACGATTTTGCTCGATTTTTCCGTCTTACGTCACGAAAAATGGACCAATCCTTGGACGAGTGGACTAATCCTAAATGTTTTCTTGATTTTTTTTCGATTCCGAAATAAATACCAAAAAATTGGAATTTTGCAACCAATCGTGCAGAGAATTTATGACAGAAAATTTGAAAATTTGTGATGAAAAGCGCGGTGCAATGCTTTCTGGATATTTTTGTAGATGGTGCGAAAAGATACATTATGAAAAAAAAAAAAAAACATCGCCGGAAGTTCGTTCGTGTTCCGTCGAGTTTCTAGCCACTTTTGATGAAAGAAAAATCCAGATTTCCAAAACGGCTTCACGATACATTTTGAAAGAATTCAGGGTTTGCGTGGACTTGCCCATTTATGTGTGAGCATACATGTACTATATGTATACATGTATATATATGTATATATGCGTGGTGTGAGTCCGACAGTCGGAGATTCGATTCCATCTTTTTTTTTTCACAAAAAGCATACATTATTGAAACTTTATGGCATTCCCAATGCGGGAAAGAAAAATTAATTTTGCACCGCGAATTTGTTATAAACGAACTTGGCAACGAAGCGTCACTTCATCCAATAAACACAAACGAATCGCCAGCATTCGTGCCTTCAAAAATGTTTGAAAAACGCACAAATAATTCTGACAATTTGGATGGCGATCAACTTTTTAATTCGTTCGACAATTTTTATGAATCGATCATTAATTTGATAATTCGACGAATACATCAATTAAACTGATAAAATAACTGATCTTCGTGATTTTATATTATACAAATCGTCAATAAATCACAAATAAAACGAAAAGCTTCAATAAAAATATTTAAAAATTCGACAATATTTTTTTTCGATCTTTCGACAAATGTACGCGTAAATAATTGGTATTATTCACGTGATATTATCGCACGTCAACGCTAACTTTGAAAAATACATTTTTTAGTCGCTAAATCGACGAATAAATCGATTCGATCGTGGAAATCATGTTTGTTTTTTTAGCTATTTTTGGTTGATTGTAAAAATCGAGAACTTTTTAAAAATCGTTTCACAACAGCGGACTCCATTTTTCCTCCTCTTTTTTTTCTAAAGTAGCGTCGACTCCGTCACATATGATACGTGATGTTGTGTGCATTTATAAATGGAACAAAGACTTCCTTGTGCTCTCTGTTCTGACCGCCACGCTCCGCGGATCGCAAGAACGATGATCCTCAAACGTAAAATATTTCTCTCCCGACTCGGGCAATCGTACTGTAAATTCATGAAAGCAGTAAGTGTCATTGCACCATGACGATCGAATCGTTCGAAAAACGTCGAACGTCGCTCCGAAGAAATAAAGTTTGATCGAAAGTCCGTTAAAAGCAAAAAAAAAATTTCAAATCGTGCGATTTTCTTTTTCTCAAATTAATATTTCAATAACGATAATCCGTGTTGCAGACGATTTTTCATTTTTCATCAACGTCGCACATTGGAGTATAACATGTTTTTGAAAATTCGTCGTCTTTTACGTATCCTCATCGGCGGATATTTTCTTCATTTTTTCTTCATTTTTCACACCGTTGAAGCTCACGATGTTACTCCCGATTTTGTAAGATCGAACGATCGTTTTAACGAGACAATATCGCCGGTTAACGACGAAAGAAAAATCACCGTCCATGATCATTTCGTAATCGAGAAAAACGCATCGGAGCAGCTGGAATATTTCGAAAATCCCGAAAGAATTCTTCAGAGCAAAGTTAATGTTCTCGCGCGACTCTTCAAGATTCACGTCGATCGTATTCGCGAAAAGACCGATCAGGTATGAAATTATCAGCATATTATTATTATTATGTTTATTTTACCAAATCGTTTGACAAAACGTTGTTTCTACTCTCTTTTTTCAATTAATTTTATCGAATCTTCGCACACAAACTCGCGCATAAACGACAATTTGTTTTTTACACGAAATATAATACATATATATTTTTCAATATCGATTTATCGTTGGAAAAAGATTACTCGCGTTGGATTGAGACAGGTACGTGATTACGATTATGTTATCGAACCATTTGATTAAAAAAATACGTGCAATGATTCGTCATCATTTTTTTGAATTAAATTTATTAAATCTTTCAGCGCACCCCGGATAACGTACAATTTATTTTTTGCATAAAATAGTAATCAATTTTATTGCGCGCTTATCTTCATTTTCGTGACTTCTTGGTTCGATCGATTGCTTCATCAAGGTGGAATTGGTATTTTTGGTCGACGCTTCGGCCTCGGTTGGTGTCGAAAATTTCAAAAGCGAATTGAACTTCGTGAGAAAACTGTTATCGGATTTTACGGTGGAGGAGAACGCGACGAGAGTCGCTCTCGTAACGTTCGCCGGTAGGAGACACATCGTCAGGCACATTGATCAAATATCAAAAAACGACGAGGGGAGCAATCAAAAGTGCCAATTGCTCAACAAACAATTGGGCAATGTATCTTACACGGGTGGAGGGACTTACACACGTGGTGCTCTGTTGGAGGCTCTTGTAAGTCTTGAAAATAAAAAAAAAACATGTACAACATTTTTCCACGAGATTTTGAAAATTTCGTACAAACAACGCGAATGAATAAGTATCGTTGAAGTATCGACTGAAAAAGAAAATTAATTGAAAATGTCGGAGGGCGAATTACACAAGAATTGAAGACACTCGGAAGTTTATGGAAAAAAAAACATTAAAAAAGTATCGGTGGGAAAATAACGATGAATTATTCGTTAGGCGATTTTGCAAAATAGCCGGAACGGCTCGGAAAAGGTCGTCTTCCTTATAACGGATGGCTTCAGTAACAGCGGAAATCCTCGTCCCGCGGCGAAACATTTGAAAAACATTGGCGCAACAATTTTTACATTTGGCATTCGTACTGGCAACATCGGCGAGCTTCACGACATCGCCAGTGAGCCTGGCTACACGCACAGTTATCTTCTCGATTCGTTTTCCGAGTTTGAGGCTCTCGCCCGTCGCGCCTTACATCGAGGCAAGTATGAAAAATGAAAAATAGAAGAAACGGTACAAGAAACATCGTTGAGGGTAACTGAGACACAACGGAAATTGAAAAGGAAGATACTGTAAAATTGTAAAAATTACAATAGCGATGATGATGATGAAGAAATAATTTAAAAAATACAATAATAATAGCCTGTTTTGGTTATAAAGCAATAGAAGAAATGATGTTGAGAAACTCGATAATTCTCTTCTTCTCTCATTGCGATGTTTAACGTTACAGATCTCAAGGCTGGCCGTTACGTGCCTGTCAAACTCTCGAGCGATTGCAACTCGTTGTGCTCTTTGAAAAATGATAACCAGAAAATTAACGAAGAATGTTGCGACGAATTGGCGACTTGCACATGCGGCACTGCCACGGGACACTACTCCTGTCTCTGTCCGAGAGGTTATGTTGGTTCCGGGCTCAAGGGATATTGCCAACGTTAGCAAACATTTTCTTTTACCGCGTGTTCCATAACGATAATTGCCCTCTTACATTCTTACGACGTCAAACTGTCCATATTTTTCTAATGATTACTTCTTGTTTAATGCAGAAACAATTGAAGAAATTCATGAATCTTTTCATCTTCGCGATATTTTTCAGCTTGTCCAAATGGCACGTTCGATTCTGGAAGAAGCTCCATTGATTCCGATAGCCAATGCACTCCGTGTCCGAACGTGAATCACGTGACAACGAAAATACCCGCAACTTCCCCGGACGATTGCGTGTGCGCTCCAGGTTTCACAACTGACGGTGAAAACTGCGAAGGTTCGTCAGATTTCGTCACATCCATAACCTCAAAAAATTGACCAGTGTTTTTTTCCAATTTCTCGCGATCTCTTTATTCTCAATAACAATAACACAAAGTTTCTTCCTTTTCTTCCTCCATCATCTCTTTGTCGTCGCTACTTTGTGGGAGAATGAAGGACAAAAATATCCTCGTAGTTTGCAGTTGGGCGTAGTAATTTATTTGATTATCAGTTTTTTCTAATATTTAGAGGAAACCTTTCCCAGCCGCTAATAGCGGAATATCGCCGGATAGTAAAGTAATTTCATCGAGAGGGTTCGGGTATTTTACGATGTACGATGCGGGATTTTCCAAAATGAAGTCATTTTTTGCGGCGAGCCAGCCATACTGAAATTAAAAAATGAAGAAAAAATTGGTGTGGCCGATTGAAGCTTCAATATCGTAACGATATTTGCGATCGGAAATCATTTCTTCTTCTCTTCGTTAATGTCATATTTCAATGTTAATTTTCAAGCGTTTTTTTTTTACCAAGCCATTCGTCGTTTGGGGAAAGGGTTTGACAGATCTGTCGTCCGTTTTCTCGATAGCTTTTTCCTCGCATACTGACTTTTCTTCGCACAGTTTCTTCATTTCTTCCTGAACATTCCTGAAAAAAATGTTTTACAAAAGACGTAATAATTGCGCGAAAACGATAATCTTCCTTTTTTCTTCATCCTCTTTCTTTTCTTCCATTTCAACTCACTTGTACTCGTCGCAGAGCCATTCGTGATCTTTGCGCCATTTGCGCTCCAGAATTTTGTTTTTCTTCGATATTTCGTTCATGTAATTCATGTGTGCGACGGAATCAAAAGTTTTACCGGGTTTTGTCGAGTTCATTTTTCCGCACGAATGACGATTCAAATCCACCGGATTTTACAACCGTTTCCCAACGGTGTGAAGCTAACGCCAGAAGCGCGCAACGCCATAATAACATTATCGGAAAAGTTACTCACAAATGAGCAGAAAAAAACGAAAGTCGATCAAAATTTGGCGAACTTATTTCCGTTTCGTTTTAATCAATTCGATTTTTTCTCCAAATTCACACAAATCGTTTCCGAATTCTTTTCATCGATTGTAAGCTCCGCTTGTTTAAACTTTTGAATTTTGTCAAAATTCATCGAAGAAATACCAAAACGATGAAAAAATTGCGCATATTCTGAAAAATCAATGAATTTACGTTCAATTTTTTAGAAACAACTTTGTCCACATTATTATTGCGTGCAATTAATTTTTTTCATCCCTAAAGTATATCACATTTCTTTAATCAAATTAATTTTTTGTCCCACGTGTTTAATGCTCGTGTGGTTTTTTTTTCATAAAGCGATAAGATGCCCAAAGTTAAAAGTACCGGAAAACGGATATTTTGTGAAGGCTAGCGCCTGCAGCAATGTCGTTAACGCGGCCTGCGGTCTGCGATGCAGAATTGGCTTTAATCTCATCGGCGACAGCATAAGACTCTGCCGTAATGATGGAATATGGTCCGGCACGGAGCCACAATGTTTGTGTACGTGTATCTCATAAAATGACATTAATCGAAACACTCAACGTTCGGAATAAATTACTCACGCGTTAATTATTCGACGATCGGCTGTCGAACTTTTTTGAAATCGAAAGTGTCCTTGCGATGTTTACGAGGGTTTTCGGAGTCGCCGATTTCGAATCTTTTTTAAGATTTGAAAATTTCGAGTGAATCCAATATGGCGTACTAAAATTCGAAAAAATTTTGGTTTGCTCCAAAAACAATCCGTCATCAGGTTATCGAAATTCTAAAATGTCGTATCCGGTATGTCGGACAAAACTTTGAGTTTTTATTTGCCGTGTTGAAGGCGCCATTTTAATTTTCGAAAATCTGATGGTATATTCGTAACGAGTGACCCCGAAAACTCGTACGCATGAATTTTCTTAAGAATTCGTTGTCCACAAAAGCGCGTGTGCCACGAACGATTGAAACGTGGATTTTCAGCTTTTTTTTTCTTCTCATTCGAGTAAAAACATGTGCTGCCTTACGAGCACCGCTGCACGGTCGTATACGCTGCGAGCACGAGGAGGAAGATGAAAAAATCAACGATGAAAACTTGACTGCCTATCCGATCGACACACGCTGCCAATTTCGATGTAATAACGGCTTTCAACTGCGCGGCAGCAAAGTCAGAAATTGCCTGCCGGTTTCGCGTTGGGATGGCCTCAAAGTCACTTGCAAACGTGAGTAAAAAAAAAAACAAAATAATGAGTATCAAGTCGGCTGAAGAAACAACTTTTCCTTCTCCTCGATATGCTGGAAAATTCCTGACTGGAATCCCAAAAAACTTGCCATCAGAGACATACAAGAGCTCAATGTTAACAACAAGTGTCCTCTCGCGATAATTGTTCATTTCCCATTTGCACGAATCAATAAATAAATTAAAGAAAAATCTGTCATTTCGATAGAAATCGAGTGTGAACCGTTGAGCCCAATTGCAAATGGGAATATCACTCCTGAGATATGCACAGGAGCGAAAAAACTGGCGTTTTCGACAAATTGCACATTTTCGTGTAACGAGGGCTTTGCGCTCGTTGGTCCGAAGAAGCGACACTGTACAGGGAAAAACGGCGTGTGGTCGCAGCGCCACACTGTGAATCAATGCATCGGTAATGAAATTTGCTTTCGTTTGATTATGGCGATTCCTTTCCTACCGAAAAAACAAACGTCCAAAATCAAATTGTTTCGTAGACAAAACGTCACCGATTATAACGTGCCCGATGAATTCTACGTGGGAAACTCTGACGGGTAAAAACTATGCCGTCGTGAATTGGACGATACCGATCGCTACGGACAATTCCGATAAAATGCCAAGTGTTTGGAGCAGGCCGCACATCAAGTTGCCTTGGAAAGCTAAAATTGGGTCGCACAGAATTTTTTATATTGCTCAAGACTTTAGTGGCAATAAAGCCAAATGTAAATTCATCGTTCGTGTCGTTGGTGCGTTTTAGATTTTAGATTTTAGATTTTAGATTTTAGATTTTAGATTTTAGATTTTAGATTTTAGATTTTAGATTTTAGATTTTATGCAATCCATTTCCGTGCAGATAAGGAGCCGCCGACTATTGAAAATTGTGTGGATCCACCGACATTCTTAACCGTAAAAAAAACCGGCAAAAAAAATGTAACCTGGGATGAGCCGATATTTCACGATAATTCCGGTCTGCCGGTGAAAATCGTAAAAAGCCACTCGATACCGGAATGCGATTGTTCCCTCGGTAAAACGCAAAGTTTTTACGAAGCCACCGACGTTTTCGATAATACAGCGAGATGCGTAATGAATATCACCCTCGAAGGT
The DNA here is from genome assembly GCA_959613375.1 of Heteropelma amictum. Classification (NCBI taxonomy): domain Eukaryota; kingdom Metazoa; phylum Arthropoda; class Insecta; order Hymenoptera; family Ichneumonidae; genus Heteropelma; species Heteropelma amictum. Next base: position 3,905,745 of record OY390721.1, on the reverse strand, counting down.
AATAAACACCGAATCGTATGTATGTATGTAATTCCCTGGATTTTAAGAAATACAATTTTCTCGCATAATCGGCATATTAGAATTTTTTGAAAGTGCAATTAACGTGTTTGTATTTCACTGAAAGATGCCTGTGAAAATATTCCCATCGTGACGAGTGGAAAAATGCATTGCGAAAACATCGAAGACGGTGCCAAAAAGTGTGTCATCACGTGCGACGACGGCTACGATTTTACGATCGATCGTTCGGATTTTTCGGATGACGGGAAAGATGTCATTCTTGCGTGTGGCTACAACGGGACCGCTTGGAATATCACCGATTTTCCCGATTGCTCCGGTAAGATCATAATTTGCCCAGTTTCGTCGCGATGAATGAGTCGTGGAAAAAAAAATCGAAATTTACGAGGATATAAACAATTGAATAAAATCTGAAAAAAATTAGATAAAAACGTGGACGAATAATGATTTTTACGTATTTAAATGAATGTATAAATCTTTCCGAATACACGAGAATTTCTTTCGAATTTTTTCATCGTTTTGAAATTCCGTTTGTCATTGTTGCACTTGACACTTTTTGTAAATTTTGAAAAAACTCACAAGACGTAATGTCGAAATAGTTTTAAAAAAATTCCAACGCCTGTTCCGAAAAATCGATGTATTCGTCTTGTGCGATAAGAAAATACGTTCACTGCATTTTCTCCAAATTTGCGTTTTTTCTTTTGAACAACTTTTTTTAACTTTTAACTTTTCAATGTTATTGCTCGATATCGATATCAATATGATTTTTTCAAGCCACGGAAGTACCGAACAGCATCGGTCGTGACGTCGGCGTTATTCTTGAGGGTAACGTCAGCGTCTGCGATAATTCGAGCCAACTGCATCAGGTATCGTGGAATTATTGCGAAATGTTTTCCATCATTAAAAATATTTAATCAAACGTAACGATATGATGAAATTAAACAAGTAAATTATCCCACGATTTATCAGACTTTGCTCACTTTATTCGTACTTTTTGGGCAATAATTTCACTAATGTTTTTATCAAATTTTATTTTCAAATTGAATTTTTATTGACGAGCAAATTTTACTCTCTCGAGAGTTATCACAAAGTAAAAGTGGAGTAAAAGAATATTTTTGATTCAACTATGTATTTATTGGGTACAGTTGACGATTTATCAGACTTTGCTCACTTTATTCGTACTTTTTGGGCAATAATTTCACTAATGTTTTTATCAAATTTTATTTTCAAATTGAATTTTTATTGACGAGCAAATTTTACTCTCTCGAGAGTTATCACAAAGTAAAAGTGGAGTAAAAGAATATTTTTGATTCAACTATGTATTTATTGGGTACAGTTGACGATTTATCAGACTTTGCTCACTTTATTCGTACTTTTTGGGCAATAATTTCACTAATGTTTTTATCAAATTTTATTTTCAAATTGAATTTTTATTGAGGAGCAAATTTTACTCTCTCGAGAGTTATCACAAAGTAAAGGTGGAGTAAAAGAATATTTTTGATTCAACTATGTATTTATTGGGTACAGTTGACGATTTATCAGACTTTGCTCACTTTATTCGTACTTTTTGGGCAATAATTTCACTAATGTTTTTATCAAATTTTACTTTCAAATTGAATTTTTATTGAGGAGCAAATTTTACTCTCTCGAGAGTTGTCACAAAGTAAAGGTGGAGTAAAAGAATATTTTTGATTCAACTATGCATTTATTGGGTACAGTTGACGATTTATCAGACTTTGCTCACTTTATTCGTACTTTTTGGGCAATAATTTCACTAATGTTTTTATCAAATTTTATTTTCAAATTGAATTTTTATTGAGGAGCAAATTTTACTCTCTCGAGAGTTATCACAAAGTAAAGGTGGAGTAAAAGAATATTTTTTATTCAACTATGCATTTATTGGGTACAGTTGACGGATCGGATTGCCGAAGATTTGACATCGAAAATTCTCGACATTTGCGGCAACGATATTGAATGCAATCTCGTTAAATATGATCCGAAATGCGATGATGAGATAATCGAAGAAAATGACATTGCATCCAGTGCAATTGGCAGAAGCAAACGCGAGGCAGATCGCGTTGATAATGATAAAAACGATACGATAAATACCCGAGGTTTAGATTCCCGATCGAAAATAACGAGCAATGCCAAAAATAAATATCGGGGAAAACGAAAAAAAGGCAAAATCGAAATAAAGTTTCGATTCGTAGGTGAGAGGATTTTTTTTCACATTATTCCATTAATTATGAAGCTGGATAAAAATAATTCTTGAGTATTAATCGACATGGGAATTTTCGTTGATTCTGAAAAAGAATAAATTCGATATTTCAATAAAATAATGTGAAAATCAGTAATTATTTTATTCTCTTCCCCAAATTACACAAAAATGATGGCACGCAATATTTATTTACGCGAATCTCTTTTTTTTTCTCGAATTATTAAACAGGAAAAATAATTACCGAACATCGCGACAATCCTAAGCTGGGTATCAAAAAATTGCGGGAAAAGATCGAGGCCATGACGAGATCTGGTAAATTGAATTTGCTCAACAACAGGACGAATCACGAGCTCGCTAAATTGGCATTGAACTTGAACACGATTTTTAAGGAAGCTCGAGAGATTTGCGAGGTTGGCAGAGTTTTGAAAAGGCACAATTGCAGTGAGTTTTGAAAATATTCAAAAATTTCAAATTCTTTAAATTTAGTTAAAAAAACGATTCTTTTGCCAAAAAAAAATGTTTTTTTTTTTCGCAATTCGATCAACGACGTGCTCATGTTTGTTTCGTTTCTTTTTCGATTTTTTTTTCTCGCAGCTAAATGCCCCATGGGTACTTTTCACAATACCACGAGGGACCAGTGTCAGGCTTGCTATTTTGGCGAGTTTCAAAATTCCACCGCGGCTAGCGTTTGCTCGAAATGCCCGCAGCACACGTTCACGAGAAAGATGCATTCGAAAAGAATATCGGACTGTTTGCGTAAGTCGATCGTCTCTTTTTTCTCCTTTCATTATCAAATAAATTACCGAATAATTCGACAAATGTTCGTCTTTAATTTTCTTCGCATCTTCGGGCATTTTCGAAAAAATTGCGTCTCGATTTAACTGAAAATAACATCAAAAAATATCGTCGTCCTCGCAAATTTTGTCAAAATTGCGAAAATAAAATCAATAATCGAATCAGCTTTCGATTATTCATCGATAATAATTAGCAATAAGTCTCGAATATTTTTTTTCTCCATATTCCGATACATGCTCGCCCATTTATGCAACAATTCGTTGGACCTTTCAAAAATATAATTTCTGAATTAACGAAAAAAAAAAAATCATCGATTTCTCGCAGCCGTTTGCAAGCCAGGAACAAAAAATATCGTCGTCCTGGCAAATTTTGTCAAAATTGCGAAAATAAAATCAATAATCGAATCAGCTTTCGATTATTCATCGATAATAATTAGCAATAAGTCTCGAATATTTTTTTTCTCCATATTCCGATACACTTTCGCCCATTTATGCAACCATTCGTTGGACCTTTCAAAAATATAATGTCTGAATTAACGAAAAAATAAAAACATCGATCTCTCGCAGCCGTTTGCAAGCCAGGTTATTATTCGCGTCGTAAAATTCATCAAGTCTCGTCGGTTGGTCTCGAGCCTTGCACAAAGTGCGCGGTCGGTTATTACCAGCCGGATTATGGGAAAAAAAATTGCCATCCCTGTCCGAACGACGAGACAACCGGGAGCGAAGGATCAACGAGCTCGTCCGATTGTTTCGATCGAACGGCGATCGATGATCCATGCCTGGCGCTGCCCTGCCTGAACGGCGGAAGTTGCACCGCGGAGAACGGAAGTTTCACCTGCGACTGTCAGGAAAATTATCTGGGTTAGGGGATTATTGTTATTTTTGTTTATTGCAAATCCTTCGTTCTCTTTTTTTTTCATTGCGATGAAAGAAAAATGAATCAACTATTTTTTCCGGAAAAATTTCAAGTGCGATTTTTGCAGGATCCACGTGTGAAAAACGCCAGGATCCCTGCGAATCTTCGCCGTGTTTGAACGACGGTGAGTGCAAATTAACCAACTTGGCCGAGTCTCGAGTTTCGTATTCCTGCAATTGCAGAGCCGGTTTTACGGGCCAGAATTGTCAGGTATTTTTTTGTTTTAATGATAACAATAACGACAATAATAATAATAATTTGTTCGAGTTGATTTAATTTTATAACTATTATACAAAAAAAGATGGTTCATAATTTTTTATAAATTTATCGAGTTTTATTTGACTGTATAAAATATATTGACGCTGAGAAAATCAATGCTGTACAATAATAATAATAATAATAAACAATAATTATAATAAATAACAAATATAATAATAATAATAATAATAATAATAATAATAATAATAATAATAATAGTCTGGGCCATTAATATAATAATAATAATAACAATAATATAATAATAATATAATAATAGTCTAGGCTATTATTATTATTATTATTATTATTATTATTATTATCAACGAATATTGTACGATATTATTATTCATAATACCGAATTATTAAAATGTGTTTGCGAAAATTATCGTAAAAAACCGGTAGTATTTGTTAAAATACCAGGCATTACTTTGAAAAGGAGGAAAACAAAAATGAGATGAATTATCTCTGCATAGATTTACATCGACGAGTGTTCTTTGGCTCCCTGCCAGAATGGGGGATCTTGCGTCAGTACGGAGAAGGATTATTACTGCATTTGCAACAACGGCTACGAAGGTATACCGCGCGAAACGCAAAGGGACCATTTTTTTTCTTGTTTCAACTTTGTTTCTCCGCAATTTTTGTTTTAAGCCTTAAAAAAAGGAAGACGGCAAGCCGAAGATACAAGCTGATTTTTTTCCGCGAGAAACAAGCGTTTGTTCGAGCAAAGGGGATTCGAACGAAAAATGCGACTCTTCGTGATTTTTGAAAGGGGATTTTTGTTTTTTTGTTTTTTTTTCGTGAGGGAAGAAAGTTTTTTGAATTTTTTTAGGTGACTTCTGTGAGACGGAAATGAATCATTGCGAGCCGTGGACCTGCGAGGCGGGCTCCAGCTGCGTCACCGTCGATGGCACTTGGAGGTGCTTGTGCAAGCCGGGATTTCTCGGTCTCCGTTGCAATTTGCTGCCGTGCGATTGGATCCCGTGTCGTAAAAACGCCATTTGCCTGAACGTGGAGGAAACGAACGCAACGCGAAAGAGTTACAGGTACGAAAAACTTGCGCAGCTTTTTTCTTCGTGTCTTCAATAAAAAAAAAAATAGCTAATGTAACGGTGGTTTTGTCGAATAAAAAAAAAACGAGCACCGAATTTATCCTTTTTTTTTCAAACGAACGTCTTTGATTTTATAATGAGTTAAAAAATAATAATAATCATGATGATTAATGATAAACAGATGCGTTTGTCCCGATGGATACGAGGGTGATGATTGCGCAATTAGAATCAATCATTGCAAAGATTCGCCGTGTGAAAATGGCGGCAATTGCGTTAATGGCCTTGTCAATTACACGTGCGAGTGTCCGATTACTCACAGCGGAATTAATTGCGAGAGAGGTGAGGGAGAAAGTTCGAAAGAGTAGCTTAAAAATGATAACGATAATTCGTTTTTTACGTGGGTGTACGAATCGTATTTCTATCGAGCTTCGAGTCGAACCGAACAATTCGAAATTACGAGCAGTTGGAAAAATTCTAAAAGAAGAACAAGCTCGGATGAGGTTCGAATTTTTCCACAGTTTTTTTTATCTCAGTAGCTTGAGAAAAGCTTGGATCCTGCGAATAAAAAAATGATCGCTTTTTCGAATCGAATCGTTGGAAACAACGAGTAATTGCGCAAGTTCAAATTTTGACTTTCAAGAATTCCGGATCGAATATTTTTATTCGCTTGGTCGCGAATAATTCGTAATTTCGAATCGTTCTACCACCCCTGATTGCTTCATGAATTTTTCAGTGTGAGTACGAGTAATAAAAATCGTTCATGAGTGAATGTAATTGCAGAATTGTCGTCGGACTTTGTCCTGAAATTTTCGGAAATCGGCACCAACGATTACGTAATTATGAAAGGACCGAAAAAGAATATTACGGAGGTAGACATTTTTTTCTTCCCTCATATATTCGTCTGTCGAATTAAATCGAAAAAAAATTACTCTCTTTTCATTTTAGTTAACCGTTTGTCTCTGGTTGCAATCCGTGGATACATTTAATTACGGCACAGTATTATCCTACGCAACGAAATATCAAGACAATGCACTCACTATTACCGACTATAATGGGTAATTAGAACAGCATCCTTATTTTTCTCGTATCTCGCAATATCAATTTGCACATCAATTTCCAAGTTCGAGAAAGGTTTTCTTGAATAAATAAATAATTCTCGATTTTTCGAGAATTGAAAATAAGAAATGTATCGTTCTTTCAAATAAAAATTCGAGAATTTTTCGAGAATCGAAAATAAGAAATGTATCGTTCTTTCGAATAAAAATTCTCGATTTTTCGAGAATTGAAAAAACGATACCTTTCTCGAATAAAAATTCTCGAATTTTTCGAGAATGGAAAATAAGAAATGTATGGTTCTTCTCCGTTCGTAAGATTCGTCCTGTACGTGAACGGTGAGAAAGTGGTAACGGATATTACGTTGAACGACGGTTATTGGCACTTTTTGTGCATCGACTGGAGAAACGACGACGGATCGTGGAACGCTTACGTGGATGGTGTACGCAAGGACAGCGGCAGACTTTTGGCTGAAAAAGCAATTATAAGCGCCGATGGAACGATCGTCATCGGGCAGGAGCAGGACCATCTCGGCGGTGGTTTTTCCGCCGCTGAAGCATTTTTGGGAAAAATCGGCTATCTCGATATCTGGGACGCGGTTATTGGCGAAGAAGAAATCGCGAAATTTTATAAATATTGCGACGATTATCACGGTTCCATCGTCGCTTGGGCTCAAACGCGGCAAAATATCCACGGCAGAGTTACGGTAAGAATCGTTATTAGATATTTATTACAAGATTTAAAAAAAATCAATTATTCATACGTTAATAATAACTCAAAATTTTCATGAAAAGTTCATCTCAAGAGCAACTCTTTGATTTTCTTGAAAAACCACTCAAGGTCCACAACAGAAATGTGAAAATCGTCATTAATTGATGTATTTGGAATTTTATGTGAATAATAATTATTCATTTTCGATTAAAGTGATGTTGAACGATTTCCGTGAATTTAAGGCTTTTCGAGCTCGAAATTATCAAATCCTTAGTTCATTTTGATGTATGAAATATGAAGAATGAAAATAGCAAATTTTTCTATCAATTGAGTAGTTGAAAAATCGACGACTGGCTGAAACTTTTGATTTTTCTTTAATTGATTCTCTTATTATTATTATTGAGCATAAATAAATGACACTTTGATAATTAAAACAAACGACAACATTCGCGGATAGATTATCGATGGTATGTTCTGTCGCGGTTGCCCAACGCCAAATACACCATTAAGGGGTTACACGAATGTCAGCGAGGATCGCAAGGAAATGATTTATTCCTGCGAAACTGGTTATTCCGTCAGAGTTGGCAATTTTGTCGGTGCAAAGTACAAAAGACGATGTCTGAAGCACGGCGATTGGGATGGTTTTCATAGTCCAATATGTACGAGTAAGTCGAAGAAAATCTGAAGAAATCTCGTAATCCGCCGGGAAGAATCGAAAAATAATTGATTATAAAATGAAAATCCGCGATTATTTCGTTTATTGATACCGCGAGCATAATCTTTCGTACCGCGTATAGAAGTGAAATGCGGCCATCCTGGTTTCTTCCCGAGGGGAAGAATAACCGGAAGGTCGTTTATGTACGGCGACGAGATACATTATACGTGCGAGGAAGGATTCGAGCTTCGCGGCACTCCGCACAGAGTGTGCAATGCTCATGGAAATTGGAGTGGAATACAGCCGATATGCATCGGTAACTTTTTTTTTTGTCAATAATCAAAAATCGTTATTTCGATCGGCGTAAAATCGTTTGATATCTTCGTTAAATCGTGCAGGCGTCAGTTGTAAAAATTTGCTCGCACCTGAAAATGGAGATCTCGAGTACGTTATAGAGGAACACGAGAGAGACGATATATCGATTCTTCAGGTGATTATTCATTTTTCTTGATCGTTATATGCATTTTTGTGTACAGTAAGCTTCGATCTATATGATTCTTCTCTCTTCTGGGATATTCGAATATCGAAAGTTAGTTTGCATTTACGACGCTGGGCAAAATTTCGTCGTTTTACATAAAAAAAAATCGAATCGCTCTACTAAAACGCAAAAGTTGCTAGCCACGAACGTTCCATCCGAGTGTATATTCCGTAGGTCGGTCAGCAGCTCGAGTTCAAATGCGACGAGGGTTTCGAACTCTCGGGTAAACGTTACCTAACCTGTCTGCATACGGGAAAGTGGGATTATCCGAGGCCCACGTGCGTTTCATTGGGTTGTCTCCCGCCAAAAGCGTGAGTCCGTTGAGAATTCGGCAATTTTATTGTCGTTGTAAAATTGTAGAAACAAAACTGTTTTCGATTGTCGAAAAATAAAAGTGAGGTTAGGATACGGGTTAAGAAGAAATGATAATTTGTTTCGCAGGATAAAGAATGGCTATTTAACGAAAAAAGAATCAACGATTTTGCCGATTGATAAAGAGTTCAATACGACAATGACGAAGAAAACATCGAAAATCGGGGAGACTCCAGCGATTTATTCGTTCGGCGACGTTCTCGTACTTTCCTGCGACGATGGTTACAAATATCGTGATAATAATGGCAATACCACTCACATCGAGTCGAGTCTTCGTTGTTCGACGAATGGCACTTGGATGGGTCGCCTAGGGGATTGCCAGAAGGTGCAATGCCCCGTGCCGAGTTCCGTTGATAATGGAAGAATATTCTTCATTTACGAAAACGGCACGGAAATGGAATTGAACGGTGACGCTACTGATAATAATAGTGATAACAACGATTCGAACAATTTAGAGACGGAAATCGATGTTTTTGAGAGTCTGGCCGCTGCGGAAGACGATAGCGAAGCTACGTCGGAGAAGAAAAATGTTTCGTTCATTCCCGGAACGAAGATCACAATTTTCTGCGACGATGGATACGGAACCGGTGAAAATATCACCAGGATTTGCTTGGAGAATGAAAATTGGTCCTCTGAGAAATTTAGTTGCACGAAACGCGAATGCCCGATAAATGACAATCCGGTGCTCGAAATTCTCTCCGAGAAGATGAAAGATCGCGGGAATACCGGTGAAGCTTCGTTCGTAGATGGCGCTCTTGGAAATCTGTCAATCGCCATCACCGGGACATTCTACGGCGATGAAATCGTTGTAGCTTGTGATAATGACACCAAGCTCAATTTCGAGGTTATAGGGAAAAAGGAAGAAACGAAAAACTTGACGTGGCGTTGCGAGAAGAACGGAAAATGGCGAATTCGGAACGAAGGATACGACGAGGCGAATTTGGCGATGAGTTTTAGGGAAAAAGTCGACATTTGCCGAGGAATCGTTTGTCATTTGGATAAGGTGAGACGTTTGATTTTATTTCGACTCGTAATTGCGGTATGGAAAGTTGTGCGGGGTAGGAAAATTATCGTATGGCAAGTGGGACTGAATAATGAAGAAGACGATTTTCCGAAAATCAAGAAAAGGAAGAAATGCTAGCGAGAAATTGAGAAAAAAAAACGAAAATACAAGAATCCTTCATTGCCGACATTCAGAAAATCGTCTTCGGAAGAAAAAGGAAGAAATGACACATTTAACGTGGCAAATAACGTGGGAAATGATCGTACCGTAAATGGGACTCGACATTGAAAGGGACTATTTTTCGAAGACCGACAAAAAAAAGGAAGAAATGGCGAAAAGAAATCGAAGAAATGCAAAACGATTTTTCAACATCTCGCATCATCTTCTTTTTCTCGACAGATTTCCCCAAACGCCTACGTCGCTGACGCCGACAAGTCGACGGAAGAGCCGATAATTCGTGGAGCGAACGAGACCATTACGATCCGATGTCGCAGTGGTTTCGACATCGAAGGGAACGAAGTCGTCACTTGTTCGTCGAACGGCGTCTGGACGAGGCTACCCACCTGCAAACGTGAGCTCCTTTTTCGCATTTCGAAAACCCGCTACCCGAATTCGACAACGAAGCGAAAAAAATGATGCAAAATTCGTTCGTTCGATTTTCAGCCGTCGTGTGTAAAAATCTGCCGAAAGTATCAAACGCATTTTTGGAAAATGCGAGCTCAAAAATCATGGAATACCCTTACGGATCCACGATTTCGTACAAGTGCGTGCTCGGATATCGGATATTCGGCCAAGCTAACGCAAAGTGTCTCGCGAATGGCAAATGGTCGAGAATTCACGGAAAATGTTCGAGTGAGTCGCGCAAACTCGAATCCTGGTTTGATGATTCTTCACTCGAATTTGTAAATCCGCAAAAACCAAAAAAAAAACGAGACTTTGACTACACAAACCGGGGCAACGATCGCTATTTTGAAAGCTTTCGATGATTCGCTCGATTTTCAACTTTTATTGACTTTATCTAGTAGTAATAATAACGCAATTCCGTAATTTGCAGAAATTTCATGCGGCAAGCCGAAAATTCCGTCGGGAGTAACGATCTACGGTCGATCGTATCTCTATCAGGAGGAATTGATTTACAAATGCCCGAACGGACTCCCGAAAGGTTCGATAACGTGCAAAAGCGATGGCAAATGGACCGATCCACCGGATTGCGATGAGAAGCAATGAGAATTCGTCGAACAGGACGCCGAGAGTTTCAAAATTGCGCAAAGTTTTCCTTTCATCGAAAGCAAATTACACGAACCCGAAGTTCGCAAGTCCGTGAGCTTTGACCGGAAACGGAAAGTTCCGCCGCCCAATATTGTCCAGAGCAAATCTTTGTCTCGAGTCGAAAACGGTGTTCCGGCGACTCTTTCGAGGAAGACGCAATTGGGAGATGAGAGATGCAAAAAAAATGAAAAACTTTTTCATAAAAATCACGTTTATACCACTATTACACACAGGTACGCTGTACAACTGAATCTCGCGTTGACCTCTCCCCCCCTCGCCATATCCTGCCCCGCTCAAGTTTTTCGTCGATGTTCAAAGTTTTTCATCTCGAGTCTTCGATATTGCGTGTATGCGGAAGAAAAATGTAAAACAAATTGATCTCGAGTTGGAATTGTTTAGTTTGAATTAAAAAAAAACGAAAATGAAGAAAGAAATGATTCTATTGCACGTGGAACGGAGGAGATTCGATTTTGAGAACGAGGCGAAAGTTAAATAGTGTTTTGTAAAAACAATGATAATAACAACGATCGTAATCCCGGATAACGGAAACAGTTATCGTTTTTTCGTCCTTCCTGTCAATCGCGATAATGGGAACAACGGGAAATTTGTTACTCGTGTAGTCGTGGCTCAGAGTTCGCTCTTCGGTCTGCCGGTGTGCTTCGACGGCTTGAGCTCCTCGATTCGCTTTATAAAATCGGTTTTCTCGATGCAGCCCTCGCACGTCTCGTCCCAATCGTTGAGAATCTTCTTCAGATCTCTGACTTTCAACTTTTTCAAATCAACATTGTCGAGATCGATTTGTTTCTCTGTGTGGAAAGTGAAATAAAATAGTTGAGAGAATCGAAATAATTATCGCTAAAAATTCGCTGGTTCGTTTTACGAAATTTCAAATTTTCCTCATCCGCATGGATTTAAACATGTCAGAGGTCAATTCGTATTGATATTGAATAATAATAACAACAACACCGACAAAAACAACAGAATTAATAGTAATTATTGACAGCGGTCGTATTTACCGAAACGTAAGTCACAAATTTGAGCGTCTTTTTTCTTCAGCTTTTCGCATATTTTGTCAGCTGGCAGGGACCACGAGAGGGGCTTGCTCAGCTCGCCGAGAATGCCCGTCGCCGATTCCTTCAAGCCCCCCAAGTAATAACACTGCAAGATAAGAGGACAAAAGAAGCTTGTTCAAACAGACGACCTTTCAGACGGAAAAAAGAGATCGAAGTAGAGAGACGAATAAAAAAGATTCTGAAACAATAAGACAAGGCGCGACGCGAAGAAAGTTCAACTCACGAATCTGTTCTCCTTCGATTTCGTCTTTTCGCAAAATCTCCGAAATTCATCCTCGATCTTTTTCGGATCTTTTTTCACCTCCGGGCTGAGGGATTCGGCGAATTTTTGCACCGTCGCGACGCACACTGCGAGAAAACATTTTCGATACAATTGAGTCGTAGAAAATAACAAAATTAACCGAATGAAAAAATTGAGGTTTTCTCGATGAAAAAATTTAATTCGTTGCTATTCAAATTACTAGTCTCGTTGCTGTTACTTTTGGTACTGTTATTATGTGCGAGTGTGAGTATTTGATATGCGATTAATTAATAAGTTACTATTATCATTATTCTTGAGGATAATACACATTTTGCCTGTACCGCCAGTTTTACTCGTCCAACATATGGTTGCATATTTATTCAAGTGCCATACTTCCGTGATCTTGAAGTTTGCATCGTACGGATCTCAATGAAAAATCGAATTTTGTCCATCCTTTACATTGAATTTTTCTGAAATTTCATGGCATCTTCCATCTTTTCTCGCGAGTGACATAATTTTGAAAAATTGCTTGAAAATATTCGGCGAACCGTAAATCGTGTTGGATTCCAATGATGCAAACTTCGAAATCATACATTTCGTACAAAATTCGTAAGATAAAGTTTGGGTATAGCGACAATTACAATAACAATGAAAATCGTGATTTACCTTCGCACTCTCCGGGTTTCAGTGCGGAAGCTATCGACGTCGAGCCGATAATCGCCAGAATGGACAAAATTGACGTACTGAGTTGCATTTTTGTTTTGTTTTGGTTTTATCTACGTACTTTGCTAAACAGTCTGAAAATCGTAAGAAATTTTCTTGATTATCGCAAGACGGTAACGGGGAAAAGCAAATGAATTTCACGCGAAATTTTTTCGCGAAAAACATACGCGAGAATCGTGAAATTTACGACGGGCATGTGAAAATGAACGAAGATCGTGACGAAAGAAGGGAAAAAATGAAAAATGATCTTGCTGACGAACTGTTTTCGCCGGGAAAATTCTTCGAGGAATTTTTAGGGAAGCGAAAGCATATTGGAAGAATGGGGAAAAAAGAGGAAAAGAAAATCAATGGGAAACTGGATTTTTGTCGAAAACTTCGAGAGCGATTAACGTCGATCGAAATCAACGTAGAAACGGAGAAAATGGATTTTTATGATATCGCAGAAACGCCGCACAAGCGCGAAAACAGGTTAAAGCTGCACGTACCTTTGGTAGTTTTGGTTGGAAAATGTACAAACTGTTTCCTCCCTCTTTTAGTCGCTTGGAAGATGGTTAGAAAACGTGCTTAAGAATGAAAATGAGAATAAAAATGTTCCGTTTGTTTTTCCTGTTGCTTCACAGCTCCGAAAAAATGCTTGAGGAGATTCGTGCCTTTTTACGTTTCTTTTCCTAATTCGTACAACAAGAACGAGCACGGCGTCCCAAGAGTACGCGGCCTTTTATAACTACACGTTGGCTTACTGTCAAACAACCTGGAATCCCAGCTGGCGCACGATCATTGGCCGATCCTCCGAGAGCGATGAAATCGTCTCCCATTGGTTCTCATGGCGAGGGAAGAAAGAGCGCGATATTCAAACGTGAACTAAATTTCGCTCTCGCTTTCAGTGTATCTGTGTATTTGATAGATAGTTTTTTCTTGCGAACCTTAATATTCAAGGGTTAGGCCATTTACATTTTTAATGAAGTTGAATTTACATGCTTACATTTTCATCTTTGTTAAAAAAAAGACTTCATTACGAGTTGCAGAGCGGAGTACCATCTGTTGTATTTTATTTGCCTCAAAGGGTAAAGAAGAGCCCCACGTATGCACACAGAAGGTACGGCTGATTTCTTCCTCCAAGCTACAATCGAACATTGCTCTCTTGGTATTGTGATTTACGCGACGCGGTAAAAAACGAAATTGAGAAACTCGAATTCCAATTTTTCTCTATAACTTTCACCGTTTATTTGTTTAATGGGGAGGAAAATGAAAAAAACAGCGCTAAATTATTAAACGTTTACATTCATGGACAATATCCTACAAATCATTGTTGATAATAAATTCGATTGTATTATTATTTTTATGCTGAATATGCGTATTGCAATACCATTGGCTTAACGTTCAACGCTAACGTATTAAAACGCTAACACTATCAATCTGATGATGATGATTATTATCATTATCGTAAAAATGCTAAATTAAAAAGATTACTTCCCATTATGAGCAGTGCTATCCTTATCGGAATCAATTCAACAGTCGTTGATCCAACGCCAAGAGAACTGGACATCTGCACGTACAGAGATAGCTACTACTCTGTAATCAGCTGTAAACTGACGTTACGTGATAGCTCCGGATTGGAAAAAACGAAATTAATTTTGGAAAGGTCAAGTGCGTGGTTTTTATCAAAAACGGCAAAGATTTTTCCTTTCCTTGTACAACACCAGGTAAAATATTCCCGCGAATATTTCGATATTTACGTCCTAATGAAATGTCAATCGATGATCGACCAGAGATAACAAAAAATGAATTTAATTTAAAAAATGTTTTCTTCTCATTTTTTGCACTCGGAAGGTAAATGATGATTTTTGTGGTTTTTTTTAAATCCTCGGATGTTCCGAAATTTGTGGTGGAGAGAATTCTGATCGAAAATTGGATTTTGATGAATAAATCATTGACGATTTTGCAGTAACGTTATTTCGAAATTTTACGAACAGATCTTCGGCGTTTTTTTTTTCTTTAATCCAAAACGCTTACAAAAATATGTTTGCAATTTGTGCAATTGACGGCAAGCAAGAAATAATATTCACTGGAATTCGCGTACTTTTGCTTGCAAAAAAAGCATGGCAATAAATCTCAGTCATTGTTGACAGTGGATTCATATTTGGATCTCACTTACCGTGCAATAATGGTGATAAACGTACTAACGAATTTAATACACGTACAAATCCAATTGAACTCGTTTCATTCAATTGTCACCCGACTCGCTTGTCAATTCGCAGCAACAAAACAACGAATAAATTCTGCAGTCATTACATAACGGTCCGTCCGACAGGGAAAAACAGTACTCCAAAGTGTTAAAATTTTCCTATTAAACTCACATTTAATTATTGTATCGATTTGTAATCGATACAAATGCAGACAAAATTCGAACGAACAGATCAATCATACACGCTTTCAATTGACATTAATTTGAATTTCATTTGCAAATTAATACGTTTATAACTATCGAGAAAAAAATTAAATTCATACACATTTTATTATTTTAAAAGAAGAAAAATTATCAACGAGTCTTTTGCAGTCGTACAATGACAGTTTGTCCTACAGTGAATAACTGTACTTTAAAGTATTTCAATTTTTTTATTAAACTCGCAATTAATTTCATCGATCATTAATTAAATACAAAATCCACGAAAATCCCGAACGAACGCGTGGATGATACGTTATTAATTAATTTTAATAACATTGGCAAATTAATACAAATTTACAGCCATTGAAAAACAAAATTTTAACGCATTTTTTCAATTTCAAATATATATAGCGATCATCCACATTATTAAACACAATAAGGTGACAGTTCTCGCCTTCTCCCACTTTTATTCCGGTGAAGATAATCGCACCGATCAGGCATATCTTACAAACGAGATTGTACGAACTGTTTGATTACAAAAACGATGTTCAGTGACTGTATTTTCTCAAAAAAAAAATGTCAACGAATTTTTCCCAAGATCGACACTTAGCGAACGATTAAAATCCAGAGTCGGAGAAGAAAAAGATTTTCCGATGTTATTTAAATTAAAAATTGCGATGACGGTTGATTCGATCGTATAAAAAAATACCAGAGTGATTTTCCTCTCGGAATTTCGTCACGAATGTTGCTTTGAATTTTCGACATCGATCTCTGGGACACTCTGTACAAGCAGTATGACGAGGAATTGTTCGGGCGTTTATATTCAACGTGTTATTGAGAGCCTTTATTGACAAACATTAGACGATGAAATTATAACGGTGAGAAATAATTTCCAGTTGCTCGCGCAAACTAGCGCTGGATTACGGAATCGTTGTTCACAAAGCCCGACCGACAAATGGGTGAAAAATTATTTTTCGTTGTTACAATAACAAATATTTGTCGAATCTCTTGCAATTTCAGAAGAAAAAAATCATTCGATTGTGAAAATTTCGATAAACAATATTTTTTTAAATATTCACGTGCGAAAACTGCGAAGTTACGAGGATTATCTTCTTTCTGCATCTTTTTTCTATAGCTATCCGTGAAAAAAAATTGCATTTCAACGTTTTTATGCCCTTGTATTCGTGAATTTCTTCAAAAATTTATAAACGACGTTCGATTGTCAAATTTTTTTTCCGTTCCCTACTTTTGCGGGCTCAACGTTTACGAAGTACGTGTCTCGATTGAAATTCAAACGAAAAAATAGCAAAATAACGTTCCTTTGAAACGCGAGACGTTTACGAATAAATTATTTTTAGACTCGTGGTAAAAATTCTCATCGCGACTGTTGTGGAAAAAGCAGCCTTGTTTCCGAACGACGAGACAAATTTATCGCTCAAGTTTTCGCTTTTGTTCAGATAATTCATCGAGCATCAGTTGCTCGGCCAAAATGTTGTGCATCAATATCGGAATCTTCACGGTCGTCGTTATGATCGTCGTTGGATTGTCATTCGGTATCAGCACGAATGGCCGCGTAAGAGGAAGATACGCTCTTGATTATGCACCTCTGATTGACGGGTAATTATTCGATTAATTGGACTTTTAATTCTTATGAAACTTTCGGGTAAATATCGTTAATTATTGTTAATAGCATCGTCAAGCTCTTATAGCAATAATAATCGAAGAAACTGAGCAATATTTTGCCATCTACTTTTAATTAAACAAATTATAATCAAATTCATTTTTTGACACATGATTTTCGATTTTTTTTTAACAATAAAAAATATACATAATAATTCATCAATTAAGAATCATACTCCAATTAATTGACCAACCAAAGACTTCACATATTTCTAGTGCAGTTTAAAAAATAATGAGTGAAAGAATCGAGTTTATAATCGATGCCAAATTATATTGATCTCTCATGTAATGTCCGGTAGATGATAAATTGTCTAATCAGATGTTTATCGTGCACGATCTTTGACCTTTGGTTAACACTTTTCTGGCAAATGACGAAAATTTCATTGTTAATTTGATCTATTCTTCATGAAATTATTTTGTTCATCATTTATTTTTCCTTCGAATTTCTCAAGGCACAATGATTTGCCATACAATCTTTATCAGAAGCTAAACGACAACCTAGCTTCTTATCCATTCGAGAAAAATCTCACGAACGATCCAAGCTGGGGCAAAACTGCCTGCCTCAGTTGTTACACCGATCTGCCTCG
Source organism: Heteropelma amictum (assembly GCA_959613375.1). NCBI lineage: Eukaryota > Metazoa > Arthropoda > Insecta > Hymenoptera > Ichneumonidae > Heteropelma > Heteropelma amictum. Next base: position 3,888,204 of record OY390721.1, on the reverse strand, counting down.
ACTATTGGCTGGAAAAGTTGGCGGACAGGTGCGTCACTTTCTACGTCGTTTTCTCGTGTACCAAAACGTAAATTTCGATAGAATCATTAAGGACGAATGGCATTTGTAGTCTTGGCAAAAGAAAACTAAAACGAAAATTTCGCTTGAAAAAAAAACTTGAAAAAAATCTCTGATGTATTCTGAAAATATTCGGTAAAAACAGTTTACCGAATATTTTAAGAATCTTTTTTCCCAACAGTATTTTAACGACTTTCAAATATTGTATTTTTTTTTTCAATTTTTGTTACTTTGTGTATAAAATACGACTAATTTGATTTTCGATTTTAATAATAATGCTGCATACGCGAAAATTCTCATTCTATTTCGGATTCACTGAGTTCGTATGCCATGCATTCATAGACAACGAAATTACAAAGAAAAAAAAGTTCTCGCTTAAAAAGAATAACCAAATCGATGATTTTCATTGTCGTGATCGATGAACTGTTTATTTATTTATCGCACATGTGCAGTTTTGGGTTGCTTATACCGACTGCAAGTCGCAGTACAAAGACGCAGTTCAGCTGACTCTCCGACAAATCGATGTGATCAAAAGGCTCATCGACAAATATCCGAATAATTTGAAATTCGTCACGAAAGCAGCGGACATTGAGCCAACGTGGAAAAAGGGAAAAATTGCCTCAATGATAGCTGTCGAGGGTGGCCATTCGTTGGATTCGAGCTTGGCAGTTTTGAGACTCTATTACGAGCTTGGAGTTCGTTATGTGACACTCACTCATACCTGCAACACCCCCTGGTTCGTTGCTACAAAAATAAAAATAATAATAACGATGTGTAATTAAAAAAAAAAATTACATTAAATCGGGGGTAATGCTTCGAGGGTCGTTGCACGATTATTACATTGGATTATTTATGAGCGAACAAAATTTGGCCTTGCCCAAAGGCACTGGGAACCTCGAATAATTTCGTACGTTCGGGAATCATTCAGAGGGTCGTCATTAAAATGGAAACATGGGTGGCTGACACTCTTCGCCAAAGGTGTAAAAGGATTGTAAAATTTTAGAACCATCTCTTAATTTTTTGTACGTTCATTAATTCACGAGTAATCAACTATGCAAGTCAAAAGCGTCATTTTGCCTTTGACAACCGATGATTCAGCGAGGTATCATCGTGCAGAGCTCATCAGCAGCTCAAATCAAAGAGAAAGAATAAATCTGAAAGTTTCTCAAGAATAAACGATGGAAAAAATATTACCACGAGTAACAAAGCGAAATTCAAACTTTTTCAAATTCTGCTATAGAAAGCTTCGGTGCTTGGACGTTTGCGACGAATTCCGGTATTATTCCGGAATATGCGAGAGTACTCAAAATGCCAAATACTCTTGTGCTATATTTAATATCATTTCTTCTCTTCAGGGCAGATGGATCTCCCGTTGAAAATCGAACGATCAACGGGCTCACGGAATTTGGAAAGGTAAATGTTCATCAAATTTCAAACTGCGTCTCGAAAAATTGGCGAAAAAAAAGCCCGTAACTCATTTTGAATGAGAACGCGATTATTTTTGTTTCTCATCGAAAACCCTGTTAATTTTTGGCAAAAATTGATTTTCAATTTTATAATTTTCTTTGAAAAGTTGATGGTCCTTGAAATGAATCGTTTGGGCATGATGGTCGACCTGTCGCATGTTTCTCACGGCGTTATGAGAGACGTACTGGCAATGACGAGGGCGCCCGTCATATTTTCTCACTCATCGGCTTTCTCCATTTGCAATAATTATCGAAACGTCCCGGACGATGTTCTATTGTCGGTTGTGAGTATTAGTTTCGAAGAATCGTTATTTAAAAAAAAAAATATTCACATTATTTAGATTTATCCATTTTTTCATAATAATATATTCGCATGTTTCATTATAATTTTTATTGCAATAACAATAACAATAATAACATGAATAAGATGACATTAGTGGTGATAAAATAATTTTTTTACTCGTATTCACTGTTTAAATAGTATTAGTAATGATCGTCGTATTTATTATTACCATTGTTGTAAAATGATCGAAAAAATGCACTCAGAGTGATGAATTTTTGCAGAAAAAAAACAAGGGAATCGTGATGGTTAATTTTTATTCGTCTTTCGTGAATTGCAACGACACGAGAAATGCCACGATGCAAGATGTCGTAGGTACGCATTAGTGTCGAACAGCCCGATATAAGCGGTCGTTTTTCGTTGCAATTTCATTTCCGTTTTCGTTGCTCACTCAGCGCGTCGTGATAATTCCCGGTTTTCTTCGATTATTTTTTTTCTTAGACCACATAAATTACATAAGGAACAAGATCGGTGTGGAGCACGTCGGCATCGGAGCGGACTACGACGGCGTCAGCTCGTGAGAATAAAAACAACATTATTTTCGCCTTCGAACGTTCGTTCCTGCTTTTTCAATATTTTTTATTCAAGATTTTTCAAATTTCGAAGTTCGTTTTCTCGCGTTACGAAGGAAAAAGGCGAACGTTATTCATAAGAGAGATTTTCGATTAGTTTTTTCCACTTTTTGTTCGCTTGCTGCAGCGTTCCTCAAGGTTTGGAGGACGTTTCTAAATATCCTGAGCTTTTCGATCGTCTGCACGATCATTCGGAGAACGAGAGCGCCTGGACCGTAGTGGACCTACAGAAATTGGCCGGACGAAATTTAATCAGAGTTTTCCTCGATGTCGAAGCGGTGAGAAGAATAATCTTCGAGCAAATCTTTTATCGTAACCTTGAGAACCATTTGGTACATCCGACATTGAAACGTAAACTCAAGTTCAAATTTGATTCTAGTAATAATCGGTAGTGATCAAGGTTAAACGTTATTAACGTTTGACCTTGAAAACGTTATTAACGTTTGACCTTGAAAACGTTATTAACGTTTGACCTTGAAAACGTTATTAACGTTTGACCTTGAAGCAAAGAAGATCCGGAAGCAAAATTCAATGTTGACCTTGGATATGAAAAATCGTAGTTGACCTTGATGCAACGTTTCAAGGTTGACTTGGACGCAAAAGAAAATTTGACCTTGAATTAGAATCCAGACGTCGATTCACGTCGGCGAACATTAAGTTCTTTCACAATGAATTTTCGTACGGTTTGAGTTTTACCACAATTGGACGATTTTTTTTTTCGAATGAACAAACAAATTTGTGAAAATGTGATTGAAAAAACAACAGGTTCGCGACTCCCTCGTTGCTGAACCGCCGAGAGAAGATGTGATCAAAGATTCCGAATTGCATAAAGCGCAAGAGGACGCGGGCCTGAAACCCGGTGAATGCCAAACGTCCCGCGAGTGAGTAGAAAATCATAATTTGCCCTTTTCTTTGCTGAAAATGAAAACGCTCAAATACCCAAATGACTTTGATCGCCGGGAACCCGCGGATGAACGAAAAAAATGTATCATTCGATTTCTTTGACGAAAAATCAAACATAGAAATGACAGCGAAGAATCAAGTGCACATACAAATCTCAAAATCTATTAAATAGTTTTAAACAATTATTTTGTACAAAAATTCTCCATGTTAATTCTCTACTTAATGTTCTCCATGTTCTCCATGATTATTATCATTATTTGGAATTTCAATATGAAATAATATTTTTCACAGGTGACGAAACGTCCAGTTAGCTCCAAATTCTACGTCAAATATGTTAGACTCCGGTAGGATCGTTCAATGGAAAAATCAATTTTAAGATAAAAATTTACGTAACACGAAGGGAAAAGGAAACAGATAATATTTTACGAGAATACGATGTATATATTTTCCACGCAATAATAATCGTGCGAGAATAATGAATATTTTTTTTATGTAACGAGTTAAATGTTTTTCAAAAATTCAACGATATAACGATACACAACATGAAAGGAAACAGATTACACCGAATAAAAGAATAAGTATGATAACCATAATTTTAATAATAAAAACAACGAATAAGAAGCAACTAAAAATTCAAGTGTTTTATTGAACCATGCGTGAACCACCTTAAATGTTGAGTTTTTGGCAATCATGAGTCCATCCCTTCCTGCGGCACGGCACGAACGAGCGATATTCGAAGAGAGATAGAGCGACATATAAATCGCTCGGTGTACTCTCGAATCAATTGTGAAAAATCATCCCGACGGACGTGAACCGAATATTCGAAGAAAACGACAAAAAACAATATTCGAATAAACAGTGAAAAAAATTGTGCGATATTTGAAGAAAAAACTCCATTGTTCGTGAAATACGAGATCGATTTTGAAGAAATAAATCGACAAAACTCGTTAACAATATGACGGCTTGTCTTTCATATTATTTAATAGCGTGTGTTTTTCTCGTCGTCCCAAGCATATGCGGCAGTATTCTCTCCTTTCCTTACGGTGAATAAAGATCGTCTCTTTGAGGCATTTTTTTCAAAAATCATTTTTTTCAATTGCAACTGTCATTGCAGAAAAACAAAGCGCCTACGATGATTATTTCGCACGAAGGATTCGCTTCAAGCTCTACAAAGGGTTCGTAAAATATCATAATTAATCTATCAACGACAAAAAAATATTTTCAAATATTTCGTGTCGATCGTTTGGTTACAATCGAAATTTTCGGGCTCACTTTGCGATCGCAATATCTCAAACTTCTCGTTGATTACTAATAATTGCGAGGTCTCAATTTTGCGGTCACAGGAATCATGCTCATTAACGAGTAATCATCGGAAAATGGTTTTTTGAAAAATTGTCCCGATTTCTTGTCTTCTTTCTTTTTTTTCATTTATTTTTCATCATATTTCACTCAAACGGTGTAACCACCCGAGCCGCTCGCCGACCGATCGCTGACGCTGTTTTGTCCTTTTTTTTATTGATTTCTCGCATGGCTAATAATTCACAGATCTTCGTGGGAGAACGCGATTATTTCAGATATTCCGTTGCAGCACGCCGAATTAGTGTTTTCTTATGCCGACAAAACGAAGCCCTTGGTGCTGTACATCCACGGTTTTTCCGAAGATCCGTCGAGCGAAAGTGTACGAACTATCGTTGGGGGTAAGCACGATCGATCGATCGAAACGATCCGTCTGTAGACGTGAGAGGCGTCGACCGAATTTCTTTTTATCGACTTTTTTGCCGTAAAAAAAGTCGGCCAAAACCCAATGATTTGCTCGTTTTTAATCATGAAAAATTTGTGGAAAAAATAATTACCGTGCACGCGCATAGAATAATCGGATGTTTTTCAATCAATCAGACAAAATTAATCAAAAATAAGCGAATAACGAATAAAAATGAATGAATAAACTTAACGCGAGAAGCCTAGAAATTCTCCAAGTTTTTTCATTTTTCTTCCACACATTCGTCAATAACTATTCAATGCTACTGTTATTGTACAAAATTACACCGTGCTCGTCACTCGTGGCTGATCATTTTTCTGATTTTAATGGGACCGGTAAGTACGAGAATGCTCATTCGATTTTATTATTGCCGGGTATAACGCCTGCGTTAAACGTCCTTAATGATAACATCATGATTATTTTTAATGAGTTTATAAGAAGAGGATTGAAAGACATAAAAAACAATTTTCACGGTCATAACGTCATGATGCTTGTTTTTATTCGCGAACATTTATCGATATTCCGACATTCTTGAATATGTTTGTACGATTTGCACATGCAAAAGTGCACGCATGAGAGAACTGTCTTTGTTTGTCTTCGGTTAAATAAATTACCCAGTACAGTAGCTTAGCTCGTTGTTATATAATGTCATCATTATTTCCAGCCCATCTGAAACGAGGAACTGATAACACAGTATTGGTAGATTGGAGCGATCTGTCGTCCGGAAATTATGCAAACGTTGCAAATAGGGCGCGAGCAATCGCGACGACATTGGCACGAGCTTTCGACGATCTCGTGCTTCGAGGTCTCAATTTGGAAAGAGTTCACGTCATTGGACATTCTCTGGGTGGACAGATTGCCGGCTTAATGGGAAAAATCAGTCAAAATACGTTTCCCCGGATAACCGGTAACGAATTTATTTATTTACAAATTAGAGACGACCATACCACAGATGCACATTGGAGTTAAGGGGGTTCAGGAAAAAAATGGAACAAGTGGAGCAAGAAATTGGGAAAAACGTCAATTGGAACTTACAAATTCAAGGTCAAAATCGAATAATTCGAATTTTACGAGCGATTCGACCGATTCGAATTTTCATTAGCCACGGAATAGTTGAACCTGGTATTCAACCAAAGAAAAAATGGAAAAAAAATCGTAAAAGTCTGATAAAAATCGTAGGCGCTAATCGTATTGATCTTGAATATGATTTTTTTTTTATTCAAACCTCGGAATATTCGCAATCCCGTGCAACTGAAACGATGCAGCTGAGCTTAAAGAATGAAAACGTGTAATATTTGAAAATTCGAAACGAATACTTCGGATTACTCGTAATTTCGAATTATTCGATTCGAACACTACTTGCACGCCATCGCGGTTATTCATTTGTGGGATTTTTTTCGATAAACTATAGAGACATTGTGCGTCGTGCGTTTGTCATTCCTTCAGGATTGGATCCAGCCAAGCCTGGATTTTATCATTCGGAAGAACAACACATTGACGCCGATAGCGCAAGATTCGTCGATATTCTTCACACCGATTCGGGTTTCTACGGAGCTTCGTCGCGCGAAGGAAGCGTCGATTTTATAGCCAACGGCGGTAGAAGATTTCAGCCTGGATGTCCCTGGTTCACGAGATTTATGAGCAACATAGGTAATTTTAATGGCATTGTTCGAAAATTTTTTTGAAATATTCAACATTTTTTACATGCCGCTGGGACGCTCTTGGTCATTGTAGTAAGAAGATTTCGACGCCGAAAATATCAACGTAGCACCACCGCGACAGTCGCGTTAAAAAATTATTTCCATGTACTTTGAGGCTTTGAAGCCCAAAAATATAAGAAAAAATTGTGACGAAGCGTCGAATTCGGTTTTCTGAAGTATATATTTGGAGTATTTCATGATTATTGTGGATAAAAAAAGAAGAAAAAGTAGCATGGCCACTTTCTTTGTTGATTTTCGGAGTTTTTGCCTCGAGTCGGTTCGCCGTGGGAACTACCTTAAGGGAAAGAGCGACAACAATTGTTCCAGTCGCTTTTCTCTTTGTGCGAAATCCGTACATGCCTCGAATTAAATCGCGAATCCATCTTTCGTTAATCGGAAGTTGGGATTTTCCATGAATATTATTTCTTCCTTTTAGACTTTTGCAGCCATGCGAGATCATGGCGTTATTACGCCGAGAGCGTTTTGAACGAACGGGGATTCCCGGCCTTCCAGTGCAGCTCGTACCTTCAATTTCGGCTGGGATTGTGTTCCTCGAATCGCCAAGTGTACTTTGGTTACGCCGCGCCGTCCAACGCGTGAGTGAAGAAATCTCAGAAAATCGTATCTTCCTTTTTTTATATTCCCTTGTTTCACCCTCCCACCATCTTTATCGTCGCGTGAAATCCCTCGTTCTCGCGTTCGCGAAAACAAAAACCCTGTATTTCTTCAATTATCTTTTTCCAGCCGAGGTACGTTCTATTTCGAGACGAACGGGTCGCCACCTTACGGCGAAGGCGAAATCACCGAATGAAAAAAACATATAGACGTAATTCTTTTTTGTATTTCTTGTATGTCTCTTTTGCAAATTTCGAAGTTGTGAAATCCCTGGTCAAACGCTAACGACGACTTGCACTGAATACCGAATGACGCGAAAGATTCTCAATTTTACATGAGAAAATTACTTCGTAATTCGAGATGACATCTAGGTTGAAGATCGAGATCAGATTTGGGTCCTTTCATTCTTGAGACCATAGAAATTTGAGACCATTTTTGAGGCCTTGAGAAACTCATAAGGCCCCAAGGAGTCATTCACATACAGCGAAAGTTATCTTCAATAAAAGAACATCTCTGGTTTGCCTCGTGATCGATTAGTGAATTTGATTCTTTAATTTTCAACGCCTTACGATGAATCGCCTACATGTTTATCGTTACAACTATGCTAGGTAATAATCTCAGCAGCCTGGGGCTCATTTTATTGTTGTCATAATTTTCTTAATTTTTTTTTACGCTACATTATCTTCTGGCTGGAGGGGGTTTCCTGCGCTTTTTCGATGGCAGCTTTCAGAATTTTCCTGAGTAATCGACAGACAATTGAAAAATCAGTGGAAAGATTAATGTGGTCGAATGTTTCCGGGGGGGTATGATGGAATTGCAATATTCTCACGTGTCACTTTCTCGGATAAACGGATAAACATCCGGTATCGGCATTCCGTTGAACGAAGAAGCCAGTGATATCGAGTAAGCTCCCATGTCCGGCCAAATCATCCAATCGCCGATGGAAAATTTCGGCAGTATTTTATCCTTGATGATACAGTCGTAAGAATCGCAAGTCGGGCCCCAGATGGTCGATAAAAATTTCTCACCGTTATCAGCCTGATGGTGATAAAACGTGAGATACGTTATGATTTCCTCTAGGTGGGTGAAACATTTTCAAAAAAAGATGGAAAAAGCATCACGGCTCCTAATTCCATTGAAGAATATGACAAGTCAGGGTTTTTTCGTGATTTGTGGCGCATATTGGTAGCACAAGATGTTGGACATACGTGCGAAATTTACGAAACTCTAGCTTGATTAAATACCTCTCCCTCGCATTCAAATATCTTTTTTTTTATAATAGCGCTATTCCTGCTATTCTTGAAAGAGTATAGCGATGCAAAAAACGGAAAGTGATAAATTATAATTCAAAAGTTTCCCGCGTATTTTCGATCGTCAATTTTTTCCCCTAGCGGTTTTTTTCGGCGCTGTACTCTTACCTTTTCGTATAGGGATGTTGGCAATCTTGCTTTCAGTGACAACAGTTCCTCGATAAAGGAACCGTAACACCCGTCGTTTATGTAGTACATTTGTTTCACAGAGTTTCCCACGATTATTTCTTTTCTGCTGTGCACGAGAGCCCCCAGTGTAAATGCACCCTCGACGTAATATCTTCCGGGCTCGCTAATTATCTCGATCGTATTATCAACATCCTTTAACGCACCGTTCACCGATGCGGCAGCCTGAATTTTGCAAACGTTATTACAGCCCCGATATAACGTTAAAAACATGGTGAATTCTAACAAGTTACGCGAACGATCTTTTCATATATAAAAGAAATTAAACGTTACGATAGTGTGCTATAAAAAAATTAATTATATGCAAAAGACCGAGGATGTTAATTTTAAATAATAGGATTATCGAAAAGTTATTAAAAAATGCATAAGCAAGAAGGAAAATCTCGAAAAATATTGAAGAAATCATTCGTTTTCAAAATATTACTTCTTTCACTTTGTTTGAGTGGAATTATACTTTAGACATTTTTCGCTGCTTTATTGAAAGTATGAAAGAAGAAAACACTTTTCGAATTTCTATTTTTTTTAAGCAAACTATTAATGACTTTTGATATTGTCATTGATAAAGTTTACCCTCCTCAGTATCTTGCATATGATTGACCTCGATACAGATTTTTGAAGCGCCGCTGAGTATTCGATTGCAATTGCAAAGTTACACGTCATTATCCGTTCCGGAAACGATCGAAGTAAAAAGTTCAATGGCCTTATAATGAAAATCACGTGTTTCGTGATATTTCGATTTTCTCGAAATCTCGAGCAGATTCAAACAGAATTATCATCCTCGAAATTGATCGAGATTACGTATCTCGGGATTTCGAGTTCGATAGTCATTTAACCTTGAAAAATATGTAATCTGTATGTATATACGAATGATGTGTATAATTAACTGCAAACAATAATTATAATCGTACAGCATCGAGTTCATCATCCGTGAGACCGAGAAATCCACCGCCGATATCGATCATCCTGGCATCATGGAGACCGATCGATCTTGCATAATCGATCAATCTCTTGCAGATTTTGATGCCATGGCTGAATGCATTGGTATCGTGACACGGGCTACCAGCATGAAAGCTAAAACCGTGCAGCGACATACCCGTATCTTTGATGAATCTAACAAGTTTCGGAGCTTCGCTTTCCGGATCACAGCCGAATTTCTCGCCCAATAATATTGTGAGATGTCGCTCGCTAGCGCCATCGTTACGAATACGTATCACCAATCTATCGAAATCGATCGTTCAAAAAACCCAAGTCATTATTTTCTTACTCGCTAAAAATTGTTCGATCGAATTTTTCATTTCCACGTCTATTTTCTTACTTTGCCAGGGGAAAAATATTTTTGATCTTCTCTATTTCGTGCACGGAGTCCACCGTCATTTTGTCAACGCCGACTTTTCTTGCGTATTTTATATGCGAAAAGGATTTGGCAGGATTTGCGAAAATAATGCGATCGGCGGGTACACCCACTTTGATCACCTGCTGTATCTCTTGCTGGAAAATACATTTGACAGCGTTAGGGGCAACCCCAATGGCCATCTTAGTTGCAGTGTTGCCAACACTACTAGCGACAGTGCTGGGGGAATGTTTTAGTGATAGTGGAGGTTCTGATGGTGGTGCTACACCGGCTGGCAACGCGGGGATGATGCAACATGGCGCAATAAGCTTTAGTTTCTCTTTGTCACCATTCGTCGGTTTACACCGCTGAATAGTACGTGAAGGTCGTTTTGTGCTGACTATCGTTTGATTCTTGAGATTTAATGTCAAGGTCAATTGATGACAAAAGCATCGTTCTTTTATAGGAAAAAAAACACTTTTTTACGCTGCGAAAATCAAAACTGAAGAGTTTTTCGTGTTCAATATGACAAATATACGGGGAGTCCCAATGAACTTCGCATGCCGGAAGTACCCTTAAATATTCAATGCTTATATAGAACTTTTCTAATGTCGAGGGTTAGGGAAGAATTATTTTTTTGTTTTTGATAGCACCAATGACAGTGGCCAGTGTGTCTCGATTGTTTCTCTTCCAACAACCACTTTCAAAATTCGTTAAGTAAAAGTTCCTACCTGAGAAGCGCAGTCGAAACAACCGTTGAGCGCCGCCAGTGTTTTTATGACAGTCGTGTTTGGATTACACTTGACAGCTGAAACATAAGGGCAGATTGTCAGTGGATATATCGACAATGATGGATATATCGACATAACCGAATTATTTCATAATGATTTTTTTTATAAGAAATTCAAATTCAACTAAAAAAGAATTATATTCTACGAAACATAATATAAAATTCGATGCGCACCAAAGTAGGGAATCACACGTGGCATTTTTTTTATCCACTCGCAGTGTTTTTTCGCTATCCAAGCTACGTCCAATGCGTAAAAAGCATTTTCCTGCTCTTTCGTCTTTACGATCGATCTCATGACTTCGAGATCCGTCGACCGATCATCGACGACGATAAAATCGTTGAAGTCATATTCCGGCATCTTTTCTTCCTTTTTTTCTGTGCCACGAACAACGTGCAAAAGTAAGCAAGATACTATCGAGAGGAAAAATAAATAACGGAAGTATACACTGCGTGTGCGTATGTGTGTGTGTGTGTGTGTGTATTGTTTTAGAACGACAAAACGCCTCGAAATTTCGTAGACGACTAAACGTCGATACAGGAGCTCGTGCACTTATGATCTTCAATTTTTCAATGCTTATCGACCTCGTTTCTTCCGCAATTATAGAACGCGTGACAAAAATAATATATTGTCCCGTTTATTGTTTCTCGTAATCGTGACTTGTTTGTACGTTGTTTTATCTGATAAGGATTTTCGCTGTGTGATTTATGGGCGGATTTTAAAAGGAAATGAAAAATAGATCTGATATGCGTGTGCGTATCTTCTTCCGTTTAAGGGTCTATGGTAGACGTTATGTTAGCAACGATAAAAATAGAATGAGAATTTCCGGGTCCATAGCAATGCTGTGAAAATCACAAAAAGGAATTTGTCGTATGCAAGATACTGCGCTCGGTAATTTCGAATAACGACAATATTACAAAGTTATCGATAAATTTGGAAAAAACATTCTCGCTAATATGTTAATTCATTTATTGTTTCCACATCGACACGTGGATTAATTGATCATTTTCCGTAATTTTATGAAGGTTTCTCGATATTCGTGAACGATTTCCGATCCATTTAAGGATTTTCAGCAGGCATTATTCGACCAATAATTAAAAAATAGTATGAGAATTTTCCGCGCATTTAGCTAGTTCCTGAATCAAATTAAAGTAACTCGTTCATTTTCTCAAAATCGTTACGTTGTAATTTTTCTTTTTTATTCCGATAAAATGCAATTTAAAAAAACCGAGATTTCTTTTTTAAACCCTAGGGAACAACAATGAACTTCATTCCATCCTCGTTGGAGTCACATTTGTTTATTTAAAGCTTCGGAATAGATTTTTTGCTCGTTATCGGTCTGAAATTATCTCGTTTCGACAAGCCCCAGACGTTCAAAATCCAATTTTCAATAAAAATCATACGAAAAATATAGTTGTCTAGCACGGGAAAGTAACACGATTTCGGATATCGTGTGATGCTCCTCTGAATTGTTTTACTCACATAATTCTTCATAAACCGTAAACTACTTCGTTCAATTACATTTTTATAATTAATTGCTAATTAATTATGTACTTTGGTGTATGTACGAAAGATCGAAGGTAATATTTATATTTTAACGATTAATGTAACACTTACGTGTAATTAATAGGGAAAAACCGCGATTCCTTAAATTCGAAAAAGTATGAAAAATGAAAAACGTTGCTGCTGAGAAAAGACCGCAGCCTTTACTGCAATTACCTTCGAAAAATGTTCGCTTCATATGTTCGTCCATTGCGCGCGCTCGTATGCAATCTCGCGAACAATCCGATAAAAATCATTTTCTCGTATCGAGTGATAAAAATCTTCGATAATATAAACCATCCTGAATAATTACTCGCCAAAATTGTTAATAAATATTACATCACCGTGCAATGACAAGTACAGAATAATTGAAGATCATAACGGAGAAAATCACCACCATTCGTGTTTCCATGGACGATACGACGCGCCTCCTGGCGGGAAGATAATAAAAATGTGGAGATTTTTCCATAATTTTCGTTTCTCGAGACTCTCGATTACTCGTGAGCTAATGATCGTAAGGAAAATAAAAGACTGTTCAGGAAATTTAATAGACTATCCTCCCGAATGTACGAAATTATTCAAGCTATCTAGAATCGTAAAATTCCGTTAAAAGCGTAACAACCTCGCGAGTATCGGACATTTCATGACCAATGTACGACGTGTATATTCCCATGTGAGATGTTACAGTCGATTGTAAGAATTCGGCAAACTCTGCGAGAGGCGTTTGTTTCATACTGATTTCGTTGATGCGATACCGTATCTATGATTTTTTTAAATCGGAGAACACGATTTTTATCCGCGTTTTGGTTCGATGTACGAGATTGCAAAAAAAAACGAATGCGGAAAAAAGAAGAGAAAATGTACACAACGCGTGATGCGATAAATTTTCAAAGAGTTCTGAAATTGACCGAATGTTTCGAAAAACTCACGAGTAATTCGAATTGAGTAATAATAATATTTTATTCGGCACGAATAATTCAAATATACGAATTATTCGTGCACCCATGATAGGCATCTTTTGAAAAAATCAAATATCCCGCTGCTATATTCACGAAAGTGTTTGTTCCGCTGCAGTTCATGCAAGTTCCACATCTCGCGAAAATTTTTTCAACAGCGCTTGTTTATAATAAAATAGTTTTAAAAAGTAACAGAGCGACAACAATATTGTCGCAAAGTGAAAAGTGGTGGAAGTTTTGTCATTTTCTTTTCTCGATCAGTGACACTAATGCGCAAAACGGGAGTGAGGGAAACGAATAAAGTAAATACTTCGGAGCAAACAGAATAATAACAATTTCTTATTGATATGAAGGAGCTGTTGCTGTTCGCCGGTGCATTTCTGGTAAGATTTATGGATTTTATCGCGACCAATTATTCAAACCGTTTTCTCAAACGTTGCAATTTTGCAGTCAAACAAACAATGACGAAATGTTTATTTATCTCCCACGCGTTGCTATCTCGACAAATTCATGACTCTATTTTCCATTGTTTGAAAAATCAATGTATATATACATATGCGCCTCGAGTGTGTTTTTTTTCTCAATCGCCTCTTTTGAGGTTATGCGTGCTATCATAAAACTTTCCTGGGGGCCGGTTATTTCCGGACGATGTTTGTCAAATTTTACGATAAACTCATTGTTCGCACACGCGCGAATTGTAATAAAAAAAACGTCGTTATCAGATCTCGTATTGCGGCGATCGCATCAAAATTTACTTCGCGTTTTTTCTTTTGTTTCGCGATTCTCGTTAAACCTAACCTCTCCTCGGTCAAACAAAACTTTCGCCGCGAACATTTGCATTGCAATTGATTTTTCATGAGAAAAAACGACTTCGACGTTCATACAACACATAATTGATTAATTTACCCAAAAATCAGCAGGAACATTCTGTTCTTCATCTAAATCTCCTGCATAATTTGCCCACACGCGATAGTTTATAAACAAAACTATCGGATCGCGAAACGAAAATATCGAATTTTGAACCATGTACTCCCCCCCCCCCCCATCAGTGAATGTCGATAAACATAAACCGTTGTCGTTCGAGATGAAATTTCAAAACATTTTTACCTACTTATATACATTTTTTTTATGAAAGAGAACTCTTCCGACATTTTGTTATCAATAAATACATTTATGAACCAATGAACAGCACGACGTCGTTACTCGTGAAATTTTTCCATCGTTTCCCCATGCTTAAATTATAAAATTTTAATCCCCCCCCCCCCCCGCCCCTCTGTCTTTCACGAAATTTAAAGAAACTTTGGAACACAATTTTTCTCGCGAAAAAAATTTGTCGGATCGGTTATTCGGAGAAACAAATTGTTAATCTAGTCGCTCGCAAAAAAAATTTCTCAACAAGCTCGTGATAAAATCGCGAAAATATTTGTGTACGTTTTGCGCCAAATTATCAATAACTTTGCCCGTCGCAAAGGCGAGCTTCTTTGCCGTGTATGCGGCGGATGAATTGCTGCTTCATTACATCGGTGACGAAGTCGCTGCGGGTTCTTACAAGTATTACAGCCTCATGTACGAAGGAATCATCAAAATAAACTTGAAATCGCAGTGAGTTTTTTTTTCATTCATCAAATCGGTGGAAAGCAAAAATGTTTGTCGATAAGTCCACACTGTGCGGTCACACCGAGGCAATTTCGTCCTTTCGCTGAAACAATCGTAGATTCACATTCTAGTAGGAACCAAGAGTATTTATGCATTTTTGTAGACTTTTTCAAGCGGTTTAACGCATTGAAAAACCTACGTTGATGTTTTCCTCCTAGCGCAGTTGCGAAAGCAGCGGAATTTTATGGCGTGACTGCGCATGGCTAATGGGAGAAATTGTAATAATTTTGGAAAAATTGTCGAATGTACAGAAGTGGCGACGCAGATTTGTACGTTTCGCAAACGACCAACAAACCGTCTTACGAGCCAGAAGATTATTGCCTGCAGTCTGCGACTTGCGGCGATGATATTATTCTCATACCGCAGAGGTGAAAAATTGAAAATATAAGATTGATCGTTCGACAACCTGAATTTTGTATCGCAAAAGTCGTGAATGAAGCAGCGGTGTGTGCTGTTTTTTTCGTTTTCCTAGTTTTAAAAGACCAGTGAGCATCGGCATCTATGGTCATCCGGCTCACGACTCGAGTCGATACAATCTCCTCGTGTATCACGTGACGCTGGCCAACGAAGAATACTTTGATGAACAAAATCCACCGAGCAGCTTGGAAAACAGTCAAAATGGCAAGGTGATTTTTTTTTTTCTGAATTTTGCCCTATCTTGGCATCAGCGGCAGAAGAAACATTCCATCTCGGTTTTCTCGAAGGATCTATGGCGGGTGTTATTTTAGGAAGCCTCTTTTCCTTCAAGTTAAATTAATTCGTCGATTTCCATTCGTGCTTTCAAATTCCACGTTTCGTTCCAATTTTCAATTCAATTACGAGGCAATTTGCTTTCTTCTCAAAATCGCTTCCGAGATTTCACTTTATGTTCGTATCTATGCGTAATGAAAAGCAATTGCATTATCTTTCAACGACAGAACATGCCTAGTCTCGATAGTCTTCGGAAATCAGAAATTATCTTCGCATCGTCGCACAATTGAAGAAATATTCAATTTTCTTCCTTTACCGACAGAGCGTGAAGAAATCATTGGTCTTGACGTTTCTATGGACACTTCTCGATCAATTGTTTCAAGTATTGTTTTAAAATAAAGAAAGCGAAAAGACGACGGAAGAATATACTTCAATTATGTTGGAGTACGAGAATCAAATGTTTCTCGAGGCTCTGCAAGAAGATGGCCTCACGATCGTCGCCAAGTGAGTACTAAAAAAAGAAGAAAGAACGATGCGATTTTTCTGCCTATTGGCTGCAGTATTTCCTCCATTGTACGAAACACTTTTGCTCTCGTTTTGTCAGAGGCCTCGGCTTGGAGACGGTTTTCACGAATATCCTCAAGGTTTATTTGGATCCCGGCAATTTGATACTCGTTCTCGGTACTACCGATCAGGACGAGCAATATTTTCTCGATAAATTGTCCTCGATGGGGGTGACCGTAAAGCCAAAAATCATAACCGCGCAAATAACTTCGGGCGAGCGGTGAGTGCATTTTTTATCCCGCCGCGTGCAACATTCCGTCGTCTGGAAACAAAAAATTTCCTCAACCCGTGTAAAATCTTTTTCCGTTCGATGAAAACAAGAGCGATTTTTTTTCCATTCAGAGAGCTGACGTATCTCGACGGTGGGGTTTTATTCATATCTGGGAGAATATTAGTGGTGGATCTGCTAAAAAAACGCGTTCCTCTGCAATTGGTGAACGGTATACTCGTTTATCGTGCTCAGAATATACTAAATTCTTATCAGGAGGCTTTCGCGCTCCGTTTGTACAGGCAGACCAACAAGGTGGGTAAAAAAACATTAAGGCTGAGCAATTATTGTCATTATTATTATTGTTTTTCTCATTATTATATTTTAATTATTAATTATTATTGTTATTAATTACGGTAATTGCGAAAATCCGAGAAAAATCAATCACACGTAAGATACTGAGCATTGTATTTTGAATCGGAATAAAACATTCCACGGACTTTGTCGTTTGTACGTTCCTGAACGAGCTTGGACTAAATCGAGTTTCGAAAAGCCTAAGAATTTTCGACAAGCGCCCTATTTCCGGCCACTCTGTTATACGAATTATTCGGTGGAATTTTGCCGATTTTTATCCGGTTTTTCTAACACTGCTGTAAAAATCTTCACAAATTGTCATCAATTGTTATTATTAGAATTGCGTTTGTTTTTACGGTTTTTTCTCGTAACGATTAAAAAAATCTAATCAACAGACAGGTTTCATCAAAGCGTTCACCAATTCAGCATTGTCATTTACGTTCGGTTACGCGCAGGTTGAGCGCGTAATGAAGGCCCTTTTCGTGAAAAACCTTTATCTCTGGCCGCGTTATCACACGATCGTCAGCGGCAGCTTATCAAAGTGCAAGGTGAGAGTGAAATAACGTTCGTCATCCGTGAAATTGCGAAATTTGAATTCGTCGACGAAGGAATAATCGATTACGAAAAAAAAAAAACGACAATTGCAGCCCGAAGTCATCGAGCTTCACGTTAAATTGACGCAAAAAATGTTGAAGATACAATTCTGCCTGCTGGACTTGATGAACGTTATCGTCAGGGAATTGAAAAACAACAACAGATACGTGAGTAAAAAAATCGCGTTAGCGAGAAAGTAAAGAAGAAAAGAATGAAGAACGCGAAAAACGAAGATTACGAAGTAAATTGCTTTTCTTCTTTGGTGAAAGCTCGATCTCGACGAGTTGAACGTGGAAAATGCTATATCGAGGAAGTTTCACAAGCAGCTCCAACATCAGCTCGATCCGATGTGGCATCAGCTGAGCGCCTCGACAAAACAGCTCGTCGCTGATCTCAAAATTCTCGGCTCCTTTATCGCGTAATTCGTCAATTTCTTCACCAACGAATCACCAATTATATATTTCTTTCGATAATAGTTGTTATAATAATAATATTATAAATCGTTGACAGTCGCTTGACGAGCGAAGATTCCGTCTCGTTTTACGTAATGTTGAATCGTTTGAGAAGCATGGAATACGCGATGAAGAGCAGCGGTTGGCTGGTCCTTGACACCGTTGACAAACTCTTCACGTACGCCAAGAGCCGAGTTTACTGCACGGGGAACGGTAAGAAAGCCAAGAAAAAGTCGCAGTGAGCAAAGTTTTTTCGAAATTTATCGAACGAAGATTACTCAATTGGGAAAAAATTGCGTGCATCTTTTGTCATTTTTTTTCCTCCTCTCATGGCAAGGATGCTCATGGAGATTTGAGTGATCAGCGAGACTAAAAAAGGAAACGATGTAAAATTGTGATTGTGGAGAATAGATCGAAAATTATTGCGAGCTTCGATTGCAGAATTGAAGCCAGAGGCGTGCCCAAAATGGTCGGCTCTCTCGGAAATACTTTCGGAAATACGGGGCGAAATGAAAAAGTGGAAAAACGAGCGTGACGCCGAAAAGAAAATTCTCGTTCTCGTCAATGACGGGCGGTCTTGTTATCAGCTCAAGAATTACTTGACGATGGGAGCGGGCGAATTTTTGCTCTACGAGGCCATGAAAAAGTTGAAGCAACAGACCGTACAAGTTTCCGGGTATTTATTCTTACATTTTTCGTCATGCAACTTTTTCTCGTTTTTCGGTATTTCTTATTTTCTTCCTCTGCGATTTTCACGAACTCCATGCAGTAACGAGAAAGAGACTTCGGCTGGATCAACCGAAGCCGAAGCGGAGGATGAGATGCTGAACAGTCCGGAAAGCTTTGTTCTGACGTACTCGCAGAAACCAGCGGAAAACGCCGACGAGAACGAAGAAAGCTTCAGCGGCTTTGAGGAATGTTCACAGGTTCGGAAATCATTTTTGAATTATTGCGAGATCATGAAAAACTTTCGAAAATGATTTTTCATTGATTATTGCATCGTTAAAACCGTTAGATAAACTGTTAGAGAAACCCTCCAGGGGAAATCCCCGTTAACTCTGAAAATAGAGAAAAAAACTTTTGAGCTAAAGCTCCTAGGAACAAAAATGATTATTTTACAGTTGGTAGGAGATGATATTACCATGCTCGAAACGACGGAACCGGTCGTTCTGATCCACGCGTTAAAGCGATACGGCGATCAAATGGCGCTACAGAGAATATTGGCGGAAGTGTCGCCCTCTTACGTCGTAATGTACTGCGCAGACATATCCGCGATACGACAATTGGAGGTCTTCCAAAACAACAATCCGTCGATGAAGCTCAAAATTTACTTTTTGCTTTACGGCGATTCCGTTGAGGAGCAGAGCTACTTAACGTCGCTCAAACGCGAAAAAGAAGCTTTTGAGAAATTAATCAAAACGAAAACGGTAAAAGAAATACCTCAAAGCTCGTTCAACCCGCGTTCTCTTCATTCCTCACCCAGCGCAATGAAAACCGCAATTTCGAAAGTTCGAAAGTCATTATTTTGAAATAATCGTTAGATATACCGGAAGTCTCTTTTTATTTGAACATTTTTCTTCAGATCTTCGGTTGACATTCTTCAGATACCGTTTCTTCCGATAATCGCTCATAGAAACCCGCCATAAGGCCATGGGGGATACCCCCCCCCCCCCCCCACATCGAAATTTAGAAAAATTCTCAGGCAAAATCTATAAATCGGAGGGACTGACGATTTCGCAATTTCGAAATTTTGCAAACAAATTTTTTTGCAGATCGAACAAGTTTTTCAAAATTTCGAAATTCTAAAATCGTCAGTCCCTCCGGGCTTTATCGCTAAATACTCACAACAAATTTCAAACCGATCCGATTTATAGATTTTGCCGGAGAATTTTTCTAAGCTTCGATTTACGGATGTAACACATCGCCTTAAAAATGGTAATCCCCGATGTTTGTCCCTCACGTAGACCATGGTCATACCACGTGATCAAGATGGGAAACTCGACGTGGCGATAACAGCGCCATCCGGCGATCTCGAGATCAACACGCGTAAAGGCGGCATAGAGGATCCCTCCGCAATTGGCAAAAACGCCGTCGATAAAGTCATCGTCGATATTCGCGAATTTCGCAGCGAATTACCGGCGCTTTTGCACAAACGCGGCATCGAAATCGAACCGCTAACGATCGCCGTCGGCGATTATATTTTATCGCCCGATATCTGCGTTGAGCGTAAAAGCATCTCCGATCTTATAATGTCATTGAATTCCGGCAGATTGTACAATCAGGCGGTTTCCATGACGCGTTATTACGCCAAACCTATGCTTCTCATCGAATTCGATCAGAACAAATCCTTTTGCCTTCAAGGCAATTATTACGTCAGCAAGGACATGAGAAGCGCCGACGTGACCGCCAAGCTTCAGCTGCTTACGATGCATTTTCCAAAATTGAAAATCATTTGGTCGCCGAATCCGCACGCGACCGCCCAACTCTTCGAGGAATTGAAGGTAATTCTGAGGTTTTTTTTTTACCGCTTTGAGATATTTTAGGAAATAGTATTTCAGTTAAAATATCACAAAAAAATGAGTTGGAGTGCGAATTTTTCGAAATTGATATTCTTTCCTCGATAAAAAGTGTCTACTTTCAAAATTGAATTAATTTTTTTTTTTCTATTGAAACAAAAGCATGGCAGAGCTCAGCCAGATCCTCAGGTGGCTGTTCAGATAGGTCTGGATGATGATGTCGATGATAAAAGAGTCATGGTCGAAAAGTACAACGCGAACATCCAAAATCTCGTGTCGAAATTGCCCGGTGTACACACGAAAAATTTACGTGCGATCTTGAACAACGGGGGTTCTCTCGACCGCCTGACGGCGATGACCAAGGTAATTATACCATGTCGGAATGTTTTAAGGAAGCAAAAGGGGTAAAAAGAAAAAAATCGATACTTGACTCATGAAAATTCATCAGGATGAATTGACGAAACTTTTGGGCCACAAGAACGACGCTAACGCTTTGTATTCGGCGTTGCACGATAAACAGAAAGCAGAAGAATCATCGGCCGCGGCGAATCGTCCGTTTTCGAGAGTACGCGCGAGAGGGCTTTTTTCATCGAAAAAATCATAAACGCGATATTATCCGATAATCGATAAGTATCCGATATTTGAAAATATTTTTCACAGCAGCTAGGATAATAATTTATTCACATTGAAATTATTTCAAAAAACTAGCGAGAAGCTTCGTCAGACGAGTGTAAAAATCGAAGAGAAACAAATATCACGTGTGAAAACAGACTTTTTTTCATTTCCGGTTATGTATACTTTTTTGTTTTTTGAAGCTGTTATTGTAAATGAGTTTTTTGTTATGTACAATAGTAAAAAAGATTCAGTGAAAAAGATAGCAAATCAGATTCCATGATTTATCCCTTATTTGTCATAAATTTGTTACAAAAAAAACATTTTTCGAAAAAAGTACTTTTCACTCATTCGCAAAGAACTTCCCGAGAGCCTGGCAAATTGTCAGTCGAGAGTGAGTATAAACCTTCCCGATAGCGTTCGACCATCATGAGCGATGCGACGTCGCGTTCGTCGATTTCATCCGAACAATAATTATTTTTTCCGTCGCCATTTGCGTCTGAATTCTCATCATTGTCGTAATTCTCGCTTTCACCGATCCTCGAAATATTTGCCTTCAATAAACAGAGTGGAAAGTTTATTTTCAAATCGGAGAGTAAAAAAAATAACAAAGTTCGCAAAAAGCAAAAATCATAACCTCGTCAATTTCCGGTTTTTTCGTCTCATCCTCCAACGTATATTCACCACATCCCGATACGAGGATTTCGGCGAGCGGAGCTTCGCAGTCGGTAACGACGTTTTCTATTCTACCCAGAGTATCCGCGCCTTCGACCAATTGCCTGCGAGGAAAATATGGGGTTTTTTTTTGGTTTTGGCAACACTGAACCCTATCACATCGCTGTCCGATTCCGTATTCCTTTCACGCTGGTTTCCGGTAATCCCGAAATTTCAATTTACCCAAATGCCACGTAACGATAATTCATCCAATCGTTTGCCTTTAATGACACGACGAATTGGTCTCTGTTACCGTGTCGTCCGTCGTTCGCCAATGAAACGACGCCTCTGCGGTCGTGGCGAACGCAGTAACATTCGTCATCAATCGTTATTTCGGTCAATATACTTTCATCATAATCCTCATTATCCAAAATATCTGCAATGTTAATCAGCGCGTTTTCGCGACGTTTTAGCGATCTATCGGAGGTAATCGGTGAGATAATTATCAGCAGACTGATGAAAGATGAACTTGTACATATTCCAAAAAAATTTTTTATTATTATTCGATAATAAATTATTCGGTTATTATTCGACGTTATCGTTTTATTTTATCTTCAAATTTTGGCCAAAAAATCATGCAATAAACAATCGACAAAAATAAATAAAAAGACAAGTGTTTCGCGGCCTCCGCGTTTTGCATTATTTCTTTGATGAAATAGAAAATTACCACCGATCTGCAGCCATCCATTTTTCACGACTCTGTGGACTTTTGTGTTCTCGTAACTCAGAACAGCCCAATCATTTTTGCTCCTGTAGCCGGTGCACAAATTTAAAAAATGTTGGCAAGTACGTGGCACCAAATCTGTGTACAACTTTTTTTTTGTAATTAACGATTACACGTCGATTCTCTCTTTTTGGCCGCAGTTTTTCGATCGTGTTCAAAAGTTTATTCCGCACTTACCATCATCAGAAATGTCCCAATCGCCTCGGTGCCGATCGTAAAATTAAAATAAACGAATTTTCGCTGGAAGGAAAATAGAAAATTGATTTCTCTTCATTTATTGAGATCTTTATTGGAAATTATTTCAACTACAAAATCGTGCAAAAATCGTTAAATTGTCGAGATCAATTTTTCAAATTTCGCAACGAACCTTCGTTTTCCCCAAAAAATGTTGGTACTCCTGCGCTATGAGGCTCTCGTAGTATTCGCGATTGAGCGGGAGTTTAAACGCGTAGGTTTGTCCAATTTGGTGAACGAAATCACCATCGTCGCCGATCAATTCGTCGTCTATAAAAACTACGACAGGTTTTTTGAGACACCAAGCTTTGCCTCCAAAAGACTGAAATTGCACGATTTCAGCCACGAGCAAGGATTTTTTCATTGGGAAAACGGGGCAGAATTTTTTTTGATTTATTTTTGAGTCAAGAAATGCGAATTCCGTTTCGGAGCGTCAAATAAAAATCATTGTTGGAATAATAATCATACTCTACCCGTCGAATATTTTCGATGTTTTCGAGCCATGCGATCTGAAGCACTCCACGGATTTCCGGTTCGGAAAATCTGTGCGGTAAATGACCGTGAAGCTTCAAAGCGCACAAGCGCGCTTTTTGAAAAGCCGCGGACGTCAGGAGGCCTTCGATTTTTATTTTCCTCAATGAATTTTCGTTTTTGGAAGGTTTCAAATACGCTGCCCAATCAAACGACATCACGACGAAAACATCGAGAATTTCGTCCTATTTTTTGGGTTCAAACTGATGGATTGAAAATCGAGAGGGAAAACAAGGCGGCGGCGCTTGTTTTCCTTTGTTCGTGAACTTTCGGCGTGCAATTTTTTTTTTAGTATACGATTTAGGACAAAATTGTTTCAACATAATTTATCGAAAATGAAAGCAAATTTGAAAGTCCTTCAACTTTCGAAATGGAAATTTTTCGGTAGCTTGGACACCCCCAAAAGAGGGGATGAACATCGTCCAACTTGTTCGTCGCGGGTTCTCGCAGCTTTCCTAAAATATTTTACCGGAAATCGAGGCAAAAATTACAGCAAACGTTAATAAAAAAATGATTTTTCAATACGCTTTTTTTTATTGCTAAAAGTCGCGCAATTAAACAGAAAAGCGACGTTTTTTCGAATTATTTATATACAAGATTTGCCCGTTCGAACGATGTATTTTTGAAAATTTCAAAACCTTCTCCTGGAATGAAGAGAACAAAATTATTTCCAAGATTCAAAGTAACGATCGCAGAGTCGGCGAAACTTCACTTTTTTTTCTTACATTTTTTCTGCGATTCATTCGAAAATTTCGTCCTCGCTGTCGCTGGTGGAATCGAGACTGTAGAGGAAAGAATCGTTCTCGTACATGGGGAAGTAAAATTCCGCACGATTCCAGACTCTCGAAAGTGGCAATTTTTCGTGTTCGTTCTCGCGCATGTGGTCCAGAAGATTCGTCGTTTTCTCGTCGCAGAAAATACACTTTTCATCGTGAACTTGCCGTCGAAGATAATTCACGACTTTTACCTGTTGTTTTGACGATTAACGACGATTTTACGATCGATCGGTTACAAAGGTCAGCGAAAGTAAGAGTAAGAGAGTAATGAAAAGTTCAAAAGTGATGAAAATTCATTTTTTTTTCGCTACCTTTTCGTAAAAATTCAAATCTCCGGTGAACAATGAAAAATCGAAATTGTGGTCGTCTCTCATATGTCGCAGGATTTGGGCGAAGTCGCGATGGGCGTTGGGACAAAGGAGACAAGTGACGAGGGCATTTTCCTCGTCCCAGTCGCCCCAGGAGTTACTTTCGTCGTCTTCGTTGTCGCTTCCTTTGTCAGTCGTTTCTTTCGTCTGCGCACAAATAAATTTCTCGTTCATTACGATTTTCTTGTTTTTGGACGTACAAATCGTGACGAGGTCGATGCGAAAAGAGGACACTTTTTCACTCAAAAAATCATAAATTTTTCAATTTTATATATTACTAAACAAAATTTGAGCATGATACGACTTGGATGTGATGCTGCGAAGAAAAATCGGTAGCCTAGGGTGGGTTTAAAAAAAAATTCGGTCGATTCTATCCGTGCTGACTAAACCTCCGTGCTGGGAGGGTAAATTCTTTAACCCTTCGAGTGCATATGGTGTCCTTATGGCACATAGCATTTTCGATTTTAGCATTATATCGTAGAACGAAGGCTCCACTTTGAACAAATATTTCGGCATTTACTTTCCGTTTTCGTCAAAAAAAAAGTTCAGGGCCTTTAAATAGGGATATTTTACCGCAAAAAAGTCTTTGGAGACAAAAACAAAAATCGAATATTTACCGAAGTACAGCGACTCGAAAAACGCCTTGTGTCAAAATGACCCAGTATGCACTTATTGATCGGTGGCGCAAGTGTGCACTCGAAGGGTTAAAAAAGTGTTTACAGTGTTTACCTGTCTCCGACGCCAATTACAACCGGGCTCCAGATAATTGGTGACGTAATATTTGTCGTAAGTGTCGTTGCTCGGATTTATGCGTTTGTGCAATTTTTTTCGCATGTGTTCTTTCAAAACGTTGCGATCTTTGAACAGCTTTTCGCAATAAATACACGTCAAACTGTATTTTGAGTGAAGGAAAAATTCGGATTAATCATAAAAGATCAACGATGATGACAAAAGTAGCGTTTTTTGAATCATTATCGCGAAAAATTTCGTTTTTCCTTTTTCGAAATTGCGAGTAATGTAAGATAAATGCAAAGATCGAAGTTATTTCTTGTTTTTTGTCAATCACCTCTCGATACTTTGGTGAATTCGGTCGAAAAGTCGATCGACGAACACGAGATTCTCAGGCTTTCCCAATTGCACGTTGTGTTTTTCCGACAAATGTTTGAGATAATTCGAACGTAATCCGGTTATTTCCATTCTGCAGAATATACAGCCGCGTTTGAACGTCGCGTCGGTTCTCTCACGTGCTTGTTGCGCCAGGACGAATTCCTCGATTCGAAAAGGAGAGAGAAAAACATTGAAATACAATTTTAATCGACGTTACTTTTTTTTATCAAAAAATTGATTATTCAAAATTGAATGGAGTCGTTTTTTGTTTTCTTTCAGTGCCATGATAAAAGACCATTATTTGCATATACTGTTGTCAGCGTGTTTGATCAATTAAATCCAATTGTATTAATGAAATTAATCAAACTGACGGTAATTTTTATTTCAGAATTTTATCTTTCTTTTTTTTCATTAAATCCATTTTGTGACGTTACTGGCCGCAGTGATAGTGAAAAAGCTTGGCCATTGTCCTAGTTTCTCTATTTTTCTCCATCGTGAATTGCGACGATTAGTGGCAATTATTCCATTTTACAATGAATTACCAATTTGGCTCTGTGCAATTCGTCCCTCAGAGTTTTGTCTTCTCTAGTGCAGTCCGATAACAAATAATAAATTTCGTCTTTGCTCGGTTTTCCATCGGGCGTGCAGTCCATTAAAATCGTAGAGCAAAAATTCGTGATAGGTTGCTCCTTGAATTTTACGCTCCAATAATGAACGTAACTGCAAAATAATTTCGTCATGACGCGTGTCACTGACTAGCGATGGAATATAAAATTGTAAAAAAAGCCTCTTATCTAGTGAAATCTATTATCAAACGAAAATTCGAATGTTTGTTCATTCGTCGAGATCAATTGCTTCCGTCATTTTATTGTTTTGTATTATCCGTCGTGCTTTGACAAATTTCAAAGTTTAAACATTTTTTTCTTTTTTTTAACAAAATTGTTATCTCCAAGTCGGAAAGAAGAATTCGAGGTTAGAATCCGTTTGGTGATTCTCGTATGAGCTTCGGGAAAACAGAGAATGTTCAAAGCTTGTTAGACGCTGATACAGACACGTGAATGTTTAAAAAAATACCCTCTCAGGCTAGCGATATTCCACACGTCGCCTATAACGAGACGATGCGCCTCGAAGAGATGCGATAAAAATTGCTTCTCGACGTTCGGCAAATCGAATGAAAGATCGCACGACAGACATTTTGTCTCGCCGGATTCACCGTTAAGACCTACGAACTGGCTTTTATAAATCGCGGGTGATTCGCTCGGCGAATTATCCGACGTTGAGTGATTCTTAAGAGTCCCTGCAACGAGGATAATCAATATTTTCGAAAAAAAATATATGTATTTAGCTTCGATGACACTTCAAAAATACAAATGTTTCCCCCAACCTTCCGTCGTCATTGTCACTGAAAATATTCACTGTGCGCCGAATAATCGTTATTTTCTCGCGGTATTACTTTTAAGGTTGTTCCTCGGTTTTGAAAACATTTCCAATCGATCTAATCGATTCTTATTTATTTATACTCTTTACGTTTTTTTTTTTGCGATCGTTTGGTATTTGGATGTTAAGTACATGCGTCTTGCGTGAATACGAGCATTGGAGCATTTCAGTTTTGAGGTTAAACGTAGATCGTTCGGTTCGCGTACGGGCGAAAGATATTTATCACACTTATCGATGTTTTCATTTTTTGTTTTCTATTGTTAGACGGGATAATAAAAATAGGAATTTTTGTAACATATGCTATCCGAAAAATACTAATCAGCTGTTAGTACAGCCGATCCCGGAATCTTTTGAAAATTTCTCCGGTAAAATGTCCGATCTTTAAGTGAAAAAAAGATTGTCAAAAATGCCCACATCTGATTATAGTTAAAATACATTGTTTGAAACGGTATTATTTTTGAAATACATTGTCAGGAATATTTTTCTCGATAGATAAAAGCAACGAAAACGTAATAAATCTTATTCGAACGCCGGAAACGCGTTTTACAATTAATGGAGGATGCGCGCGCGTATACGCTGAACACGCAGATGCGGATATCGCATCTGCGCGTTTATCCGTATTTACAATTTTTCTCGCAAGTGTTTCGTAAACAAAGAAAACGCCGACAGAGAACAGAACGCCGGCCACGCTTTCTCTTCTCTGGTATCTGGCAAAATATATAAAGTTGCAACTGCATACGAATGTTCTGTTTCAACGTTATTTCGCGGAGAGAAATGAAGAAGGAAGAAATTCCCTGTTTTCCGACACTTACAAATAAACATTTTCTCGTCCTCGCCGGCAAAACACACGGTAAAAATGGCGCGAGATCGCCGAGATTTTTTCGACAAACATTTCTTCAAATTTCCATAGAAAAACGTTATTAAACATGTTTTTAATGTTTCTTTTTAATTTTTCTCACAGTGAAAAACCAGAAGCCGTAGAGATTTTGGAAAGGCATCACTACAATTGAAATTTTCGACCTTAAAATCGCCCGCATTCGGTGAGTCGCACTTTTTCGGTATCTCTCAAACTTTTAACTCTGAATTGAAATTCGCAAAAATCGATTCAAGTCAATCTAAGTTGACTTTTATTATTCCACTGGAAAATTGCTCTGCTTGTTTCGATATTCGATAAAAATAAAACCGAATATTGTGAATAATAGCTTTTCTTCATTCTTGACGAAGAAAAATAGAAAAAACCAATTCTTGTCGTGCGTTAAAATTGCACAGCTCTGTGAGTAGTAGGTTATGTCATCGGTTTTTTAAAAAGTTTCCACCTTACATTAAATTCGCGAAAGAATCGTCGGAATGATCAAGAAATCAACCGGCATTCGATTAAAACCGTGTTATTCCATTTTTGGCGAAGTAAAAAGATTTTCTTCGAGTTTAATCGTGCAAGCTGCAGGTTATTTATTTTTTTTCCACTACATTGAATTCGCGAAAAATTCATCGGAATTTGCGAGAATTAACCCGAATACTATTGAAAACAGTGTCCCTCCATTCCTCTTCATCTTAATTAAGAAAAAATAGGGACAACTCGTTCCCTTCGCGAGTTAAAATCCTCCCAGTCATTGCGGCATAAATCACATTGGTTCTTTCTCCCTTTTCATCATTTTAAACTTAAAATTGGCAAAAATTGGACACAATTGATAAAATCGAACCTCATCACCCAAAAACTGTCTGAAGAAATGAAGAAAAAATCAATACCACGGGATTTGAAATGAAGACAAGGGAATGTTTTCGTTTTTTCCATCGGAAGTATATTTGACGAATCGTCGTACTTAAAAAATGAATTACATCTGTGAGAATTCACTGAAAATTGGAGAATCCATGATAATCGCTGGAAAAACGAGTGGCGAGGAGTAATTGGCGCCGTCAATTTCTGTCCAGCCATTGTCATTCTTCTTTGCTATTGACGGCGCGACTTTTGTGCAATCCGTAAAGAAGTATCATATGGCACAGATGAAGCGTCATGCTGCTAATGACGGTACTGGGATAAGTGTTCCAACAGAGTTCGACGATGCCCAATATGACGATCCTGACGGTGTCGCTGTACGGCGTATGCCAGGCAAGATAAGGCAGAGTATGATAATACCACACATAAAATTGATAATGAAGGGACCGACTGAACACGACGCCAATGAAATTTGACGCGAACAGAGGAAGAACCAAGAGTCTGCCGGCAATTGACGTATCGACGATTTCTTCCTTCCTCAATTGCGGTCTCAGCTCTGTCTCCGTCCGTTTTATCGCGGCGTAAGACTTTCCGTACGTCATCCAGCTGGACACGAAATAAGCGACGGTCGCCAAATGCAGCAGCAGCAGAGCCACGTGGAAGCTGGGATCGACGAAGAATTCTTCGCTGACGAATCGCCAATTGACGGTCCAACGATGTTGAAAAACTCTGCCAAAGTCAAAGGCTCCCCTGATGTAGGAAACTGGATTGACGATCAGGAACGGCAGACCCAGCAACAATTGTACCGCGGCGCATATTCCCAGATTCAATATCGACCTTCTCAATCCCAAATTGCTGAGATACAGAACGAGCAATCCAGGCGCGAACAGCAATATGTTCATCTTGACGGAGACGCCGAGGCTGTAAAGTGCGCTTCCGAGATACCACTTGTCGTCCAAAAATGCATTTATCGCAGCAAAGAGGAAGATCATGGCGATAGGATCATTGAACATACGTAGAATGAATATCGAGTGTATTCTGTACGACGTGCAGAATATTAATATCAGCACGTACGGCGGAACAGTCTTTGTTCGGGCGTAAATTCGAAAGACCAACGACAGCAGCGTAATGTAAAACAGGGCAAAGATATATTGCGCCAGTTTGATGTTCGCGCCGTTGGACGTCATGTAATAAAGAACAGTAAAGATGTACACAAAACCGGCAGGATAAACTAACGGTCCTGTGTCACCTCGTAATTTCCCGTAATCCATCGTTCCATTGATAAAACCCTCGACCTCTTGCATGTAAGCTCTCCAATCGATTTCCGTGTAATTCACGCTCTCGATAACAACGACATTCAGCAGAAGCTCGACGATAACGAACATAACTGCAACAACGGCGATTCTACGTGGATCCGTTAGAGTATTTATCACGAGAGACCATTTGACGTGTTTTTTAATCCAATTTTTCATGATTTTTTGATAATTCCTCGTGGTACCACCGCAGCTCCCACGGTTTTCTCTTCGTGAAGCCATTTTTGTTTACTGTTTTTCCCCGATGTACGAAAATAAACACGGCTGGCACGTGTAGCCGGGCTCCGGGATTTCTTTTTGGTGGCAAACTGAAAATAAATAAAATACACGAGAATTGGCACGCGAACGTAGCGCCATGTTTCCAAAGAGTCGTTTCTCCCCACAAATAAAGCATCCATTTCCCGCGTTACCGACGGCTGGTAAAATCCTTCCGTCGGTAAGTACTTGTTTATTTGAATTGTATTTTATTTTATTATTTTTAAATTACATATTTTAGATATCATTTGGTTTATTATCGATATTCATTAACAGCGGTATATTTATGGATACGTTGTGTCGCAAAATCGGCACGAGATTTGAAGTCATTATTTTGTTAGAATCTACGTGGGAATATTTTTTATTTTTATTTTTTTTTTTGTTCTCTTTAAGGATGAAAAATGGCGACGGACGCCGTTTATAAATATCTTCAGAGTCAAAATCGTCCGTACAGCGCGAACGAAATTGTCACGAATCTCCATAACGAGTATCCAAAGCCAGACGTGCAAAAATCACTCGACAAACTGGTGGCAAAGAAGAAAATTTTCGAAAAGGTTTGTTCGATCTTTCACAATTAATGCGACGAATTTTTCCAGCCAGCGAATTTTCTCTATTCACGAATATTTCATTTTTCTCTTTTGACGATTTATCAGAGAAAAATAAGCAAATTTGTTTCATTCGACAATAACTTATTGATATTATTATTATTGAAAATTGTTGCGCGTGGAATTCCGTGGAATTTCCAAAATGTTAAGGCTGTGCTAGTAGTGTTGGAAATGTTGAAGTAATTCGTTAGTTTTTCGAATAACTCGATAGATTCGAATTATTCAGCGGCTTTTGAAAAAAAACTGATCAATCGAATATTTTTGTCTATTTCAAGAATATTGTTTCCGTTTAAATTATTCACGAGCAAAACTAGATGTTAGAAAAATTTAACACCCTGTTGACCTTGAACCACCTTGGAATTTTTGCAATCGTTGCTTTTTTCGAAAAACCAAAAAAAAACAAGAACCGAATGTCTCGATAATTCTTAGTGATGATTTTTGGAAAAGGTTTATGGGAAGCAAAAGATTTTTTGCGTCGCTCAGGATGAGACGCAAGACACCGACGAATTAATGAGAATCAATCGCGAGCTCAAGTCTCACTCCGTCGACGTCGAGAACAAGCGTTCCGAGGTCGAAAAATTGATACGCGACTACGAAAAAAAATTACGTGCTATGAGGAACGATCTTAGTCTCGACGATGCTCTTCAAGCGAGAGAAACATTGAAGAAAAGCGTTATCGAGTTAACGAAAAAATTGGATCATCTTATGGAGGCTAATAGCGGCGAGGATCTCGCGATTGAGAAAAGAAAAACCGATGATAGTTTGAAGGATTTGTCCCGGGAGTACGGCAAGAGAAAGCGTCTGTGCACGGAAATCATCGACTGCATACTCGAGGGTTATCCCGGGAGTAAAAAAAGCCTCCACGATGAAATAGGAATCGAGATTAAGCTGGTCCAGTAAAATTTCTATTGCAGATGATATTTTCAAAGTGAGGGAGAAGGAACGTCGCGTTCAAAGTATTTTTATTCTCATTCGCATTTTTCTCGTCGATAATTCATGCGTGACCTTGAAAATTTTCGGGCGATTCGCTTTGTGTACTTGTAATGGGAGTAAATAAACGGATCATGGCGACCCTTTCCCCGTCCATCTTGAATAAAGTTCTTCGTTGAATTCTCTACGAATTTGTGATTCCTCTATGCATCGTCCTTGAACACAGATCTGAAATAATGGAATAATAATAATAAGCATGAGGTGGTCAGGATTACGGAAATTAAGCGAAGCTGTTTGTATCGATTACCATATCAGTACCACACTTCGAGCCTTCCGCTGCCGGCGTACTAGCAACGCAGTCACTGATCGTATTAGGAACCCGGCACCAGAGCAGCGTGCACACATTCGCGTTATGCTGTTGGATAATGAAACAACGAATTTAATTAAATATCCAAAAATCATGATTTTCCGTTTTTTTTTCGATATATTCCATTCGATCGTTCTCGATCGGTGAGAAATTATGATTTTACAATTTTTTTCATCGATCTTACCGAACATGTTCCCCCGCCGATAGCTCGGTAACACTGTTCGTCCACGGACAGCAATTTCCCCGGTAAAATTCTCGGTAATCCGCCCGGTCTTGTCGGCACGTTGTACATACATCTTGCTTGACGTTTTCTGTAATTACCGATGTTCGTTGTTTTTTTTTAAATCGTTTTTATTAACAATGGAAAGGAAGGGGCGGAAAGGGTAGCGTTGAGTTTGATCAACAAGGAGACGCTTGATTACTTTGCGAAATATGTGAAACACCGTTGGCTGCAGATGGACCATTTCAGGGCATGTTTGTCGTGGCGAAAACTGCTCATCAGATAACCGTCCGCCCATTTGCATTTTTCCGCTCCAGGCCCACCAACGTAAGCCAGCGACGGTGAACCGTCGTGGGGAACCCCAAAACTAGGGGAATAAAAAAAACCATGAAAGAACTACGAACGCTGGGACTCCCCGTTTTCATTCGGAGACAAAGATGAATATAACGCGTAAAATCTCGACAAAACCGGAAAATTGAATCACGATTTTGCCTAGTTAACGATATTACAGAAATTTAAAAATATACTGTACGATACGCGGCATCGGTAATTTTTAATGATAACGATCTTGAGCGGAAATGAAAACACAAAGAAAATTGTGCAAAAATCAATGTGTATTAACAATCCGTGAGCGAATCCATGTGACATGAAACGAAAAGAAGCTTGCTGAATAGTTTCAAATTTTTTTCCAACAATTTGTCGAACACTGTCATTATTCAAGATCGCGGTATCTTTCGTGCGATTGGTTTTTTTTCAGGTTTTTATGGTATTGCTAAATACGCGAAATTCCGAATTTATTTTGGTTTTGACGAGACCGCGCGCGTGCCACGCATCTTTTGGGACTTTATGAGAAGTGAGCCACAGCAGCGGTTTTCCGCTGATTGAAGAATCTCCGGTGATCGCAAATTCGACAATTATTTCATGTTTGTTTTTCCAGAAAATCACTTGAAAATTACAAAATTTCTGCTGCTCACTCCCCATGAAATCTCATGTTGATGAAAATTCAATTTCGGACTCACACGTGAGCCAACTCGTGGGCAGCTGTGGGAATCCCACTAAATCCTGAATCGTGTATCAACGCCACGGATTCCACTCTTTTTGTCGAGTCATCCCAATTGCAGGCGGTTCCGTACTTGCTTATGCCTTTGTTGGCGTTTGTTTTTTTTTTTTTCAATACAAAATTACACATTTGCAACCTTCGTCAATTGAATTTTACCCCGAATACAATTGACGTTCCCTTTTATTAATTCGAAAACTAACGGCATATCCAATACGACGAGCGAAAACACAATTCACACGTGATTCCCCTGGAAATGAGTCTTAAGGAGTTTTCGAGGTCGCTGATTACGAATCTATTCTCAAAATTCATAAATCCAAAATGGCGGACGATAAGCAAAAATTCTTTCGAACAGTATGAAATTTTCGAAATTATCCCCTGGAATTCAAATCAGGGACCAAAAAACATCCCACTGGACCGTGATTGACTAAAAACGATTTTCTGTTTTCGCCCTTGGGGCGCAACACTGAAATTTCTGCCGTCAAAGTGGTTAACAAAAGAGAGCGTCGGCACGATTATTGATTAATAAATTTTGCTGGACGCTTACCCCTTACCGCGTGGCAGTACGAAGGATCCGTTGAATTTTTCGAAAATTGGCACAATTTCGAACTGCATTAAAAGAATCATTAAAAGAAAAATGGCAAACTTTTTTTTTACAAACGAGGCGATGAAATTTTTCTCTCGTCTCACCGGGTTATGGCGATGACAGCGTCGTAAGAATCTCGAGGGAATCTGGTTTCTCGATAAAGATACAAGCTCAGCTCGTCCAGCGCTCCCGTCCCTAGCAAATTCTCTTTTATCCTGTTTCTAGTCAAATAAGGGGTTGCCCCTTTGTCCTGAAACAAACGTCACACGAAATTTGAAAAAACAACCGTCATTGCACAAACACTAGTGCATCTTTCTGTGACTCACTTCGAAGCGCAAAAGTTTGAAGATTTTTTACAGGATATTCCCGAAAACCATGACGAATTCCAAGGACAGTAACTTTTCACTAAAGAAATTTATCACAAGACGTGTTTGTTCGTTTGTCGAAAACGCTATTTGTACTTTCTCCGAAGCAGAAAGACCAATCGCGATGGAATTTACATTAACGAATGCAGAATTTTGTGAAAAAGTGGCTGAGGCTTTTGTATAATTTTTGTCAACATTTTTTTCGGACGGAATTATGAAAAATCCTGCTTTATTTTTCGAATCCTTACCACGGCTATGATAATCGCCGCGATGCTCAGCCGCACCTTTGGCTCTTTCAGTATTCTGTATCTGAGATCTACGGCGTTGAAAAACGCCGCGTAATAAACAATGCTCTCCCATAAATTCTTTCCATGCGATCTAAAGAAATTCGACAAAAGCAATTGCGCGGTGATTAAATAAGATTTACGCGAATGTTTTCAAAAGCACACTATCGATCTTTTTACTCCCGATTTTGGATTCAGCGGTTTCGTTTGTGCGGGAAAAAAAATCGAAAAGGCAAAAGTTCGAAAGACTGAAAATGTTTTGAAAAAGTTCATCGAAAAAAGCAGCGAATTAGAGAAAAAATAGAAGACCTTTTTCGGAATATTTTCAGTATATTTTTTTAGCATTTTTTTAATAGCTTCTGAGTATTGTTATGATTGAGAATAACTCGGTTCGCGAAATCGCTTTTTTTCTTGTCAAATTCAGACAGAATATAAAAATCGATTTTATTTAATGACCTTGAGTATAACTTGACCTTGAGTTGACTCGAAGTACAAGTATACGTTGAGAAACGAAAAAAGGGCATGAATTGTAGAGTGATTTGTAGATAAACTCACCTGTACGAGTCGTAATCAATGATTAATAAAATCTCCGGATAAATGATTTCCGGTAGAATTGCATTCATGTCGTTTTCAACCGATTCTTTGTTTCTCGTTCGAGGTTTGGATATTTCCGGTGATTCTCTAGAACCGTAATTATCTTTATGAGCGCTCGATACGTCTTTAGGGAATTTTAAGACGACGTGATGATTCGTTATTTTCATGTAATCACTCTGTGACGAAAATTGAGACAAAAATTTCGAGTCCCGATGAGTTTTGTTGCGATTCATTATCCTCAAGACTCTGTTCGGCAAAGATCGCATTATAAAACGTGAACCGTAAAGTCCGTTCTAAAAAAAATAAAACAGCGAAATTTCCAGTCTCGTTGCGGAGTAATTTTTTTTTCTATTTGTTTTATTTTATTTTGATAATCACTCACAAAATGAATTTTCCCGTGGCTTCTGTCGTACAACGCGAGCGACGCCATTTTTTTCAAATCTTCGTAGATTTTCACGCGCTTTTTCGAAGCCTGTGGGATAATTAATAATCAAACGGAGGGGAGTATTAAAAATCGATGGATAATCGGATTTCTTTTTAATACTCACGGTAGTACCGTAAATCAACTTGTACTTCAATCCATTCGGGTACGAGGGGTTCGAGCTCGCGGCGTAAACCGGCGTGTTTTTCGAAAAAAGTACGTCGTCAGCTGGACTGAGCTGCAGGCTGACATCGTCACCGAAAGCTTCGAAATAAACTTGGAGATTTTTTTTTCCATTGTATTGCGAATGCCTTACCGGCACCACTTCGTATTCCGGTACTTTTAATTAAAGCCGAATTATTCGATCGATCGTTAAAAAAATGCGTTCAACAAAGATTAATGAAAATGGTCATTTTTCGTTATTAATTAGGAGAAATTTAACGAGAAGCGTCATTCCAGCAATAAACAGACTGGAAAGAGAATTTCACGAGTTTTTTCGGTATTTTCAATTTTTTTTTAACTTTAAAAACGACGATAGAAATACACAAGAATTAATTTACGAATGAAAAATAAGCCTTATGAGTATCATCCGATTTTTGTTTTTAACCAGTCGTCTTTTTGTTGTTACTTAAAATTACTCCGTTCAGTATTTTCGAAATGTTCGATTTTTCTCAGATTCTTAATGCATTATCGAGTGCTTGAAAATCTCATCCGGCATTATTGATGCTGGACCAACGTCTCCCGTGCATCTTTGATTACCAGAATTACGATCGGTGTGAAATACAGATTGCAACTCCTCGTCGGTCATGTGCTCGTGAATCTGCAATCGTACGATCGAAAGAATGTTTTTCACTGCATTTACAGTCAGAATCAACAACCAATTGACAAACTAGAATGATCGATGACGATTGAAAAAATATACACTCGACAATTACTCCACGATTTAAGAGGAATTGAAAAAAAAAATGCAGACTTTATTTGGCCAATGAAAACATTGTTGTACCCATCTGGAAGACGATAATTCATTAATCATGTCTTTCATAAATTTCTTCGCGTATCCAACCGTGAATTTTCGACGTCGAGTGCTAAAAAAATTTGTCGCAATATTCATTATTTCGGTCCTCGTTTCGTCGAAAGCGACATGCTCATGACGATCGAAAAGCTTCTCCCCTGTCCCATCCGGAGAGTTCAAAAACTTACCTGCAGGCTTTTGTGTCCCACCGAGATAAGACAGAGACACACGATTATCCCACAATCTTCCATCTTGGAATGAGAAATTTTTCCGTCGGTGATACTCAAAGTATCCGCGTGTGGGATGACGAATGTGTACTAAAATTTGTCGCGGCGCTAACGAACGAGTCGTCGAGTCTCTTTTTATTGCGAGCAGTGAAGGAGAAAACTTGTAATGTCCTCCGATGTCTGGCCAGGAATGTGAAATACAAAAAAAAACTTATAATAATTTGTTTGTCTTCCGTCGTATTATCGCAAAGGTGGTTAGACAAATCGACGAAATTAAACAAAGGTTACGAATTTATGGACATGTTTGTAGCTTTATTATCGTACAAGTACATAAATAATAAACATAGCAACGATATTATAATAAAAAGTATGCGGCGTGTTATAAATTTCATTTTGTTTCTCTTGAGTCGACGCGTGCGCGAAATTTTCGCGGTCCGATTCGTCCGGAGTTCTTATCGTTATGTTTCGCGGTGGGCACTATTTGCAATAATGCTCGTAAATTATTATTTATTTATTGACTTTTCCTTCTCATCCGAATGAAGAATAATGAAGAAGTTACTCGGCTTATCCGTAATAAATCGAATTATTCGCGACGGCGAAATAAATTCTCGTGGTACCTTGTTTCTTTTTCATTTCGTTATTACGTGAAAAATCGCCTTGTTCCGAATATTTCACTCACTTCAAAGTTTTCATTGAATAAGGAACGAAAACTGTGCCGGCGCTTATGCAACGGCCATTGATACAGTGCTGAAAAATAATACGTAAAACGGGGATCGAGATCAGAAAAGAATAGCAATAATATTCTATAATTCCTAATGTGAAAAAAAACGTGACGAGAAGCAAAGATATATGTGTGCATTGTAACATTGATCAGTCGCGTATGGAGGAAAAGGTAATGAGCATTTTGCACGTACGCGGAAGAGTTTGAATTTTTTTGTGGGCGAACGAGGAAAAAACGATCCAAAATTCGATAGATATACACATTTCCATTGCTTATGCGGATAAAAAAAATTAACTCACTCGTCCGGTACCGCAAAAAGACCCTTCGGCAGCAGGGGACTTGGTGAAACACAATTCCTTACTTCCGGGTATGTAACACTCGAGCCTGGTACAAACGGTCGCATTGTGCTACAGAAAAAAAAGAGATGATTGAACAATACGATGATATAAAAATATTCCAGACGATCCTCGTGTAATTAAAAAAAAGTTGGTACTCACGTAGCAAGCTCTGGTGCCACAAAGTTTTTCGCATTGTTTGTCCAGCGACAAGAGTTTACCGGGCAAAATTCGCGACAGCGACACGTCGGAGCGCGGTTTGTTAAATAAACAAGTTGCCTGTGTAGAACTGGAGTTGGAACAAAAAATTCAGGTCGATTTTAGATTGATCCTAACATTTCCGGAATGAATCGCGAGGTAAAAACGCTAAATAGGATAAATCGAAGGTCTATCGATTTGGTCAATGTAACGAATATATCGATTATATTTCAAGGAAATGAATGTGTCGAGATAAAAAAAGTACGATCGGATGAATCGAAGGTATATTGATTGTAACGGTGTCTTGAAGTAATCGAAAGTCTATCGATGTTATCGAACATACTGAAATTGTATTAATTATATTTTAAGTGAATTAACGTGCCGAGATTCAATTCGGACCATTCGAGCAACTTATCGTTGCGTTGATAACGTCGAATTCGCAAAATTGCTGTATGAAACGAAACGAAGTTTGCTGCTACGGACCTGAAAAAATCATAGAGATTTTTCAAGCTGCATTCGGACCAGGAAAAACTGTTTTCGCTGGGATTGAACATGCTCGCCATTATGAAACCTTTATAACCGGGACAGCTGATGGCTTGGTCGAACCCGTCATGAGATACCCCCAGTCTGCGATCGAAAATAAAGGCAAAAGGAGGAAAAAACAAGAGTCAGTCAAGTTTGTTCGAATTAAAGGCGATTAATGAATGAAAAACGCCAACTGACAAATGCGCAACTTCGTGAGCAGCTGAAATAATGGCTTTGAAGCCACCGTTGTCCTCGACTATTCCAACGGCTTCGGTATTCCGGTCAATGTGACTTCTGTTGCACGCGCCCATTTCGTACGCGTAACCTTCCGATTTTCGCGAAAAAAATTGCTGTTGGTCGTATTCATTTTTTAAATTTTCTTTAATTCACAAAAATCCCGTGAATCTTACCAAGGGTGGCAGTGTCGCAGATATCGTTGTGGACCATGTTGCACATATTCCTCCTGTAGAGTACAACGAGAGAAAAAAAGATGCTGGGATCTATGAAACGTTTTATTCGAGGACATAACGCAGGCATTCCAGCAACAACAAGATCGTACGTATGTTTCGAAATATCAAAAATAAAAAAAAAATAGACGGTTTAGATTGATATCAAAAGAAACAATTAATACCTTTTTAGTATTGTTATTTTACAAAATTACTGTGCTTGGATAAGATCTATTTTTTTCTACATATGTTCTACCGTTCGAGATTTCTTTGTGCTCTTTTTCACAAACACGATTAAAATTGAAATGAATTATTATTAAATCATGAGAATACCCGAGAACTCTTCGTCTTACTGTGTAATAGCCACAGCCATATCGTACGAGGAGAAGAGAAATTGGGAAGATTCGTTGTAAAAGTATCGGCTCATTTCCGTCAGGGCAAGATCAGCATCCAATTCCGTCATGCCTCTTCGATGATTGGCCAAATAAGGGGTACCACCGATCGACTAATGAGATATGAATTAACATTTAAGCGAGCAAACATAATCAAATATATCAATGAGCTTCGTCAACGCAAATAATTCATTCTGATAATTGTTTCACCAATGATATTATTATTCCGGCGATATTCAAGCGTATTTTCGGTTGTTCCAACAACCGGTATCGCAAATCAACGGCGTTCCACAACGCGAGGGCGTATCTCGTGACTTCTTCGAGATTTCCGTTGAAAACACTGTAAGTCATCAGTTTTACCCTTATGATTGTCAATCTTCTTTTAAAAAAGAACATTCAAAAAAGGTGCGGCATGATTAATGAAAAAATTACGATAAAACTTACGCGTACAGCGAGTAGTCGATTATTACCAGGATTTCCGGGTAAACGATACTTGGAATGCTTCTTTTCGAACGCTGATGCATCAACGTATTATTACTTTTCTCCCGT
Organism: Heteropelma amictum; assembly: GCA_959613375.1. Lineage (NCBI taxonomy): Eukaryota > Metazoa > Arthropoda > Insecta > Hymenoptera > Ichneumonidae > Heteropelma > Heteropelma amictum. The sequence goes on along the minus strand of OY390721.1, from coordinate 3,848,027 downwards.
TTAACGATTTCTGAAAGATTACGATTTTTTCCAATGCAATTTGAATGATCTTGTGATATAAAAATGACAGTAATAATAATTATTGGTATTCTGCCATTTGTTTGTCAGATGAAATTCATTATTTCTCCGAAACTCACTGATTTTTGACTCTGTATCGGCCTCGTTACTCTTGAAGATTACGTGATGCCGAGTTTCACGAAAATTTTCATCGCCCTCGGATAAATACATTGAAGAATCATTATGATTCCTTGTTTTCTTCGATAAAATTGTGTGCAGTCGTTCCGACAATGGATGAATAACGAAGTTGTCATTTAAATAACCAGTCTAAATACAACAAATTGTTGAATAATTTTATGCACATTTTTACGAGTTCAATGTTTCTATTCGATTAGATTTTTATCAAACAGAAATTAATTTCGCATTACGTATATGGTAAGCCGATGGATGTCGCGTTTGTCGTTAGTTTTTTTACCGACGTTTCGCAACCGTTGCAGTCTGCACCTTCAAGACTGGAGAACTCCGATTCTGAATCAAAGATCGGCTCTGGTACCAACCCCAATTGTGATTTTTAGGGTTTTTCAAGATTTTATAAATCTCGATGGTTCCTTCAAAAGAGACTGTCCAATGTGGTTAGCCTGTTGGGTTGGTCGAAATTCAGGGTATGTCCTATATTTCGGAATTTGCGCTCAATTTGCGCAATGCGAGATTGAGATTTGTTGAGATTGTTGATCGAATTACCTGTTTGAGAACATGGGACGGAAACGACATATTCCATCAATTTCGACCAAGCTGACAGGCTAGCCCCTTCTCACAGCTACCTTTCGAGGGAACGTCTAGATGGCCTGGAATTCTCGAAAAACTCCAACAATCTCAACGTGGGTACCAAGCGAACCAAATTTGGCACACCCTCCGCCCGATTTTTCAATTAACCAGCTGATCAGTTTAACAGCTGTTGATGAATTGACCATCGATACATAAGGGCTCAGAATCGGAGCTCTCTTCGCCGAAACGTCGGTAAAAACCTGTAATGAAAATCGGCATTCATCCGGAAGCTCGCCATTTCAGTAATATCGATAATCTTCGCGGAAGCCTGAAAGCTAAAAGCAATCACGAACTCACGATGAGTATTTCGTCATTCCGTCCCCGGTAGGCCATTACTGCTGACCCTCTCGCCGGATAATGATAGGCACGACCAATTTTCGCAAATGGCTGTGCAAAATGTAACGATATTTCAACGATTAGCGAATCTTGCATTATCTCATGTTCTTTGAATTTTATTTTAATAATAATATGATAATTGAATAATTACCGGCATCCATACTTACGATCTAGTAATAAGAAAGCATTGTCTACGATAAATCATTTTCTTGTATAAAAATGGAAAGAAACTGATTGAATCACTTACGAATTTCACGCAATTGAAATAGTTATTGGCAAATGTTAGATTGAAGGAAAAAAAAATCAATGTACAAAAAATGTATATTGTCGTTTGGCAAAGGGCAGTTACGTTCGAGACGCGAGTGTATTTGACACTTTGCGGGTTTCCCTTGTTGCCCGTCACTGTCCACACAGGCGTTGACGAATGGGCCAGTACACCATCGTTAGGTTCCAAATACAACGTTATTACTTTTCTGAAAGCATTCACCCTGACCGTATTCGCTGATTTAGGGTCGCCGCTTTGTCTGTCCAATGTATGAAATACGGTCGCTACCTCATAATCCGGCACTACAAGCATTAATATGTTTTCGATTATGGCGCCACGATTTTCATTTGAAATTCATATTTAAAAAAAATATTTTTCCCATTCAAAATGTGACGACGCGAAGATGATGATTTTTGCGAGGAAAAAAAGAAATGCCCATGGTCATTGACAAAAATTGCGCTTTCGTGTAATTAAATTCACTCATTTTATTTGCGAACATTCACACTGGGTCAAACTTTGAAACGTACCCGATCCATGGCCATTCTTAAACGTCGCCCGAATTTCCTCCCTAGTCATTCGCTTGTGAATCTAAAAAAGAAAAAAAAAGTGCTACTTGCCTCTCGCGATATTCTGAGATTCGATAATTGTTTTTACCTGCACGCAATTTGCGATCGGCAACAGTGCCAATGAAACGGCAAACAATGCTCGAATCATCGCATCCATGGATTTATTTACTTGTTTTATTCGTTGATTTGAAAATTTAAAAAATGTTTTTAATTTCGCATTGAAAATCGTAGAGTTCACTTTGATTTTATTTCTAAAAAATAATTGAGAGAATAACGAAAACAATACACAGGCTCACTTGGCAGAGATCGTTGTGTGATCTCCGATCCGCTGTCATCGCCAGTAGCGATCAAACATTACCGCTTTTATTGGACGATGTGCACGGTACCCGAGGCTTTGCACATCGCGCTCTATATTATATCCCTGACGTACTCGTGACATCTCGAGGGCGTCTTCGGTCTTTTTTCACACGCTGAACGTGAAACGAAGCGTAAACACCTGTGCACACACTAGATAAGAGCCTCTGAGTTTCATCATAAAAATTCAGATTTTTACATTCAAAAGCCTCAAGGTTCATTTTATGGAGGGTTTCTTTGCGATATTGCGCGCCGAAGGTTCATAGAAAGGCCCGTTAAAACATTTCCTCTGTGTATAATAAATTATGACGATACATGTAGCTAACTTCACTCAGGGCGCAGGGCATCTTCGGTGGGGAATCTTACCAACCTCGTAGCTCGAATCGGGTAATTATTCCGGATTCTGTTGCCAACGTTGACGGAATAGAATAGAAATTTTCCTACTTGGCGTCGTTACGGAAATTTCAATCAAAGTCGATCATACGTAAAATGAGAACCATATTAATTAATAATAAGAAAAATGTTTAAATGCTATTAACAAATTGGCAAAACAATCGAAAATTCGGAAAATATTCGGGAAACTTGTTCCATTTCACATGAAATTGGTTCGTTTATTTTCTTCGATGAACTTGACATTTTTTTCAACATTTTTTCGATCTTTTGAAATTCTTTATCAGTTGGAAAAAAATGATACAAAATCGAAAAATTACTCACAGTTCCTAACTTACAAAGTGATCTGACTACCTGTTGAATGAACAACTTGAAAAAATGTTGAAAAATTCCAGATGTATTAAAAAAACATGAAGAAATATAATAACGCCTGCAATGAAACCTCTAGTTGACAGGCACTGATGCTGGTTCGTTGAATAGACGGATCTGTAACGTTGAACATGAGGAATCGGGACAGCATGATTGAAAAAATGTAACAATCGATTAATTAATATGATTTATTCTTATATCGCAATACTTTTCCTCCTTTTCTTCTATTTTTGCGACTTCCGTCGACGTGCCAACTTATTTACTTTTCGCAAATTGATGTCGCGCGTACGCCGCGCGACGAACGAAACTTTTCACATCGTCGAATAAATATATCGTGTAAAAATTAAAAACACAATAAAAACGAGAGAAAAAAAAACAAAATAATTCGAGAAGGAATATTAGTTGAATCACGAAAATCACTGAAGATCGTATATTTCATCTTCGGCATTGCATCCAAGTTTTGTTCTTTTTATTTATTTATAAATTCATCAGCATTTACCACCGGGCATCTTGAAACATAAACATACGTATTCAAGTTTATCTTCCAATTTCTTCTGGACTCGCGCGAGAAAAAAAAACAAAAAAAAAACATCGAGTCTCGTAATAATTATACATACATATCGTGTTTTCAGTAACGAGCAATCACATCTGACCTTCGAATTTCGTCTCATAATTGCTTTTTTTTTCTTCCCGCTCACAGAGTCTGCCATCAACAACGGATCCTGTAGTCAGTGTCAAAACTCGAGGCTTTTTTTTTAAATCTTTATTCTGTTTACCTTCAAGATTTTCGCAATAATTATAACGCACGCACACGCACTTACGCAATCGTTTTATTTTGTTTCGCAGCTCGAATTTGCCTCACGAAAATTACCGTTTAGTTCGCAACAGCCAAAAAAAAAAAATCGAGTAATACGTATCTCCGCGACGGAAGGAAAGTTTCGTTTCCGGGTTTTTTTCCCCGCTCGTTGCATATGAACACAGTTATTTATTAACGTTTTTAAAAATTGTTATTATCATTTTCTTTTTCCTTCGAAATCTCTATCTTTTTTTTTCAACAATTTTTCTTCTTATTCGACACTCTCCATTCTCGCTAAAACTTCGATTCTAGCCGCTGCAAACCGTCCTGAGGGATGCGCAGCAGCGACTCTTTACAGTTTGCAGATGGCACAGCCACGTTCTCAGCCTGTCAATCAGATCCGCGCAGTCTGTTGCTATATCGAAGCACTCACCGTCCCCGGTTCCTAAAGAAGAAGAAAAAACAAATTCGTTCGAGCGACAAACAAACATCTAATTTATGACACGAGTGAAAAGATAAGCGCATCATTACGAGAATGATTACGAATGATTCGGGGATGACGTGAAGGATTTAATTGCGAAATTAGCTGCTGATGAAAATTAGAAGCCAAAAAGACAAAACGAAATTACGAAGGAAATCGAAATAATGAATGAAAATTAGTGGAAAAAGACCTCGGCGTTACGCCGAATACCGAATTCCTTTCTGGTATACGGTTTGTAGAAAAAAAAGGCATTTTTTGTAAACAAAACGCTACGCATATTGACAGCCTTCGAAAAATCACTGACAAATTCAGAAAACCAACAAAATTACGGCCACCGACGGATGATTGGCGGTGGACATAATAACTCGTTCAAAAGTCTTCGATGATCTTCATTTTTTTTGTATATCACAGTAATGGCAAGGTTTTTGACTGGCAAGACCAATCTCAGTGCAGAATGTGATAAAAATTGAAAAAGTACAAATAAACTGAAAAACCATGTACGAATGATGCAAAAAATTATTGAGCATATGAAAATAATCTGATCGCAAGGAATACAAGTGATTTGCGTGGAAAGAGCGCGTGAATGAAAAAAATTTAGCGAGTTTGCCATTTTATCGGGTGTCAAAAAAAGTATTTCAAAAATATACATAGTCAAACGTAATTACTAACGACGATGCTTGCGGCATGATATACTTTTGTTATTCTCGAAACGTAAATTCACATTTTTATCGAGGCACTTGATCAAGTTTGCAGACCTTGTCTGCAGACCTTGGGAAGTCGCCGTATATTTTTAATGACATAGAGAGATAGGGGAAAAAGAGAGAGATAGTCAGCTTTTGTTTTTTCTCAACATGCAGTGCAGAGCCTTTAACGCCACGTGTCGTCTGATACCGTGCGATAATTATTCACAAGCGTAATTCGTAATTGCGTCATTCGGGTGCAGTAAATTTGAAAAAAAAGAGGCAAACGACTGAGGATGCATTCATACCGTGTGCTTTAATAGAGGGCGTTTCACGCGGGCACCACCGGTGGCGCTGCGGGTCGTCGTGATTACCGACAACGGCCTTACCCGGATTATGTGCACCGGTTGAGATCGAAATGGAAAAAGCGAGTTTTTAACGAAGAATGCGACGGGTCGTCGTGAAATTTCAATCGGAAGTATTTTTTTTGTTTACTTTGTGTCGCACGCCATCGCCGGATGGCAGGAATTTCACATTTCGCGAGTAGCTCGAGCTGCCTTTTACCAATTTGTTTACCCTTAGACGGCGAAAAACAAATGAGGTTAGATTCTGGATGATGTTGAAGTTTTCTTATCCGAAAATATTTAACACAAAAAATCGCGCAACGCTGGCGAGAAAAATGAACATTTATCGCGTGGTAGTTGCGTCCCACCGATGCAAACTTCAACGTCATAATTTTGGGGCAAGCGATTAGTAAACTGGTTAGAGAGGCTTCATCGTCAGGGATCGGGATCGGGTCTTTGTTTGTTTGAAAGTCATTTTTCTCAAGCCGAGACGTCGAGGAAGCCGGTTGTCAGAGGTTCCAGTCGATATGCCATTCGAACGGCCAGATTGTTGGACAATTACGAAACAACGTATGTCGGTACGGAACGAACAAAAAAATGTGATAATTATCTCGATTTTGTTGTTCAAGATTGCGTCAGAGTAGTTACAAAACGTATCGAGTATTTACGAAGAAAAATTGCATCCGAATTGACGACATGAAAGAAGATTACAAAACCGACCGCGCGTTAACGATGTAGGGATGGAGACCCGCGATCGAGAAAATTCCAACATGTCGCAGTACCTTAAAGACGTATGACAGGCATCGTTTCAGCGACGATAAACCAGACTGAGAACCACAAGTGCGATCTTACAAATTATTTTTCGTGTTTAAAACTTGGAAAAATATATTTATTTTTATAAATATTTTACTTTTATTTTATTTCATTTGTCAAAAGCCAGTAACTGTCAAATACGAGCAAAAACAAAATTTCGCGAAATTCAGCCTTTTTAATTTGAAATCGAAAAAAAACAAGCTTTCCGAATATGTTCACATTTTTCCTTAACAATTTGTGGTTAATCTTGAGTATCATTATTGAAAATTAAGTGGGATTAATTTCGTTTCAGTCTTTCACAGCATTGAAAATGCTTGAAATTCTCATGCCATATTGTGTCCCTGCCGGAATAATAGCTGCCATAAAATCCTTGAGACATGCCGAGACATCGATGCACGTTGCGTTTCGGAATTTACGAAAATAGAGTATAGCAAGAAGGCGAGATATCTGCTTGAAAAAAAAACTTAGATTCTCATATAGAAATTTCCCGAGGAGTGATAAAAAAAAAGCTGACAATAGACGAGACGCGAGAGTCTTTGATGACAAAAAGATTTACCGATAGCAAGGTAAGACAAAGATGGTAAAGAGATTAGGCCGGAAGTAAAAAATTGAACGTGGACCAATAAATCGTTGATTCGATCAATCGATTAATCGATTCGCTCATGAATATTACTTTTGTTGTTGCTGCGTTTACAAATGAGACTTTCGCTGTTGCGCCCAAGTCTTTGCATATTTTCTTCCTTTTGTTTTTTGTTTTTTGCTTTGTTGTATTTCTTACCGCGACCCGGGGTACTCTGTGAGCCAGAATGCCCTCTGTTGATCGAAGTCGGAAACGTGGCGGTAGTTGCCGAGAGACTCTTATACTTGAACGGCGTGTATTTCTGAGCCAACGGGTCATTCATAAACCCGTAGAATTTCGAAGACAAGCCGGAGGTTTTAACGCTCGTCGTTGTCGTCGTTGAAAACGCGTACGCGTTGTTGTAATAATTATAATAATTATCATTAGGTATTCTCGTCGTTGTCATCGTAAGGTCGTTTTCGTGATGCGAGGAGCGATAATAATCGTCATAATTCATTATTGTTTTTTCGCTATCGCTTACAGAGTCGCGAACCGTCGTTGTCAAGGATAAATCTGTAACCCCGTCGTTGTTGTTATTACCGTCATTATTATCGTCATTGTGATGATACGGTGTCTCGTAATCGTTAGGATTCGAATGAGGAACGGAATATTTGTAATTTGTCATGGAGGTTGTCGCTCCTTCCCAAGGTGACCTGTCAAGGACGACATTTTTACCAAAATATTATTATCGTACAATGGGATTCTTTTGCCTGTGACTCAAACTGTGACCAATGATTTCTAGATATTTCGAAAAGCACTTTGCGGCATTTATTTTGCGCCCCGTTTATGAACCAGACGCGTTTGAACGACTCGTCATTTCCCGCCCAAGTCACTGGGATTCCCCTCGGCGCACGCGCGATCGGCCGACTTCGCGCATGCGCACCTCTCCGTTCAAACGCCGCCAGGGCGGATTGTTGCCAACGTAATAGCGCGTGAAATCATTGGACAGCTTCTTTCTCACCCGTTTTAGGTTATTCAAAGCATTTTTAGCGAAATACAAAATACACACACGCAGAAATACAAATATTTCTTCTCCAACCGAAAACCCGGATTTTTTCAACACGATGCACTTTTTTCATTACGAAGCTCAAACTTACAATTACGAATGCGAAATGCGGTATATCGGATAAAAAAGAGATTCGAAAAAAGAACGTTTTGAACTTGATTTTCGGGCTCCGAACTTCTAGGGATTTTTTTCTACAACCGGAAACTTGGAATTTCGTAACGCGATGGGTTTCCCTTCAGTACGTAACTCGAAATTATAATCCGGAAGGGAGGAAATTCGAGTTTGCGGTTGGCGAAGAAAAATACTCCGAAAGTCTGGATAATGATGAAGGTTAAACGCGATGTCAATTTTTTTACTACGAAATTTTCGTTTTTTTTTTTTCATTGTTTTTCTCTCTCTTAAATTCCACTTATATTTACCTGTAGGCGGTGCTGTTGTAATGGCCGAACGTCGGCCGGTTTTGCGCCGCGCTGCTGTAAATACTCTCGCGACGCACGTACGTTGGTATATTTTGCGTATAATCGGGAATGATGTTTTCGTGCTCGGCGACGCATCTACCGTTTATGCAGTACTGAAATCGCGCGAAAAAACGTATTTATTCCTTTTCTTCTCCTTCAATAATAATGATAATAGCAATAGGCGAGAAATTGATTTTCGTGACAACGAGGAAATCCATTTTTTTAACGAACCAGAGAAAAATCTCACCTGCCCATCTCCGCATGGTGAGCCCTCGGCTGCTGGTCTGTAAGCCACGCAATAGCCCGATCCAGCGTCGAAGCAAAACAGCTGAGCGCAGACACGATCGTCTTTCTGTATAAAAAAAATGATTTTCGAATGTTTTGTAGGGTTTGTAATAAGAAAAATCTGATGGTAACCCCAGCAAAAATCTCCAATTTTCCTGAGAATTCGTTGACTAGAAAAATGTGTGAAAATTTTTCACGCATTAACACATTTTTAAATTTATTTATTTAAATTGGTTTTATCGGAATGATTACTTATATAGCAAAAGGTTTGGCGGCTAATTAATAAAATAAGATGAGAATTTCGCGAACTTATCGAACGTAATTTTGGCTAATTTTGTTTTGACGGCTGTACAAATGAAAATCTCGTTGCACGAAAAATGACGAACGTAATATTTGAAACTGCTGATTCGTGTTTAATTCAGTGTTTATCCATTTTTCATTTTTTTTTTCTTCAAATTTATGAAAAAACTCACGAAACAAGCGCTCGTTCCACGATCTTTTCGGCATTGCGCATCGAGAGACAATAATTTTCCTGGCAGTACTCTCGGCAGTCCTTCGTCCTCGTGAGGTGCGTTGTAAAGACAGGTCGCTGTGTCACCACTGAAAAAAAAATCAAGTTTAATTATCTCTTTCATCTATTTTTTTATTTATCTGAGTTGACAAACCGCCTGGAGAGCAAAAAAGTAGCGTGATCTTTCGTCTTCGATGAATCTCTGGTAACTCACTTTAAAAAATGATGAAACGACGAAACACTGCAGTGCGACCATTTGAAACCCTTTTCGGTGTGTCTCAGATCGCTCATTATGTAACCGTCCTCCCATCGACATTTCTCCGCTCCTGGACCACCGAGATAACTCGGCGGTGGTGAACCATCGTGGACGGCGCCCAATCTACGAAACGAGAAATCAATGAAAATTCGAAAAAAAATATTCACAATAAGAAACGAAATATCGTTTAATTCATTACATTAATCCGAAACGAACAATAATTCGACAAGTTCTTGAAATTTAGGCTTTTTCTAATATCAAAGTTTGAAGTGACGCAATTTTCTATCGCCTTGACAAAAATTCATCAAGTATGACGAATTTTTAGGCGTCTTTGTCATTTTTCCCCCTTAATGCTTGCAGTGCCCCAAAACCCGCCGTTTGTGCCAAGAATATCGGAAAATCATTTTGAAAAAAAGAACGAAAACTCACAAATGGCCAACTTCGTGGGCAGCCACAATGATGCCGCTAAAACCCCCGGTGTCTTCGATAATCGCGACCGAATTGACTTTCTCGAGACGTTTGTTAACGACGCAGGCACCTCCAACGTACGCGAAACCTGAACAGAAACATTTGATTGATCCTCGATTTTTCTTTTCGCTTCTACCGATCGTTTTATCATCAAGTATTTTCTTTCCTCCTCATTGTGTCGTGAGATACCGACATTTTTAACTGTTCTTTTTGTCGCAAATTGGATTCAAAAAAATACTTGATTGATGATCAAATTGCAGCAGCAAATTGTTATTATTGAAAGTTATTAACGTATGATTTTCGTTCAGCTTGTATCCCTCAACCGATAAATACGAGATTTCCAGCGGTCTTATTTGTGGTTAATGAATATTTTAATGTTGAGCAATGAAATTAAATATCGTTTGATTACTTGGATATATAATTTTAGCAAAAAATCGTTGCTATATACGTGAAGCCAGAGATTAAAGATTGCAAGCCACACATGCGTTTTTTGGATTATTTGTTCATATTTATTTATTAAGTTAACGACATCAAGTTGCGTACTAGCATAATAACGATGGAAATACGATGTGCATCGTAATAAAAGATTTTTTTTTTCGCTGAATCGATTTATTTGTGGGAATAACTTTTTTTTTTCGAACATCGCGCGGAGAAATTGACTTACCGATCGCGCATTCCTCTTTACCGATAGCGCATCCACAGAGAGGAAAGAGAGAGAGCGAGTGAGCGAGACAGAGAAAAAAAAGAGAGCGAGCGAGTGACGAAGAATAAATATAAAATCACGTGATGGGAAATAGAGAGAAATTCAAATACCACACGAGAGATAAAATATATTGCGACATTTATAAATCCAACCGTTGTTGAAAAATCAAATGAACTTTCCATGAACGAAGTTTGGTAAAAAATCACTTTCTACCATGTTTCGTCCGACTCTTCTTTAGGTTTTCAAATACGAAAGTGCCAGAGAACGTGGATAGATGAAGCCAGTATGTGCTGAGTGAGCTAGCAGAGTGAAACACCTTCGAAACGCAAGAAACAACGAATACTTTTCTTCGATGTAATTTGAAAAAAAAATAAACAAATGAAAATTCCTTTTTATCCAAATGAAAAAACGCAAATCGTAAAGAATCTACAATATTCCGTTCAAGCCATAAAAAAGAAAATAATTTCACGTCAAAGATGCAAAAATCATAACGACGAAGTCATTAAAAATACACCCAAGTTTAGAATTATTTCCCTGAGTGATCGAGATTTTTCAGAGTAGAAGTGGAGAGAGAGCGAAAAAGAGAGAGAGAGAGAAAGAGACGAGGTCATTATGGCCAAAGACAACGTTGGCCATGTCTCGGAAAATTTGTGCTTCTTTAATTACATTAATGTGAGGAAAAAAATATTGAGAGAAGAACGAAATAAAAAAAAAGATCAGACGAAGAAGAATAAACCCTGCGGTGAATAGAGGGTGCAAGTGCGAGACGAAGTTCAACAGCAATTACCGAAGTATTTTTTGCATAGAACAAAAAGAAAAAGTGTTTTTTCGTTTCTTTTTTTTGCATTGTGATTTTTCCCATTGTCGGGAAACGTACCTGCTGTTCCTCTATTGCACACCTCATTCGCGTATTGCCTCCTGCACATATCTAATCTGCAATGCAACAATACAAAATCGTTCTTTTACATTTTTCGAGAAAAAAAAAACGAAAAAAAGAATGACGGAAATGCCGCTGACCGACCAAACCGACGAGACACTGCCAAACTGACGGTTGCGGGAACCAAATAAAAATTCAACAAAAAATATCCTCATTTTGAACTCGCTGTTGCTGCTCTTCGAAGGCAACAGCCGGTGGAACAATAAACCAAATGCAGAAGACAACGACCAGTGGAAAAAGATAAAACTGCGATCGATACGATGAATTAATGAAAATATATATATGAATATAAACATTGTGTGTTTCACTTATAGATGATATGTTTTTTTCTATAATTCATGAAATAATAACGTAAATATAGATTCAGAGTGAAGTTTCAAACAGAAAAGTATGAAACCATTCTTCGATCGGACCTTTTCCTGACGAGTTATCGTTAAATAAAGCTCGACCAATGGGACGCGCGTGGCCCGTGCCTACGCCAATGCGTGACGCGCTTCCGATTGGCCGAACTTTACTCGCGAATAATTCATCAGGATTTCGTCATATCGAAAAGTGGTTCAGAGCTTTTCGCCATGGAATTTCATCCTGAATCCAATTACAGTATTCCGATTGAGGTCCAAACGACTCCATACGCAAAATCATGAATTCACGAGACGCCTTTGACCGTGCTGTGACCGCACGAGTTCTCCACCTGCGTATGTTTATTTAAAATAATACCAACAAAAAATTCAATGCCATTCCGTTGAGCTTCATATTGTCTGCTGGTACAAGATCGAACGCTGATTAATTATACTAATTTATAAAAAAAAAAAGGTGATAACTAAGAAAGCAGAATTATAATACCAAAAAGCGATCTTTATTGCACCCCGCAAATCTCCCGACCAATTAACGAGCTACTGCATTCTCTACTAGCGATATCGAAAGTAGAAAATAAACACATTCCGATGATCCTATTATTTCTCGAAATTCAGTGAATTAAGGACGTATCCCAGTGGCAAGATGGATCGCATAAGAATTTCGAGTACTCGACAACGCCAGAAAAATTTGAAGGAAATTTTGAAAAAATTCGGCTACCTTTAAAAAAAATTAACGGATCAATTTAACATCAGAAAATGATTCTTCCGAATATTTTTATTTCACTATCGTTGTTACTCGGAAGCCAAAATTCTCAATCGACTTTATTGTTGTTGAAGCAATGGCTGCCATATATCCTCGATATCCAAAAAATCATAATTCGTCGAGCGACAAGACTGAATTTCCAGAAAAACTTAATTTTTTGATACACTTTTTGAATGTGTCGATTTTACTTGAAACGATGATAAAATCCCTCATCTACTCCCGAATTTTCTGTGTTATTTATATTAGTCGCAGTCACTTCAAAATTTCCTTATTATGCAATTGCAATTTTATGAAAAAAAAACAATCCAAAAGTTTCTCACAAAAAGATCTGTTCTTTACATTTAGCTTTCCAATGCAAAATTCGGGAAATTTTGACGTTGGGTTGTATTAGCGAATTCTAATTGGCCCGGTGTAAGATCGATTAATAATCAATTCCAAAAAAAAAATATATATATATACATATTTACAAAATGGGTCACACCGGAAGTAACGCCAATTATCAAAATACATTGGCGCCTGTCCTTCATTACGGGGTTAATGATGATTATTATCATTCACTCACATACAAAATATTTAATGATAAAAATTTCCATCGAAAAAAAAAACAAAGACTGCAACAATTTTTCGTTTATTCGAAGGAATTTTTTCTACGTGTAATTAACCATACCGGCAGTTCCCTTAGTGCAGCGTCCGCCTTTCCTACGACGGCACATATCATACCTGTTTGTTGGAATAAAAAAAGATAAAAAAAAGAAGGAAAAAGAAAATCGATCGTATAAAAATATCGGAATATTAGAATTCATATTATTTTTTTATATTTCGTTGCTGGTGTCGTTTTATTCTTTTTCTTATTGTTATTGATAATGAAACTTTGTTGGGTATTTAGTAAAACCGTGCAGTAGCCCAAAAAAAACATCGCTTTTCAATGAAAAACTGAAAAAAGTCATAAAAATGTTCATCCGTCAAAAAAAAAGAAAAATTAAAAAAATGCATTGATCGGCTGAAGTTTTTCTCACGCCACATGGTTGCACGAAACACTCTGTGAAGTTTCATTATTACCAATTAAAAATTGCTCGACGAATTAAATTGTCAAAATGTGCTTCATTCTGTCCCGTCTATTTTTTTTTTTCAAATTTGGTGGAGGATGTGAAATCGGCGATGAAAACCCCTGTATACCGCGTACCAGGGGAATTCAATAATTTTTATCAATTTTCCTACCCCATATTCCCCAATTTGCCCCAATTTCGGTGATGGTTGAATCGTAGTTTTCACGATTTTCACGAGAGTTCGTCGACTGCAAAAAATGTGTGCCGCAAAGGGTTAAAAACAGTCGCCCACACGATTAAACGTCCTCGTGTGATCTCATGTTTGTTTCCCGAAACCGGGAGCGCGATAAAACTCGAATTTTACAGCGAAATGATATCAGAAAAAAGATAATCTGTCCAAGTTGGATGCGAATGTAGCCGAGTTTCGTGACAATCTCGATTGAGATCCACGCTTTTCTCGCAACGATCACGAATTATTTTACAGGTTAAATTCCGCGGTGCGATAAAAAAAAAATTATAATTTAACGATTCCAAAGCCGTTTTTATTATTCACGGGAGGAATTAGCGTCAATTCGCGTTCGCGCGTGAGTAATAAATTGTAAAAAGAAGAAAGAGAACCCATACACGCGCGCACAATGGTTCGACGCTCTCTTTGTCTCGATCATGAATAAAAAAAAATTTGAAACCAATGTTTTTTTACACAGAAAGAAAGATTTTTTTTCCGACCTGTTCACACAGAAAACTTTTACATTCCCCCTCCCTCCTCTCTCATTTTTCAATGATTCATCTCCGTCGAAAAAGACAATTCATGGTCACTCGCGAAGAAGTATTTTTTTTTCAAGATCGAAACGTTTTTTTTTTTCAAGATTGAAACGTTTTTTTTTTTTCAAGATTGAAAGTTTTTTTTTTTTCTAATTGAAGAATAAATATTTCGGCTGTTTTTAGTCCCATGTCAAATGATATTATCTATTGATTTTCTTGTCGAATAATGAAACGAAAAAATGTCAGAGGACCAACTCTCTTACTTTGTGACGGCGACTGCGATATCGTAGACCGGAAGTCTTCTCTCGCGAAACAAATATTTGCCCATATCGGTAAGGGCGGCTGCCGAATCGATCGCATCGCGCCCGACCCGATTCCTTTCCAAATATGGTGTTGCATCCCTTCCCTAATAATAGCAATAGGAATGGTATTTTAAAAATAGTAGTTTTTCGTGGTCGTTCAGTAGACTGCTGCTACTCAAAATGCCTCCTTCTCCTAAGATTTTCTCTCTAAATATTGAAAATTTGCCAAAACTGCGTCCGTGTAGTTTTCGTAGGTTGTAAGTTTTCGTAGATTTTTTGTAATTTTTCGGAGAAATTCGTGGAAAAATAAAGTTGCTGGAAAATGGAATATAATTGGAGAACTTTTTAGCTTACCCTCGAAATAATGATACCAGCGATACTGATACGTATTTTCGGCCCTTTCAGCAGCTTGTACCTTAAATCGACGCCGTTCCAGAACGACACGAAGTATCGTTTTATCTGCACGTTGTCGCCACCGTGCAATCTTTAAATCGAATAATCAATTCGAGAGATGAAAAGAGGAACGAAAATGCACAATATTTTTCGTGAAAAAAACGTTTTTTTTATCGAAGGCTTATTTTTTTTTATTTCTAGCAATAGTTTTTATAGCAATATTTTTTTTTTATGGAAACAACTTTGAAAATAATGCATGTGTAACTATAATTAGCAGTATTTTTGAAAAAAAAAAAATTTTCTTTTACCTGTAACCATCGTAATCGACGATACACAAAATTTCCGGATAAATAACGTAAGGCGCGTCTCTCTTCGATCTGTCGCCAGGCGATCTTTTCGTTCGATATCTCTTGGACAAGTGATCAGGTTCCATGAGCACTGGGGGGAGATAATATGGCGAATGTAAGCGATAATTGAGAATTATTTTTCTTGAAAAAAAACAAAAATTCGCCGTCAATTTTCATATTCCCCTACGACGTGCTGCCTCGATTCGAACGAGCCGAGGATTTTCATTTTCGGCTAGTCGGAAAGAGACCTTCACCGGGAATCCCCCTTTTCTTTTTATGCATTATTTTTACACAACTTTTTTTTTATCTGTACATTGTTTTGAATATTTGCAATAATTTTCAGGTTATGAATTAATGAAATAATTAACGAAAAAGCAAACTTTTTCGTATAATCTTTTTTGCAATTATCCAAACGGAATCATGACACGAAATTAATGATTTTTACCACGAGGAATATTCGTGAAGAAAAAAAAAGAAAAAATACACATATAGTATTTATTCGAGAGGATAAAACACTCACTAAAGTCACTGTACTCGTCGTCCATTGGTCGACTCGACCGCCTAAAGATCACGTGATGATTCGTTAACCTGAGGCTTCTCTTGTCCCGGTACGTAACATTCGGCAACAAATTTGGATGATCAAGACCTTCGGTCTTTTCGACAATTTCTTTGAGTACGCGTACCGGAAGCGATCGAATTATCAAATCCGAGCCAATGTTGCCTTCCTGAAAAATGTTTATCTTCGAATTCAAGGCAATCGTACAATCGATAAACAAGTAGAGTTTTTAAAAATCCGACGAGCATCGACATTCGGGAATTATCGTGGGCAAAGAATCGGGAAGAATAAAAGCACGTACGCAGGACGTATATCATCAAATGATTCGAAATTCGAATCTAATAAATCGAACTTTCGAACAGTTAAAAAATTTCACGAATAATTCCAACATTCGGATCGCTAGATTCGATCTGCTCATCCGGTCTAGATAGATTCGTCCTTAGCCAATTTGCCGTGTTGGTCATAAAGGAATTGGGAATGTTTCAGGCGATTGAAATAAATGAAATTTTTCATCAACAATTTTTATATTACGTTTTCATTGATCCTTCGACATATTCTCAATCCTGTACAACCAACACAGTTATGCTGTCAATCGTTTCTTTACGAACGTTCGTAAAGTTCTAATGTTTCGAATATCGCGAATCACTCGTGGTATTCCAGTCGATTCGAAGACTATTCGCACACCGCTATTTCGCGGTTGGTACCGATCGAGTCTCTGCAAACTCCTCGATGAGGCAATCGTTCTGTTGAACTTCGCGATACACGATGGAGCTGTCAATCGGCAGACGGGAAGGGGGAAAAGAGACAGAGAGGGAAAAACCGAGATGAAGAGGAATGAAAGAGCAAAGAATCGGTAAGAGTCCAAGCGGTGGAAGGCAGGTGAGAGTGAAAGCGAAAGGTCGAGATGACACGGAGGGTCACGTTGAACAGCACTCGCTAATGTTGCGCAATCATCGGGCGAATCTTGTGTATAATTAGCCCGTCTGATGAGTCTGTTGATTTAGTTACGTGCAGGTAACCGATCATAAACTGCCATCGGCTCTTGCAATTTCTTTCCTCGTATTTCATGAAGAAACCTTTCCTTTTCCTTCGATGTAATTACCCCGGAGTCTTATTGATCTTTGCGGAAGCCAAAATTACGACGATAAAGATGATGGTTGTCTTCAGCCGGTTGGCATTCCAGCCCCATTACGATCCAGTTGATTGGCACTTTTGTTTGTTCGTTTTAAATCTCGCGGTGAAAGATCGAGACCGAAACGCGAACCCGAAGCTGGGGTAGAACCCGCGAGCCGATGCGAAAGATCGAGAGCGTTCGTAACTCTGAGCTACGATGGTTCGATAACGAATGATCATTTCCCACGGACCATTTCCCGCTGGAATTAGTTCTGTTGGAATCCAACTTTGGATTCCATGTGGAGTCTCCATTGGAGCTATCGACATTTAACCTGCACCATTTTTTAAGCCTACTCGAGGGCTTATCAAAACACCCCTGATACGTTTATTTAGCATAATTTGAAGTTATGGCCGCTTGAAATTTCGGCTTTTCGAGGATTTTTGAAAAGTGGTCTAAAATGTGACGAATTTTTCTTTTCCAATTTTCGATAATTCGACAGCTTGTTCCATCGTAAATCTTCCGCCAATTACAAAACTCACAGAGTTTCTCGTGAAAACTCGAAATTTCGGTACGAAAACGCAAAAAGATTTGTAAGTTCAGGGCAGGGTGAAATCGTCATGATAAAAAGCGAAAATGTTGGGACTTCAAGAAAATCCATACGAAAACAAACTAGAGAGTCCGTTTGGAAAGAAAAGCTTGAATATCATCCAACGATAATAAATCTCCGTACAAACGATTACACGATTACAAAGTTGCAGGATTTCTGGTTGCCTAGCTTCCATGATCCTCAGTCCATCAATTAGAAATATTGCTATTCTATTAGCCATGCAAGGAGCCAATCAGCAACCGTAAATTATCGACTGATAATCCAGCAATTGGTATATAATAACTGCTACAACCAGCAACGTTCATCCAAAACTGCATTGCAATTTCATTGATCTCCAATCGGTAATTTGCTACCAGGCTTTGCAAAGGTCCGCCTATTCTCCAACATTTTACCAAGAGTACATTGCTGGTGTAATAAAATTACGGTTCAAGCTTGATTCCTTCGTAATCACATGGGGGAGTCCGCAAGTTGGCTTATCAATCTACGTGTACACTTTTTTAAACGCAAACGTGTTCGTCGTGGAGTTTAATGATGATGATGATGATGATGAATGTGAAGTGCGCTGCGTGACCGCGATATGACATTACGACGGCATTATCCGTGTCGTCAGTCTACCCTATTCTGTAGTTTTTTGCATTGCGACCGTCTCGTGCAGGCTCGTACGACGAAGAAGGAAAAGCAGAAAAATAAAAAGGAAGGATAAAGGTGCCTAATTGTTTACATTGCTTCTCTCGTGACTGCCGTCAGTTCGCTGTCCGCGCAACAAGCTCCGCGGAACACTCGCCATCCTCTAATTACTTGACGGCGATTATACAAAAAAAGCCACAATGAATGGGCGTTCGCGCGACCCCGTTCTGGCGTTTCGTTATTTGCGCATGCGCGCTAGATCTGCGGAACAGCTGTGGAGCGCCCGCTGCGCCGCCACCCGCAGACGCTATGAACTAATTATATATGGGGGAATCGAGGTCCATTGCTATGGCTGCTTTCATCATCTCTAGACACGTTTCCGAAAGCTTTGTTTGAAAATACCGTGAATTCCCGACTGAGGTTCAGAGGTTTTGAAGTACGAACGGAAAAAGCAAAATCTCTCGACGAAGATAATGAAATATGAGAAAAGTTGCGTGGATTCTTGAGAGATCAGGCGCAGAGTGAAGGGAACTGGGAAAATTCCGAAGGGAAAATAGAAAATTTTTCATTCTTAAACTCACCACTTGTACTTGACCGTTGTGATCATGATGCAATAATATCGATGACATGGTTGATGGGTCTTGATAAATGTCACCAACGTCTGCGCTCGCCTGTGAAATTACAACGAGCCTCTTGATTTTCGTTTCCAGATACTTAATCCATCTTTTTTAATTTGTACACCATGGGGTTTTGCTTTTACGGACTTTTCGTCCATAAAAATACGTTTTTCCACATCGGACATCCGCGACAAAGTTATCGTTCGCGTTTTTTCCTCCAATTTCGTGAAAAAAAAAGCGAAACAATGAATTTATCGTTAATTTTTTTTCACTCACCTCAACAACCTCCTCGTAGTAGAGACCATCGGGATTCGAATCGTTTCTCGTTACGGTCCACATGGGCACGTGTTTGTTGCTCCTGAACAAGCCCTTTGTTGGCTCGAGCGTTAGTTTATAATTTTTGCCAAACGCCTTGAGATGAATTTGCGCCGATTCGGGGATCTTCCGACTCTTATTTTTAACCGTATGCAATACTGGCACTACCTCGTACGGAGGAACTGTCGATAAAAATATAACAACGAAAAAAAAAATACAATAAAAAATCAACGGAAAACACGTGTGAAATAAGTAAAAGAAAAAATACGACGGGGGTGGGGAGGGCAAAATAAAACAAACCGATGAATTTATTTCGCATCCAGAGTTTTTTTTTGTCGATTGCTTCTTACCGCGATAAGAATAACAAAAAAAATATAGGACCACTTTTCGAGAGATGAATCTTTGTGCGCAGAAGAGAGAGAGAGCTCGTAAAATTTTATTGGCACATTTGCGGAATACTCGGAAAAGCTTTTAATTTCTTTGTCAGGTTTTTGTTCTTTACCGTGCGTTCGATCGGTAATTTCGAAAGAATGGCCCGGACGTGTGAAGCAAACACAGCGTACATTTTTATCTTGATTGACGAGATTTTTTCTTTTTTCCTATCAATTTGGAAAATGTGTGTGAAAGAAGAAACCGTGAAAATAATTATTATTTCACATAGATGGCCAATTTATTATTCCCAGGCTTGATATTCTAGAGAAGGAAAAGTTTACGATCGTTTCAATAAATCAATTTGATTTTATGCCAAACGCGATAAACCGACAAAAAAATACACGAAAAATCTCTTCGTCCGTCACTTTACGTATGGTAAAAATCGACTCGCGATGTAAATTCGATTTTAATATACATACTTTTCAATTGCTTAATTTCTTTTTTAATTTACTTCGCTTCGTTTTATTCTTTTTCGTATAATATGTCCAATCGTTTATTCTACAAATAATGATAATTATTTTCGTGTATATATCCACCTCGTCTCCTCTATCGATCGTTTCCATTCGATTCAGACACGAATTTACAGACAGATTGATGGTAAAAAAAAAGTCTTATCGGCCAGGTAAAAGCGATAAATAATTCATGTGTTATCGTTCAGAGCTGATGATTCACGCGACGTTTGATTTCGATGACGATTTTACCCGTTGTTTTTCTTCGTCGCGAAGGAAAAGAAGCGAAAAAAATGTCTGAAAAATAGTCGATACATCGGTAGTCGATTTTTTCGTTATTTCCATCATCATCATCGTATCGTGAGTCATTTTGAGTATGAAAACACGAGATTTCTGTACGGCGTTATGATCTCATTGTACGTTCATCGATGTTTCGTATCACTCGTTAAAAAAAAAGTGGCGTTCGGTGAAATTTTAATTTTTATCGTATATTGAAAATTTTGTCAAACGATAAACTTGCTTTCCAAAATTTGATTTATTTTCTTTCTTCCTGCTTATCAGGAACATTAATTACAATGAATTTTGAGCAAAAAAAGCATGGGCTTTTCCAGAAAAATTTGCCATCTCAAATGATTTGCAGAATTAAAAATCATTTTTAACGGTTTTCCATTATTTATCCGTCGATGTCGAGTTATCGACATCGTTTTTGCTCTTTCGAATTTCGATTTAGGAAAAAAATCGTCGATCGTCGTATTGTGAGACGAAAAAAGCTCATTTTGGCAAACAAAAATTGTCTGTTGATTTTGATTTCGTTGAGTCACGGTGGAAAATCACCAAACTCTCGGAATTTTACGATCCGCGCTCGTGAAGTGATAATGAGCGATTTTATGGGAAACCATTCGAGAGAACGAGACGTTGAAGAGAAAAAAAAAAAGAATTGAAAAAATGACTGCACAAAAGATGTTTGTCCAACGGTGGATTCTTCGACCGCGAAATCCCTGACAAATGGACTTTAATGAAAAGAAGAGCAAAAGAAAATGGTGCGAAACGTCAGCGTGAACAAATTTTCGAATAACAATATCGAGACGCAAACAATTTTTTTCCCCAAACGTTTATTATATATAAATTTCTTTTTGATACAAAACAGCCTGAGAGTCCTGAAAGATCGAAGAGAAAATTCATTTTTCGGAGGAGCTTCGAGGGGAAATTATTCGTTATTTTGCAATGTTTTTTTTTCCTCCTTCATTTTGTATTTTTGTCGTTTTTTTTGTTTTTTATCACTATTCTTACCGGACTGGTCTGGACCCGTTTGAAACACCGACAGCGTCTCTTCTGCAGTCATAAGTTCGTGAATCTGAAACACGACGAAGGAGAGACATTTTTTTTCTTCCCTTTTCCGTACCAACTCGAGAAAAATGCAGTCGCATCGGTCACGTCCTGTGATTGATGGAACAAAAAAATGTATCGTCTAATTTCGAGACGAGACACGACATCGTCTTTTTGTTTAAAAAAAAAAATGAAATTGTTGTCGAATTTTCGGCGACGCTGCTCGAACAAAGGTCGTGTATCGAGACGACTCGAGTTCCGAGAAAAAATCGCAATTTATTATTTTGAAAAATTCACAAACGCATCGATCAAAAACAATTCATTATTTTATTCGAATGACGGTTTTTCTCTCAATCGATGCCTGCTCGAATATTTGTTTTTCGATGTTTTTTTTTAGCGTTTGTCCAAATTTATCAATCAGCCCCAATAGCCCAATATAAATGGCGGTCGAAACGTCATTGAAAATCCAATAATAATAAAAAATTAACAAATTTCATAAGAAAATTCGTTTTAAATATCATCATCGCTCGTCGAAGGCTGCTGCGAAGGAGCAACTGCTGATATTCCGGACAATTCACGTTCATCTTCCAAGGAGAATGCACTCGCGTACGCAAAGTCGAAACGAAAAAAAAAACGAAATAAAATCTATCGCTTTCACCGACTCCTTAACCCCTTCCCCTCCCCTGGACCCACGTAACTTCGTTTCTATCCAGCTTCTGGCTCAAGCTAGAATGAAGCTATCTTCTATAATTCCCAATTGGATTAAAAAAAAAAAAAAACCCTCGTCTGTTCGAGCGACGAGATTCTCCGAGAGCCTCGTCTCTTTTCTCAAAAGGTCGAACGAATGATGCTGGACAAGCCATCGTCTCGTAGAGAGTGAAAGGATTCTACAGACGTACACGTTTTGTGCAGATGGGGAGAACAAAAAAAAATGAAAATACATAAAAATAAAGAACGAGAAACGCACGAGCCACAGTGATGACATCGACAAACGGATGAGACCGTAATACAGTGTAAAAGGAAAAAAAAAAGAATTTCGTGTACAGATATGTATTCAATTAAGCGGGTCGATCGTCGGAAGCAGAGGCGAAAAATACCGAGATCGTTTCGTCAAAAATCATCCCGAAAAAGTGATTTCCATTTTTTGAAACAGAAAAATTCCAAGACTCTCGATGAATATTGTTTTTCGAAATGTTCGAAAAGTGCGTTTGAACGAATTCGACGTGTTCGAACTTATGCACGTAGAAACGGAAATTATTCGTAAGACTCGCGCATCGAGTGAAATTTTGGAACGATTTGACGCTGTCAAATCGTTCGATAAATTTACAAACGATTCGATGACTCGAGATAACATTCCCGACAGAGCAATTGGCAAGTTAAAATTATTCGCGACATTCCCGTATTTTTCATATTCACTCAAAGACTTCCGAAAAGTGAGTTTTCGAATAATTCGAAAGATTCGAATCGAATAATAATAAAATTGCGATTTATGACGAAACTATCGCTGAAAACAATTGTTCATCGTGCAAATGCTTCGAGCGGAGTGGAAAAAGTGAGGGAAAAAACGCGTTGAAAAAATCTGTTGACAAATTTCGACCAAACGATACGCGGTTCGATCTTTCGGGATTCACAAGAGACCCGATGTCTCATATACCGTCGTTGTAAAAAATACTTGGCAAACGGACAAAAGTTGCGGCAATCAACCGAAATAGAAACGCCTTGCTGGGCCGAGGTATTATAACAAACGGGCCAACAGTCACCCGTTCCGTGTTGAATTTTACAACGGACGAATCAGCGTGAAGCCGCACGAAGGATTGATCATCATATTCAAATGAAGTTATCGATCGGCCGTTAACCCGCCGTTGAATCATTAGGAGGCTGGCTTTGGGTATATCTTTTAGGGCTTATGATGAAGAGTATCAGCCGCCAGCAGGGAGGGGGGAGACTTTGGACGATCGCGTCATTAGCGATAAGGAGCCGACGTTCGAGATTCTTGCCTACCCACTCTCTCTCTCTCTCTCTCGGTGATGATCGCCACCTGGCCGGCTCAGTTTGAAGGTACCTTTTTTTCTCCTTTTTTGGAGAAGGGAGGCACCGTGAATGATCCAAGTTCGACATTTTACCGGGTTATCAATGGATCTCGTGTCTACCTGGTCCTCCGCGTGGTCACCAGGTGTGTCGGATTCTATCTCCGGAGGCTTAGGGTCCAGATGGATGTTGAGGAAAAAAAAAGTCCCGCGAATTACCCTCCAGTGACTTTGAAATTCAAAGTCGTGTTTAGTAGGAAAAGACCGAGAATGGCACCGCGGAGAAAAACCACCAACAAACGGATTTCCGTTTTATCAGAAAAATACATTTTCAATTGAGAATTATTAGGAAAAAAGAGTAATTATGAAAAAATCATGATTTTTGGTCGTTAATAGTGGTTGTTGCGTGGATGATGTCGTTTGTCAATTTTCCTTCGAAGAGATTCAGCGCGAGAGAGACGGGAGGTAAAGGTAGAATATCAATTTTTCAAGGTCGCTAGCTCGATTGACGGAAAAATCGGTTTGAACGTCGTTGCGAAAAAAAATCGATGGATTTTCGCGGAACCTTTTTCACCAAAGCAAAAAACGTCGCCTTGTTTGGTTATTCGTTTGTTTATTTTTTATTTTTCCCTCTCGATTTATTTTCCCTGTACGAATAGGAGAGTTGGCATTTCCGACTGTGGCCCGTGAGACGTTATCCTCTCCGAGCTTATCTCCCGCTCGCTAAAGTCCCACCGATCGTCTAATCGACTTGGCATACGTGAGTACACAATATTCTTTCTGTTCTCCGGCTGCCTATGACGCCTGTCGTTATTTTTTCTCTTTTTTTTCTCATCTTTCGCCCACGACTATTTTCTCGAGTGTGTCGTTAATGGAAACCTCTCGCGCGAGGTACGCCTCGCCGACGATTATGCATACACCGAGCTCCAATGTCCAAAACAAGTATCATTTCGTCTCCTCGAATTGTTTTGTACTCTTTCGTTTTTCTCATTCAACGTTCTTACCTCGTGGCATCGTGCGACAGTTATTATGCTGATGATGCAGAGTGGAACGAGGGCGCGAATCATTTTGGGCAGAGATAATCCTGATTGGCCTCGCCACATCGCTGAAACAATTATTATTCCTCGTTATCGTTATTTGCATTGAAAATTATTACTATTCCTATTATTCCACATCACCGATATACAATGAGAACGATAATAATTGTAATAGAGAAAATTTGAGGGAAAACAAATTTTCCGCATGTGCCATTTAATTTTTACTCCGGAATAATTTTTCTTGCGAATAAAATTATTACTGTTGTGTATTTCTGTTGTTTTCAATTCTAAATTCGACGGAAGCGGAAGCGGAGGAATAGCAGGGTGAGACAAAACCAAATAAATGTAAAATGTAAGACTAGAAAAATATGTACGAGTATAATACGTATAATAACGTTATAGTATTGTTATTAAAATCATTGCTTTTGCCATCACTATTTAAAAAATTGCCGTGAATAACGAGACCTTGAATAATGACATCAATTATGACGATGGGTTTTCGGATCGAGCTCAATATCCCTTCTCATATTTCATTTTTCTTATCTCTCGGAGCATGCTAATTCAGCTTGCATTATAGCAATAACGTCGTGTAAAATTAACAGACTTTATGCGCGAAATCATCCCCGAGTCCCATTATTGTTTCAGAATAAGAAAAAAATTAAAGAATAAGCGAGAATGGAATAAGAAAAATTGCAACTATTGACAAAGATAATGGGCAAAAAGGAGAAACAACAGTGTTCCTATTTTTCTTTTCTTTTCTTCGAGAAAAATAAAATGGTCGATGACAAAAAAGGGAAGGGAAATATCGCAAAAAAAAGCATGTCCTTCAATGGAAAGCTTTAACGAAAATAAATCAATTGTTTCGTTTTAGAAGACAAAAAAAAACCTTTCGCCTGATAATTTGGGTCAAGTGCGATTTTTGCTCCTTTTTTGGTATTTGGTTATCTCGAATTTGTTATCTCTGGGAAAAAAGTGGATAATAAACGAGTGTGTAAACATATACAGATTTAGGCGCGTACGAGAAACGCGCTGGTGCATAATAATTTCCAACATTTGTGCCGGTGAATAAATTCAGTAAAAAAAAAAGAATTCATCGCTCTTCGAAACGTTTTGGAGCATAAATATTATGTACGTACATGTATTTATGTCATAACGATCAGGAGCGACGAAATAAACGATGACAGCGGGAATGTCATTCTCAGCTGATGACGATCGACGCGATAATTCCCGTTTACGTGAAATTTATTATCATCATTTGAATAAATACGATATTGATAATAAAAAAATGTTGTCGATATAATAATACAACAGTACGTACAATAAATAATAATAAAACTACAGAAATTAAATAATAAGAGAATGAAGTTTTCTCCTCGCTACCGCTGAAATTTCTTTGTACGATTATTATTTAAAATCATCGTAATTATTATCGTTGGATTTTTTTTTCACGTTTCCTAAATATCGTACATAGTCGATTTTCCATGAAAAAAATTCAACGCCATGCTTGGAGGGAAAATATGAAAACCTGGGATGAAAGTTTCGCGTAGCATTTTAATTATCGCGAAATTAAACGAATCGACGAAAGAAAATCCCTTCGTTTGCATCGCCCTTTTGTTTTGCTGATAAATTTATAACGAAACGACGATGAGCCGCCTCTGACGTTCCGAGAAAGTGCAACGAGATACATGTATATATCAGCGATGTACGAAGGTTTATAAATATCTAATCGTGTTTTATCTCGGAGCGAGTACGTGAAAGCAAAAGCGAGGGAAAAAAAAGAATCTCGTCAATCTCGATCGGAAAAGGGCAACGGGGTAATAGCCATGAACGTCTGCTGCTGAGGATGCCCACAGCACTACAGGCTAATGCAAAAGTTTTCCTACATCGAAATAAAAAATGAAAAAAAAGCGACACAAAAATCGAATTTTATTCGCGATGTTTTCACAAATTGTCGATATTACAATTAATTATAATGCAATTAATATTTGATCTCAAAGACGATTTTTGAATTAATTATTATTCAAACATAATTAGCAGTTTAGTGAAAAATATTTGTCTTCCTATTTAGCGTTTAGCTCGATTGAAACAACAGAAAATTGAATATCACGCAAATTCGTTGATTTGAAAATGAATATTCAAAAGTTATTGGCCCAGTAAATATTTGTGTGTCAAACGTGAGTATTTATTATTAATTTATAAATACTTTCGAAAAAATATATTCGTATTAACATGCATGTATCAGGGTGTCCGTTATTTCCCGAGTTGACTTTATCCACTGGGCTGTGCTCCAAATCAAAGTTTATCGCCTAAAAACAATGTTGAAAAAATGATAAAAATTTCTTAATCGACGATACTTTTACCGATTAATTAGATTACAAGTTTCGCACGCATCTTGGATCTCAATTTTTTTCCTGCTCATCATACCCGTTCAATACGTTTACTACTTTTCAAATCTGTCTCTTTTCAACATTCTACATGTTTTTCCTCGATTATTTGCGATCGGAGAAAACGTATGTTGAATAGAAAAAAAAGTTGCCGAAAAATGAACGAATATCGTGTGCGTATATGCGTACGAAATTCAAGCAATTTTCTTTTGAATTACTTGGCTGCTGCTGCGTCCTTATAGATATATTCTGTATTACAAGGTTGTGTATTTGTGTATGTATAAATTTATATACTACTGGCTCTCTTGGGTTGAATGACCATGAGGAGAGAAACGGTACTGTCATACCCGATCGTTACTAATGACTCGAGAGAAAAGAGAATATAATCTCCATTTTTTAATGAAAGACATTCAAGCCTATCTCGTTTATCCAAATCTCGTTAGCCAAAAAGAGCGACAGAAAAGTAGTGAAGTGAGGTATTGCAAGAGGAAAAAATAATAAACACGAGGACAAGCGAATGCGGAAGGAAAAACAGCGGAAATTTGATTCCACTTGCTTCCAAAACGAAGAGTCTCGTTGTTGAAGCCCATTGTTGTTATATTTTTATTTTCCCTCGTCAGCGAATAAAATTGATCGTTAAGACACGACGAGTAAAACAAATTTTCACGGCAAAAAACAACGATAAATTTTCTCTTGAACGAGGTTTTAAAAGCCTTGAATATTTTTACTTCCGTGAAATCAAATTTTTCAAAAAAGTACCTCTCCACTAGCTTGCTGCGATTCTTCAATTGGTGAAATAAAAAACAAAACCTGCTGCTAAATTTTTTTGGCAAAAATCAATAATTATGGTAATAATCAATAATTTTCCTTGTTATCGCTTTATTACATTTTTCCGTCCCCCTCTAATGTGCGTCTGCAGCTGTCTTACCGCCCTCTACTGTATCGCATTCACACGTGGGCACCGGGAAACTGCAGAAAACCCGTCCGTCTCATGTTTTTACTTTTTTCTCGAACGTACATTCCTCATGAAAAACAAACAAGTCGATTGAATAATTTTTCTTAAAATGCGATTTAACGATCGTTTACAACCTTCCAGAATCACTGATCAGAAATGAGTCATGACGGAAACGCCAAAAATTCTGATGAAATATCATCTTTTTTTCCCTCGTCATGGAAATTAACTTTATTCCTTTTTTTATTTATCATTTATCCGTATAAGTCGTCAATGCTTTGTATATGTTTATTTACGAAGTTATTAATGTCTCTTGTGGTTCCCGACGATCTGTCATTGTATGTTATACCATTGATATATTTTTTTTGATTACACAGTTGCAAACCGGATATCGATCTCACCATCGATAAAACCTTATGAAAAAAAAAACGAAGAATTAAAAGAGGGATACAGAGCCAAAGAGACAGAGAGACACGAATGGACATACAGTGGCGATCGTCAATCTGTCTGCGATGCTCAAGGATATATTTACCGTCCTCGACAGTGGAGAATCGAAGGTCCAACGGTCAAGTCCAGACGGAAAAACTCGAGTGAGAAAAAAATAACAATTATTTCGAAGACAATCGGTCGATAGTATGAATTAAATCGCAACGAGATTCGACTGAAAAAAAATCAAATATCGATCCGACGAGAGTAACGTTTTTTTATATATTTTTTTCCAAAATGACAATTTGCATGAAATAAAGAAGAAGAAAAAATCATAATAAATATCAGATTGATTTTTCCATTATTTTTTTCCCGCGGAAAATGAAGGATTCGCCTCTCGTAAAGGATTCTCAACACGATCTCTCGTGATAATACGTCGAGATATTGAAGAACCGTTTTTGCGCAATTAGTCATCCATCTCGCAATAATTAATATACGAGGAGGGAGGGAAAAAAAAATTTGCAAGATCCGGCAGTCACGCGATGAACCTCTGGAATCGAGAAAAAAAAATGCACGTTCACGCAATAAATGGATATTGCCGAATTTCCCGTTATATCGTCTGTCGTATTACAGAGGATGTTCTGTGTTCACTTTGCGCTTTTTTTTCTCCCCTTTTTTTTTGCAACCGCACTCCGGGAATATTATTGAAGAAACTTTCGCGACGGCGGAATAAACTCGACGCAAAAGACTATAAGTACATCGCGATTTTTTTTCTTTTTCAAAATTCATATCGATTTCTAACTGCGGCGGATGCTCGTTTGTAAAATTCCTTTCGACGACCTCGACCGTAAGAAAGAATGCAACCGTGAAATACGAAATTTTTGGAGAAGACAAGGGCGGTTAATGAAAAAGTTGAATTAACGAAAAGTTGATCCTGGGAAACATGTTATTTTTTAATACACTTGAGTTTTGCAAAAACATTTCGGTGCTATATATATTAATTGTACGAAATTCATTCAAATTTCGTTTGGAATCGTATATCTTGAATTTAACTGAAAGTTTTTAAATTAGAAAAAATTCTGAATGAAGAAATTGAACAGTAAAAACGAGGAGAAGTTTTCTGAATGTTCTCGCAATTTTTTTTAACAATTTCGATATTGTTGTTATTCAAAATTACCGCGCTCGTTATTATTCTCCATATTATCGATTTTCACGACACTTTTGCAGCATAGCAAAAAGAATCCAAAATCTCAATAAGCACGTCAAGAATTCGTGTGTATTCTGCAAAAGAGGAATTTATTTGAGGCGAAAAAATTTGAGGCCATTTTTATTTCTTCAAACAATCAAAACGACTCGTTTCTTTCGGATTTTGGTTTTATCTCCGAGTATTTGAAAATAATGCCGTTTTTTTTAAATAAATAAATACAATGTCCTTTCGTCGATTGAAAATTTTCCATTTTTTTTCATCAAAATAAAATGATCGTGTCGAGAGAGAAACCCCGATGTATTTTTAAGTATGGTTACTTTTTTCGCTGATTTCCAACGAATTTATCTGTCGATAGTTCTCGCCTCGACGCAAGAACTTTAATATTTATATACACACATGTATACACCTGACTTATCTCATATGACCGGTTGTCCCGCGCATGTCTGACACGAGAAAATTTACGAGGTTCGTCGATTCTTAATTCATAATTTTTTTTCTTCTTTTTTCTTCTCTCTCTCTCTGAACTCTTGGACGGTGACATGTCCTGCCACTGCCACAGTATCAATTTCATACCTGTACTATTAAGGCGCGAACCAGTTTTATAGACGAGAATCATCGTAATCGAATATACATGAAAAATTCAAAAATAAGTTTTATTCAAAAGGGCCAATTATACAAATTCGTATTTTTGTTTATTTCTCTTCTCCATCCATTTTTACACGTAATTTGTCGACCCTCCGATGGAAAAAACACTTTTTTCGTAAAATCCCCTCCCGCGTGAGTTTCTCTTCCGTGCGACAAATTTTTTATCCACCAAATATTCGTAAATTATATAATCCAATGACGAAGAATGAAATTATTAGTTTTGAAGAAATTCTCGCGTACCCCGAGAGCCTCTTGAAATTTTCCACAAACCGATGCGGCGATGAAAAAAACTTGAAAAAAATATGCAAATGGAGACAGTATCGTGAATCAAGTGTCGTTCGAAAGATGGTGAAAAAAAAAACGTCGTCACGATTATTCCCATTGACGTAAAAGAAAATGTTTTCTCTCTTTTTCGTTTTAATATCATGACCAAAATAATGATTTTTAAATATATTTACTTCCCGCGAGGATCTAAGATTTTTTTTTCAAACATTTTTTATAACTGGTATCGATGCGAGAAATTTTCTCAGAAATGACAACATTTTCGATAATCATTTTAATTAGAAGCTAAACGAATGAATTTCTCGGAATTTTGCTGACCATTGGTTTTACAAAGTAATTCGAATCTCTGAGAGCTCCACGATGGACTGCTGACCCGATCGCAAAATACTCACTTGTGCCAACTCGATTATGTTAAGGAGTTTTTTTATTCCTCGTATAATGTATATACATATGGGGCATTCAGTGTGAATATCGACAGTTTTGGAAAGTTGGTTTTCCGATTTCTCTGAAAATCATTTTTTGCTGGGTCTCGTTGGAGACACAGCGCAGCGTTGGACCGAAAGAAACTTTTGTGAATTTGTCACATTTTTTCGTCCGGCCGTTTTCCAGATGTCGATTTTTTTTTCGAGTCTCAAAATCTTGATGAATCTGTGACAAAAGTCATATCACCGATTGAACCGTGTATTTTTTTTTTCAAATTAAAGAGATAATATTTTATATCGAATTTATTCACGTGAATAATTGCGAGTTTTAATATCGTTGGGAAAAACCAAGTGTCACCGTATCGGTTATCGGAATATTGAACCACGGTCTCATTACAGAAAAAAAAAAATCACTCGCCGCGATCGGGAGGTCGACATTTCTCTCGGACACACCTGTACGGTCTCGGACGATCGTGAATCATGTTTTTTTCCTTCTTTCCCCTGCTGCCGTCTTCAGAAAATGTCATTGCCCAAATATCTTCTCTCAGGAATGACGAATTAACGAGTCCTGCTATTTCGCTCGTAAGAGGATTAGCCAGGTATAGAAAAATACACAACGAAAAAAAAAAACGACTCTAAATCTGTAATTATTCAGCGGCGTTTTTCTTTTATTTATTTTTTTTCTTTTTATTATCATGATTTGTTTGAATTTTTTATTGCCCACAATAAGACCACGTCGAGTTACGTTCAGTTTATAACTCGCGCGATAAAACGTTTTTTCCTTTTTTTTTTGCGCAAAAAAATTTCTCACGATGATATAATATCGCGGGTCCGTTTGTCTTCTTAAAACATCCGCAAATTTTTCAACCGTTGGATATTTAATATTGATAATAATAACAATAATAATACATCCGTATCTCAATGAATACCGTGTAATTGAAATAATAAGATTATAATTATTGCGAATTGCCGATTTGCGAAAGTTGAATTTTATCTTCTCGTTTAATGTTCTTGCGAATCAAGCGTACATTCTTCTTATCGTATATTCTCGCGTATCGAGAATATATTTTCAGTGGGAGATAAATTGATAAACAAATCAATAAACGAAACAGAATGATGGAGATGGAAAGAAGCCGGAGACGTTGTGAAGACGAGGTGATTCTCTCGTGGGTCGACCGAACGTTGACCTTTCCACGACTTTGCGTCTTTTTTTTTCATATTTCATTTTAATATTATTTTTTCCTCATATCCTCGCGTGTTGTAGCGTGTATAATGTCATCTTCGACTAATGCCCCCGAATCGGGAGATGTCTCCCACGAGACTAAACACGCAGATGAGCGGGGATACGCGTGCACGAACCCGAAAGAACGAAAGAGAGGGGAAAAACGAGAGAGAATAGTAAAAGAAGAAAAAAATGTACAGAAATTGCAAAAACAAGGAAAAATTCCGCTCAAGCATTCGTAATTCAAATTTCCACGCCGGGCATCTCTTCGCGTAAAATTGAACTGCCGTTAACCTCGACAGATTGAGAAATACAAACGTAATCTCGATCAATCTACTCGCCTTCACGATCATTTTATATGAAAAAGGTTACTTTACGACGATTACTTTATACCGCCGGAAATGGCACGAGAATCGCCTGGATGTTTCGCACGAACCGAGACAAAACATGGAAAGGGGAGCAGAAAGAAGGAGATTGCGAGAGGAAAATAAACAAAAAAGAAACAATGATGGTATCCGAGTGACTTTTCGAGCGACGAAACTTTTTCTCGCGAATGTTGGTCAATGCCTGATATTCTCATTCAAACTGCTTGGTTTGATTTACGCTACGGCATAAGTTATGAGCGAATTTTTCTCACGCTGCTTCATTATCGCGAGTAGAGATGAAAAAGCGAAGAAAAATAACGTAAGTGGCTACATTCAGAGAAGGAGATCGCGAGTTTGCGAGCCGCGCATCGCTTACAACGTTGGTAGGGCGATGTATCGCGACTGTTACACAGTTGGCAACGGAGTGAAGTTGCGCATCGCTGACAATTATAATTGAAATCGCGATTATTGCGCCGAAAAATAAATACCTACTCGGAACGAGTGCGCGGGTGTGTTTACTGACGATAATCATTGAATCCTGGAAATTTCGAAGTCTGTCGCAATGCCGCAACAGCGATTGCTTATCGATTTCGTTTTTTTCGTATTATTTTTTATTAGGCGTAACTTTTTTTCGCGTCAAATGACCAACTCGGGAAATCGTGATAATAGATATGTTCCATTAATCAGAGGGTTTTCGATATCCCGTACCGCCTTTGGTGGGATGATGGAGACTTTGCATATCAGGTATGATTCCTCGTCCCGAAGCCCAGCTGGGATCGCAGTCGGGTTCTTCATCGGTCGATGGTTTGATATTCTCGTTTAATCACTCACGAAGAATTAACTTGACAGTCGCAAACATTAACTGGAACATTATTCATCATTTTCGTGGCTCATAAGAGTTTTACATACCAGTTATTGGCACAACCATCCATCATCTATACAGGGTGGCCCATTTAAAAAAATATACTGGAATATATCGAAAACTAGGCATTAAATTAAAAAAACGTTTCGGACAAAATTTGTTGTATACGGAAGGGGAGATCAGATTCTTAAACATGCAAGAATCAACGAAATCAAGCCTTTTCACCGCTACATGATGTACGACATCCGACCGAGCATTTCCCTTTGGCTTGACAAAAAAATCACAGTGTAAACTAGTGCTCAAATACTCTTTTTAAGTTCAATAATTTATCATGCCGTTTGGCGATCCAAGCTCTGTGAGCTCACAAGAGAATCACTAATCGCGACATCGCCTTTTTTTGTCCGTTTAGTAAAATCACGTAAGACTCATTGACACGAAAACGTTTTTTTTCTTCTTTCGTTTTCACTGTTCGGCGAAAATTCACGGAGATTATTTCTTCCGATGACAAAATCTGGTTCATTCGTTCACCTTCATCAAATATGGATTGTGGAATGGCCAAAGAGAGTGTGTGAGAGGGACCGAGGCGTGAGCGCGTTAGCACATCGCCCGAGAGTCCTTCAAGGTATAAATCCCCGCAGCCACACGGCGGAGTGTATCGAGTCTGCAGGTGTTCTCTCCAGCAAGCTGCCCATTGCTCTTTTCCCAAGTTCTTAGAATCGTCATGAGGATATTTGCACACACAGGGTGTTCACAAAAAAACAAAAAAAATAACGAAGAAACGCAATCCCTAATTAAAGTCCGTTTCAGCCTCTGGATGAAATTGTCAGGCTTTTTTTGGCGAGATTGGACAAAAAAAACATTGAAAAAGAAAGAACTAACTGGTTATTCGATGGTTCACTGACAATCGTTTTGTCCCACTTTGTGAAAAACGCACGCGAGTCCCCGCGGAATAAAAAAAAACGGAAAAAAGAGGATAAAACCGATCAAAGATCGAGCATCAATTAAAAACGGTTGATTGGACAGTCTTTTTTTATTGCCGTATATCTTTGAGAAACTATTGAGATCTTGTACTTGGAGCTCTCCGTCGCATTTTGAGACTTTAAAGATAAACATCTCTTGAACTTTTCGACCACACGTAGTTTGGAAGGAAAAAAAAACATACGATTGATTAATCGATCGTAATAACTCGGAGGTTAATTGACCGCATGTTCATTGAAGTTCCGTGCCCTTTTTCAATCGTTTGTTATCAATTACCGGTGTTTATACCAGCGTTTCTGTCCATTAATTAACGAATCGTTTAGCATAAATTATGAAAGCGTTTAAAAAAAACTTATCTACTCGTCTTTCTTCTGTCCAACCATCTTCGAACTCGATTTTTTCCCTCGAGAGCTAAACATCGATGTTTCGAATGATTGATCATTTTCGCGTCGTCGAATAACCTTCATTGCTTCTTTTTTACCCTTGTTCCCCTCGTAATGTGTTCATTTATTTTGGCATTTTTAAGTAATTGGCTCTACACGCGAGTGTGAGTTTCGAAAGAGTTTCAATTTTTTCAAACTTACGCACGTTACCTAATACTCAATTATCGTATGGATTCTCGTGTTCATGAACAAAAGATCATTATCCATTTGCAAGATTTATTTCTCGCTAGACTTTCCTTCTTCGTTACGCGCACAACTTCAGAGGAAACGATACCATTTTTTGAATCGCGCGCGCTTTCCACGCGGAAGCTCGATGATCATACAGCACTTTGATCATTTCGAGTCTCGACTCTCCCTACTTTTTTTTCTTCTAAAAAGAAAATCAGTTTTATACCGTGACAACCGTATCACACTTTTTCCTAAAAGTTGTCTCGTATTTTTCATTGAAGGAGAAACGTCTCAAACGGCACCGGTGTGAAATTGTATGATTTTTTTTTTTTCTGTTAATATCGACAGAAAAACATTTACGGAGAATACCGACGTGATAGAACTCGAATAACGGTTATTTCAGCAGCGTATAACAGCTCGTTGGGAGGCCATTTATTTTCGTCGCAATGAATTGACTTTAAAATCATTAAAACCGAGATTCGATGCAAAAAAAGAAATACAAAAATGTCCTACAATTCCGCCGACCGACGGAGACTTCGTCCAATCCAGTTTTAAATGGTGTGGGAATTTTTTTATTTCGCTTTTTTTTCCATTCGACTTGCGACAAGGTTCACATTGCTCGTATCGTTTTCTTCATTCTCTCCGACTTGGTTGACTTAATTATTTTACATTTGTAATTGAGAATTATGAAAAATTTCAGGCCCAAGAAACATCCTCGAAAAAATACTCTCGAGATTGTTTACGATGGGGGCAAAAAAAGAGAAGAAACAAAACATAACAATTTCGTACAAATAAATTCGATCGAACGTGACAAGTATCGAGATGAAGTCTGTTTTTAGACTGTTTAAACAATTTTTTTTTTCATGACTTTTTCCTCAAATGGAATCCCCGTGACGTTTAGCAAAATACGCGTATTTATTGATGCTCCAAACGAGGCAATAAATAAATGGTTCGAAGATAAGGTCAGGCGTTTACGAAACATCGCAGAATTCAAGGACCGTCTCTGACTCGGTAGTTCTCACAGAGTTAAAAAAAAGATACTCAATGTATATTGCAAATGAACTTTTTGCGATATTTCTCGTTGATATTTCTCCCGGGTAAAATCGATAAACAATTCGGTGATGATTTCCCCGTTCGTTTTTGTTTTCTCGTGAAATTCCGAGGATTCGACTTGGAAATGGTGGCAAATTACAATTTTATGCTCGTAATTAACGACTGAAATAAAAAAAAGGGTCGATTCAATTCGAATCGAATAGTTCGATTTGATTGAGAACATTCGCTTCGATCTTTCCGAACTCGGTATTAAAATTCAACCGTTGAATAACGTATTTTTCCTACAATTTTATGTACCTTTTGTACGATTATTGCATGATGCAATTTATTTGCAGCTTTTGATGTAAAAAATTCTGATATTCGTAAACATTTTTATAAAGGATAAAAGTATCGGGAAATTCAAATAAAAAAAAAAACTTGGGAATAATTCGAAAATTCGAATCATTATACTCGACGATGCCCCGAATGTTCAGTTGATCAAACATCAAAGTTTTGTGGGAAAACTTTACGACCCACCGACTATTCGAGTTTGAATTTGCTTCAGGCAATATTACAAAAGTATAGCGATAATTTAATTAGTTTGCCGGATTAATATCGTCTGAAATATTACTGACTAAAAGAAACGATTCTATGAATAAACTATCCGTGTATAATTAGCAATCAGAACAAAAATCACGTGATCTCTGAAGGAGAAAAGAACGTAAGAGAAAAAAACGGTATCGATCAATTATTCACGCGTTCAATCAGCTGCAAAACTCGTTGTGGCACGAAGTCACCTGTATAATCATTCAGCCAGAGGTGTATAATAATAAATACATTTAAAAAATCGAAGATTTAAATACCCAAGACGAAAGGTCACTGGACCCCGAAGAAAAAAAAAGTGCAAGAATATTTCACAAGATTCAAAGATTTCGCAAAAAATTCGCAGGGTTGCCCGGCAAATTCAAACCTCAGAAATTTTCGGGAACGAGCGAAATTTCTGTGAATCGAGTCCAGAGATAAAACGCAACGTTTTCCCAACAGTTGAAAGCACCTGAATTCGTTTCGAAATTTCGAAAGAGCTCTGAAACATCGTTTCTCATTTATTACGAATTTCATCTGTATTATACAAGAAGACGAAATAGAAACAAAAAAACGTTTACGTCTGTCATGTTCAATGATGATTGATGTGAACATGAAAAGGGTAAATATACACACACGCGCGCACACACACACACACACATTTCATGAAGACATCACAGTCGATACGGCCTTCATTGTGGTAGGTTATAGTTGTGCTACTTAGTGTCATATACGCGGTGTCCTAAAAGGGATGAGCGATAATGCATAGGCACATTCTCAATGAAATTTTAAGACGAAAAGTCCACGAACACTCTTCAATCGGACGAACCCTCGTCGAGTTGAGAGCTGATCCAGTTGGACGAATCAGACGCGCGCGCATCAAGCTACGCCACTGCACGCTCCTGATTGGTCCAACTTGGTTGATCGATGAAGGATCAGGTTTTCATCGGATCGAAAAGTGCCTTGAGGTTTTTCGACTCGAAATTTTGTTTTGATTCCAATTTTACATTAATTTCAGAAGCGTGAGTAAAAAGTGATAGTTTTACAACCGGAAGTTTTAAAAAAGAAACCAATCCCACCCTTGACACGTTACCATTTTTTAATAGCTGACGAACTGGTGACTACTGGAAAAAAACGCATATTGAACGTTTTGTGAATTTTATAAATCACAAGTAGCGAAAAGAATTCCAAATTCCGTTTGTTTCATGATGCGCGCGTATGTTTCGTTTTTGCTTGAATTTGACTGATTTTTTGCGTTTTGTTACTGAAGTTTCGAGTTTTCGCAAAAAACACGATGAGTTTCGAAATCGGCGGGAAATTTGCGATGGAACAGGTTGTTGAACTATCGAAGTTTGAGAAAAAAAATGTTTCGTCATTTTTGGCTAGTTTTTCAGAATCGTCGAAAAGTCGAAATTTCAAATGGTCATAACTTCCTCTCTAATGAAGCTACATAGATTTTTTGGGGGTGTTTTGAAAAGCCCTCGAGTAGACTTAAAAAATGGTGCAAGTAAAATGTCGATAGCTAAACTCCTTCACCCTCAAAATCGATGTTGAAAATTGGCGAAAAAAACGCAAAGGGGTATGTATGGGAAAATTGGCGAAAATCGGTGGTCCTACTTTAAAAATCTGCCAAAAATCGAAAAATGAAGATATCTGGACAAACCAAACGCCATTTTGAAGCCTCATCAATTGCCAAGAGAATAAGCACAAGTCGAGGTGTTCATCTCGAACGAAAAAAAAATGGCAATCATTTTTGTGAACCAACTCAATCCGGCAAAAAATGACGAAAAATTTTGGATTTCAAAAATGATTTCTAATGGTCCATATCGATGTATTTTGTCCCGCTGATTACGAAACACACCGGTATTTCATCGAAAACCCGATATTTCTGTCTAAAAATGCAATAATACGAATTTTATCAATAAATTACTATTTTCTCATTCAAATATCGAGTTTTCGGGAAAAAGTCGGTGGGTTTCGTAATCAGCGGAAAATTTCCGATCGGATAAGACTTTGAAAACTCGAAATTCCGCACGCTTGCAATTACCTTTCCCTTTCCGATGCGCGCGTATCTTTTGTTTTTGCTTGAATTTGACACTTACCGAATTTTGACAAATTAAATTGCGTAAAAAATTAAGGCGCTACAGCACAATCGTGCGATCGCGCATGCGAGCGCGAGTATCCATCCCTAGTACATGCATATCAGACAATATCGAATGACTTCCAGACGGGTATGTATACGTTCGTATTTCAAATGAAATATCTTCGAATGCTGGTTCTTGTCGTTGCGAAAGAATAATACAAGTGTCGACGTTGCCCGAGTATATATCAATGTTTTGTACTTTGCTATACGTCATAAGATCTTTGAGGCTCGTATGCACCCGGGTGTATCGCCAGCAAAATAACGAACATTGCGCAAGCCACTGGTGCAAGTATACACACGGATAAAAATATGTATATGTATATATATATGGGGCATTCCACGCTAAATCGACTAGTGCAAAACTCTAATTCGTGTTTCAAGCGGTGAATTTTGCCATGGCGAAAATGGTAAAAAAAAAGCCCGCCCTAATGCCGTCCAGATTTTTATTTCGATTCGTAAATTTTTGAATCGCGGACAATATTCGAGAAAACACTTTCGGCGAGACAACGATGTCGAAACAAAACTGTCGAGGGTTTTTTAAACGTTGATTTTGCCTTGAATGCCCTATGCACCGATACGCCATACCGTAAGTATATGTGCATTTCTTCATATGCAGGCATGCGCTCGATGTACAAATGCACTTGTGCATTATGAATATGGCGCTAATGCAACTCAAGGCAAAAATCATTCGTGCGGAATCGATGTATTTGCGGCGGGAAACACGAATAAAGAAGTAAATGAGATGTAAGGAAAAAAGAAGAATAGTCTTCCTTTATTATTTCCATAAATTAATGCGCAACGTCCCATCGCTGGGTTCTCTGATGCAACATCAACGTTGCCGGATGGCAAAATATAGCCTTTGATTGGCGTGCTAACGATTTTCACAAATCGCCAATTGATTCGAAATCGACGCTACTCGCTGTTTCAAAGAACGTCCTGTTTTTCGGAATTTCATCATTCGCGTAAACAAATCGACGAGACACGAATGAAACTTAGGCACATACTTTGATCCTCTGATACTTTAGAATCATAAAATTATTTTGAAAATACGCTAAAAAAGGGATATTCCCGGGGGGTGGAATTCCGAAAAAAACCGATAGAGAATGTGGATCTCGCGTACTTACCGATGACATGAAAATTCGAAAAAAAATGACGTACGGAAGGTACAAAGTGCATTCATTCCGGATGGTAACAATAAGGAAAAGTTATTAACGAATAAAAATGACTTTTTTTTAAAGCAACATGCTGCCTTGAGACGAAAAATAATCCATTGAATTTTTACAATCTTCTGACGTTGTTAAAAAAATACTTTTTGACATGCGAAAGTTATTTTCGGTGTACGAAAATATTCACCTGCGGCCGCCACACTGTTTTAGCGCAAGGAAAAAAACGCACATAATTCGTCATCGATGATAACGTGACGCGAATTAAGGTCACGCTGTCCTAATTTCGTCGTTATTTTTTTTCGTTGTCTTTCTTTTTTCTCTTGACAATTGAATTTTTCAAATCATGCTCTTCGGTGAGAGAATATCTTTCGTGATGATGAAAATATAAATATAAAGATAACAATAATAATCGTTCGACAGAAATTTCGAGAAAATGAAGAGTTCGATGACGTTTCGAGAAAGAAAAAAAAATCATAAATCATTTTTTTTCTTCCGAGCTGCGAAAAGTTTCACGATCTTGCCGCGCGATAAACATCATTTTTAGGTTAAATCGGATTTTATGAAGAAGAAGAGAAAAAATAACTGTCGATCATTCCGTTAATTCGATTTTTTTTTTCTTGCATCGTTGCGATTTTGACCTTGACCCGTATCCTCGTCGAACTAGACCGAAGCATCGACAGTCGCAAAAGCGACGTTGCGCATACGGTATTGGAGGAGAAGCAAGAAAAAAAACGATAAAAATCGGCTGCGTTCTCCTTCAGAGTCTTTCGAAATTTCTTGTACCGGAAATTTTCAAACGAGAAAAACACGAGGTTTGCATGATAACAGGGAAAAAAACATCGTAACTTTTTGTCTCGACTGAATTTCACAAAATGCAATATAATAAAATAAAAATAATGGACTAACGACGGAACGCTTTGCAGCGACGAATATAAAATAATAATAACAGCGAGAAAAAAAATGTTCAAAATTTATGAAAAAGAGTTGGAGTTTTTGACTTTTTCGTTTCCAAAATCAATCGCGTTATTCTATAAGATTTGTACAATCAAAAAGTGTCGCGAAAGACACTTTCGCGAAGAAATTTCCAAGAATATTTTGCTCGCTACAAAAGTCCCAAAAATCTTCATATTTTCTCAAAATAATAATGACGAAATGTTTCTCGCTGGAAGATTTCTCGTAAAAAATGGTGCACGCTTGTCAACGAATCGCCAGGGAGAATAAACGAAATCGTGTGTTTTCGTTACTTAAATCGTTATTCAACAGCAGACACGCGACGTTTTCATTCATGTCAGTGTCACTGACGGTTAGTGAGCGCACGATAATTTTGAAGAACCATCAAATTTGCGAAAAAAACTGAATAACAATGACCTTGCAAAAGCGTGTAATTGATTTTCTTCAGTTTCTGAAAATT
Organism: Heteropelma amictum; assembly: GCA_959613375.1. Taxonomy (NCBI): domain Eukaryota; kingdom Metazoa; phylum Arthropoda; class Insecta; order Hymenoptera; family Ichneumonidae; genus Heteropelma; species Heteropelma amictum. The sequence continues at coordinate 3,806,802 of OY390721.1, read as the reverse complement.
TTTCGTAAGATTTAGTTGAAAAAAAAAAAGATCGAGGAAAAACAAAAGCATGGATTGCGTTTTCGCGTAAGAATTTTGCGAAAATCATGAAACAGCCGAACTCGTGACTATACGGGACTTTGAAACCGGGGAATCGAGGTTTTTTCACTTTCTGGAAAATTACGTTAAATTGAATCGAAGAAAAAAAAAGACTCGAGTAGCGTCTGACCTATACGGACCTTAACCCCTAGCGTTGAGCACGCAAGTGGAAACTGCGGTCGTCCGAGTCAGCCAAAGAGCGGACGAAAGACCACTCGAGTTGCGAACAAACACAACGATTGTTTATGCTCGTATTCGGCCTTTTTGGCATCGAAAAAATGACTTTTGCTGCTTTATCTTTATTCGAAAAAAAAAGCAATAACGAATGAATTAGCAAACGCGGGAAGAAGGAATATATTCCATCGATGTCATCCTTCTTATCGTCGTGTTTCAATCGAGAGCCAACATGAATATGTTAATGATAATAATTGGCGTTAATTGGCGACTGTTATCAATCAATTTCTGCTTATCGTATTTTTAATACGAGTCAAATAAGCGTATATATATATTTGGTTGAAAAATCGTGACGTTCGTGAGATTAATCGGACTTTTCAAAGGTCAAAAATACCGGAACGAGAAGACATTGATTATGCAAAACGAAAAAAGAGAACCATCATTTTCATAAAACGTGTATAGTCGACCGTCATTTGTACGACTAATTTTACCGAGTCTTCTTGCATTCACCGCGCAGGCAATTGTCGCTGATTAATCGCGTATGCTGATCTTTACCGCTCGGACAACACTCCGTCTCTTCTCAGACTCGTAAAACAAAAATCGCCCGACAATCACTTTCGGTCGGTGGCTGATTCTCGCCCTGCGATTAATTTCTTTTAATGTATACTTTTACATTCACGCGTGGCACGGAATTGTTTGCATTTGTTTCGTAAATCGTTCGACTCCGAGACTGCTGACCCGCGCGACTCGCGTTCCAGCTTTAATCGCGCTCTCTTAAACACAGCGCATGAAACATTTTTACGAGTAGGCAAAAGGCGCTCTCAACCTTGGCCCCCTTAAAAGAGGGAAAGACGTAAGAGAAAAAAAAAGTAATAGAAAGAAGGAGGAAAAAAACTGCCGGGAGCAACGACGAAATTACCAACGGACAATCATTTTTTTTTCTCCTTTTTCGTTCATTCCGAGGCTGAGCTATCCGTAAAAATGATCGTCGACGGTGCAGACGGATTTGTCCGTCTGCATCTCGCGATTTGTCTGTGTTTTATCGATTTGCAACGACACCGAGGGGAAACGAACAAAATTCGTGCGTCAATAAAAGCGAAAATGATTCTTTTCGAATTTACAAATTTCGCGAATGAAGGACGATGCAGAGTCGATACGTCGTGCACGCGCGGGTGCGGCAAATGTCAGCTGCGCAATGCGCGCATCAATGATTTCGAGAATATATTAAAACCAAAGTACCAGAAATATAAAACAAGGTTGTATCCCGATCAATGACTTTTTACTCGTTTTCGTCATCGATCACGATGTTATTGAATAAATTGACGTAATCACGTCAACATCAGCGTGAAACTAGCATCATCAACGTTGAAATCAACGTCGACGTACTGTCGTCAATTTCAGAATCGTCATTGGCGCTGTCATCAACATTGACAATGACATTAACGGAATCGGTATTGAAATCGACATGAAAATCGACGTCGGAATTACCGTCAACCGAAAAAACATCCTACCGTTGCGTTAAACCCGTCTGATGTTTCAGCATCGTAGAGATACTCGATGGAACAATCGCTGCGCGAGATGAAATTCATCAATAAAAGTCCATTCGCGTATACGTCAAATTCCCGTCGTTGAGAAAATGGTCTTGGCATGATACGCTCATATTTTACGAACCATTACAGCCATAAACCAAAGCGATGAATTTCCTTCGGTAATTACAATCGTATAATAGCGTTAATTAATCGAACATCGCGTGGCATTTACTCATTATCGGTATAAACCTCGGTTATGGAATGCCGAGCGGCGAACGAAAGCAGGCATCGAGTTTCGTCACGTTGGATTTCGTCGACGAAACGCATAACGCGGGTTTCACGTGCCTCTTGCAAAACTATGACAATATATGTGTGTGTGTGCAATGACATTGAAGCACCGTAATTCTCGTGTCAAGTTTCCTCCGAACATGGCAATAACGATTATTTCATTCCTACAAATCTCACGTGTCTCATTTTGCTCAATTAATTTTATTTTCCATTTTGGAACCTTGCTTCCCTTTTCATTCTGATCCGTCATTTTCATGCCGTTTTTTCTTTCTCTCTGTTTGTTAATTAAATAAATTACGCTCTTCCATCTTGACCATTATCTCCTTTCGATCGGTTACTTCTCGTTGTTGTCGACTGTCATGTTGTTTTACGATCAACAAGCGATATAGGATCGAATGAATAACGCGTATCGCACAGCGACATTACGGTATTAAGGACCGAAGCTCTGTCTGTGTTTGTATGTAGCAAGATTGTGTGATCAACTTCCTTATTAGTGGCCTCGTGTACGAGACCGTTAATTAAGACATAAATACCAAAGGTTTGCTGAGTAATCAGCTTCTGAACGCTGTGTCAAAATATATTCATCGTGTTGTAGCATGTCTGTATTTGTATTCGATCGATCGGTATCAACCGTTCGATCAAACAATAACGAAATACGATGAAAATTGATTGAATTCGAAATTAGGAGCAATTCGAAAGGCTCGAATATTCGGTGGGAATTTCGAACATCAAATTTTGTCCTCGGCGAATATCCTTGTCTCTCGATCGATACGAATTAACAATACAAAAAACCGACAAATTTTTCGGATGATTCGCGAATTCCAACATTAGGTAGGTGTATGAAAATTACCGCACAAAGTCACAAACGAATTTTTCGTTTTCCAAGTGCGAGCTCTTGGTTTGGATCGTTTGGCGCAAAAAAAAAATAACGATGATTAATAAACTGTGTTATTAATGTAGAGGTATATCTCGGCAACTGGGTAGAGTCTCTGTACGTTTAGTACCGTTGTAAAAGGCGTTTACGAGAAACACGGAGAGAGAAAGAGGAGGCAATAACGACATCGTAGAGTCCCATTATGACGACAAGCGCAATTAGTTTATGCAATAGTCGGACAACGGCTACGTTGAGAAGCTCGTATCGTCGACGAGTCTGACGCTCGTCGTCATTAAAGTACTCTTTTTCGTTCAGGAGCTCATTGCAAGAGTCACATATGCGCAACAGTTGTTTAGAACGGGACGTTTAATGTCATTCAGCATACGAATTACAATCGAAGTCGTCTTTCTTCATTCAAATTTTCCCGCTAAATTAACAAGCGACGCAATAATGCGCGCGCATATCACGACCCATGCGACGTCTCCTTGCTCATGCGCGTAACCCACTGGCGGGAGTTTCAAACGCTCTTTCAAGAAATTATGGTTTGTCATGACTGAAATGACAAGATGAATTAAGACATATATTTCGTGCATACCTCGTTAATAATTGCGACCTTTTTTCTGCATTTTTGAAGGATAACGGAAATTTCATGACATTAATCGTAAATCAATCGAGCAAAATAACGCGATCGGCACCGAACCAGTTTTGCTTACGAGCGTCCAATTGTAATTTGGTTTTTTTCTTCATATTTCTTTTTCTCACGAGCAAAGCCCTAAAGGAGGAAGGAGAAAAAAAGCAGTTCTCTCGGTATATCAAAGCCGATGACCTCAGACTCGTGGTATTTGAATATTTGTTTTATACGATCGTTGTAGGACGAAAGGTATAAGCGACTACCGAATTATTAATTGGCAATGTCGACCTCGGGGCATCTGGAATCAAAGAGATTCATTAAAACGCCAAGAAAATCGACACGCCCCTTTTAACAAACAGGCAACACATCTTTTTTTATCTCTGAACGTACCAAATGTTTTTTCTTCTCTTTTTCAATGGAATTTTCATCGAGTCAATTCGTATTTTGAAATATTCGTGGTTAATCAATCAGCTTACTACACGCTAGAAAAATTTAACTGTATTTTGAAACTGTAGGATTATTTCCAGCAAATCGATGTGTCAGTGATAAAAACCAGCTCTCGTTGCCGCAGCCATCGTCGTTATTGTCAGCGTTATTATTTTCATTGCAACCATTTTTTCACACCTGTTGTTGCACCATTAGCGAATATTCGTTTATAATACAAGAAACTTGTGATTTTTCTCAACGTCTTGAAATCGATATCGAATATATCGTTGCGATTGTCTGAAATGCCTTGTACGTTCTCGTACGTCGCGTTCCCCAGGCCCCCCTTAAACCATGGGAAGTCCAAAGGTCAGCCGATAAATGAAAATGTCTAATGCTCTTAGCGTTATAAATTGCCGGATAAACGCAGGATAATACACATTTCATGGATTTATCGAGAGCATGCACGAGTAGTTGCAGAACGAGAGAGAGAGAGAGATGAAAAATGTGGCAATGCAACAGGCACGAAACGGAGGAAACCCGACTTTTATTTTATTAGAATTGACTATGGTATGTTTTGCTTCGGGCGACTGTACAATATGCTCGATTCAACAACGTGTATCCCAAATCACTTTTCCGTTTTCGCGTCGATGCACGAATCGAACTCTCGACTCGTGCATCAACATGCACATATATGAGTTTATTAGGGTGTTCGAAAAACGAAGTACCTTAATTTTCCTTGCAAACAAGTTCGAAGCTTCGGTGACAAACATTTTTTTCAGAATTCGAAAGAAAAAAAATGTTTTCCCGCTTTGTCCATGGGCTTCGTACAATTAGACGTACAACTAGATGAGAAGAACTCTTTTGAATGGACTTTTTTTTCAAAATTATGAAGAAAAAGCGTCTCCCCTCGGTATAAAAAATTGTCATCCGTAGGAGGATCGTCGTCGAGGGGGGAATCGATGCGGTTTTCCAAAATGAAGTGTATGAAATGAGCGCGATAAAAATTAAAATCGATAAAATTGCAGAAATCTCGTCAAATGGGAAAAGGTTGTTGAGGCAGGGATTAATGGAGTTTGAAAAATTCGTTTTTCCAACATTGTTTTTTTTTGGCTGTATGAACCAACGATTGGGAGCGTACCAAAGTGGATAAAGGCAACTTGAGAAATAACGGTCACCCTAATATATATGTACGGTGCGTGCTTGTGTGTGTAAACTCGCTGCTAACTCGTTGGCGTAGTTCTGATATGGTGAAAGCTGATATTTTGTAACACTCGATGTTTGCCGCTGTTGCTGCTAGTGCTATTTCGCTCAAAACCATATTCCATGGTCTGGGATACAGCTGCTCGATGCAGCTCGAATCCGGAGTTTGTTCGACCGAAAATTAACGATTGAAGCGAGGGGTGGAGCAGGCATCGATGAAAAAATCCAAATTTTCATTTTCGGGAGCAAAATGAAAAAAATGTCCATTTATTTTTAATTCTCGAGGACAAAAATGGAAATGAAAAATCGATGCTCGAAAAAAAACGCAATTAAAATTGATATATTATTTTTACCGTCGATTGCAAAAGGAAAATCTTTGCGCGATGTGAAAAACGGAATTGCTGATCATTGCATGTTTTTTAAAATCGTTTTTGGCCCGGCGAAAGTTTGAAAATTTATGAATTTCCGAGATAAAAAGATCTCTAGATGAATTCCTGATGATAAATTCCGAAAATTCATCTTTGTCATCTTTTTCCCTGTAGTTGACAAAAAAAAGCCAATTTTTCCGAAATTTTTCATGAGTAGAGTATTTTTTTTGGTTTTTACATGTATTTATTTATCGTAATATCGCAATTCGCAAAATTACCTTCTTACGGTTGTTTTTCCTCGAACAACGTAAAATGCAAAATAAATCATGATATCGATGAATTTTTCAAAAATATACGCATATCGAAACATTCGCAAATAATTTCTTTAATCTTCTTCGATATTTCGTAAAATAAAGAAAAGTTCCTGATGTACTGAATTATGAACGAACGTAAGGAGAAACATTGACAAGTGGGTCAATTCACCTGTAGAAGCTAAATAATCATAACATTAATCATATCGGAGAAAAAAAAAGATCTCGCAGCTGTCAATCTTCGAGACTAATGCCAACAGCTGATTAGACATCGTATCGTCAGCGTGTGCGGCATTATTTCAGTGCATTAACATTCCGAATATTCATGATAATTTAGCGTTTCGATATTAGTGTTTTTCACGAGTAAATTTTACTGGCTTCTCATATACATATGTTTCAACGTTGCGATAAGTATAGTTACGACCTAACGAACCGCGGGATATTATAATTTTTCAATTTTTTTTTTCCTTCCTTCGCGTCGCTTTACGAGAACGATATACATACATAGATATATTATATAGCACTGTGCCCAACGGCTATAAAATACTTCGAGTGGCTAAAAAGAATTTGAAAGAGAAAAAAAATCGACATAAAAACGATTGAAAATGATTTAACGACGGATGAAAATGAACATAGAAAAAGAAGAAATTAAATAAACCTCTGCGTTTGTCTCGAGTGTTCGAAAAAAAAAAATTATACCAATTTCCAACGATCCTGCATTGGCAATTTAATTCACCTGACGCATATTCGGGACGATCGATATTCCGACCGATTAATAAAAAAAAACATCAATGCCAACACATTATCGCCACGTTTCTGTTCATTTTATTATTCAAAAAAGAAACAAAAACGACAAGTTTTCATATTTTTCGTTTGGAAATCGATGTCAGTCCCATTTTTGTCGATAATAACGTTAATGATTTATACTTTTATAATTCAAATTGTTTTAAATTTGACCTGCAATTTTTTCCGTCAAATAAACAAACCCTCGGTTGTTCGAGAAACTTTCAGTGTTCCGCGTTCAAGTAAAAACGCGGTGCACGATCGGACAATTGAACGAAGAAAAAAGACCGACTTTTACCACTATTCGAATCCGCAAAACGTATCGTGAGAGTTAAAAAAAACATGAGCAGATGTATATAGAAGCGAAAAAAGATAAAAACGTACAGAAGAATTCGACGACTCGGAATCACGAATGCCGTTATAAATTTAAATTCTCTCGGTTGGATTATACGCCTGGAAATTACACACAACCGAGGTCGTCTGAATTTCGATGCGTTCACGAAAAATCATCTCGTTCTTTTTTCGTCCCGGCACAAGAGAATTAACATTCATAAACGCGGATTGTAATTTACAAAAATATTATTCACGAATAATAAAAAATTACTGCTGAATCGTCAATTTGCTTCCGCAAATTTTAAAATTTTTCGTAAATTCCATTGGCGGATCTTCGAATTGCGCGAATTATTGATTCGAGTGGAAAAATTTTATGAAACAAGAGTGATGATTTTGGCGATAACTGAATTTCGAGCTTCGAACGCGTTTGAATTAATTCACCGTCGGCATCTTGCGTCTTATTTCTTAATATCGTCGAAAGAAAAAAAAGGAATGCCCACGCGTTTTGAGACTCGTAAAACAATCCGATATTAATTAAATTTGTAAAATGAAGTTGACAGATATGTTGTGTTGAAAAAAAAAATAGAAAAGAAGACAAAGACGCTGAGAGCCGAAAAAAAAATTGACTAATGTATTTATCGTACTTTCTGCCTCGTGAGAATCGAGGAAAAATATTTTACATCGAGTTTGCCGGTGGATCGTAAAATCGTAACCGGAAATCGACACTTGGCACATGACGTAGCAACGAGAATTTTTTATTTTTTATATATATTTTTTTTTCACAAATACATACAACCGAAATTGTTGAATCGCTGGAAATTTTTGTCATAAAAATTTCGGAAGGATCTCTTTTTGCGATCATTAATCGGAGAACTTGTTTCTTTTTTTCTTTTCTCGAATGTCGACATTTTTATTTCTGTAACAAAGTAGCTCCGCGTGTATTATGATTTCCGCGTGTTAGACACAATATTTTATAGCTCCAGATAAGTGATTCGATGTCCTCGAATTTTTTAAGATTTTTTTTCTTCTTTTTTCTCAGCTCGCTTAACCAACGCTTATTTTATTTATTTATTGCCCAATATATCCTCAAACTTATCAGAAACGAATGTAATATAATGTTCTTCTTTACTCTGATTCATCCGACAAGGACTTTTTTTCGTTATTTTCTTAATGAAAATTGCACTCTGTAGGAATAAGTCAATGACGAGCGTGTCGTCAGATAAAATATTCCCTAATCCTCTTTTATTCCACAGTAAATACCGCCATGGTTCTCGCTCGCAAGTTCAGCGGGTTGAACCTTTCCTTTTTTTGCGTTTATGTTCGATTTACTCTCGCGATAAAACTTGCTCTCTCCCTTCCTATTTGATCACTTTTCGTTTCGAGCGATAAACCCGACGGCAGCACCATTCCATTCGAGCTTAAAATCGTTTCTGCTAATGGACGTAAAAAGTAATCGCGTTTGAATTACGCGCGCTTTTCGCTGCGACCAATACCGCGGCGGATCTCCCGACTTGCGATTCTCGACTTTGCGTTCGATACTTCGATTATTTTGAAAGGAAAAAATAAACAATATTGGAAATCGGAGAAAATATTATCATTCAAGGATATTCAATGTAAATACTAACAATACGATATACGAATGAATAAGTAAATGTTGAAAACGTAACCGGAAGTGTTTCTTAAATTCTCAATACCATACCATTATGTTTCATACACATTAATATGAAAATATGACCGGAAGTGTGCGTTCCATTGTTTTAATTATTCGTTTTATATAATTTATGGATAGATGAGAGAGAAAAAATATTGTATTTCCATTATAATCAATGGGGAAATACTTTTCATTTGATGACACAGTCGAATAAAATAAGAAAACGTTTAATGTCCTACATAGAGTACACAGGACTAGATACATGTATTTATTTTCACAGGCCTTTACAATAAAGACCACGTGTGTATGATGTTATTTGTATGTATACAGGGTGTCCCATAAATAACGGATAACATTTCAGCTCTTGCTTGGACACAGCAGGGTCGATAAGAAAATATACTTTTTTTTGCGATGGACACTATGATAACGTGTCATGTAAAGGTATCTTAAATAATCACTGAATCCCCTTTTTATTATTCGAAAATTTATTTTTCATTTCGTTTCTCGAATACAATTTTTTAATAGTTGACCTACCAGAAATTAGACGGTACTTATGATTGATGCAATGCTTAGACGATTCTTTTCTGGAATTCAACTTAATTTTTCGATTGTTATTATTTAAATTTTTCATCATATTCAAGCTCTTTTGTGAGCCTGGCTGGCCAGCTTGATGAAAGATTCTTCATGTCAGGCAAATTTTAGAATGTTTCGCACGAAATTTCTCTCGAATTGCGATTCAAGAATTTCTCATTGAAAATTTGCAACACTTTGTATCGTACAATTGTTCATTTCATGCTTTAAAAAAATGAGCCGATCAAAAAATAAAATCAAAACTTCATTTTTCGATCGGCCCTAGAGTGTGCCCTATCGGCAGTTTGTCCATCATTGATGGACACCCTGTATATAAATACACAAAATAAAATATACGGTAGGCTCGACCACATCTCGTGAATACTTATCGAATGCGCAAACGAGAGTTTTCTCTCTATCATGCGTGAAAGTAGTCTGGGGCAGAAAGAGTGTTTACGTTTTTTACGAAAAAAAAAAATATTGCACAAGCTTTTACGGTGTGGTTGCATTGAAAAAAAGAAAAACAATACCGACGTTGCAGTATCGTGAAAAGGAATTCAAAAGATGCATTCGATGAACGATCGGAAGCAGGTTTCCTTTCGATAACCAAAGATTGTGGAATTTTCGGTTTTTTTCTCTTTTTTTACGCGAAATAAACGACTTTGTGAAAAAAAAAATTCGCAACATTTCGTCACGATTTAAATATTCTTCTTGCCTTTATTTTCAAACGACGAATTAATTCGAATTATTACATAAATATCCATGAGTTTGAAATATCCATGTGTGTCCCGTTTCCCTTCGTACTCGCCGCGAAATAATTTTGAAATTTCCCAGGCAGACCCAGGAAAATTAATTGAACGTATAATTACATCGCCGAAACGACGAAAGTCTCGAAACGAAAAGAACAGCCCATTATTCGTTGTATTTTCTCCCGAGGAATGATGCTCTCGTGACTTTTCTCGAATTTTTCTAAAATCAGGGCTACGAGCACTCCGAAACCAGGAAGAAAGTCCAAACGAGGCGGAAGGAAATTCTCGTAAAAAAAAATCCACGTGTCTGTGTATCTCCGTCTAAACACACAATATAATTAGCTTCGTAGCTACGCGTGAAAGCGTTGTGCACGAGATTAAATCGGTCATTATGAAGTTAAGAAAGAGAATAATAATAATGGTAATGATAATAAATAAATTGAAACGAAAAGAAACGAATACACGAGCGCTATTGCGATACACGAGCAGCGTGACTCCGTTCTACTTTGTCAAGTTATTACGTATATGAGTTCCTTTTAAGAATAGCAATATCGCGTTTGTTTGGTCTCTTTTTTTTTCTTCTTTATTTTCACCTCGCTCTCACCAAATTTGTTACGCGCGCGAAAATTCGAAATCGAGATTACGTCGATTGGCAAAATGATCGTGGTTTCCGTTACGAAAAGCACAATCAAACTCACGGATTTACATCGGAAAACGAGGAGTATCATCGCGAAAGTTTTGTAATACGAAAATGGGACACGGAGGAGATTGCGGAACATTAATAAGCATTGAATGTGTGATTTTCGCGGTATGAAAATCATTTTCCATCTGTCCCCGTGTTTTTTTTGAAGATACGATCGATCGTATATCGATTTATCGATGAGAGATTTATGCTAGGCTCTGTTTTATTATTACATAATATTATCGATTCTTTGACCAAGTTCGGTAACTGACGATGCATGGTATGAGAAAGAAAACGAGAGAAACAAGTTTATTTTCATGCAAATTAACAAAAATCCAGCACAATTGCAGACTCGTTCGGAAAATTCCATTTGTTGTTTAACCCTTTGTGAAAATCAGTATATTATCCATACACCGTATGCTACAATTACATATTATGTATCATACATCACATGTTACGTATATCGATTCAAAAAAAAATTAAAACAATCACCTTACTCAAATATGTTACCCCGTAATCATAGTTACTTTTCTATTCAAATGTGCACGTAAATATGAGATTGCATTCTGATAAAAATTTGATTAATCAATAACGACGATTTTGCATTACGAAAATTACGTGGAATGGATACAAAATCTTTACCCATGTTCAGTATAATTTACACGGGAAATTTATTTCGCCAATGAAAACTTTTACGTACGAAAACCTCACGTCAATGGTGCGCGGTTCGTTCGAGAACGAAATTTCGAGTAAAAAATTATTCGGGCTCTTTTCGATCGGACGAATCCTCAGCGAGTTATTGATCAACGAAGCTGGACCAATCGTATGCGGGTGGGGGAAAGGGCGCCCGTTCACGATTGGCTGAACTTGATTCATCGATAACTTATCAGGAACTGGTCGTATCGAAAAATCACCAAATACATTTCGATTTGGAAGTTCATTGCGGATATAACTCGGTGTATATTGACATTCGTTATTGCGAGATACCGTCTGTATAATAATATCTATCGACACGAGTACATTGTTCACGATCGTTACGCTCGGTAAAACCGATATCACTCCCAGCGTATCCCAACCAAGATGTATGGAAATCGAGAGTATCGCGCAACTCCGACTCTACCCCCCACCGACCTCCCATTCGGGCCTCTGTCCGCAGCTCCATCTCGCACCTTGGGACTCATGCCCAAGCTGCGCGCGACTCGCTCGTTTTCCGATGGTGGGGTAATCTCCCACGGGCCCGCAGCCGCGCTCCCCCCCGCCCCTCTCTCTCTCGCTCTTTCTTGTCAACGGTGTACGAGCTCTCGCTCGCAGCCTCGTCGACTTTATTCTCTAAAGTTCGAGAGGAAAGTGTAACGGAGCAGCGCGCTCAGATACGAGATTCGTATTAACTGGCAGCGGGAAAGAATGAGAGGCCATGGCAGGGCAAACGCGAGAGTGGCGCGACGGGGGAGCCGCGCGATGCTGATTGTGTCAGAGAGAACAGAGAAATGAAAGTGCTCGCGGAATTGATTGTCGACTGTATATGTATATATACATACATATTTTTATATTATATAGATATTTATTGTAAATTATATCCGGGTGGAAACGTCGAGATATTCCATGAATTTGCGCGCACATACGACTCTCGTTGCCATTATTGGGTCGTTACAATTACCATAAATCCATTTTCTTGATAATAAAATAACGAGGGGAATAATTATAATTATACAATAATATTGGTAATAACTGCGATGAAGCAAGAAAATGAACACGAAATTATTTTACGCATCGTTTGATACGATAGAAATAGCAATAATAATTGTTATTATTATCGTTTCTATTATACATGGAAATATGGATAAAATGAACTGTTTTTATTTTTGTTTCATCTCGCATCTGTTTCTTTTCACTCCACATTATTATTATTCACGTTTTTTCGCGTCTTCTTCCAAAGCTATTACGACGAGAACGCTGAAAAGTTTTTTATAGCGATAAAATAACTTTAAACCAGAAAAATCGTTCCTCGTTATGCTTTTTCCCAAAAAAAATGTCTCGAGAAATGATGGTTTTTCAAATTTTCTCAAGACTCGTCGAGATAACAATAATAAAGTGTGCAACTAATTTTCCGACGTACAAACGCATGGAACTCGATCGGTTTGCGTCGGTCGTATTTATTTTACGGCGATGGAAAAATAAAGGAATCAAATGAAAATAAATGAAAAACACGACGACGTGAGAGCTTTCACTCGTTACTGGCAGAACGCCGGTTGCATTTAAACGCCGTTTCTTCCTTTCCGTGTCGTTCGTTTTTCATTTTATTTATTTTTTCCTCCCGTATAATACGTATTTATGATTATTATTATCGCATATTTATTCGACGCGTACGTTTGGAAAATCCCGCGTGCGAACTTTTTAATATCCCATGGGATTAATCGAGTGTTTGTCTGTCACATTTCTTTACGACTCTATACTTTCCTATGTACTGACAATCAACGGGTATGTAGATATCACTTTTTACTTCTTTTCGCCGCAGCTAGGAGCGTCTTTTTTTTCACTCACCAAGAACCGACTCCGGATGTCGAATGTTCGGTACCGCACGAATGATATACAGGCTGCCCCTTTTTGTTGATACAATGCAACAATAATTTCCGAGCAAATGAAAGTTCCAAAAAACTGTTAGATTCGGTGTGGGACCATTTCGACCCATTTTCGATACAGAAAGATCGAAATTTATTTCCATCTCGATTAGTTGAGGGGAAAAAAAAAATGAAATTTTGAATCGTCCTGTACGTGAAATTATACATTCGCTTTGTCGAGAAGCAGCCATGTCACTCGCCTCGCACTGGCACGTGGTCAGTTTATCAAACACAAATATAATACAGCGTATTATCATTCGACTCTCCTCAACAACGTCTCTTGCAAAAAAATGTTGTTCATCGACCGGATGATAAAAATCATTGTACGCTCAGCAGCCTCGATGTTGAAGTTCATTATCGTCTTAATTGACGTTTATATTCGCCGAAAGATTTGTGCGCACGAGTTTTATTGGTGCATTTTACATTGTTATTATCGTTATTGTCATTGACGAAAATAAAAATGCTCGTCCCGAAAAACGAACCTTTCATCGACGTGTGAGAAGATATATTTTTTTTACTCGGTTCGAATAATTTTTTCATATCTTTTTTTCATCACGAAAACCTTGATATTATGACAGAACAACAATTATTTCGTCACTTTAGACAATGCGTAATACTTTTTCACATATTGTTTTTGTACCAATAAATAATTACAACTATTCATTCAATTTTCCCTGATGTATGTATATATATATATTTTTTTTTTTTTCAAACGTTGATATTTCGACAAATACGCTGTATAGATGAAAGTTTAGAGGCCAAGTAATTAACAAGATGATTTTGAGAAACGATTATTATATACCCGCATATGCGTCTTGTAAACATAAAAAAACATCGTACTTACGTCATTTATGAATGGTGATTTTATAGAGCTGCTGGTCGACCGAACGATCTGCAAACAGCTTCATTTTTCCATCGCCCCGAAAACGATGATTTTCGTTATTCTCGAACGCCTGGTTGGTTTTTTCGTTATTCTCCACCGTAATTTTCGTGCAAAATTTGTCGACAATCACTCTTCGATTATCGTTATTATTAAGATTTCCGTTACTGTTGATATTATTGTTATTATTGTTTTAAACAATATGATCGTTATTATTATTACTTCTCCCCACGTTTTTTCTATTAGCGTTTGAAAATTTAATAAAATTGTTTCTTTTTGTTTGCTTATATTTTCAAAGAGGAATGAGGAAACTCGAGGATCTCGACTCTTCTCTCAACCGACAATGCGTCTTATTTTTATGTTTTATTTTTATGATATCGTCAGCAAACAACCGTAGTACGCTGATCGCCGTCGACTTTATCCACGATTTCTGTGGGCCGAAAAACAAAACAAACAACGGTATGATCAGTATTTAAAACTTCATGAACGATCCGATAATGAAATGATAAGCGACGATCGAACAGTGTAATTTGCTGTGTATAGCAGTGTTTCGCATTGTGTAATGTGTGCAGTGCCCTCGATGGTATTTGACGCGTTGCACAATGTGCCATATACTCAATAGTGCAGACTTTGTACCGCGCACCGTTTAACGTATTCAATAGTGTAGGATGTTGAAGAATACACAGTTTCCTTTGTAACAGTAAAGTGTAGTCTTGGGTACAGTGTAAGATTGCCAACAGTGCAGACTTTTGTACTGTACACAGTTTGCTGTTTAATGCAAGTTCTAAAGTATGGTGTGTTCAATAGTATTGAGCTTTGTGTTGTGCACGGTTTGCTGATAAACTGTGTATCTGTGTATGTAAACTGTGTAGGATTTTGTACGGTGTAGGATTTTTTACAGTTTGCTGTTTAATGCAAGTTCTAAAGTATGGTGTGTTCAATAGTATTGAGCTTTGTGTTGTGCACGATTTGCTGATAAACTGTGTATCTGTGTATGTAAACTGTGTAGGATTTCGTACGGTGTAAGATTTTGTACAGTTTGCTGTTTAATGCAAGTTCTAAAGTATGGTGTGTTCGATAGTATTGAGCTTTGTGTTGTCCACGATTTGCTGATAAACTGTGTATCTGTGTATGTAAACTGTGTAGGATTTTTTACGGTGTAGGATTTTGTACAGTTTGCTGTTTAATGCAAGTTCTAAAGTCTAGTGTGTTCAATAGTATTGAGCTTTGTGTTATGCACGGTTTGCTGATAAATTGTGTATCTGTGTATGTAAACTGTGTAGGATTTTGTACGATGTAGGATTTTGTACAGTTTGCTGTTTAATGCAAGTTCTAAAGTATAGTTTGTTCAATAGTATTGAGCTTTGTGTTGTGCACGGTTTGCTGATATACTGTGTATTTGTGTATGTAAACTGTGTAGGATTTGGTACGATGTAGGATTTTGTACAGTTTGCTGTTTAATGCAAGTTCTAAAGTATGGTGTGTTCGATAGTATTGAGCTTTGTGTTGTGCACGGTTTGCTGATAAACTGTGTATCTGTGTATGTAAACTGTGTAGGATTTTGTACGGTGTAGGATTTTGTACAGTTCGCTGTTTAAAGCAAGTTCTAAAGTACAGTGTGTTCAATAGTATTGAGCTTTGTCTTGTGCACGGTTTGCTGATAAACTGTGTATCTGTGTATGTAAACTGTGTAGGATTTTGTACGGTGTAGGATTTTGTACAGTTTGCTGTTTAATGCAAGTTCTAAAGTATAGTGTGTCCGATAGTATTGAGCTTTGTGTTGTGCACGGTTTGCTGATAAACTGTGTATCTGTGTATGTAAACTGTGTAGGATTTTGTACAGTTCGCTGTTTAAAGCAAGTTCTAAAGTATGGTGTGTCCGATAGTATTGAGCTTTGTGTTGTGCACGGTTTGCTGATAAACTGTGTATCTGTGTATGTAAACTGTGTAGGATTTGGTACGGTGTAGGATTTTGTACAGTTTGCTGTTTAATGCAAGTTCTAAAGTACAGTGTGTTCAATAGTATTGAGCTTTGTGTTGTGCACGATTTGCTGATAAACTGTGTATTTGTGTATGTAAACTGTGTAGGATTTGGTACGGTGTAGGATTTTGTACAGTTTGCTGTTTAATGCAAGTTCTAAAGTACAGTGTGTTCAATAGTATTGAGCTTTGTGTTGTGCACGGTTTGCTGATAAACTGTGTATCTGTGTATGTAAACTGTGTAGGATTTCGTACGGTGTCCAGTTTGATGTCTAATACACCGCGCATCTTGTGCGATATTCCGCAGTGTACAGCGTGAAGAACTTTAACAGTGTAGAGTTTCGTACTGTGCACAGTTTGGTTTGTCGTGCATAGTGCGCAGTGTGCTCGGTTTCGCGAAGTGTTTCGAGTATTGCATTACGCATTGTGGAGTGTATCGTTCACCGTGCATCGTTTATCAAGTTAAACACTGTTATGGTATATTAAAACTGTTTATCATTCAATATTCCATCGAATCGTGTATTGTCGAGAAAAACGAATAGCACGTCGTATTTCATGGAGTATAACGTTCTACGCATTCGTACTTTGTGCTATAAATCGAATGCGCATTATGTTTTGCATAGCGCCTATAATGCCGTTGCCGGTCATGTTTATGGTATTGCGCATTTTTTATTCAAATATTCATACGGCTTTTATCTTCGTCGCATGTCAGCATATATTTTCTCATAATTCCGAGCTACGGTCGATGCAATAAACAGAAACTACGCGTTATTAATCAACATCGAAATTTGTTTTTCATCTGAACGCGTGCGTTTATTTTGACCGGGATGATTCGCGATACTTCCGGCGTGAAAAATGTTTGTTCGCCTTGGATTATGCTTTACGATCGAAAATCAATTAGTGAGATTACAAAGTTATTAAGTTATCGACACAAGCTTTGAATGAATTTTAGGAATAAAATTGTGGCTAGGAATAAAATTAATTTACCCTCGTACTAATGAATTTTTATCAATGTAATTTTGTCGACCGACTCGATTGAATTCAAATTCATCTCACGATAAAAATAAATATCATTCACGACGTACGAATTCCCTTCTAATAGAACGAGGTGTGACGCGTGAAAACGTGGAATCGAAATTATATCTCGTTGCACGTACAAGGACATTTTCCCTTTCGAACGAAAGGAACGAATGGTGAACCGCCACCCCCGAGTGAGTTGCAAAGGTGAAGAAAAATCGAAGCAAAACTCGTCCTCTGCGGATCGTCATGGAATCCGCGATAAGTTTCTATGTTTGTTTCTCGTTATTGGCAAATTTTTCAACAATGATATCGAGAGCTTTCAAACAAAGTTACAAAAACACCCCTCGATCTTCATTCGCGAATCACTTCACGTACGATAATTGTTCTTGAACAGCGACAAAAAAATAATTGAAAAACCGATTTCCGATTCGTTGCTAATCGCCCGAACTTTGCGAGTGTCTTTTTTCCGGCAAAATTCATGAAAAATTGATCGAATAAGAAAACCATGAAAAGAGATGACAAAATTAAGAAGCAATTGACCTTTCTGACCTTGTTCAGGATGTGCGAAGGGAATAGATCGTTGGATGCTGAATCGTCCTTAAAGGAAGGCAACTTCGATGGCGCAATCGTATTCTCAAGGACCTCTTGACACTTCTGACCTTTTAACCTCTAGCTGACATTAAAATGTGACAGCTCGTGTGAATACAAAATTTAAAAAAAAAAAAAAAGATAAATGAACGGATTCGCTTCGATCGTCTGGCGATCGAACTCAAACACCGTCCTTTTACACAAACTCCACCAACACTGTTGAAAAAAAAAAAAAAACTCAAACCGAATGGAAAACGCTCGGGCGTAAAATTATACCGTAGTAAAAATACGCGTGTACACGAGCGCTATAATAATTCCGCGTACGTTTTAAAATCGCCGCGCACTTGCGTCGTGAAGGAACCGCAAAAAAAAAAACGACAGAGCCACGAGCGTTATTTTGATCTCCCAATCGTTCGCACAATATTTTCTCCTATGTCATCACTTTGCGCCTGCGAATCAATTGACGATCCTCGTCGTAACTCGGTACATCACTGTTTGCACTTTTCGCAACAAAAATCTTAAGGTGTCTTTTAACGTCGAACTACCGACTTTGGCTTCGTCCTGGACAAATTTTTGTTGATTTTCGTCAATTATGCGGAAAACCTGTGTACGATTTTCACGAATACGAGACTGCACGATGAAAAAAGAGGAGGAAAAATGCGATCGAAACGCGTGATCGTCAATACGATCGACGATGACAACTGAGGGCAGTTCGCGGAAAAACAGAATTTAAATGAGGCGCGATTGGAAGCAAGTGTTTTTTTTTTTCAATTTTCAATTTTGTCTTTTTGTTTTACTTAATGCGAATGCGCGAGTGGTCTCGGCCCAACTGTTGAGGCCCAACGTTACCAGCCGGAGTCTCGCGCCGCGATCGGCTCTCGTCGTTGTAGCCGGGGTGAGTGGTGATCAGCCTCAAAGTGGGGACCGACGTACGAGACACCGCTCTTACCGTTGCGACTCGCGGGGACCTCGCGAGGAGTGATAGTGATTGTTACGTGCCTTCGCTATGCTCCTTCTACCTCTAAATTCAACCCTCACCCCTTCACCTCCTCGTTCCTCCTCTGCATTTGCCCCCCCCCCCCCCCCTCCACCGCCCCCGTCAGATCCATCGCCGGTCAATGTATCCCTTTTACTTGAATATTACTGTTGATTTTCCAGAGGCAAGGAAGAAGGTGCTCGGGGTAAGAGGAATTGCCCCGATGCCGTTTGGCTTTTCGCCGTGCCAGACAAAGCGTTTTCGCTTAAACCTCCTACACACATCGACCGCCGCCAGCGTTCCACCTCGATATCGAACTTTTCCCTCCACGATCCTTTTAGCACCGTATTTCGCGTGTGAAACCCAATGTTTCGGTACAGTAACGGTATCATACCAATAAAGTTACTGCAAGATTTCGGTACAATAACCACAAATTTACGGTACCGTAAAATTAGAGTTACTGCACTAAATGGTACAGTAACAATACAGTTAGGGGTTGCTACAATCGGGCAACCGTAAAATGTATGCACGGTAACAGGATCCATAGAAAAATAGTGCAGTTATTGGAAGATCGGTGCAGTAACGAACAAGTAATGATACAGTAGAATGTAAGGTTAGTGTACTGTATTGATCGAAAAACAAAGTGACACAAAAATGTTGGTACAGTAATGATTAACTGATGGCAAAGGTATGATATAGTACTGATACAGTAACAATACAGTCAGTGTTTCGTGCAGCTACAGTGAGGGTGCAATCGTAACGTACAGTACAGTACAGTAATCGTACAGTCGTAAAATAAGGTACGAGTACGGATGCGGTACAGTAACAACGAAGATACAGTAATGGTACAGTAACGATGCATTCAGGGGGGGCTACAATTGGGCAACCGTAAAATAGATGCACAGTAACAGGATCGATAGAGAAATAGTACAGTTAATAGAAGATCGGTGCAGTAACGAACAAGTAATGATACAGTAGAATGTAAGGTTACTGTATTGTATTGATTGAAAAACAAAGTGACACAAAAATGTTGGTACAGTAATGATTAAATACAGTCAGTGTTCCGTGCAGCTACAATAGGGGTGCAATGATGCGGTACAGTAACAACGAAGATACAGTAATGGTACAGTAACGATGCATTCAGGGGGGGCTACAATTGGGCGACCGTAAAATAGATGCACAGTAACAGGATCGATAGAGAAATAGTACAGTTAATAGAAGATCGGTGCAGTAACGAACAAGTAAGGATACAGTAAAATGTAAGGTTACTGTACTGTATTGATTGAAAAACAAAGTGACACAAAAATGTTGGTACAGTAATGATTAAATACAGTCAGTGTTCCGTGCAGCTACAATAGGGATGCAATGACCACACAGTCGTAAAATAAGGTAAGACTACAGATGCGGTACAGTAACAACGAAGATACAGTAATGGTACAGTAACGATGCATTCAGGGGGGCTATAATCGAGCAATCGTAAAATGGATGCACAGTAACAGTATCGATATAGAAATAGCACAGTTATTAGAAGATCGGTGCAGTAACGAACAAGTAATGATACAGTAGAATGTAAGGTTACTGTACTGTATTGATTGAAGAACAAAGTGATACAAAAATGTTGGTACAGTAATGATTAAATACAGTCAGTGTTCCGTGCAGCTACAATAGGGGTGCAATGACCACACAGTCGTAAAATAAGGTAAGACTACAGATGCGGTACAGTAACAACGAAGATACAGTAATGGTACAGTAACGATGCATTCAGGGGGGGGGGGGGGGGGACAATCGGGCAATAGTAAAATGGATGCACAGTAACAGTATCAATATAGAAATAGTATAGTTATTGGAAGATCGGTGCAGTAACGAACAAGTAATGATACAGTAGAATGTAAGGTTACTGTACTGTATTGATTAAAAAACAAAGTGACACAAAAATGTTGGTACAGTAATGATTAAATACAGTTGGTGTTCCGTGCAGCTACAATAGGGGTGCAATGACCACACAGTCGTAAAGTAAGGTTCTGTATTGATTGAATACTATTCTGTATTGATTGAAAAACAAAGTGACACAAAAATGTTGGTACAGTAATGATTAACTGATGGCAAAGGTATGGTATAGTACTGATACAGTAACGATACAGTCAGTGTTTCGTGCAGCTACAGTAAGGGTGCAATGACCGTACAGTCGTGAAGTAAGGTACGTCTACAGAAGCGGTACAGTAACAAAGTGAAACAGTCGTGGAGGACGCGCACGGGCATCATCATCCATCGATGATAACGTCATCCAGGTTGGGTTATCCATCAGTGCTGCGGTCGTTTCACCGAATTGGAATTAAAATACACGAAATTGTGACAGCAAAAGTATTTCGATATAAATCTCAAACCGCTTGCGCTTCTTTTCATTACGAGATGGAGCAAGTTACACAAATAAACCTGTAAAGTGTCCCAAGATCGTTGATTGGCCAACGCTTTTTTTCCGCGTGGAGACATCTAGGACGTTGAAATTTCACGATTATTGTGACAACGCGCACGAGAGCAAATTCAGAGCGCACGAAATCTCTCGTGCAGCTTTACTTGGTCCAGGTGTTTCGTTCGTACGGGTTGACGCGGGTCGTCGATTTTGAAAAAAAAAGATCAATCAACCTCGACGCGCCGACCCCTTTTCCCGATTACGAAAGACACGTATCGTATCGTTCGCTCTTATGTTTCATTGAGGAATAAACGAGGAAAAATCTTTCTAATAAAAAGTTGATGGAGTCCCGAAGTTGATACTTTATATCGCGCGAAGAATATCGCGTGATTGTTGTCGTCTTATTCGTCCTCTGATTGGTAGGTGAAAAAAGACATTGTATTGTTTTTGCTTGAATTTGACTGTTTTTTTGCATTTTCTTACTGATATTTCGAGTTTTCGCGAAAAACTCGAAGAGTTTTGTGATCGGCGGAAAATTTGCGATGGAACAGGCTGTTGAACTATCGAAAATTCGAAAAAAAAATGTTTCGTTAACTTTGGCTACTTTTCCAGAATCGTCGAAAAGCCGTAATTTCAAAAGGCTATAACTACGTTAAAAATCACGCTACATGGATTTTTTGGGAGTGTTTTGAGACGCTCTCGAGTAGACTTCAAAAATGGTGAAAGTTAAATGTCGATAGCTCAATTCCTTCACCCTCAAAATCGGTGTTGAAAATCGGCGAAAAAAACGGAAAGGGGTATGTATAGGAAAATTGGCGAAAATCGAAGGGCCAACTTTAAAAATCTGCCAAAAATCGAAAAATGAAGATATCTCGATGAACCAAACGGCATTTTGAAGCCTCATCAATTGCCAAGAGAATAAGCACAAGTCGGGATGTCCATCACAAACAAAAAAAAAATGGCAAACATTTTAGTGAACCAACTCAATCCGGCAGAAAATGACGAAAAATGTTGGATCTCAAAAATGATTTTTAATGGTCCATATCGATGTATTTTTTCCCCCTGATCACGAAACACACCGGTATTTCATCGAAAACCCAATATTTCCGTCCGAAAATGCGATAATACGAATTTTATCAATTAATTACTATTTTCTCATTGAAATATCGAGTTTTCGAAAAAAATTCCGTAGGTTTCATGATGAGCTGAAAATTTCCGATCTGATGAGCTTTGGAAATATTGAAAATTTGAAAAAAAAACATTTCGACTAATTTTTGGCCACTTTTCGTAAACAAATTACGTAAAAAATCAAGTCGCAGCAGCACAATCGCGCGGTCGCGCGTGTGAACGCGAGCACCCATCCCCAGTAAGAGATAAACGACACGAGTCAAATGAGCAAAAAGGTTCTACATGCAAATGCCCAGCCTTTGACGCTTCATGAGCGTTTATTTCAAAATTGCATCGCGAGCGCATATTCCCGCGCTCCTGCAACTATACGGCTACGAGACGGGCGCACCGAACGTCAGTGACCCATAGAAAGTTTTTGTCCAATTCTATATCGTTGTAGTTAGTGCAAACACCTCGCTATATATCGCACCCGCTTCGAGGTCTACCAGTCTCGCGTTACCGCAGTTATGGTGCAATGTGTTTTACGGCACATTGAAAACTAAAATAGCGGCTGATTCAGAATTTCACTTCGCATCAAACGGTCATATTTTCACAGCCTAATTTCCCGTCATTTATCATTTTGTTTCGACAATTTAAATCATGTTTCTCGTATGCGATCCGAAGTCTCTCCGCGGTACAGCAAAAGCCATTTCGATGACGAAAATAATTACTTCACACCACCGAACCTTGAGCAGCGATAATAAATCCCAACGATGCACGAAATCAGAAAAACCACCGTTTGAAAGAACGATCGAGAGAAGTAATTTGAGTTTTTCGAAATTTTTCATTATCGCGTGTATTATTCGTAAATCACCTTGTATTCGCAAGACCTTAATCACGAAAGCGACTTGGTAGACTCTG
Organism: Heteropelma amictum; assembly: GCA_959613375.1. Classification (NCBI taxonomy): domain Eukaryota; kingdom Metazoa; phylum Arthropoda; class Insecta; order Hymenoptera; family Ichneumonidae; genus Heteropelma; species Heteropelma amictum. The sequence goes on along the minus strand of OY390721.1, from coordinate 3,783,655 downwards.
ACGAGTATCCCTTCGAGTTATTGCCCCGCTCGAGCGGGAACAAATTTAGCAAAATATGCGCTCTTTGGGAATTTTCGAATTACAATAACCGTTTCGGCCGTGCGGTAAAGGCGAAAAATGATTTTCACAAAAATACGAAAAAATTCGAAATGCAATTTCCCCACGACTCATTGCGACGGTTAATTTTTTATTTGGAACGTATCGACGCTTTTGGAAAATGGAATAGTACCCACGGTAATTAACGAATAATCCAAGGCTGAAAATTTCGAACAGCGCTAAATAATAATATACGTGCGCGATCGTGCTTCGAGTCTGCATCGTACCGAATGTTTCTACCGCGAGCGAGCGATCTCCGAGAAACCTTGAATTGTACCACGGGAACACGCCTGTACCGAGATTGAAAAAAAAAAATAAAAAATATAAATATACTATATGTTCCAGCCTCAGCCAGGTCCCTGCTCTACAGATACACGAGCCTTTCTCGTCTCCGTCCTTCTGCACGGGATAATCAGAAAGAAAAACACGCGCGTTGCCTGACAATTCATAAGGCTGCTAGTCGTATTTTGCTATCGCGGACAGCTTTTTTTATAGTACGTGAGTGATATACATAAGAGAGAGAGAGAGAGAGAGAGAGGGAACGACAAGGTCTGCCAGTATGAAATCTCGAGGTCCTCACTGTATTATCGTTCTCTTAGTCCAACGGACAATTAACAACTTCGGCGTGTCCTGTATCGAAGAAGAAAAAAAAAGACGAAAACAAAATGTCCACTCGTAAAATTTGCCAGAAGGAAATTTTTCGTGAACCGAATTTCCGGTCGCTGAGTCATTCGGTTAAAAAGGCGAGCAGCAGCGCATACATGCGACTGTCCAAAGCTGCAACATATCGCGATTTTTTACGCGGAACATTCGCGATTTTTCTACCGTAATAAACTGACGTAAATCAGGTTTTCCAACGATCGGGGAACCCAATTAATGCCTCGAGTTTGAAGAAGGCAAAAGCGGAAGTTGCTCGCGGGCGTAATAGGATATGGTTGTTGCGTTATAAATTGTGCGCACTCTCACCGCGTGAATATAGCATCATGAATTCTCCATTTTTCCGTCGAATGGAAGCCAGCGACTCGCGACAAGTTTCAAATCGGGAAAAGCTTTGAGCGAACAGGCGGAAATTCAAATTTCGCGCGCAAGGGACAGTGCCGGATATTTTTTACCGAAGAGGACGACTTTGGCGCGTACCGGAAAGCTCCGGTGACTCGTACCGCTCTGCTAAGGTATAGGAGTTGTATAGGGAAGGTCGGGACTCGGGACTCCGGAAGGTAACTTTGCCGGAAGGACTCTGGGCACTTGTCGTCGAGAACGTCAGTGATTTTTATGAGAAATCTCCGGTACCGTGTACCGGAAGTCTGCGTGGAGGTGTCCGCGAAGACTCCGGTAATGTAATACACCGGGCGGTAACTAATTCTCACAGTTTTTATATAAAAACCGTAGTGAATTTCGTTTCGCATTCAGCATGTCTTGTAATGCCGGCATTACAAGTCATACCGGCATTTCTCGCCAACGCCGGTCATTTGTTTTCGATAGTTCCGGTAGTCGCACACTGAGAAAAAAGATTTGTCGGTGAAACAAAACGTCTAGTCGATTATTAAAGAATTTATTCTGTCGAAACGAGCGCATAATTTTTTGATGAACGCGATTCAATAAAATAAGTTATCGCATCGACAAAAATATTCGAAGTAAGCAATTATACGTTGCCCGTATTGAATCGCACGTTTTGTTGCGTGAATAAATGTTTTTTCAGAGTGTACAAACGATAATAGACCCGGAAATATTATAGAGTACCGGTACCGGTAAAACTTCGGCAACAGCTGCAAAATCGTCAATTCGGCACTGCTATCCGCCATTTTTAATTTTTTACATCCGCGGTAACTATCATATTCTTTCAAGCCAGCCAAAAACATACAATGGAAACCATAAAATGTAACGTGGTCAACGTCCAATGTTAGAACACTTTCGATTCGTCGACTTCTCGTCTTATTATGTAAGGAGAACTTTAGCACGTATTATGTACCGATGCCGAGTCAGTCAGATCTGTTTATAAGGAGAATGCTCGAGCATAGGCTAATACGCGCCAGTTGCTCCTTTCAATATCGTTCCTCACCATTATAGTTTCCACTGTACCGATACTCGTAAATCTGAGCCAAACGATATAAAGGACGTTCGGAGCTTCATCTATTTTCTTCCACTCGATATATCGAAGAAGAAAAACCTGCAAACATCGCCAAAATCGCTTCTCGTTAACGACGATGAAAAATCGATTTAACCGGTAGATAAAATTTTTTTGGCCATATGACTCGCGAGATTCACATTAAAATAACAAACTCGTCACAATCGCAAAATCCAAAAAGGCAAAACGACGAAATCCGATCATTTTTCCTAACCGGAATAATTTGCATAAAAAAAAAATATCGTTTTACGGTCGAGGGCAAACGCCTCTGGGAACTAAACAAGGAACGCCCCATGTATGTGTATATGTATATATGCGAGAATGTCTAGATTAGTTGCAGTCGAAGCATTCCTTCACTCTCCTTCTCCTCAATCCCGGAAGAAAACTATGATACCGAGCAGCGTGAGCTGGCGCAGCAGAAGACGGCAAACCGGAAGTTGAATGGCCGTGATCATAATTCATCATTCGATACATCCGCGTAACTCGTACCAATTGCTACGAACATTCACCAAAATGAATGACTCGTGTTTGTTTTTCTCTCGAAGATTCGAACGAAATAAGATCGCGCGTGAAATTCGACTTTGAAATTCGCGCCGTTCTCAACGGCCAATGGATGACGATAAGAAAGCCTCCAGGTGCAGGGGGGGGGGAGAATAATTATAATATTTTCGAAAGAATAATAATAACAATAATAATACTAATGTCAACTATTTTCGTATAAAATTCCCGATCTTCAATTGAAAATTACCAATTGAGCCCATATTCGAAAAAAATTGTGAAATTTAATGGAGCGGTCTAAAAAAGCCTCATTTTGAGTGCGAGAGAGAGGAGGTTTGTTAATAATAAGTAAAGGAGAAAAGGAGAAGAAAAAAGCGTGTAGAACGAACATGGTGCCTTTGTATGGGGCTCTCGAGATATACGATGCTTTATCCTTGTGTCGTTAGCGAATAAACATACATATAAAAATGCTGCACGCCACCTACGTCATATCGCCACGGACTTGCCGTTGCGGGGCCGTCGCGGCGAGAGCGAAAGTATTTTATACCACGCTCCGCTTGGCAAGAGAAAGGGGACACGCTTTGCTCCTAATTTTCTGTTTTAACCTCTCTCTCTCTCTGTCCCGCTCTTTCTTAACGTCGTCTACAGGTTGATTCAGATGCCGCAGGTTCATGGTGATACCCCGAGCAAAACTACTTATCCGTTCTTTTGCGAATAGGGTTTTACCCGCCGTAGTCACCAGCGGAAGTACCAACACGGTGCTTTAACAGTTTAACTTCAAAAGCATCCCATCAGAGGGACTCGCTTTCAAATTTTACTCGAAAATATTGAAAATTGAAAAAGTTATGATTTTTTCGAGTGAAAAGGCCCTTTGAACTGCCTTTTGAAAATTTTGAACTTTCTGGATTACTCGTAATTTTTATTAATTCATCGATGCGATCCGAATCGAGAAGAATTCACTGGAATTTTTCATTACAAAAAATATTTGACAAAAAAACGACGAAGTAGTTTTTCCGGCAATATCAGCCACAGAATCCGCAGTTTATGGGTTCGATAGGCGATGTGAATCAGCCTGTATGCATTTATATGCGAGCAAACGCGCGAACTGCTCGGTTTGTCTATCCCACGTTGAACTCGCTCACGAGATAGATGCAATTCCTTATGTACCAAGCTCCCCATCTTGCACACACATACGTGTACAAATATATAGGGGAGACTGGGGCACGTTGGCCTCTCTAAGTGAATAATGAATTTTCGTAGTCTTAATAGCCGTCCTAATTATCTTTCGAGCCCATTTCAGCAATATTTTTGATCATTTTTCGAAGATCACAAAATACAAAAAAACAATCCCGGACTAGACGTCCGGAATTGTTTTTTTCTTCCCCTCCCCCCCCCTCCCGCTCCCTCGAGAATTATAAAACATTTTTTTAGAAATTATTTTTGTCGGGTGTAAAAGTGCGGCACGTGAATATTTACTTAAGTCGAAAAGTTAAGTGTCGTATCTGAAAAAGCCGCAGAGAAAGTTTTTTGAATTACTACACGAGTTTTCTGTTGTTGTTTTTTCAAGAAATTCGGAGGAGGCTCTTTTGCCCCGGTCTCCCCTATACGCCGTTTAATGTATTCTACATGTGCTTCAGTTTGATTCAGATAATAATTGCCCATAAAGATTTCCTGTACCAATATCATAGCTTATGCATTCGTAACGAGCAGCGTCAACCTCACTTTCACGATTGCCGAGAGAAGGTCAGCGTAAACATTGTTTTTTCTTTCTAAATAAAACCCAACAAGGTTGTGTTTGTAACATTTATTCGATAATTCAAATAATTTAAGCCACGTGCGAAAGAAAAACCCTCAGACTCTCTACTCGCCCTTTGTTTCATGGGAATTTAACGAAATTGGCATTTGAATTTCGCGCTTTTCGCGACCATGCTCGATCACACATAACCTACAAAATGTAAGAAAAGCGATTTATCGATTGTCTCGAAGACGCGATGGTACTTCCTCCGGAAACTAAATGATTTTGGAACTAAAAGTGTAAAGCCTGGTATGTTTCTTTTAGAATACAGATGAGAAAAGTTTCACAGACAGTCGAGTAAATCGGAGAAAATTGTTTTTCTTTTCCTTCGCCGCGTACAGGGTAATCCTTGGTTCTTTTATAATTGAAAGTTACGCAAACAATTTCTCCTACTTCCGATACTCCGAGTCCATAAATATTGCATTAACGTAAACTGTGCGATGAATGTTTGGATTCATGTAGAGGGCGTTTCAGAATTAAATGATAATAATAATCATTTTTAATTGGATGGAAGATAAATTCTTAAATTTCTAATCGAAAAGTATTCGAAGATTTTTTTTATCAGAAGAATCCTCGACTCACACAGGAGCGCTTTTGATTGGTCAAAGTTCACTCTCCATTCCAGATTTTCGAATTATCAATAATAAATTCGAATGTGTTGAATCGAATTTCGAAACAAAACTCTTTTCGTTGCGAAACAAATGGTTTTTCCTCGATTTAGGTAGATCGGAAACTTTTGTTTTCCCAACGATTAAATCAGAGAGGGAAATTTAAAATTTCACCTCAACTTGGAGATATCCTATTTTGTGAAAATTCCTTGGGGGAATAACATGGAGAAACATTTTTTGCTCATTTAAAATTTGATAAGTCGTTAATGGATACACGTATTTGTCCACGATAATTGGAATTACATGTTTTTGCGGAGAACTTTGTTGAAAGAGATTAAAAATTCAAAAACACCACCATCAAGACCTGCTGTTTCTCAATTTTGGCACACCCTGTATGTATATTTTTTACCCTCTTCGTATTATCGTGGTTTCCGTCGCTCTGTTAACGCGATCTCGGCCAGGAAGTTTTTCTCAACGTTATTCTCACCTCCGTCAATTCCATTCGTGCTCTTAAGTACATTAAAAATGTAACAAACGATATGTTTTTTTATGAAAATAAAAAAACAACGATAAAAATTGTCAACGAAGGAGAACGCAGTGATTTTTCTTATCGCAAGTTGTCAAAGAGAAGTATGTTACAGACCCACCATCAGCAGATGCTGACTCGTGATAAGATCAATATTTTTAATTTTTGCGAGCGGAAAACGTCACCTTCGAGTGATAATCGATCTTGATTGTTTTCTATTTTTTTTTTATTTTTCAAGTATACGTTCTTATCTCAACTATTATATTTTTATCGCTTCTCTCGAATTCTACATTTACGAATCACGTGGAGATAAAGCGCGTAATCTCGGCCGAAAAATGTATCAATTCGTTTGAAATCTAGAATCTTTCCTCAAAGGAGTCATTGATATTTTACAACAAATATAGAAATATCAGCTCGCGGAGATCGCCCTTCGTATTTTTTTAAAGAAATTGACGTTAATCTAAATTTGCAAAAAGAATTGAGCGTCGAATCGTTCGAGACGCGTGAATAAACAGTTTTTTGCGAATGACAAAAATATCAAGAAGTTGTTGACAAAAAATCAAGAATATTCGGACAACTATCTGTTTTGAGATTTTTTTTATATACTGAAAAAATGATGGAAAACAGCAAATTACTCATTATTTTTCGTACACAGAGATTTCTCGTTGTAAAAGATTTCCCAGTCGTTAGACGAGTTTATACAGGCTTAAACGAGTATTGAGAAGATTGGAAAAATTTTGGCAAACATCGTGTGTATTATAAAGAAACCTGAATGAATTCATTCAATCCAAAAGGAACGAACGAAGGAATGAACATTGCTCCGAATATTTTCAGAATTTTTTTTTCCAACAATTAATTAATAACTTTTCAGTATCGCTATTATTCGAAATGACTGCGCTCGTTGCAACGATGGTTTTTCGTCATTATTCTATCGTACGGTTGCTACACATCCTTAATTCTCGTTTTGACAATTGCCATCGCCGATCGAGACCGATGATGACGATGAACTTTTTTTTTTCTCGATTTATGCTTTTTTTTTTCTCGACTCGGCAATCGTGTTCTCAGTCAAGTGGAAATGGAAAAAAAATGTTGAAACAATCAATGTTTCGCTATCACCGAAACCCCACTGGGCTTTCTAAACAATTACACAAAAGTTTTATCGACATTTATCGTGCGTCTCAAGCTACGTTCCCGAGGAAGTCAAGCATGCTATTAACAGCGGGCGAACACACTTTTACCAAATGTATTTACCTCTAATCGACTCTTCGATCACTGCGATAATAAAATGATCGGTTCTTCGATCATCTATAACCGATAGCATATCATTATTTCCTGTATTTTATAAAATATATTTTTTCACAACGCAAGTGTGTTAAAAATACGAGACTCGATGTTAATAATATAAAACTAGATTCAGGATGAAATTTCGAGTCGAAATGCATTTAGGTATTTTCCTACACGACCAAAACCTGACGAGTTATTAATTCCCAAAGTTTCAGCCAATCGGAGGCGGTCCCTTCTCCCTCCTCCAGCCGGCACCGCGCGAGTACGCGTTCCCTATTGGCCCACCTACGATGATTAATAACTCCGAGCGATCTCGTCGGATCAAAAAATGCTCAAAGACTTTTCGACTTGGAATTTTATCCCCAGTCTAGCATTAAATTGTCAACGGCCCTTTCTACAGGTTGTTCCAAAATCGAACGTCGTTAAATCAGCCCGAAGTAGGCGATGAATTTCCCAGTCGTCAGGATTTAACCGTATGAAAAACTTTGAATGATTTTTCCTTGAAGCGTGTCGTTGTTTTTTAATTCGCGTCACTAAAAATCGATGATACAGGAAAAGAGCTGGAGGGAGAACATAAAAAAAAGTCTCGATTCTCGATGGTCCCGTCGAGGCGGATGAACTCGGATCACGAAAAAAATTGTTTCGTGTCACGTAACATCGACTCACGTCACGCCTCCGCATGATCGGTGTTACGATATTTATTTATTATGAACGTTACGCAATACGCGCTCTCATCTCGACGAGAATCATCCATCCGATAAGGATCCGCCCGTTCGCGATCGTCGAATCATCACTTTTTTTTACCAGCGATCGAACGGAACATTACCCCCGACGACTCGCAGCTGGAGGCGAAGAATCCGCCTTTTCCATCAACTTTTTTTTCAACGAAAGTAATAAAACCCGAATTTTTTAGGTTAGGGAACAAAATAGTACCCGCGTTGGACGATACGTGGCGCAAGATCGTAGCCGCGAAACGCAATCACGAATTTCTTCAAAATGGTGGATTTTCACGAAAAAGTGAAATAATCGGTCCATTTTTGCCACAATACCGAGTCTGCGGACCGAGTTTCGAATCGGTAGGTTATACCGCGTCGAGTGAATGACGTTTCGAAATTTCGAGGTGGTCGAACCACGTCGAAATTTCGAAATGCAATTATTTCTACGATATCGATTTACGTGAAACCCGTAGTTGAACTCGGTACCGTCGGGTATTTCACTTTTTCGAAAAAGTTTGCCGTTTTGAAGAGAATCACGATGGCGCTTTGTTTTTCCTCGGAATTTTATTCGCCTCAAAGTTTCGAAGCGCAATTTTGAAAAACACGAGGATCGCGTTTCTCGGATGTTTCTCTCGCGCTTACCGCCGTATAATAATCATCATAAATGAAACCTGTTCCGCACTAATTGGATGATATTTCACACGAGAGGAAGTTCAGAGCGGCGCGTGGGAGGGGAAGAAAAGTTTTATAATAAATCGAAATCGAAAGCCCGTTGTGTGTTATTGCATTGTAATAACAACGACGACGATTGTTTTTTTTTTACGCGAGCGAGGAATTAAATTAGCCGGTTCATCGTGAGGCCCGGGCGAGCCAAGAACTTTCCCTTTCATACACCGTCTCCCTTTCCATTTATGTACTATTCATATGTTTCTTTTTCCTCCTTTTTTTTTTCACGCAACGTCGAAACCGCGCCGCTGCTTCCGACAATCTTCAACGCTCTTTTTAAACCTTTTTTCCCCAAATAAAAAATCCGCCGATTTCGCAAGCGTCGAAATCCCACGTGGGAGAGGTGAGAAGAAAGTCGAGCGCCAGTCGAAAAAATTTTCGAGGTCTCTTTGAAAACGAGAAAAAACGCGAATGACCCGAAATTTGTCAGATTCGCGATTCACCTCGTTTTCCCCTCGACGATCATTTCAGTTTGCACATTCTGTATTTTTTCACATTTCAAACGTGTGAAATTTTTTTATGTTCGTTTTAACCCTTCGAGTGCATATGGTGTCATTATGACACATAGCATTTTCGATTTTAGCATTATATCGTAGAACGAGGACTCCACTTTGAACAAATATTTTGGCATTTATTTTTCGTTTTCGTCAAAAAAAAAGTTCAGGGCCTTTAAACAGGGATATTTTACCGCAAAAAAGTCTTTGGAGACAAAAACAAAAATCGAATATTTACCGAGGTACAGCGACTCGAAAAACGCCTTGTGTCAAAATGACCCAGTGTGCACTTATTGATCGGTGGCGCAAGTGTGCACTCGAAGGGTTAAATCGTTCACCGACTTCCGGCAGGAGCATTGTTGCGAAAAAAAAGCGATGTCAGCTTCATTGACCAGCAGATTTATCTCGAACGCAAAAACCAAAAAGATGTGACCTTCCGTCCGAGGTAGAATTACAAATTTATCCGCCAAAAGTAACAAAATTTCTCCACAGTAGATTTTTACAGTGCAGTTCCGGAGAAAAAGTCATCGTAAAAATTGGATCTGACGAAAAACGCGTGCAAAGTTTTTTTTTTCAATTTACTCAACATTGAAAAATCACACTTACGGCGAATCAGCGATGGTCCACTTTGTAAATCTATTTTTTTCCCGAAAAATCCTACAGCCATTCTTTCCCGCGAGATTTTCTGGATTTTCACTTTTTCCATAATTCGCTCTCGATAATTCATCGCAAAACAAAAAGCCCATGCAACGACAATAATCGTTCGAAAAAGTGCTCGGCGAATGCGGACCCGTGCGATCTTTTTTTTTTTAACGGAAAATTGAAAACTCGATTTAGCGATGAATTTTTCGAAAATTGAAAAAACAAACGACGCAATTTTTCTCTTTTTTTCTTCTCGCACAACGTGAAATCAAATTTATTGATCTGCCGTCTCATTATACAATTGTTAAATCAATCAATAATAATAATCATTAAATAAGAACAATAAAAATAATAATAGTCGATATATATATATACATATATATTTATATATACACGATATATATACAAATATATAAAATATATATATATATATATATAATATACGATTAATTAATGAGAAAACTAATTGTTTCTGTGTTCATGTGTGTGTTCATGTGTGTGTGTGTCTGTGTGTGTGTTTTAAAAATCTTTTTTGCTTCCTGTGACAGCTGCCTCAATGCCTCGATAATTCCCAGCGATCCCGCAGAGTTTCAATTATTTCGCAAAACGAAAAATCTAACATTTCTTCCTTCTCCTTATGCGTTCGTTCGTCATTGTTTTTATTTTCTTTTTCAGTGTTTTTTGTTTTTTTTTACCGTACTACGACACTAATAATCCTTTATTGTTGTTGACTTTTTTTTCTTTTTTATACTTTTAGCACATCCGGACGAGCGTTTCATTATTTTTTCAACGTGCATTCGAGAGATCGCGATCAGATGCGAAATTGAGCGACGAAAAAATCGAGGCCCTCGTCGAGTTTTCTTCCGTTCGTCGCTGCTTTTTAGTTGCTTCTTTTTTTTGCCTCTTTTTTTCATGAAATTTTCAGCGACAATGGGAATATTTTGCTTCTTCGTTTTTTTCGAAAATTCATTGCGGTAAAAAATGCGTTCGTTCGTTCGTTTTTTTTTCTCGTAAAATTATCTCCCGTTCGTTCGAAATTTTTTAATGGGAGAAAGAAAAGTTCGATGCTTCTCCCCCGGGCGCCCTTCGAAGAAAATCGTCGACGATCTTTCGCAGCAACGCTCGTTGATGAACGACTTCTTTTTTTTTTTTTTTTGTTAATTGATCGGATCGACCTGGACGAACTCGAAGATGAACGGCGATGCGCCGCTTCCGTCGGCGGTGGCGGTCAATATCACCGGCGTTGACAAGTCGATCGGCGGCTGTTTGCCGCTCCAATCGATGTCGGTGCCGCCGATATCGAGACCGAGACGCAAATTACCCGGCGTATTGCCGATGACGAAGTGATCCTCGGTAAGCGGCATCGCGTCTTTCAGCAAAAGCCTGACAGCGACAGGGAAATGACAATTTTGTATTGTTTCATACGCAAATTTGTACCGGCATTTCGTGGCACGTCAAATTCCGTTTTTTCCATATTATTTTCAATGTTTCATACGCGTATCGGGTCGTTCGTTGACGCAAAAGTTCAAAATCGCGAAAATTAGAGGCCTTCGATGAAAATCTGTCCTCTTTTCTCTCGAATTTTGCAAACCAGCGAGTAAATTACGATTTTGTGATGAGAAATGAAAAAAAAACGGGATGGAATACGTGTGTGTGTGGATATACGTAGCAGAGGGCGCGGTACGTAGTTTGAGTACTTTGGAATTTATTTATTTATTCTACTCGGCGTCGGGAGGATTTGAGAAAAGAATGAAAGTGCTCACCAAACGCCTTCGTCGGCGACAACGTGAACCTTGGGCACTGGAAAACCATTGAACGGCGATGCCACCGGCAATGTGTAAGCCCCCATATTCTCGAAGATAATCCAGTCGCCTAATTCCATTTCGTGGAGCAGCATGTTCTCGACGACCTGATCGAGACCGTCGCAGGTCGGGCCCCAGATGCTGGACGGGACGAGCTTACCGCAACCGTTCTGTCGACACGACACGGGCGAGATATTATCGACGTTCAAATGCGAATCGATGTTCGTTGTATTTTTCTCTTTTTTTACGTAAAAAAAACACACACACACACACTCGTCCGGCAATCGCCGCCTTTTCTTCCTCACCTTCAGCGGCATTGGCGTAACGCGCTGATGATCGTACAAGAGACAGTTGAACGAGCCATAAACACCGTCGTTGATGTAGTACATGTTGTGGGTTATCGCGTTCGGTGACATTTTGTCACCTCGCACAGAACGCTTGCTGTGGATGCTCGTTGCCAGTGTGAATGCCGATGCCACGTAAAAACGGCCGGGTTCGGCGATTATGTGCACGTCATCGGCTGTCAACGATGATGATCATTCAAAGCGTCAAAGATCGGAAAATTCGACGAAAATTTGAGAAAGGTAGAAATCCAGCGAGGATCGAACGAATAGGGTATACCGGACGATGAATAATTTTCGATATGCCTTTTTTTCACTTTTTCGAAATGAACGAATTTTGAAAAACTCGAAAAAACTCGAGCGCTTCGAGAAAAACGAACAAACCAGAATGAGAATTTCGCGATACGACAGAGTACATTACCGAAATACCGAGCACGGTAATATTCTCAATAATCACATTACGGAAAATCGTTTACTTTTTCTACAGCGAATTTGAAGTTTTTTCAAATTTTGACGGTACTGGGGAATCTCGTTATTTGTTTTTCAATTCCGTTTAAAGCCTTTCCGCCCTTTTTCCCATTCGGAGGAGAAGAGAGGGAGAGAAAAAATGAAAGAGATGAAAATACGGGCGACTCACAGTCAAAGTATTCGTCGAGGGCCGCGTTGATGACCTGAGCGTATTTATCGATGCTCGTGCCTTTGTCACCGGGGTAACCACCGCCGAGATCGAGAATGTAAGGCTTGTAGCCGAGGTCCTTGGCGAGCTCGAAGAGCACTCGGGCGTGTCGTATGGCGCGATTGAATACCGGTGGATCCTGACATCCGGAGCCAACGTGGAAGCTGACGCCGACGACGTCGAGATCGAGCATGCGGGAGAGCCGCAATAAATTCGGCGCCTCGTACGTCGGATCGCAGCCGAATTTCATGCCCAGCTGGCACTGCGCTATCTCGGCGTCGCAACGAATGCGTACGACGATTTTCGCCGCTGGATGAAGCTTCTTTATCTTGTGAAGCTCGCTCTCGTTATCGACCGTCATTGTGTCAACGCCGACGGCCGATGCGTGACGAATGTGCGACGCCGGCTTCGCCGGATTCGCGAATATTATCCTCGATGGTTCGACCCCGATGCCCAACACTTTGTTGATCTCGACCTTCGCGAAAAACACGGTTTTTTTTTCACTTTTTATTACAGCTTTGCTCTTCATCGTTCGGGTCTCGATCATCGTTGGCTCGACCGTGACTTTAATCGCGGAATCATTTTGGGTGTACGAAATCGAAATTTGTCTCTTTTTTTACATGAAAAATAATTCACGACCATGTCCAAACTCGAACTTTTCGTTATTTTCGTGACCACTACTGTTTCTTCGTTTTTCTTTTACCCTGTGTTGGTGTTGAATCGTTTAATTCGGAGATTTTCAAAATGTCGGTCGCGAAAAACGATCGAAATCGAAAAGAAGAATTTTGGACAGTTTGGAAATTCGGAAAATTGACAATACACAAAAAAGTTTCGAATAAAAAAGTTGGCCAATCTTGTCCTCTACAAAAAAGGTCTCTACAATTTTGAACGTAAAACTCGCCGTTTCCGAGATATTTGTGAAAAGGCGTTTTTCAAGATGGCGGCTAACGCTCGCGGTTTCAGACGACACAAATTTGGTTTTATACTCAGGGGACACCCTCCGACATCATCCAATCGAAGAATCAATTATCAGGATTTTTTGCTTAACCAATATCTAAAAATCTTGGACTAACATTGATGTTTGGCGTTTGAAGAATCCTCAACGATAATCGATACGACCAATTTTCAGGAAAGCATAACTCACCTTCGAGGCGCAATCGAAACCGGTGCCAAGAGCAGCGAGGACCTCGAGCACCGTCAGGCTGTCGTTGCACTTGACAGCTGTCGAAATAAAATTGAAACTTTCAACAAACAAAAATAAAACATTCACGGAAAAATGCAAAAAAAAACTGTTTCGCTATTTACATGTTTTTTTCCCCTTGAAAACCCTCGACCTTCATTTTTTCCCCCATTTTTGTCATTTTCTCACAAACCGTAATAAGGATCGACGCGCGGCAATTTTTCCTTCCAGATTCGATGTTTGTTAACGATATCGCCGATATCAAGAACGAAGAACGCCTCCTCCTGAAGGCCGCTCGTTGCGATATCATTGATCACCGTCATCACGCTCGACTTTCCGTCCAGCACGTGAATACGTTCGTCCAAGTTTGTCACCTTCATTTTTGACTCTCTGTTTTTCTTTTCGATTGACTCTGCGCTGGAATTTCCTTTCACCTCTTTTTCTTTCTTCTCGATGAATAATTTATAAACGGTACTCTGCGGATGCTAGGGCAGCAATCTGCGGAGGCAAAAGTAAAAAACGACGAATTTTCAAAAAATTGTACGCAGCCAAAGTCTCCCCAACCTTTCGCAGTATCGCGCGAGGAAATCGTTCGCAGGTATACCGATAACAATAATAATTTTGAAAAACTATCGTAATATCAGATAAAAAAACCTCGCGGTTAGTCGTAATTTCGTGGCAATTTTGAAGAAATCCATTGGACATGGATAAAGAAAACAATTTTTGTAAGATGACCATCGATGTTCCTTTGGCGTTTTAGACGTGAAAAGACAACGAGCGAAGTGGCATTTTGCCATTTATGATCGTCGAGTGCAAAAAATGTTTTACTCACGAGGCAGCTGTCAGTGAGAATTGGGTGTTTCGTGAGGAAGCGAATTAAGACGTTATCACTTTAGGGGTGCTAGCAAAGCCACGGGGGCTCTGCGTTCAGGGCCAACTTCCAGTTGCCGCTGTTACTCTGACACCCACTAACAGACTGGTTCACCAGCCTATCGCAGATAGAATCCTGCAACAGAATAAAACGACGGTTAGTCCGTTGGCGACGATACGAGAAGAAAAAAGTATTTCCCACCGTTATTCATTCCAACGAGGACAATATTGCCAACAATAATGGCGTTCGCGGTGTCGACAATAATTTTCAATTTTGCATCGTTGGGATTCAACGAAACGTACGATAAACTTCTTTTTTTTCCCGAATATCCGACGATTCGCCGAGAATTTTTCATCAATTTTTCGAAATTGCGACACTCGTGTGAAAAGAAGAACGAGAGTCCAATGAAACCTCGGCGAATTTCGAAAAAATTCTCGTTGAACGATGCAAACTTCAAGATCTTCATTTTTTCATTGCGGTTTCCGTGTTGGCTTTAATAGTAAAACGGCAACGGTAGTTATTTTCATAGATCTTTTATTTCCGTGCGAATCGAGGCTGCTTTTGAGTTTGATGGGAAAACTGTCGTTGAGATTTATTTGCAAAAATGAGAAAAAAAAAGGCAAAAGTCGGCCGCGTCTTCGTCGACAGTTTTATCATTGTTCTTGTTCGTTATCATTGTTTATAAGGTGATTTGCCGAGATTGACGAGATAACCATACCGATGGTAGACTGCTCGGTACCGCCGGGATTCGCGATTTTATCGAACGCGTAAAGTGCAATTAATTTTATTTGTTACGTTATCAAACGTTCCGTCATTCCTTTTTTTTTCACTCGATTCACTTCACAAAGGACTGATTATCCAATTGATGGATTTTCACGCAATCATTCGTAATTTTCCATTGAAATCTTCTGTTTCGTTTCATCCGATTTTTATCGACCGGTTTCTCCTCTTTGCTTTCCCTCCATTTTCGCACAAACAAACGGCAAAAAACGATAAATTATCTCGTCGATGCGATCTTTCGACGATGTGTACTTTTGTTTTTTTTTTCCAATCGCTGCCAGGCAGGCAAACAACGAAATTTTCCGTTCGCGAAAAAAGGAAACAAACGGCACAAAATTGTATCGAAGAATCTCGCGAATCTCGCAGGAGAAAAAAGCTCCGCAACGATTCAAGCGATTTTAACCATTTTTTTCTTCTCCAAAGAGACGAGATTTTTACAATTCTCTTCTGCTCGTCCCCCCCCCCAATCGTTCTAAAAAAAAGCACCGACAAGAAAGGCCGGAGATGAAAAATGCGACGACTCAACGTTGAGAAAGAAAATGCTGATATTTCCTCGGTTTTTTTTTTTTCAAAACAAAATATTGAGAAAGAAAAAGCGAGAGAATAAGAAGAAAGCTCACCTCGTCGTGGGATGAAATTCTCGTGCCTTGTTTATCACACATGCAACAAAATCTATCGCGTGATGAAAATACCGTGGACTTTTCGCTTTTCGACGTTTCTCTTCCTCGTTTTTCTTTTTTTACTATATTTGCCTATTCCGAAGGAGGAAAATGATTCGCGGATAAATTGTCAACGTTCGGGCGCGCTATTGGGCAAAAATCTTCGTTTTTTTATATCGGTAAAATGAATTTCAAATAAATTCGATGAGTCGGAATATTTCGCGTCGAGGGTGCTTGCTTTTCGTCGCTTTTCTCGCTTTTCCCCTCTGCGTATCTGGTACACGATTCTCGCACGAAATATCGCTGGATACTGAGCTCGTGGCGACTATTAGGGCCACTATTTATACACCGCGTGAGACCCCGAATGATAAGTCTATTATCAGTCCGTGCTCGGTACCACAATGATTTTGTTTGTAATGATCTTCGAGGAGAGGAAAAATGAATACGCGCTCGTGTAGATTTGCAGTAGAACATGCGAGGAAGAGGGAGGGGGGGGGGGAGGAGGAGGAGGCTGAAGGGAAGGAAAAAAGACTCGTGGTTATCTCGAGGAGCTTTAAAGCCGAGAGAGAGACAGAGAGAGAGAGAGAGAGGGAGAGGTGCCATGGTTCATAGAGATATAAAATCAACAGCGAAATAAGGTAAATTCTTCGAAAGATAATGAGGAAATGTGTGTGAGTGTGTGTGCAATAGGCAGGACTGAAAATCATAATTCACGCGATACGAACAATAAATTATTTAAAAAGGGAGGAGGGGGGAGAGAAAATCGTGACTAAACGTAAAGTGCCATGATTTCTGCCATGTTTTAACCGTTCTATTTTCATTTTTTACCATTTTTCTTCGTCAACGAAATTGATCGAGAGAATTTATCGGTAATGAGGAAATTGCGACGAAACGAAGATCAATTGGCCGATAATCGAGGATGAATTTGAATCGTAATTGAAGGTTGCGGGTTCGTTTTATTCTTGATATATATATTTCAAGAGACCGGATACGTCATTCGGGTTATCGGACAAAGAAGAAAAGAAGAGACGCACAGTTACGGCCGCTTCTCGAAGAGATGAAAATTCGACGGAATGAGAGAGAGAGAGAGAGAGGGAGGGCGGAAGATGAAATGTCATCTGTTGATTTTTGATTATCCGATTATCACGCGTCATTGCGCGACTTTTCGTCGTACGGTGCAACATCTGTTTTTCTTTTCGTTTTTCATTCGTCACTCGTGAACTTTATACGCCTGATCCGCAATTGTTCGACCGTCGCAAAGATCCTCAAGCGACTAGGAAGAGCCTTGCCTCGCTTGACGATCTCTCGCGATAACGTTTGTTGTTTTCGGCTGTTTTTTTTTCTCAAAAAACATACATCGCGATAATTTCCGGTTCGTCGTTCATCGTCGCGATGTTTCAAGGCGCAAACCGAGGACAGCCTCGAGATGAGGATTTTGGGAATAATTTTTCATTGCTCGCTTTTGTCTTGGGACGATCGTCGATATCGTTTGTCCTTGAAAAAAAATTGAAAAAAAAAAAACGATCGACGCTTAATTAATCCGATTGATCGTGATCGGAGGGTAGGGGAGGGGGGGGGGTACTGTTTTTTTACATTCGAGCGCTATCCTTGATACGTTTGATTGTATATATTATTATTATTGTTGTGCTGGTGCTGCGCGTTCTTGCGCGAAAGAGCGCCGATTGCGATCTTATTTACGAAAATTCGCGAAACATCGACGAGGTACCCGATATTTGGGTATTCTCGCTTTTTGCACATTCTCCGCGATTTTTTCTCGTTGACAATTTGGGAATCGCGATAGCGTTATGTCGTTTTATTTGGAACGAAAAAATAATAATTTCTCTCCGAATCGGATCGAGATCGCGAGCGGAAGAATGTATATCTTTCGAACGAGCCGGTGGCGCCACCTTCGAGACTCCCCCGACCCACTCGCCCGAAAAAACTGCGTCTAACGCTTCGATCGATCGCGCGTGACCCTTGCGACGTTCTGTAAAATCGAAGATAAATCAAGATTCCTAATCGCTCGAACCTACATTTTGACGTTCCAATTTTTCGTTTTAAGCCTCTCGAAAGGCACGTGGCAGAGCCAAACATATCGAAACTCTCCAACATCTCCCTTGTTTTCTCGTCCGTTTTTACCCTCGATTGCCCGATCAACAGCTCTTTTTTTAATCATCATTTTAGATTCAGCGACGATCGAGCCTTTCGATCTTTGAAAAAAAAAAAAAAAAAAATTGTAAGAGTACCGAGAGTCTTTCGACTTTCCCGAAGAATCACTTCAGACTTTACGCTTCTTCAAAATCACTGTGTTTATGGAACGCGAAGAATCAAGGTGTCTTTCGAATTTAGGTTTCTCGAAAACGAAATTTATGTTGGAATTTTGAAAAATAATCTCGATTCGTGTAGCAACCCGTTCTTCGACGGTTTTCCTTCTGTATTGTACACGAATTTACGTGCGGAAGAAACGATTGTTTCCTCGAGAGTCAACAGAGAAATAAAAACAAACCAAAACAAAAGGATCTTGAAGGAAAACGTTCGAACCGCGGAATAAATATTCGACGAAACGCCGGTTTTCATAGACACACGACCCGGGGCTCTGCCTTGATTACACGATTCCTCGGTATAGACATGATGTGTATTGTAAACACACACGCTGCCAGAACACGTTCTGTCGATGCTGTTACGCGATAAGACGAAAAGCCTCGCTCGACAAAAATCGCTACGAGATTTTATCGGAGATACGACTCAATCACGATGACGACGAGAGTCTTTTTGTTTCCCTTATTTCTTTCGCGTAAGTGTGATGAAAATTTCACAGAGCGATGAGTCGTGCGTGTGCACGTCAAATTCGATGTTTTATCGCAATTTGACGATGAAACTCGCTGGCAGCTGTTATCGTTTGCGCGACGAGAGATTCTTAACTGATTGTATATCTTCTTTGACGAAAGAACCGGGGGGGGGGGGGGGGGGAGGTGGAATACTTAATTCCGTTTTATCTTTCCTGAAATTCCCAACTGATTGCATATCTTGCCCCCCGGAGGGCTGTCGAGGGGGGGGGGGGGGGTCGATCGTCGATGTCTAGCTCGCGAAGATGACGATGAATAATTTGAAAATTACGAAATGTATTTTTGGTTTTTGCTTTTGTTCGGATTTGATATATGGAAAATTGCCGAATGAGAAAATGTGGGTTGACCAGTAATGAGGATGATAATGATTGAATATTGCAATGAATATTTGGAAAAAAAAAAGTCGTTTTTACTGTTTTGCTCAAGGATAATAATAATAATGGTAATTATGACTGGTGTTATTATTTCGCGATGATAATGTATCTTGAGAGGCGTTCAACACGTTTCAAAGTAATTTAGAGAGATTTTGCTGTGTTAAATCTCATGTAAAATATACACGTGAGACAAAGTGTATTATTATGAATAATCTTTATCGGCTGTTGTTATCTGACCGTTTTGCAGTTTCAGTTTTGCAACAAAGTCCAAAACGTGCTTCTTTGCATTCACCACGGCCTACGGTGACATAAGCTCAGAGAATTATTGTAAATGAATATTATTGTTGTTATTATTGTTGTTATTATTATTATTATTATTATTGAAACAAAATAATAATGCATAATAAAGGAGTATCACTGATTTGTTATTACACCTATTATATTATATAATTAACGTAATTTGATATTATAAATCATTTTTTTCGAAAAATTTATCAAAAACAAAATGTCCTCTCGAAGCGACAATTATATTCGCTCGAACGCGAAAAGGGATAAGAAATCCTTGCAAAATGTTTAGAAAACTGAAACAAAGGCAAATCTTGATAATAAACCATTTTTCGTGATTTTTTCGATCCCCCCCCCCCCCCCCCCCCGTCGACGATGATATTTGCGCGACAATTTCCCTTTCAAGGCCGATTCCGAAAAAAAAAGTCACCATTGATGAGGTGGCGCGCAACGCCATCTCATTTACGTTTTTTCAGGGTTAAACGAGCTTTTCTTTATGCGAAAAGGAAAATGTGAGTTTCGTGGAGTTTTTCCGACGATGCAAACGACGTTCGAAATACAAACGCGCGACACTAGCGCCACACAAACGCACAAACGCAAGATCTTTCGTTCGGACGCCATTGACATTCGCACGGGAGACGTTGTTTTTTTTTAATTTTATCACAACAATAATCATAAGAATGATAAGAAAAATGACGGGATTTCGAAATTACCTTATAAAATGATCGCCACCCTGCGGGCCGGCACTCGTTTATCGGCGGAATGGTGGAGGTTTTCGTGGACTTTATCCCAAAAATCAGTCAAAATGGCGCTGATTTCAATGGCGTTAATTCCCCGTTTCGGTGCCACTGTTCGTCTTTGACACAATAAACGCACGACCTTGATACCGTTGAGAACATTCGGTTCTCCGTAGAGGAAAAGAAAAGCGATTCACGTAGTTTTTCGCGCGGAGAGTCGATCTCTTTCTTTTCTCTTTTATCGCGCTTCACGAGTGCTGGGAGGGAAGAGAATCTAGAGATCCTCGACGATGTATAGTATCTTCGTTTGTTTTATTTTTTCCTCAAGTTTATTCGTGGAACGCGTTAGATTGTTTGATGTTTATATCGTCGAAATAACACGAAAGATAGGACAAGAAGAACGAGGATCCCTCGACAGACTCCCGTCACGGCAGAGCGGCCACACAGCTCTGGACGATACGACGATGACGACACGGCGAGTTTCCATGCAACGAGACCGGCGCGCGTGCGCAAACGCGTCTCACGCGTTGATTGGTCGGCGTGCGGCGAATCTTTCTGGACAATTTCTCGATATTGTTGATTTTTCAATTTTCATTTACGTACAAACAGCGAAGTAATGATTATCGATGTGATGTTACTTTTCACGAACGCTTGGGAAAGTGGAAAAATTTCATCGCGATGCCATGTGCGCCAATCAGAACGGAGATTGACGAATAGAGGGTCTGATGATTGGTTACTTCGAGATTCAAGCGAATGTTGCGGGATGGTTGAATTGATTCGCCGATAGATGGGAGGCGGTGAAAAAATTGTGTAAATATTTATAAACATATCAATATTGCATGATATTGTTGTCACTGTATCATTGATTGCTCGTTGAAAAATGAATTGTTAATCCAAGTCGATTATCTCCGCAAATACTATTTTGGTTAAACAATGGATGTTTTGCACTGTATTCTTCAATGAAGTTTTATATTAGCGTGTGTGGAAAACCCGGTGATTGCTTATTTTTCCCCTTTTTTTTCGTATCGATTTGGGAGGCGGTTGAATTATTTTATCGACAGATGGCGCCGTTCGAACGTTACATCGTAGTCGCATAATCGAAAAAAAAAAGAGTAAACACGAAATATAATCGTGTTTTCGTAAATCGTAGAATGCATTTAATGTGGAATCCGATGTCGACAGCAAAAGGGTGCTCGGTGATTGGTTGCTTCGACATTGAAAATAATTTATACGAAATAATTACGATCAGTAATATTCTTTTATTTTTCAATAAAAACATACAAGCGAACGGATAATTCAAAAGTAAGTTATTTCACCGACAGATGGCGATGTTTGAGGGCTGATATACATTGAATGACCGGGAACGCGTCATAAACAATAAAATTATATTATCATTATAACGCTATTAATTTCTCCATAGAAGAAATTCATGGAAAAACCGAGTGTCCATCGTGTCCGCTGGTATTACTTTTTATTAAACAAGTTCTCGTTTACACAATTATTATGCGTAAAAATTAAAAAGAAAAAAAAACATCAGTCACCTTATCATTTTCGTATAAACTTACACCACAGCGTTGCTATATAATGTAATCTACCCGTTAAAAATAAGTAATCACGATTTTCGAACGATTTCATCGCGATATTCACTCGATCTTCATCGCTGGTGTTCTGTACTGACGCAAGAGGGTCCGCACGATCATAGCAGCGCTAAAACAATTCATTACAACTGTAACTCCATTTTTTTCATCAAAATTACCCAGTATTTTGTTTATTTTCGGTTTTTTTCGTTAAAATTGAGGTTATATCTTCTACTTTCCGAAGAAATTGTACCGCCATTGTTTGTTCTTTCATATTTGGAGTATGAAGGCGTCCTAACCTCGAAAATTCATATTTTCGTTGGAGGAGATTTTCGTGAAACTCAAATCGAGCGTTTTTATAGCTTTGGAGAACTGCTACATAATAATAATCAACAATCGTGACTTTTTGATGCTTTTTCTCTGAACAATTCCCTCAATGCGGAATAAAATAATATTTTGAATAATAATTAGTAACAGGAGGGAAGGTGCGGCAGGATAGAAAAGTACCTTAGCAAGGCCAAGCCTCCGGCTGGCATCATTCTTCCAGTATTATAAAACCTGTAGCCCATGAGACCGCCGAGAGTGGCGGTGGTACCTAAGAAGAGACTGTACTGAGGTGGAGTCGAGGAAACCTGATAGGCGCCATAACCCAAGACTCCACCAAAGAGAACCCCAGCGGTGATGGAAGGAATTGAATCTTTGTCGAACAAAAATTGAAACATCACTTTTTTTACGTAAACTCTCATTATTGAAAAGAAAGAAACTCTGTAATGACGACGGTGCGTTACAAAAATCGCAAGGATTTTGTGAAGTTTTGATTTTTCTTACATAAATCGTATGAAAAATGCTCATTGCGTTAGGAAATTCGAAATTCGCGTTATGAGAATCGTGATTACATTACGATGATTCAGGGTTATGTTTTTTATCACGTAAAGTTCTAAGCAGTGGAAAAGAAGATACTTGCGTTATGGAAAGTGCGAATAATTGAGGTTATGTTTGTTTTTTTTTCGGAAAAATCGTAATTACATCGCGGATAATTTGCTTATCGTACCTTTGCTTCGAGAAAAATCATGTAATTACAAAAACAAGCGAATTTCCTCGCAAAAATCGTTTGTATATTTTGAAGAATAGAGTTTTATTACGTATGTAGGTTTTTTCGTTAGAGACGATTGCGATATCGCGCGTTTGGTTACCGCTTCAATTTTACAGGTTTTTTTTATATTCGTTAACATTTTATTTTCATCGTACGATCAGATTTGTCATATGGAAAAAGAAAATCTAACAAAGATTTCGAAACTGGAAAAACAAAAATACGAGAATTTCGTTGCGAACTTACTGGATTTAACGTATCCGAGGATGCCCCCAGCGGTAACAGCCGCCGCGTAAATGTACGCTGGAATGTCAATTGGCATTATATTTCAAAGTACAACGAAATTCTTCGTTATTGTTTTTAATATAAACGAAATAAAAATTCAATTTCGAGATTATATCTGCCAAGTGACGATGCTTGTTTTCTCTCCGCGTTTTTACATATCGAACAACCGTGAACACTACGTGAACAAAGAGTCGCAACTGCAATTAAAAAATAGAGACGTCGATCGCGAAAATACGACATTTAAGGATGTCCAATTTCGACATCAGAGGCGCTGTGGTGGCCAGAAGCTTTACTTTTTTTTATATAAACGCGATTTATTCAATTTTCGCGTATAAAAGCATCATCGAAAAATACGAAATTTCCTAATGAGCAAAAACGTATAGAATTCGATTTCATTTTGAATTGCTTCGCAAAAATGGACGTTTGCCACTCTTACCATGTGACATCGCCGGAAACGAAAGTTCACTGTTCTTAATTTACGCGCGTTTTCGATTTTCTAAACGCCTTAGAAAATCCCATTATCTGCGATAGATAAGATCGTTTTTGAATGAAAAAATTAATGATTTTCTGTAAAATAACATAAATTCATTCAAAGCCCCTATAAGGCCGACGAATTAAGTCAAATTTATTTCTCGTACGTATTTCAGCACAAAATTCTTTAATAAAAAAAAATTCAACATTCGATAGTGATTCTTTTGAATAAGGATTTTTCGGGACATCTACACCCTTAACGGGCGATCGAATACGTCAAATTTATTTCGCATCCGTATATCGACATGATTTATTGACAGCTATATTCGAAAAGTCGAAAATTCCGAAAATTTCGAAATGGGAATATTGGAAAACCATAAATTCCCTTTGCTGCGTCGATAAAATGTCCGAAGCTCGACTCTACCAGCGAGAAAAAAATGTAACGCGGAAAACCGTAAGCACGTGTGCGCATGCGCCATTTTCTTCCAAAACGAGCGAGCATCGGATGCTCAGATTTATCTCGCTTAAATATAATACAAACTTTCGTGTATTTAATCTTGAAAAATATCGGAATCTTGAAAGCTCTGCCAATCGTTACTTCACTCTATCGTCATCCCTCGTCTTATCTCCAAAGGATTCAAACCTTTCCCTCGCCCCCGCCATGCCGATCGAAGCCCAGCGTTTACGGCCGCGAAAGCCGCGCATGCGCGCGCGTTTATCCGACGAGCGGTGACATTGCGCATGCGAGAGGGCGCGACGCGGGCTTATTTTGTTATCGCAGTAGTGGTGTCGACGTTGCGAAGAGAGGTGGAGCTATTTCATCCCTGCAAAACGCCAGCCCGGTAAGTTTTGTTTTCTTTTTATTTCCGATAAACATCATGCTCGTAGGATTTCGATGAAATTTTCGTGAACTCGAACGACATGGGGGTGGTTTTTTGTCGATTTTTTCGCCCATTATCCAAAATTATGTTCACGTTTTTCAACTGCATTTGACAAAATTTCCTTGTTGCTGCAATTTTTTATTCCTGTGTTTGTGAAATAAAAATAACGCTCTCGAAATGTTTTCCTCGACAAAATATATTGCTCTATATATATATGCGAGAAAAGGGAAATTTTCTTTGCTTTCCCGACAAAAAATCCAGGGTACAACCCAGGGAAAACTCCAGGGTACAACCGCGATGTTGCAAGATATCCCGTCCGAGTGCCTTTTCAAAATATCACAGCTTTCAGGCTGTGATATTTTGCGAGGTCGCGGTTGAATTTTGTTTCGGGCTTCGTGTAAAATTACGTCATTATGAAAATACACAATTGTCCTCTTTTCTCTCTTCCACTCTCTCTCCCACTCCATCTCTCATGTGCCTCTTCGCGAACGAGAATTTCAGGCTTTGCTTTTTCACATCGGCTCGCAGTCTTCCTCGGTATCGCAAAATATCGTATTTTTAAAAAAAATTATTTTGCAGCAAATTAACTTTCAATTTTGAATTTAAAATCGATCAATGATAGCGGATTGTGCCCAGTTTTTTTTAAAAAGAAAAAACAAACAGTCGCTTCATCAATATTTACCGCAGGTACGATTTCCACCAATACCAAAATGGAGTATGAATTTCGCTCACTCGTCGATGATGTAAAAATTCGAAAAAAATGTTCACATAGACGGTATCGGATACATTGACCTCGGACAATGACAATAGCGGAAAGTTGTTCACAAAATAGCAAAAAAAAAAACTTTTCCAAAAAAACTTACCGACTTTTTTCGACCTCAATTAAAATCTTTCATATTTCCAAATGCACTTGCATTTTTTCGAATTTTTACATCTCGCTTCGACGAAATCCTTTTGCGTTCTATTCGCTCAAACTTTGACGATTGATGACTCATCCGGTTTTAGTCATACAAAAAAAAAACTCGAAAAAACATTTACACTCGGAATTTTTTACTATTTTTAAATTATCAGTATTGAGTTTTGCGGCAATCGGCGGATTTTTTATTTCGATCCCGAAGTTGTAGATTTTCGAGGGAAAATTGCCATGCCGGTTCGTTGCTGTTTTCCCATGGCGGATGCGGGAATCTGCACTCGAAGTGAATTCAGTCGAATTAACGATCTCGCGGAGATTGCCGAGGCGATACAATAGCTTCATTAAAGCTCGAGAAGCTATCTCATTACGATCGTTATAACGTAACGATAGCTCGCGAAATGTCAGTTCATTGTGCGGCGTTGTTCATACACATGTAAAACCGTTAATTCTCCGGAATGGTGTGACGAGCGATTCGTCTAGAGAACACCCGCGTCAATTTGACTCGTTAAACTCGTTTTATCTGAAAATTTCATTGAATCAAGTATTACGCGACTTCGTTCATCGTCGTTGAATTTTTATCGAGCATTTTCCAGTCGCCAATGCGGCTAGAACTCGAGGGAGATCGAAAGAAACGGCCTCGACTCGCGATGTCTATTTTTCATTTTTTTTTCCTGAACTTTTTGGAAAATCCAAAATAACCAGCCCATTTTTGGCGCAATACCGCACCGATATACCAAGTTTCGCTCGAATCGGCTGGATGGCGTCGAAAAAAATAGATTTTGAAATTTTTCACGAGCTCGGAACGCGTCGGGCATGGCTCATAATTTGATTGATTTTCGAGATGGTTCGTATCGTCGTTCATCGTTCTTCCAACGAATTTCATTCAACGATTTATCGTAGAAAAGGTTAAATTCGTTTGGAAAAAAATTGTTCACAGAAATAACATCGCGAGCAGGATTGAATTACATCCGATAAAAATACATTTCAACAAATACGCTGTCTCTCGTCTTTCATTGTTTTATGTACATTTATATGCTTGTTGGCTAATAAAATTCATTCATGTGCGCGTCCCACCGAGTTCTTTTCTTTCATGACGATCTATTTATGTCTCGCCTGGTAATATGGATGTACGACTGGAACCCTTAGAGAAGGTATTTTAATTTTACGTTAATAGCTGCTCCGGCGTGTATTGTCGAGCAAAGCCAGTGTTCTGCGACAGCAGGGACGGTGAGATGATCGAGATATTTCAAGGATGCTGCATTTTTCTGCTATCGGAGAGAGAAAATTGACATACCCGTATAAACAATAAACGCATTAGGGTGGGTCAACGTCGTCGACGATTTCTTTTTTCTTTCAAAAAATCCTATAGATTTCCATCGAGATTTAAAAAAAAATCGATAACATATTTTTATCAGGAAATTGGATGCTCCGCAGGAAAGGTTCTTTGTGGCTGAAAAATTACTTTCTTAGCAGTGCACAAGCAGCTTTAAAATACAATCCAATTTTTTAGCATATATAATCGAAAAAGCATCAAAATCGAATTTTCAGCTTCAGCGTTATCTTTTGATCATGGATTTTAATCAATTAATTGCGAGGGATCGTTTTTTTTACAGAATTAAATTTGCTATTAAAATACGCTGTCAGATATTACATCTATTTTATTATATTATTATCTACTTGTTATTTATATATTTGAAATTATGTGCCTTATTTTTGCGGTATGTTTTATGAAAAATATTTATAAATTCAAACAGCGGACAGCGGTGAAAATTTTATTCGATTTCGGAGGGAAAAAAAAGAAAGGGTGCATTATTGTTTCTCGCTCTAATACACATATATAGTTCATTTAAAAAATCCATAAAATTTAAAGCGTTGGATCGCGCACAATCAACTTCGCTATTAAAACAACGTGGGTGGTAGCTTTTTTTAAATCTCTGTTTATTTATTATTCCAAGGGGTTATGGTAATTCCAGAGGGCTCCGCCGATCAGGACACGAGAGAGGAATAATAAATACACGTCGATAAATTGATTCGCCTATACAAGTGATGCATACATCAGCGTATTTTATTTCGGGCTTAAATTTCGTTTCCAATTTCATACTTGAAGAGTCATCGAGGCTCTCGAAGCACACCTCGGGTAATGGGAATTTTCGTGATTAAATTCACGAGTCGGCTCGATGCTTATAAACTTTCGTCAAACCAACTTGTTTTCGCGCTCTCATTCTGCGGGGGACACGGGACCGAACGTTTGCAACTTTTTACATTTTCGTTTTTATCCAAAACGACTCTTGTTCGAAACTCCTTTTCCCTGGAACGTTGATTTTCGTGATAAAACGATTTCGATTTTTTTCATTCATTTTTTTCCGTGACATTTTACGCCTCTTTCACCTGACAATCGGTTCGTTTAGGCCTGTCTGGTGGGCATCAGTCCAGAAACGATAAAATAGATCGTCAATCTCCGGTACAACAATTTTGTAAAAACCGAAAAAAAAAAATTCGTGAAATGCACAGTCACTTCCAATAATGACGACGTTGAAGAGTCATCGATAAATTAGAAAAACAAAAATTCCGGAAAATATTCAGAAAACAAGTGTTTTCAAATGTTTTTTTTTTAATTAAAAAAAATGACAAATAAGAACCATTCTCGTCGTTCCTCGGGTACAAGATTAAACCCGTGAGAATTTACCGACCTTCTCAACGAGCGTTTTAATTTATTCAATCGTGAACGAAACTTTGAGATGAAATATAAATTTTGACCAAGCGGAACATTATTCAAAACGCAAGACTCTCAGAGACGAAACTTTTATGAATTTCTTTCTCGATAACTAGACGGTGGATCCATGAACTGTACCGAGGATAGTCGTACGATGTATTTTATTACAACGGTGAAAAATGTCGCGTCGCAAACTCGGAAGTTTCAGTTACCGTTAGACTCGCGTAAGCCGCTTGATACGAACGGTATAAAAGTTTTCTGAATATTTTCAGAATTGTCGAAACTTTTCAATATTGTTATCATTCAAAGTTATCACGCCGAGTATATCTCGCGTGTGACCGGATGCTGTAAACGTTGACAGCTTTCACCGGTCACTGAAATTCTCATCCCATATTCTGTCCTCGCAGGAATACCGTCTGCCCTACGACTTTAATTAAATACTTTTGTCGTGATTTTTTTCCATGATTTTTTCCACCCGAAGTGCAGTCGGTGGTATTTCCGGATGGTGACACTTTGAATCCACCCTGCATAACTTATACGGACGATCTCGTACATTTTAATGTGCAAAACCCTCTTCCGACCTGGAGAGCCCTTGCAAAGAGCTCTACGCGAGATGAAATATCCAGAGACACAAAATGTCCAAACCCCAGTGATTCCCCTCGGCGTTCGTGCGAAAGAAATGAATATATATATACATGCATATCACGTACAGGACAGGCCAGGTTAGCCGGTGAACTTTTGACCCGGCCTACTCTCCGTCGGTCCTAAGCTCAGAGCGCAAGTCTACCACACTGGTGCGACCTTTGTAAGCCCCTCTCACCCAGCCTTCCATCCCCCAACCTAGAACCCAGCGAACGTTATTGCACTGAAAGCTTTTTGTACATAGGAGAAAAGCCCTCAGCTTCGTTTTTCATTTTTTTTCCCCTCCCGATACACCCCTACAAGGATAAGTATATCGGGCAAGTTCGAGCGGCGCCCTTTGTACACCGTGCGAATTTTTTTCCATTTCTCCCGTTATCACCGGATGCCGAGAATTCCAGCGACTTCTTTTCAGCGATACGTCCCTCGTTCCCCCGGTTTTCTCATCGTTATTTCCAATTAATTTCTCGTGTGTCTTTTTTTTTTCTTCTCGCGACACACTCGTATCCGTTTCAAGACTCGGCTGGAAGCTTAGCCTCGTTCGAGCGATGTAAGGGCGTCGGGCGAGAATTTTTCGCTCGCCCTTGCAGAGTCGTCGTTCACTGGACCACGTTAAAATTGAATGTGACCCTTCGGGGTGAAGATTTGGATGAAAACAAAGGACTAAGCACTTGGCCACTTTGTGGCGCAATTATCCGTCAGCTGATTTGTTTACGTTTGACTTTTGAGGCCTCTGTTAAGGTTGAAGGTCACATTGGATCGCAACTGTACCTCGGCCGTTTTCAAGGTCAATATTTGACGAAAAATCAAGTACTGGCACACTTTGTTGCACAATTGTATCTCAGCTGATTTCTTTACCGATTGCCGATTGAGGTCTCGTAAAAAAAATGACTCAATTATCGGCCATATTGTCATTCAATTGCCCTTTGGTGGATTTGTTTATCTTTGCCGTTTGAAGTCCCCCTTGAGGTTGAACGTAACCGTCCTTTCGAAATGGCCGTATATACTGTCGGGATGGCTAAGTACTTGGTCTTCTTATGCACTTTTGAAAAATTTCCGAGCGTTTTTGTTTAGACAGTTTTGTAAGAGAATTCGAAAAGAGCAGGACTTCAAAGCACCGAATGAAATTTTGCAAAAACTCATTCGCTCAATATGAATGAAACAATAAGATGCGGAAGGAACGAGCGTTGAATCTTTTGTTTATAACTCTTTAATATTATTGTTATTAACAATTACGATGCTCAGGATATCTCGTGTGACCGACGTTTTTTTTTCAGATTCGTACAAAACTGCCAAGAGCGCGAAAATTTGAACTCGAAAACGTAAAAATAATGTGATTTATAAGTCGAATTTCAATCCAAATATGTTGAACGGATGGTAAACGTGTAGGGGTGATTTTTTTTTATATTCGAATGGCCGTCCTTTCCAATGTCGAACCAATGTCAAAACGGATCGTTATCGCAGCGTTCGAGCTTTTGCGCATTTCGGAAGTTAAATCCCTCTTGCTGTCAATGGCACGTATTTCGTCAAAGGCACCTTGAAAACTCTGGCAGCGTACGAAACGAGCTTTCCCGCGGCAAGCGCTTGCGAAAGTTTGCCCAGCGAAAATCATACACCGGAAAACCTTGTTCTATCCTGTTGCTAAGCGACCTAGAAATTCGATAGAAGACTATAGACAGTACGTCAGTGTTGATTAACAGCAGCACGAGAATGCGTATCGACGAATCGTGTAATGAAACAAGAAAAAACTTTATCTTCGAAAAATAATTTTTTTTTCCATGCGTGAGAATACGATCGATAAGCCATGAGGTGTCACGCGAAGCTCTTTTTACGCATTATTTCCCACACACAATTCAGATTCGCGGGACCCTTGAAACACCCCCTTATAAAGATGCCAGGTCTTTCGTATACGCGATAATAAAAATGGCTGGTCGCCGCATGTGCGTTAAACAGGTGGCTCGTATCTTAAATACCTCGTTCCCGTTTGTCCGATAAAATCAACGACCAGCCTGATACGTAACACGGAAAACCGCAAAAACGCCAGTGGATTTCGAAAAATGTTCATTCATTCGGGCGTTCAGAGCGTAGTTTCTTTTGTTTTTAGCAATTTTTCTCCGATTTTTGAGAATTTCGGAAATTATCTTGTTACAAGCATTATTTGTACTTTTATTATTACAGGTATTACTTTGCGAAGACGAGATTTTTCGTTTCTTTAGATCTCGGACTGTGCCAGTGTTGCTGTCATGTCATGTACTGCGAGCCAGTACTTGACACCAACGTTGAATCGACGTTATTATTTTGGCACTCATCCAATAGAATAATAGTACTGGCCAGTAGTCCAGTTTTGCATATTGTTACGGTACTCAACCAGTATCGGGCCATTCGTAAATGTTTTTCAGGGTTACTTTGTGTCAGAATCGAACTTAACGTTAACGGCAATGGCCGTGAGTGGTACTGGCTAACGAATTAAACGTAATGATCGACAAGCCCGTCGTATACATTTGCCATCAGCCAGTAGTCGATAAACCATACCCACGTATTTGCATTCACGTTTTTCCGATATGAACAAGGGTGTTTTTGATGCTGGAGGCGCGAGGGATGGAAAAGTTTGGCTAGAATCACGCGATGTACGATTTAGCAACAAAAAAGCCAGTACTACGCTGTACGAATGTTTTCGATTCGACGCGTCTGCTTTATACGTTGTATCACATCTTGTATCTGCGTGAAGGTCGAGCTTCAGGGGGATCAACCCTCTTTTCTTGTTTTTCCATTTGCTTTCCCTCGTGCAATTAACCTCAACGATCACCCAGAGGCATCCATATCGCTTTTCTATCCCCTGTCTTCCCCGCGCATACAAAAACAATATTCCATATCGCTGGAACAAATTTATCAAATTACGCTGCACGCTTCAACGATCAATAATATCAAACACGAATAGGATAAAAAAATATACATATATTCAGATATTTATGAGGTACAGGGGATATGGAGCTTTGGCTTATATATGACGTCATTTTTTTAACCATCGGCGGAAGAGTGATTTTTCTTTTCTCTCGTGAAGAGCGAGGTACAATAATTTAATAGCGGGGAAGATCGATGTATCGATAAGTATGTGTGCTGCTGTGTCTTGAACGGTGTACATAGAGCGATATCAATCGGTGACAGCGATGATGTTCTTCAGCTTGTAGAATATGGAGGGTTGAGTGGTGGTATCCCGAGTGTCCTGTCGATAAAATATAGGCATACAAGCATTGACGATATTATTTGGGTCATCCGCAGATATATGTGTATGTGTATATATTGTATGTATTTATATTTACATTTATATATATATTTATAGACAGGGTGTCCCTCAAATAATGGATAACCGTTCTGGTGCTGGCTGGACATTACGAGCGAGCAAATAATGAATTTTTGTTATTACAGAAAGTTTCGTGGTTTGAATTATCGGCACTTTTGTTATCGTCTCAAATAATCCCAACCTCGGTCGCTCTTTCGGTCGTCACGGTGACAAATGAACGTTATTTCCCTGAGTAATATTCGATGAACATTTTTTTTTTTCGAATTTTCGATAGTTCGACAGCCTGTTTCATAGCAAATTTTCCACGGAAAACAAACGGAATTTTGCATCGAAATTCACTCTTTTTTCACCGACCAATCATGAGACGAATGAAACGACAGCGATCGCGCGATATTTTTTATTAGAAGAATTTTGATAAACGTTCATTTTTTTAGCTTTATTCCAACCCCTCAGAATTTTTTGAATAAAATTTTTCTCACCGAAAAAGTCTCGTACGAATTCGTCCGTGTATTGATCCGAGTATACATGATGGAAAGGCAGATTTCCGTACCTCCAAATGGTCCCATGTACAGCGTCGTTTGTATGTCGTGGGTTCCTCTGTCAATTTAACCGTAAAAGCTTCTTCACTGTCATCCTCATCCTCGATTTGTTTTCGAAGAACCATTAATAACAGAACCCATTGTTGACGTTAATTTCTCACGATCCCTTTCACTTTCTATCCATAACCGTCGTCGAAGATGAAAAGACGAATGTTCATTTTTCAGTAAAGGAGACACTGGCTCTCCCTACCGTCAAAACTTTTTCATGTGCAACCAAAATTCACTATAACGAACAAATGATAGAACATAACTCAAGGTGTGAGGTATAACGAAATGCTGCGGTTTTTTGAAAAAAAGACACTCGTGATATGGACAACAGCCAGTAGTAACGAGACATGAAAATTTTCTCTGAGAATTTTTTTTTTCGAGATTCACCAGCGGATGCTGGAACAATAAACACCGATATCGAGGCAGCGAGAAAGTGTCACCTTCATTATCCATTGCTTTGCGATGAATTTATCAGTCAATATCGGTCCACGGTGTAAAATATCAGGGACAATAATAGCATGATAATGGAGCGAGGAATATCGAACTTACGCTCAATGATGAAGACAATATAATTAACAGGTTTAGTACCGGTATGATACTCTGACTCCAATCACGCTAAAGCCTCTTTGCACACTTGCCAAAAGGCCACCTTCCATCTCTGCAATGTCACAGAGTTCTCTCGTGGAATATGATTACGCGGACGAGCTAAGTGCATCTCTAGTGAGACTTTGCACATGCTTCATTCGATTGTCCGTCAGCATTAGGTGGTTAAACTCGGTGGAAATTGTTGGAAAGTTATTGGACACCAGGGAAGAACTAAAAGCCAATAAACGAAATCCTCCAACCACCCGTCGCAAACTTTTACGTCAGTTTGAAGTACAATAAATCCTTAATTCGTTTGACCTTCTTCGGACTCTGTCTCCTTAGGGTGATTTAGTGACCCTTCCGTTTCTCCTTGTAGTTGCCTCCCTTTTTTTCTATGTATATTATAGGGGGGAAAATGGCATACGAGATATATAATTGCAGAGTGCAGTAGGGACGCGACCGAAGTTCGAAACCAATCGCTGGTCGATCGCTGTCTCGACGGCTCCGACTGCTTTGGAATTCAAAAGCCAAACGTATTATCGAAAAAAAACATGTTTTCGCATCTTACATGAAAAATACATGAATATTTCTTTTTAAATTTCTCGAAAACTTCATATGTTTTCTCGTCCATGAACCGATTTTTCGACGAATAGTCAAAGGAGGTTAACCAATCGGCTCTCGAAAATTATTATGTTTTTTGAGGGCCAGTATTTTTTTTTTAATTCCATCAAAAATATATAGAATCATGACGTTTTGAAATAATAACTCCGATCGATGGTTTTGTGGATATGAATTTTTCGGTATTAATTTTTCTTGAAAGAGAAAATTAATGGAAAATATCACGAAAACCAATGAGATTTAATTCAATGACAAAAAAACGTACAGTTGGAACGACTTATTGAATGATGTGCCCTTTGGTAAATTTCAATTAATTTTGCCGCGTATTTCATTCTTCGGCGAGTTCCATCTTCGCAGCTCGAACGAGAAAGCATTGGTAGCTCGTGATAATAATTATTTGAGGTCCGACAGAGACGCGAGCGGATGATCGTGCGGGTAAAGAACGGACGGCTCTAATTATTGATTATCCGATAGAAATACAGACGGGAATATACATACTACGTGTGCGCGCTGAATTTTATCATAATTGATAACGTGCCTTTCGTTTTTATACTAAAAAAAAAATTCTCATTAGTATTAGTGCTTATCGCGATGTTATAGCTCGTATAACTTTCATAAATCAATATTCTCCGGATAATATACACGACCAGAGCCGAAAGCAGAGCGGAAATGACAATTTTCACCGATCGGACGAAAAATGTATCACAAACGCATTTTTTTCAAATATTTCCAAAATTTCTGTGAAATATTTCTTGCCCATGATGTAATTTAATTATTAAAAAAGTTGACAATCGTTCCACCCGTATTACGAATCGAAGGAGAATTCTCGAAAAAAAATGTCTTTTACATCATCGATAAAATTGTTTCAAAATGAGTATGAAAAAAATAGTTTTATTTTAAAATCCTCTTTAAATCACTGGTCGATGTGGCGCCACCGCGTCCCTGGATGTCGTTATTTTCTCGTTCAGTTCGTATCAATTTGTTTCGACATCGTTTCGGAAATCGAAAGGTTTCAATAAAACGAAGATGGGAATGGAAACAAAAGCGAACAGTGAAAAACTTTTGGTCTTGTTCTCGCTTGATTGGAAATGATGGATTTGATACGAGGGTGGAATAAAAGCGGCGAAAAATGCCTGTTGAAATGGCTCTCGTGTTCGAGAGAGAATTTTTGGTCTATAAATTCCGTGAGCTATGGCGCAGTAGCACACTAATTTTGCACGAAAAGTCTATCCCATGCCATTCCCTCAAGTCGAATTTATTAGGTGACCGGAAAATTTCAATAAAACATTTAATTACCTAATTAAAATCATCTATTGATTTCCAATCAGGAGGCCTTTCGAGGCACAAAATATATTTGACCTACCCGTAAATAACGCCGTATATACGTGCGTAAATTCGTACAGCGAAAATGTCAAAGTACTGGCGAAATGAATTGTAAAATATTGATGGCTTTTCGCAAAAGATTTCATGCTCTGAATAATCGCGGGGAAATTTTGCTCGTCAAAAGTGACGTAGAACGGGAAAAACATTTTTTGTTATTTAAATGAGACTTTGAAAATTCTATGATCGAAGTGGAACGTTTTCTTGGACAAAAAAAAAGGTCATCGAGAAATGAAACACCCTGATTTATAGATATACAGTATAAGACTATTCTGATTCGCCAGTACAAAGAAGAAGGCTTTGAAAGGATTTGTGACGCAGTGTATAGAGATGGAATAAAGTACCGGAGGGAGGAAGAATAGCGAAAGGCGAGCCAGTATCACTGAAAAACGGGAAAAAGTCTTCGGTCTTTGAAAAGGGGAGCTTAGAGTGGACACGAAGCTTCTGCAGATGAAAGCATTTCAACTGGCAATCCAGGGCTTACTGATAGGAAAAAGTACGCTATTTATCCACTTTTTTTACCTCACATTTATTCCATCTACGCTGCAATCTTGCAGAGCGCACATATAAGAGCATAAAAGGATAATCTTTTATGAAGAGATGAAAATATTGCGTCAAAATTTACGATCGTCACTCATCATACTTATAGTTACTGTCGTTATTACGAGCAGCAGCGATATATGTACCAAAACACAACCCAAACTCATGGCGAGGTCTCGATCGTCAAAAAAGTTTGCTGAAAGTTTGGAAAATCCTTGAATTTTTTATAATTCGATAATCGGGTAAACATTCGGACGCGTTTCTTCTTTTTAACATCACCAATGGATATGTACATTTTCCAAGAGCCTTGGTGTCCTGAGATTTTTTTTTGATTGAAATTAAAATTGACAGAAAAAAATGAAAGTCAGTAACGCACTAATTTTTGTCCTCTTATTTTCTAATTGCAGGCGGAAAGGGGGGATCGCAATAATTTGAAAAAAATAAGCTCCACAACGTGATAATCCCGCGTTTCAACGATGAAATTTGAGGAAAAAAAGAGGAACGGAAAAGAATATCAAGAATACCAAGTATGAAATATCATTAAGTTTGAATCGCTATTTATATTGATTTTAATCGTTTTGCAAATTATGATTAAATCAACGTAGCAGGTAGCAGTGATGAAATCTGGCTCTGGATTAATTAATAATTATTCAAAAAAATTTCATTGCTTTCAAAATACAAAAAATTAAGCTTTTTCGTCTATACTATTGTGTATGCATAAACGTTGTTGACATTTTTATTTCTCATCGTTTAGGTCTCGATGTGGAATACAGAAATAAGATCACGCACCAACGGAAACTTTTGAAAAAAAAAAAAAAACAAAGGGAATATTGACAGAAAAAGGCGATGACAATCTCAGAACAAAGATACCTAATTAATTCATAAGTGAAATTGACAGCAAGAATCGAGAAAAGATATTTATGATTTTGTCACAGAGTTATGGAAAAAGATTTATATTGATATATAAAATAAACATATAATATATGCATGTACGTGTGTATGTACGATAGAAAATTTCAAGGATCGGCAGTACGTTTGAATCAAGGTGAAAAAGGAGGAAAAAAGTTATCGCCATATTGGAATTTTCAACCGTGGGACCCTCAAAGATAATCGATTTTACCAACGACGTCGAAGATAATTTAAAAAAAAACAATCCGAGCAATATAAAACGATCGGAAGTATCGGGGAAAAAATACAACATCGTTAAGCGCGAAGAAATTGAATTTCCGAAGAAATAAAGGTATTTCGTGGGGGAAAAAAAAATTAAAAAACAAAAACATTTTTACAGAGGAAAAATCGTGTGGTTTCGATAATTAAATTCATTCGACGGAACGGCAGTTCGACCAACAACGAAGAAAAAAAAATATCATCGACCGAACTATTATTTTAAATAACGAATTGTCGCAAATCGAAAAA
Source organism: Heteropelma amictum (assembly GCA_959613375.1). NCBI lineage: Eukaryota > Metazoa > Arthropoda > Insecta > Hymenoptera > Ichneumonidae > Heteropelma > Heteropelma amictum. The sequence continues at coordinate 3,746,598 of OY390721.1, read as the reverse complement.
TAAAGAAACAAATAATCGCGATAATTTCCGTACATCGGGAGAATTTCGTCTGCTAGGAAAGTACGATTTTTCTTTTTATCCTGAACGCCAGACAGAAAAAAAAAACGGTCCTTCGAGTTCCGAGGAAATCATCGATGACAAAAAAAATGCGGATTCACGATTGTGGAAAATGTTTTAACATCGTCTGTGCTACGTGAAAAACGCTATGTTCGATTTTTATCGACTGAATCGTAGAGGGGCTGAAGAAACGAAAAAATAAATAGGAAAAAGCAGTCGTTGCTGCTGTACGTTCCTCTGTCATGTCCATCGCGCTATCATAATCTCAAGATTTGAACCGGAAAAACCACTTGGTGGAAGAGGCAAAAAAAAATGAATCTCGAAGTGGAGCTGATAGCAGGGGTAATCAAAGGTGGATTGCCTCCGTCTCATTTGCCAGCTCCTCGGCTAATCAAGATTTTTATCGCCGGCGAACGCGATGGTAAGTTCTTCGTTCTTATACCGTCGAATATAATTTTTTCGTGAAATCAAAATATCACGACGATACGCTTGAAAAAATAATTCTAAGCACATATGAAAGATCGATGGAAAAACAAAACTCACAACGACGAGTACAACGTGAGAAAAATTCAGAAAACTTTTTGTCTTCGGATTTTAAATGAATTCGTGCATAATTTTTTTTTGCTCTTGGAAAATGTTTGAAAAAATGTAAATTATTAATCAATCGTATACGGAGATTTCGGAAAATCGTGTGTTTGAAAAATCGACGAATTCGCGGGAAATCTGGAGGATGGAAATTTTTGCACTCTCTCCGAAATTCTTTTATTCCACTCGACTTTTTCGATGTCGTTGGTGTCTGAAATTAATGGGCTATCTTCTGCATGATTGAATTTATGTTTTATAGAATTTAGTAGCTTCGCTAAATAAGTGAAATTCTCATTTTAACGTTTTTTTTGTTGGTACTGTCCGTTCCATACATGGTTATAAAAAAAAAGAACGGAAGCTCCTGTAGAAAATCGAATAAAAGATCTTTAAAATCCTGGATATATTTAATTGGATTCGTAGCAGAAACACGAGGTTGGGAGATTTTCTTCAAGCACTTTCTGTTAAATCAATTACGCACCATTCTTATGCCAGATTTGTTCGTTTGAACAAAAGTTGGAGATCGTGGCTATTGTGAATTTTGTTTTTTTTTCGTAATGTCGACAGAATTTTCAGAGGAGCGAAAATTATTGCTGGAAACCGTTGGGCCTTCTTTGCAGTCTGTCTACGATGATATGGGCATCGAGGTGAGTCACTGAGATAAATCCCGTTTTCTCATAATAACCATCGCACGTTTTTCTTCTCGAGCTTTATGAAATTCTTGTTAGGCTCGAATTTTTTCAAAATTATGACTAATTTTTTTCTTTGAAAAAATGTTTTAAATAACAGCAAATTATCAATTGTCTCTCGCATATAAATATTTGCCGCTATGTTCTATCGAGACTGAGCCTCTTTCTGTGTACACTCTGAGCCAAATTTGAAAAATTCAAGGCCCTCGACACCGAAAAATTGTTGCAAAAATTCGAGTGTTTTTAAAATATTGATTGAATCGATTTGATACTGATCATAATAGGTTTTCCGCATTTTCGTTTTCTTTTTTACAAATTTGCTAATAACGTATCAATATTGTTGTAGTTCAAAATTTTTTTTTCATCATCTTTTTTCTAACACAATTTCTTCCAAACGGTGAATAAATTTCGCAAAAATGAGGATTTACTTTTCGCTGCAAACACACCTCGGTCGGTGAAAGTTGCTTTCCGATTGATCGTGCCGATACGAGAGGAAAATGCAAATCGATTTTTCACAGTCGTGAGCGATTGGGAATCAACGTTTAAATTCGACAATTCGATTATGTTAAAACGAACAACAGGTTTTACTGGTGGACATGCAATACGGAACATCAAGAGATCCTGACGTTGATCCGAGATTGGCGGTAGAATTTCTCGAAGAAATCAATGCATCGCATCAACGCTCCAGGGGATGTTTCCTTATCGTAAGATAACAAACGTTTGATAAGTAATAAATTAGAATAACAATCGAAGAGCCAGTCGTCGAGTCTTTAACCGGAAGCGCAGGAAAAATATACCGAATTTATTTTTTCTTAAAAATTGAAACGTTAATTTTTTTGAATAAACGATCACGAAAAATATACGAATGTTAAACGTTGTCTGTTTTTTTTTTGCCTTTCTCTTTTGTTCTGAGGGCTCTATCGAGGAGTATAGGAGGGATTTCGAAGGGATAAAGGGGATACCCGAGGGGACAATGTTTTCGAAAAATCGTTTTGTCACATTGCGAATTCAAAAGTAGTGCGAAGATTCGCGAGTCAATGGAATGGGGAAGATAGATATTTGGATAGATTGATTTTTTAGGGGTGGCAAAAATTCTCGAGAAGAGAATTTCTTTGCTGAGTTTCCTTCGATTTTTCAGGGATATAATGAGAATTTTTAAGGGAGGTTTAAGAAAGGTGAGAGGTATCCCCGTTGTTTTTTTCTGAAAAAATCATTTTGTAGCGTTCCAACTTCCACGCTAATGCAAAGATTTCACAGTAGTAGAGTGAGCATTTTTTTCGGCAATGAAGGAATCCCTGGGGAATAGGAGGGACCTTCATCTGGATCCCGGAGCGCATGAACGTGAAACGTGAAAGGATTTCCTTTATAAAACTAATTTCGCGGTATTCCGAGATCAAGACTGATCCAAAGATTCCTCAGCAATATAGTCAAGTTTCTCAGGAATATTGAAGATTCCTCAGAGAATAAAAACTGTTGACAGTATACTCGAGATTTTAATGAGATTCCCGATGGATTCCCAATCAAGGATTTCGAAAAATTCAGGGGTCAGGTTTTTGTCAGGCAATGAAAGGAACTCGAAGGGATCGCCGAGAGTCAAAGAGGGATTCCGAAAGATGAACACGAGATTTCCAATGGTTAGAGGGGACTTTGAAAGCGCGAGAGGAATTCCCGAAGGGAAAATTCCATCGAAAAAATTCTTTTTCATATCGCGAGTTCCACGACTGCGCTGAGGTCTCCGAGGAATAGAATTCCCAAGGAATTCCCAATTCTCGATAAATAAAAATTGCTTATTACCCTTAAAACTATACAATCCCTTCTCTCTCGAATTCGTTCGCGGTAGCACCACCTTAATGCGATTTCTGTGCGAGTAACGATAGCTCCGAACGTTTACAAGTCCCCGGATTTTATTTCCATCGTAAAGAGAAACCACGAGTCAAGTCTTGTACGCTCGTCGTTTTAGACGTTGGTCGGAGCGGATTATACCTCAGGTTGGGCGCCAACGATTCTCGATGACGATACTTATCAGTGTCTCGTCACTCATGATTCCATCCTCGACGAGTACTACGAGCACAATGGCAATTCTTATCAATTCAAAGCTACCAGGTGACGTAGCATATACCTCATAACGATTATGCATTTATTTCCGGCAATTAATCGTACCGAAGATATCAAGAATTTCACGATGATATTAACGTTGATCACGAAATGCATTAAGAATGATACTTCAATGAAAAACCGTCAGAATTCTGTTTCTTTTTCATGGGAAATTAAATTCTTGCCAGTTTTAAACGCGCATGAATCTTTGTAAAGTAGCCTCCAGTTTTTTGAGAATTTTTGGGCAAGCAAAAATGCATAAAACTTCGTAAATTTTTCATCAGCTTCTCGTGCATCAAGGTCGAGTACAGCCTCTTCTTTTTCGAAGCTCACCGAAACGCGTAATAAAAATATCAATAATATCCCGCTCAAGTGACGTTTGCATTGAATTCAAGCGAGGAAACCGCCCAAGAAGATTGGCAATCGAATCACGGCACGAAGCTGCGAAATACCTTAAAAACAGCAGCGGAGAGAGCTCTGCTTTATCATCCCGACGATCTTCGTATCGCGAACGTTTTAAAAAGCACCGCTGAACGTCAATTGGATTACGGCCTAAGTACGTACGATGGAACCATTATTTGAAAATAATTGTCACTTTCCCGAAGAAAACAGCCGATCTCGTTGCGTCCATAGAATTTGGATTCGTCCCAATGCGCGGGTTTCTTCAAACCGTTTCAGGTCTCGATCCAGGTGGTAACGGCGTAATAGCGATTATTCGCGACTGGGAGAACGGGCCGCTTCCATCTCCCGAAAGTGACATTTTAAAATCCAAGATAGAATCGTCGCTCCCCGGAAGCAACGTGATACGTTTAAGCACGGAATATACGCCCGACGGGATAGATCCCGAATCGAGCAATCACGACGCTTATCTGACGGAATTACGTCAGCGGGTACTCGACGGTATACAATCCTTGGTGAACGCCTCGGTGGAAGCCGATCCTGAGATAAAGAGTCGGAAAAAAATGGTCCAGGAGGTGTACGCCGAGAGTCTGGCGCACATTTCCCAGCTGCGAGAGATCGAACCAGCCGCTGAAACGGACGAGGCGGTACAGCGGATTCGGCAGCTCCTGATCGCCGGTAAGGAGCACAAGCACCCGCCGATTCTCATCAAAGGCCCGAGATCAACCGGCAAGTCCGGCATAATCGCTAGAGTTTACGAAAGCTCGCAGGATTGGCTGGGAGGATCAACATATCGCATCGTCCGCCATTGCACATCCAGCCCAAGATCGGCCTACGGCCTCGAGCTTTTGAGGATTCTGTGCGAGCACATTGGTTTTCTAACAGGCAACAACGACGGCAACATCCCCCGTGATGCCTCTTTCGATCCCCTTTATCTCAACAATTGGTTCACGCGAATAATGAGAGGCATAGAAGAAGGTGCACTCGGGAATGTCCAACTGATAGTAATGATCGACGACCTTCATCGTCTTCATCCGCTGGAGAGCGACATTGTGGCCGCTCTCTCGTGGCTTCCCGCACAATTGCCCCCCGGCGTTCATCTTGTGATGACGACGTCCGTTCCACCGGAAGCTCTAAGGCTGACGCCGCTTCAGAAGGAACGCTTCAGAAGTCCCGACGTTCTCATCGAGCTTGACGATTCTCGCTGTAACGCACCGAACGTCGCGGGTATCCTTGACAGTGTGGAACGACTGGTTGGCGTTAAAGCGGCCAGCACCGTTTGTTCCTTCCTCGCCTGTACCGAATACGGCGTTTCGGAGACGGAAATTCTCGAATTGATCATGCCAACCTGTGGCGAAGGGCCACTTCATCTCGCGGACGGACAATTCAACTTTTCCACCTGGTGCCTCGTGAGAAGATTTCTCACACCGTGGCTCAAGGCAAGTACCTTAGAGAACCTGTACTTGATGGGTAACTTGGTAAACCGCGTTGTGGAAATTATTATAACGCTCCTAATAATTCATCATTTTTAGGTGCGCGTACTGAGCGGAAGATTGCTGTTTTCATGGCGCTGGACGTGTCGCGAGGCGGCGAGAAAACGATATTTGTCGAATCAAACCGCGTGCAAGTCTTACCACAATGAACTCGCGAATCTGTTTTTCGCGGAAGACACGGAGGACAGCGAAGAAAGATCCACCGGGGATACGGAGGACCAACCCGCGAAGGAAACCCCGTTTCAGAGTACCCTCCAATCGCAGGACGTGACGTATACTCTTCGGCACGTCGAGGAAGCCTGGCTGCATTTGCTGCAGGCTGGTGACGCCGAGAAGCTCAAGAGACTCGCCGTTTGTGCTTTTGATTTCCTCCTCGCTGCTGTTCAAATGATCTCTGTCAGTTATTTGAGATGTGTCCTTGAGCACACCCGGCGCTATCTCCTCGAGAGGGACCTTGAGCTCGTTTATTACGCGATACGTAATTCGAGCGACGTACTTACGAGGGATCCTCTGCAACTGGGTGCCCAATTGATCTGTTGGCTCAGGCCGGTTGTCGAAGATAGCGGTGATCTCGTAAGCGATCGTGTTGCATCAAGTATACCTCTTTGTGTTGTTTTTGTCGAAGATTCAATAGGTTTAAAAAAAAAAACCAGCGGATAAGACATGCCCGGAATTCCAGGTGAGTAGAATGGTCACAGCTGCGATGGCCTGGTGCGATGGTTACGTAGCTCCGCTTCTCGTTCCATTAAACGGATGGCTGCAGCCACCGTTACCTCTGCAGATAAGAACCCTTGCTTGTCCGCAAGGCGTCAGGCTGGTTGAAGCCGCGCCGTCCGGTCAACACGTCATCGTTGTGCCCGAACAGGGCGACGCTCAACTCTGGCACGTTATGTCCGGGCAGTTGGTTCACACCTTCAAGGGTATTGCTATAACTTTCGTCTTGTTGAACATTAAGTTGGTTACCGAAATCCCTCCAAGCTTCACTATCCATCGGAGAATCAAATTTTAGAAGTGACATTTCTGATTCGAATTCAGCAATCTCAACAACTATCAGATACTTGCAGTCTCCACTCATGCCTCATGAAACCTGCCGTTGGTTTTCCACCCGAGAAGGGAACGGTAAAAAAGAATGAACATTCGATAAAATTCTGTGCCTAGGCCACTCAAATCCGATATCCTGCGTAGCGGTAACCCAACAATCGCAATATCTTCTGACTGGTTCGGAAGACACGTCTATAATCGTATGGGACATGAAGGACCTAACGCTCAAGCGACGAATATGCGAGCATATAGCTCCAGTCCTGACGCTGACACCGGCATTGAATAATTCAGTCATCGTCAGTGGTGGCGAAGACTCGAGGATAATAGCAACGAGTCTGTTGAGTGGAGAAGTCCTCATGAAGGTCGATCATCACAGGGGTCCGGTAACTTCCGTCAAAGTGGATTCAGCCGGTGAGGTGTTGGTGTCGGGCTCGTCGGATGGCACGGTGTGCCTCTGGTCCCTCGAGACTTTCACGTTGCTCAACAGCATCCCGTTACCCTCACCCGTCACCATGCTCGATGTATCCGTCGATTCTGTATTTCTTCTCGCTGCTTGCGAGGACAACCAACTTTATCTGAGGTCATTGGCGACCGGGACCGAGATTCATACGTTGCGCGGGCATCAAGGACCCGTAAGAAGCATTTGCCTAGCGAAAGATTGCAGAAGGGCAATCACCGGTGGTATCGAAGGGCGAGTCACGATATTCGACATGCACAGCGGTAAACTGGTGAAAACATTGCCCGCAAATCCGTCAACTGACATAACCGCCGTCAAGGTCAGTTCAGCGACTACTTTTTCCAAGACACTTCGTAGTCGAACTGTTCCGAGATCTCCCGCCAGGGGTGATCACCGACAATTGGTATTTCCACAATTTATTCATCCCGATTTTGTATCAAGGTCACGGAGAAAGACGATTTTCTCATAACCGCCGGCGGAAATCGCCTGACCTATTGGAGTTTTCGCGCTGAGGATGCACTCGTGAGACCAGCGAAGCTCACCAGCAAGCAGGAAGCCCTCCAGCCGCATAAAGCAGCGATAACTTGCATCGACATATCAAGGGACGGAGCTATGGCGGTAACCGGTGGTGTCGACTCTTTCGTCAACCTTTGGCAACTGAATACGCACGATCTGATGCTTACACTGGAAGGACACATAGCTAGTGTGACCTGCGTTGCTTTCTCGGCGTCTGGTCTCTTTGCGGCGTCAGGTTAGAAGCTTCAAGTATTCTTATCTCAACATTAGCTAGGGTACTTTTGAAAACTCTACCAATTTCATGCGAGGTCATCCCCGCGTCATATGCGAACTTCTACGGTACTCTTTTTCCAGGCTCGGAAGACAAAACCGTTAGGGTTTGGGGCTTGACGTTGGGCCTAGTGGTGGCTACTTTCAGGCATCAGGCTCCGGTAACGGCGGTAACGGCCATGCTGGATGGAAGAAGAGTGGTGAGCTCGGATCGAGCTGGCGCGATCAGGGTTTGGGCTGCCGACAGTGGAACCCTCATTCAATCCGTCTGCGGACCCGGACGATGTTTCGCAGTCACTTCGGACATGAGGTATGTCTAACGAAAAAGCAACTCTCTCCCAACACCGCTCAATCCCTCGGCTGATGGTAAATCGCACGACGCAATTAACGGTCGCCAGATACACCGTGTGCGGAAGCGGTGATAATCATGTGCGCATAGTGAGCCTAGGAGCTGGGCCGGAAGAGAAGCACCAGGTGAGCCACAGCCAGGACATCACTTGTCTCGTGGTGACGCCCGACTCTCAGTCACTGATAACGGGTTCGAGGGATATGAGCCTGAAGGTTTGGCAGCTCGCGGGAGGAAAATTGTCTCAGGTATTGGTGGGTCATACGGATCACGTGACTTGCGTGGCTGTTGCGGTGCTGGACAAGAGTATCGTCGTGTCGGGTTCGCGAGACGCCAATCTCATCGTTTGGGACATCAACACCGGCGCGGATATCCACACGCTCATCGGCCATCTTGGATACGTTACTTGCGTGAGGCTTTCCGGTGATGGTACCCTAGCGATTTCCGGCAGCGAGGACAAGAGCCTCGTCGTCTGGGATACGAAAAAAGGCACCGCCTTAAACTCCATCATGCTTCACGTGCCGGTTCTCGGTGTTGAAATGTCCACGGATTGCTCGAGGCTCGCGCTCCACCTGCTGGAATACAATCGAATGCCGATACTCTGTCTTCACAATACACCCGCCCAATACGTCAAGCTACCATCCTACGTAGCGCCGATCGATCTTCGACCGCCCGGACCCAAAAGGCCAACAAGACGGTTCCTCAAGAAGGAGGTTTCGCTCGATACTTACACCTGGCAACGAAAGTACGGCCATCTTACTTCAGGCAAGTGAAAAACTCAGAAAACTGGATTAATCAGCTTTCTATTTTGAAATTTTGGTAACCGAAAGGTGTAAACATCCGTTGGAAGTTGTCTTAAGAGGGTATTGAGCGTTTCACAGCAGCGGTGACCCCAGGGATAACTTTTATCGTTGATATATTAATTTGATTGGAAGAATTTGAGGATTTTAAAGTGCAAAAGATTTTTTTAACGAATCTCCAATGGACATTTCAACGATTATTTCATTGAACGAAAAGGGGCGACTGTCGCGAGCGTCGAGGAACGTCTGAAACGGCGATTCAGCGTTAGTGCGTCGATGGAGGAAATAAGCAAAGCCGGTCTGGCGAATTCTCAGCATGGCCTCGGTCCCGAGCAAGCTGCCCTCGCCCAATCGCAACACTTTGATCAGCTCGAGGCCATTTGGAACAAACAATCACCCCCACCGAGGCCACGCGGTCTTGGCAGAACCCTGTCGAAGCAAAGCTCCCTCCAGGCAACGAGAATATCCGACTCGGAGGAAGAGGGTAAGCTGTTTCCTCTTCGAATCAATGCCCCGCCATGTTTTTTTTCTTATTTCTAATCCAACGGCCATTACCGTCAGATCTTCCATGAATCCGAGAAAATAAGTCGAGATGCCAACCGATTGTCGTCCGATTTGACTCACGATCGATTCTTCCATAAATCGGCAATTTCATCGGAGAATTCACCCTACACCCTTCTGTCCAATCGTCGTCAACTTGGATCCATCGATTATATGTGTATGTCGAACGAATAAAGAAAAAAACAACCCCTCCTTAGACGATTTTCCCGTGTTGTCGTCGATGCAATAAATAAACGAAAGAATGGACAAATGTAACGAAACCCATCGAATACCGTCCAACAACCCGCCATTTTTAATGTGATAATAGTGATAATAGCGACATGGCGAATACTCGATAGGACGATGATTTCGCGTACAACAACAAAGTTGCCTCCTTCGCAAGCTCGAATCGAATTGAAACGTGAAAAACGATTCTTTTTTTTTCCAGCATAGCCGAACTGCGTCCGGAAAGAACTTTCGTCGCAAGACGCACAGTTGTCGCGATGAACGGCACAGTATTCCATTTTTTTTTCAATTACTTTTACCGCAGCGGCGACAACTCGGTTTGCTTTAGTTTTCTCATCATTGTTACAATTTTTGCTGCATTATAAAAACATTCAGCATACGTTTTCTATTACGCCATTCTGATTCTCAAAGAAACGACAGTGAAGAAAGGAAAAATCTTAGTTTCGGTCTGCCGAGTAGACGAAACTCAAGGTCACGTCGGCAAGTCAAAATGGTGTGTGATAAAAAGAGAAGAAACAAAATCCTTCGATGTTTCAATTCCCGTTGATGAAAGATCGATAATATTCCGATAGAACCTTCCACGCTTTTGGCGCCATAAATCCTTCGGGCGGAGTTGCACCGGCTTTCGCGAGGCCTGAGTGGAAAATGCAAAAGTCCATCGTCCCGTGTCGGATTCACGTTTTTCTTAATTATTCAATAAGCAATCGTAATCGTAAATTATTGAAAATCTCACCGCGCATTTTAGTGCCCGATATGAATTCAAAGTCTGCTCCTCTCGTGGGATCGAAAAATGCCATTTTTTTACTTCTCCCGTCGTACGCCGCGACCCTGAATGGAATTATTTCGAGATCCTGCAGGCCCGGTGCAACCGAGAGCACCCTCGATCCGTGGCTAGGGTCGTAGAGATTACCATCGGGCGTGGAGGATCCGTTTGGATGCAGCATCCCAGCTGGATCTCGACCAACTATGTAAAAATTAGCACCGGCTATCAATCTCGCCTTGGCATGCCATTGTACCTGGAAAAAAGGACAGTCTGTAAATCATTTTTATAGTGACATGGAGGAAAACGAAAACGTACCTCGGTAGGTCCAGCATACATCATCGGAGATGGAAAGATCGCGAGTAAGGTGTCGGGATGCAAGATGCCCTCTTCGAGAACGGCTTGATGCTGTTTCATTCTAACTGCCAGTGGAACATCGTCATCCTTCGTCCAGCCACCCAACGGATGGAGCAACAGAACGGGTTTCCTGAAGCCCCTTTCTTCGACCAAACGACGTCTTGTGTCCTAATTAACGGACAACATTGACAGATTCGTTCGAACGATTTTATCCACCATTTAAAAATGTTTCGAGATTAATGTTGACCTTCATGAGAAGGGCGTGACCGTTGTGAATTGGATTTCTAAGCTGAAAGGCGTAAACAGCGTCCGCCTCGAGTTCGCGCAATTTAGCTCGTATCTCGTTCGGGGTTAGCCGATAGGCGTCCAATCCATCGTTCCAACGAATTCTCTCGAGTACCTCGAGCTCGCCACCGACGAGCCAGTCGCCAAGATCGTTAATGATTTTGACGTACGGATGACCGAAATTGTTCGTGCCGAATTGCCTCGAGCATCTTTCCTCCTTTCGGTGATGATAAAATTCGGGGTTTCTTAAAATCGCCAAATTTCTATCATCGTATCGTAGAACAAACGACTTTTGTTCTTGCAGACGCTCCTTGTCGATATTATTCACAGCCAGTACGATGGGAATCGATTGATTCACGACTGTACCATTCACCATGAGACAGTTGAAATGTTGAGACTAAAATCCGAAATACGTAGGTATAGACCTCAACAAGCTCTGCCATGTAGCCATATTTCTCAAAGACTTTCAAAGTGATTAATAATTAAAATATAACTATTAATTAATGCATTCATTAAAATATAATAATTGAAATAAAAAATAAGAAATAAAATACAATAAAAATAAAAATAATTCTAATAACGAAATAAATCAAATGAAAGACCAGTCGTCGAAAGATGTATAACCGCAACCTGTACAATCTAACCAGACATGGACGGACAAATGGTGTGATGGAAAAATGGACAACTGGTTCATAATTTGATGTAATTCGTTCTTATCACTGGCGAATATTCCCAAAATCATGATAAAAACTGGCGAAATCCGTTTACGTTTGCCAGTACATTTCGATCAAAATGGCGGAAACGGCCTTGAAAAAATACGATATCCAGCAAGTTCTTGCCATAATGGAATATGATACAAATTCGTAATGCTCGATTCCACATGAAATTCACGAAAATAAGAATGCCATGACGAGCAAATGGGTATTTCACTCATTGATGATTCAAGGTTGCTTCTCGTTACCTGCAAGTATTGTTCCTCTCTCATGAAGCCCTTGAGCGGCGAAGCCCAACCTTCCGCCAGTATCTGCAGCCACTGAAGGTCCAATTGGCTGATGGTCAAGGCTTGAAGGTTCCCAGCCTCGCTAATCGCCTCTGTTAATTGTTCGCCATCCAAGAAAAGCTCTTGAACCCGTTCGGAACCGATGCGCCAAAGTTTCGGTAGTATACCCTGAGATTGAAGAAATTCCACGAGAGAACACGTCGAATCCTCGAGACTCGAGCTCTCCGTGTTCAAGATGAGATCGGGATGAGCGGGCGGTTCGTAAGTCTGATCGATACCGGTGAAACTTTTGATGGTCCCCAGTCTCGCTTTCTTGTACAGACCCTTGACGTCGCGCGACTCACAGATCGTCAGCGAGGCGTTTACGTACACTTCGTAGAACGGTAATCCAGCATCCTCGTGGATTTGCCTCGCTGTGCGACGATCATTCTCGAACGGTGAAACGAAACTGCAGAGGGTCACGTGGCCACTGTCGGCAAAAAGCTTGGCAACCTCGGCTACTCTTCTGACGTTTTCCTCTCGATCCTTCTTACTGAATCCTAAATTTTTGTTTAACCCGGTTCGTACGTTGTCACCGTCAAGAGAGTAGGCGGGTATCCCATGAGTCACGAGACGATTTTCCACCTGGAATGCGATGGAAGTTTTTCCAGCGCCGGAAAGACCCGTCAGCCAGACGGTGCAGCCGCGAAAGCCTCTGTGAAAGCCGAAAGCATCGGCGCGGTTGTCTCGCGACACGTGCTTCACCTGGGCAGTTACGTTCGTGGACGTAGTCCCCTGCGAAGGAATCACAGCGAGAATAATTACGCGACCCGACGAATAAAAAATAATACCGCATTGCCCTAGATTTATCTGCGGATCGTTACGATTGAGGACACACGTTTTTTAAATGACCTTGTAAGAGTATTAGATTCACACATGTTTTTTTCCTTGCGCTAAAAAAACGTGCTTTATGCCATTTGTTTCGTATATCGGTACAGTAAGTGCCACTAGGCCCGTATTCGCAGCCAGTACTTATTGCTCAAGATCGTCTTATTCGTATGTCAAATCCACGTTAGAGGGGACTTGAGCAATTGCTTATCAGACTACGAAAATGGGCCATAGGTTTTGGGGAATAACAGATAGCCTACAGCTGCTTAAGGACTTTTGATAGGTGGTGTATACCTGCCTGGTTGCACAGCGTAGTGCGTTATCGTATTCACCGAACGTAATAATTAAGTCCAGTGCCGAAGAGCGCGAGATAAATGCACAAAAGTCTCGTTAAAACATTCGTAGAACGCTTAAATTTCCTTCTCTCACAAACTATAAGGCTCTGCCTTACAAACCGGCGACTCTCGTCGGACAATAACAAACGTATCGTATTTTTATGTTTTCCTTATTTCCTTTTTTTTTTCATTCGCACAATTATCCTCATGACGCACCTGCAAGATTTTTCCATGATCCGGATTACTCTGTACCGATTGCACGAGAATTCCCATTGAGATTTACGCACATTCATCAATAAAATCGATGACAAACATGTACGGGGTACAGCCGCGCAAATATGTCAAAAAATCGGTATCTCTCTGATTTTTTTCGCCGATTTTTCACTGACGATTTACCGCAGGTATTATTGCAGCAAGAAGAAAATGGTATACAAACATTGATTTTTCCTCCGATTTACGGGAAACGAACATTTTTAATCAGAACGTATTAAAAAGTCGATAACGAATTAAGAAAAAATCGGGAGATACTCAGGAAATTCTTCTTACATGAAGCAAATTTGTTCATCTTGTTTCACAGCGTTTGCATTTTTTTTTTCAAAGTTCCATCAATGTTTTAAAATTTGACTTTTTCTTCCAAATTTTGGCAAAAGGGTGTATGAAACAGTTCGTTAAATCGATGGAAAGTTTTTCGCTCTTATAACGTGCTTTGGAATAAAAATCATTTATCGAGTCACAAATTTTACCGCAAAATTAATATTGTCATGAAACGGTTGATTTTTAAATCTCGCCCGATATTTGTGCAAAAATCGTAACGTAAAATAAAAACAATTTCTTTCCTCGCAACGTATGGGCGACTCGAACCAAACTGATTGAGTACGTACGCGATGTCATCATGTAACCGAGAAAGTCCGAAGAAAGTAACTTTCGTTGCGAACGATCGTACGATGTCCCCCCCCCCCCCCCCGCCTCTCGCGTAGCGATACCTCGATATTTCCCCGATCTTTCGAAAAAAAATAGCGTTTTACTCTCAATCGGTTTTCGGACCTAAATAATCATCTCTCCATAGCATTTCTCTACGTATATTTGCAAAAGCCTGCAGTTTTTGGAAAATTGAAAAACAAAGATCTCGCCCTGTCCCCTTAAAGTGATTACCAGAAGATCCAGAATCGATAATCCGAAGATTTATATATTCTAAACAATTTGCGATGCCATTTGTCAATTTCTTCCAAAATACGAGGTGCCAAAGTCTATGGAATCGTTATCACATCGATAAATGCATTTTCACCGATAATTCGCTGTGATAAGCCACAACGAGGTAATTATCATTATTGGTTACGCAATCAAAATCGTGCCACAAAATAATCAAGCGTAGGAGCGGTTCAAAGTTTTCTTTTTTCGAAAAATGCCGTTTTATTTTTTCGAAAAATGCCGTTTTACTGTATATCAGACAGCGCTGTAACGTTAGAATCTGAAAAAAATCGGTATATAAATTTATTTCGAAAAAAAATGTCGAGTGCTAAAAAGTACCCTATTAATCTCAGAGCTTAACTCCTCAATACACCGAGTTAGGGGAAAGTAAACTTAGCGTAGAAACGCAGATAAAACGACAGATTCGTCCTACGCTTTTTTTTACATCAAAGCTAATTGTTTTATCAATCAAATTAAAAACCTTTCGTTTGTCCGAAAAATGAAATTATTTTTACTTTTTAGTCCGAAACAAATGGCGAACGCTGGTGAAGTTTTGGTGAAACTTTTGGAGGCTGGTAAAAATATAATACGATTGCTACCTAGACACTTTTGGCGGGTGGACCAACTTGAAGGTCTTTCAAAAGTCTTCCCAAAAACGCGACTTACCTCGTTTGAATTGCGAATGCTCATATCGTCCAGGATGGTTGTAATCGTCGAACTACCGGTGGGCTATTGCTCGACCCAGCAATTCTGGACGTTTTTCAAGTAACGATTATAGTCGACCGATAAGAACTCCTTTGGTTATCAGTGTGAAATAACAAGGCAATAATAAGACAATGCATGCATCTAATATGAGGTTGCAAAAAGTATGTTTGCGCCAAAACTCTCGTTGAACACAACCGCGTGAAATAATACTAACGCTTTGTTCAGCCTAAGTCGCCTGATATATACGTTATCGATATTCGCTCACGGGCTTCACCTCGTCCAGCTGAATCTTTGGTGGGAACTGCGAGAACAACGTAAAAATTAAAATTATGTGGTCATTTCCTTTTGCGTGACACAACGACGTGCGCGCAAGTCGACCTCGCTGTACATCGCTGAAGGAGAAAAAGCCTCCTGGGAGGGAAAAAAAAACGTACAGAATGATGCCGGAGAGCGAACCGGAAGAGACAGGGATTCTGTAACAAGGCTGCGGGTCTCTATGCTTCTGTGAATTATTGAAACAGATTTCGCGCCGGAAGCTCGCGAGATCGACGATTTTTCTGCGAGTTATCAGCGAAAGAATCTCCGTAGATAACGAAAACTCCATCATTTTTTTGAGGCTCCTTGAAAGATTTTTCTCGTTAAGATACTTAAATGCGAGAAATTAGCGTGCGTTCAATCGCAGCGGGAATTAAAAAGAAAAAATAATCTTTTCCGGATTAGCGTTATAATTCTAAAGTTTATCGCCGCAAAGGAGGTGAAATTTTAACGTCGTTGCAGCGGCAAGCGTTTCAAGGTTATATCTAACATCGACAACGGTTTTCTCATTTTTCTTTTATTCCCTCGTTCAACATTGAACTTAATTATATAACGCGCAGATTAAATGTTATTACGATCGACATAATGCGGAGAAAATCGCGTTTTTGACGTTTTTCCGGAGCGATCGACACGCCGCGAACGCCGGTTCCGACCGCGAAGGTCATCGAAGCGAAGAGAGAAAAAATAATGTGTGTATCACGGTCAATTCCATGGTCCACTAAACTTTGCGATAAAATCAACGAGACGATTTGTTCAGACCTCGCAACTACGTTAAAACAACAGAGATTTGTCCATCTTACAGACTTGAGTGTCGTGTGAGCTCCCAAGGACATACAAATGGCTTGGTGGATTGAAGAAACTTTTTTTCACAAATTTTGCCGAAATAATACATATTTTTGAATAAGTAATTTTTGATTATTCAAGGGGTTCCCCGTTCCTCACAAAAAATGTTCATTCGGTCGCGTAAGCTTCTTTGTTCCGTCTTAGCAAAGTCTGAATAAACGGAATTTCAGAACGTTGAAAAATTGCATTTGTTTCGCAACGAAAGAAAACAAGTTCTCTACATTTTTTTCAAGGTCATTTCCGTACATCCTCTTTAATCGATATTCGAAGATACAATGAATATAAATGTTCGAGACAATTATTTTAGTTCGCGAAATTGGATTCCGATGAAATTCTCGCTCGTCCTTAAGCCCACCGAGAATCTAACAGCGTTGGCGGAATATGTTGACGTTTGGACCTTGATGTCGAGACAACAATCCTATGCTCGTTTGCCACAAGCCCTTTGCAAGGTTTCCCGACATCGAGACCCTCTATTTGCGGCATATCTCTGGTTGGAATGCACTTACCCTTGATGCATATCTGCACAACCCATAAACTCTCTCATTCACGTGGGAAAAAAGGAAGATATACGAAGAGAACTCAAGAAGAAATGGCGTACCCGAGATTCACCGCACTTTGTGCCATCTGCCGGAGTTTTCTCGCTACCTTGCTTGAAGTATGTGGCGCCTACGCGCACAGCGCACGCTAATCGACGAGAACATCTCGCCGTGTCCCGAGTTTCTAATGTCCGCATCGCAGACTAAAAAAGAATTAATGGAATAATGATAAACAATATCACCATGTAAAAAACCAGCCCGCCCTGGTAAAATAAAAAAAAAAGTGCGTTCATCCATTCGAATACGGCGTTTTTGAAAACATTTTTGCGATCGTTTTTCATGGAGACACACAAATTTGTAAATTTCATGAAGATTTCAAAGATGTCATGACTCGTGAATTTTCTTTCTTTCGGATCGAAAATATCGCGATTCGAACTTAAAAAATGGTTCTTTCATGAATGTCGTGAATGTTTGGTTCGAATTTGAAAATTGCCGGCTAATGTATCGTCCACTGTTATTTTTCAAAGCTTGCAGAATGAACGTCAGTTGAAATAAAACGAAAAAATATGTTTTGACAATTGATTTATTTCTTTGTAACGAATGCTCAGACCGCGTATTTCATGAACATTCTAAATGATGAATAATATAATTTGTGATATTTCTCCCTTTCGTAACGAAAAAAAAACAGTTATACGGAAATATTTGCGAATAAATAATAGAAATAGCGAAAGCGATCCATCGCAATATTGTTACCGTTCATTTCAATTTATCGGGCGAAAATTTAATGAAGCGAGAAAAAAAAATTACGAAAATTCATACAAAACAAACACCGACAAAGTAATATTCGAAATATCGAAATATTTATTTGAAAACGCTTTTGCTGACGATTTATCCTGATGGAAAGGATTGTGAAACAAGCGGCTTTCCACGCATTGTCATTAAAATATTGAAAATTAAAATCGAATTGTGGCGTTGTATTATTGTTGAAAACCGTAGAAGAAAGAAATGGTAAAAAACAGCGTCGTAAACAAAATGAAATATTGTTACGGACTTGATTCGTTACGAAAATTCGAATGTTCGAATTGGAAAGCTCGGTAATCCCCTGCGAAAATTCCACAAAACGAACTTCATTATTACACAATCGAATGATTCGTCTCTTTAGTCAAAAAAATCATTTTCAGTCATCGAAAAATAATGATTTTTCCATCTGTATTGAGGAAGTTTTTTAGTATTTGGAAGTATCATGGTAGAATACATCACGCACAGCTGCCTCACAAATTATTTATCAATCGTATTTCACAACTGAGTGTTTATCTCAAAAGTTGGTATTTTGCGATTAGTTTTACAGTTTACTTCGTCGTTTATCATATTAATTATCAAACATGATAATTCCAGTGAGATGAACATCGCGAGCGAACTGGTTTTCAGTCGCTCGGATAGCGATGTTCGGATGTTTAAAAGATCGAAGTCCAGGGTCCTACGAAACGATATAAAAATGAAAAAAAAATTAGTTAAGAACGGGGAAAATGAATTTTGGTGAATTTCTCGCACGCTCTCGACCCACCAGGAATATCATCCGGTAAATGTAAAAATTTGCGGCTGCGCTTCGTAGGTGTTATCCGATGTAAAGACGGAACAGGCCCTTTGCAGGTCTGCAGGAGATTAGGACCTTCTATTATCGGGGGATTGTTGGTTTTAATGCATCTACCATGATTGCATACCTGTGGGATCATGAATTGCTTGTCATAATTTCCATGACGATCATTTTTTTCAACCATAAAACCACAAACTCCTTTTTGTCATGTGAGAACACTGAACATGAGTCGTTCGTGGTGTACGAGCCTTAGCCAATTTCGACTGATACCAAAAAAAACCCCAAAGAAAATTCTGATATTGTTGTACAAACTTTCGGCAATTCTAAAATTCGCTCGTTTCGTCGAACTGAGCAGTGTCCAATTATGGTGATTTAAAAAATGTTTACCGAAAAAATATTTTCCATTCGTAAGATGCCCGGACACGAATGACCCATGTTTAACGTTCAAGGCATTCAAAAAGAAACATGCAAACAGAAAGGTGCATAGCGGATCACGAATTCTGTCCAATCCCAGGGCCAAACTTCCGAAAAACCTACGATCAACGCCACCACCGCAAATCGCTTCAGATTGTAAATCTATACGACCAAAAATTTCGTGCAATGTCTGGCAAGTTTGTATTTTTTAAACGATAGGCGAAAAACCATTGGGGGAACGGAT
Organism: Heteropelma amictum; assembly: GCA_959613375.1. Taxonomy (NCBI): domain Eukaryota; kingdom Metazoa; phylum Arthropoda; class Insecta; order Hymenoptera; family Ichneumonidae; genus Heteropelma; species Heteropelma amictum. The sequence goes on along the minus strand of OY390721.1, from coordinate 3,727,625 downwards.
GATTCGAAAGCCATTTTTTTAGTCTCTCCGAGCAGTATCGAAAACATCCCCAAATGCAAATCGGGTAATGTGAGAAAAATTGATGTGCGGAAAACGATTATTTTCTATGCTAAATTAAGTTAGAATCAAAGGAAAATGTCGATTTCGTCGATATGCCTGCAGCTGCGGAGTTTATTTTGGTCTGTGTTGGAGAGGAGAAAAAATGAAATAATGATTATTGGGCTGCTCGACATTCTCCCAAAATTGATGGTTTGCTCGGCGATCGTATTTGATTTTTTCGGATTTTTTGCCTATCGTTTAAAAATTATCGCTTCGATCATAGATTTTTGTTGAAGTTAAATTTTCTTTGGACTGGCCTGTACGCGTGGGGTCCTAGGAAGAAATCGCATACCATGGAGACGCCACACTTTGTACCATCGCGAGGACGTGCTGGACTAATTTGCTCGTAGTACGAATTGTCTGCGCGTACCGAGCACCCTAACGGCCGTGTACATCTGTTCGGGTTGGATGGCTGTTCTAAATCGCGCCGACTCGTCTAAAAACGAATAAAAGACATGATGTTGAAATGAATAAATGGAAATATCTCGGAAAAGGAAAACGATGAATCTTTCAGAAACATACCGTAGTTGGGACCGTAGAGTAGGCCAAAATAAAGACTTTTTTGTGGATATAACGAAAATTGATTGCACGAAAACCTCGACGAAAACCAGTTCAAATAAAATATCAACATGAAGTGGTCACCCATGGCGTCTTTAATTGCAATTCTTTAATTGCAGAGAAGAAAAAAAATAGTCCATTATTTTGGCCCACCCTAGCATATCCACAGGTAACCTACCTGACGAGTGGAAGAATCAGAAGATAACAGAGAATAGAGGCCGAATTTCTTCCCACACCGTTTTCTAACGTCACTTTGGGGATCGTTTTGGTACCGAACGAAAATAATGCACCCAAAATTTCGGCTCATAATCTCGAACGGTTTTCGAGTCATTGAAAAAATCTCTCGTGTTTTTATTACATTTCGTCAATGATAAAAATGAAAATGAAGAAATTGCGATGTTTTTCTCAGAGTATTAAAGAGTGTTTTTTCCCCAGTGCTTTTTTCAGACATGCCATAACCAGGATTTAACAGAAGACGCAACGTACATTTTTTTTCGATTTGGTGAACCATCGTGAAAAAAATTGTAAACTATTTTTTTTTTGGAGATGGGTGACCGCTTAGCCGTGCGTCCTCTGGCGCATGGGATCATTGGACAAGGGAGGCCATTTTTTTGAAGCCTGGTGATTCCTACGGGGATCACGAAGCTTTGTCAAAAGGGCCGACTGTATCGGCACGGGGTTTCTGCAATTTTCCCGTGCCCTCGTGCAGATGGAATATAATCAGGGGCGGGCATTAGTCCCGATTGACGAGGCTATTTCAAAAGACCATTTGTCGCTTCGAAACGGTATTTCGTCAAGGAATCGATTGCATCAGCTTTTAATTCTAGGACATCTAGGGACTTCTAATAAAATATGAGTACGATTAATCGAAATATGTATAAAAAAAATATTCTTACGCTGCAAACTCCGGCGAATCCTAAATCGGTGCATTGTCTGTGCAAACTCGGTACCCTTAGCCCCTATGGTCATTGTAATTATGTTAATACCTTATTATCCGTAAATCTTTACGAAAAAAAGAAAGAGAACGGAAAGAAAATAATTATGTGAAATCTTACGGTAACAGATTGAACGAGAATTATGGCAAACAGCGCAGGTGCAATAACACAGATCACCGTGTTAGCCATGTCCACAATAGTTTAATGTATTGTCTGAAAAGCAAAAATGCAATAACACGGAATAAACACGAGTAATTGTATCGACTGAGGAACATGTGCAGTGTTGTTTTCGACGGCAAAATTCCGATTGGGAATCCCCCGATTCATAGTTAAAACCGCCGTGAAGTTGGTAGTTTACTGTGAGCGAAACCGAAGGATATCTAAATTCGTCTTTGATAACATGAATATTTTACGAAATTGCAACAGTCAACGTGTCTATCACAAATTGTGAGCGATTGACAGTAAGAAACTATATACATATGTATTTTTAATTCAATATGCGAAATTATAGAGAGTGTTGTAGGGATAACAAACATTTTGGCCTTATAACAGCGATAAAGTAGTTCAGTACCGAGAGCATTTTGCAAGTGCAATCTTCACACCGCTGTAGAATGCCCAGAAGACCAGCGCCGAGCGCGCAATTTTTTCAAAAGTCAAAAGGAAGCATACTCATTTTGGTCTACTTTGATCACTCACAAAAAAGTGTAAAAAAAAGTACTCCAACGCATGTATCGTCCAAATATTGCCAACTTTTCGCGTTATTCGTACCAAAACTTCATACCCAATATATTATCCAGAGACTTGCCAATTTTATCATGGAGATTTATCGAAATATTCTCACCGCTACACTGTTTCCAATTCTCTTATTTTATTTTTAAAAGATCACACAGATTGAAAGAAAAACCGTGACACGTACAGCACAAGTGTATTTTGGGATTCAGTCGCTGTACCCGCCAATTTATAGCTCGTTCGATAATTAATTCATTTATCGCTGTCGTTCATTTAAATAAATTTGCCAGGTTCACTACTCTGCAATCTTATCTATAGCCAAGCGGTTGTAAAAAAGACATCTTAGCGCGTCATAAAAATTTTATTTTTGTTTTAATCGATTGGGAATATATCGGTGGCTATACTGCACTCTCATTTATAACTAAGCGATAAAAAAGATCTTTGGTTGCAATCGAACCGATGCGTCGTAAAGATTACCGTCGGACACACTGTCGATTCGGCTAATGAACACAAAATAACCGGGCGATAAGCCAAACGGTACAGAAAAATTACAACTCGAGTTTCATCAATTTTCCAATATCTCGTTGGATTACTTTATTGTTAATATCATTTTAATCAATCAAAGGCACCGACTGCTATACTATATTAATCTCACAAATATCAATGACGTGTTCAAAAAATCGTGAAGACCAAAAAGCTGTACGATGCCTTATGCATTGTAACTTTGAATTGGATTATAATTATACACATTGATAGTATTGCCATTCGTTTGCAGTGTGAGAATAGTGTTGGCATAGAATCGAATATGGCCTTTCCATTCGAAATTTTAATCGGGTAATACGAAATTATACGAGCGTTTCGAAAAGTTTCTATAAACGTTGCTGAAGATCTAATCATGAAAAGACGGATATAGTTTCAAGTGCCCGCAAAGATAACGCATTTGGAAGGCAAAATGTGTCGCCAATGTTCGCTTGTCAGACAACTTTTTTGTCTCCGAAATGTTAGTCATTGTTATGTTATCATAGTTGTTATTGCAATTAATTTTATTAACCGATTCCATTTTTTAGTTTACATTATTCATAGACTTGGAAGAAATATCGCTTGCCTTAAGTAGTTTTATGAAAGAATAATATATCGTCCGAAACTCATAGTTTTCTACTTTAAAATACCAACGACCAAGTTTTCTTTTTTTTTCATAAAAACCATGAATTCCATGTGCAGTTTTCAGGCGATAAATTATTTGCATCTTTTTTCCTCTTTTATTAATAAAAGCCGTCGACTCCCGAACGGGCTCTTACTCTTTTCTCCAGCGATGAATATAAAAAATACAATTCAAATGATTCCTTTCCCTCCGATTTTGAAAACCTGAAAATCAACACAAAACTGCGTTATTTCTTTCTCTGATAAAAATTATCAACTTTCAAATGGTTCCTTCCGCTCTTCAAACTCTCATCCCGAGCGATCCTACAGCGAGCGAAAGAGCGAAAGTCACAGCTGCAGCGGCTAACTTCACCCAAGTGCATCCTTCGTGCATCATCGGCAAACGTCGGCAAAGCTCGGCTTTCGTTCCTCGTTCCTCGATTAAAAAGCACCATACGGAAAAATGGAATAAAAATTACGATCAGCCCCCCGCCCCTAGCAGTGACAGTCCAACGCTCTCGTTCGTTGAACGTCGTAATTTTTTCCTTCTCTTCGATCGCTCTTTTCTTTTATCTGTTCGTCAAAATTCACTTTGGCTATTTACCGTGTGTGCATAAACATGGCGTATCGCGGTGTCAAAGGCTCCGATCCGTTTGTCTCGAAAACTTCGCGAAACGAGAGATTTGCGCAGATGTCGAAGCAGGAGCAAATAATACAGCAAAAAAAGCTCGAGATACAAGCCAAGATGCAGGAATTGAAAGCCAAACAAGCGGCGGTTGATAGTAGCGCTAAGAAAACAATAAATCCATCGTCAGTGTCGTCCTCGTCTTCGTCGTCGTCCTCGTCATCGTCATCATCATCATCATCATCGACCGCTACATCGCCGTCATTGTCAACATCAACAACGACGGCACCTACGTCCTCGACGACGATCCCCAAAGTCAATACGACCAAGTGAGAACAATATTTTTTCTCGATTCTCCATCTTTTTTTTTTCTTCATAATACGATAGAAAACATCGTATTCCGCGTAATTCGCGAAAAATCATGAGACCGTAAATTCAATAACGCGGGCGGAATGTCATTTTTCATTTTTTCTCTTTCCGTGTAACCTTCAGCTTGACCTTACGACCTTTTTTTCTTACGAAACGATCGCAATTTCGCAATTTTCATCGGGGAACTTTGCAGCCATCGCAAAATCACCGAGAAACGAAGTTATTCCGAGTTTCGCGATGAAACATCGTTTCGTGCTTTTTCGAACACTTTTTATCTTTCAAACATCGGTAATAACGTTACGATCTGAGGTGAGAGTTGCAAAAAGTTGAAATGTGAAAATTTGAAATTTTCAAAATTCCGTCAATGATTTTTTCATTGTTCTTTCGCTTATGCGCGACGTCGAATCGAACCATGGGAAAAAGACATCGTCAAAGTTTCTCGTAGATGAAACACGCAGGGACCATTTATTTGCAGGAAAGGAGAGGACAAAGCATCACGGAATGTCAATTTGTTCGCGAATGACGGCAGTTTTTTGGATGAATTTCGGAAGATCGCCAGCAGCAAAACGAGCGGCGATGGGAGTAGCGGCGGGGTGTCGAAGCAAGACGGCGAGTGTACCAAAGTCGAGGAGAGAAAGGAGGAAAGAGACGATCACGAGGGTGGCTCGCGCGTCGAAAGAAAATGGAACAGTGAAAAGAGCAGAGATCGAGAGAACAGAAGAGAGCGCAGAAGAGGAGATTCGCGCTGGAGTCGGAGCTCGGAGCGCCGTAGAAGTTCTTCGTCGAGCCCATCTCCGACGAGGCGCAGAACATCACGGAGTCCCGATTCGAAATACTCCTACCATCAGCCACCGCCACAGACTTCGAGATCGCAGTACGATTATCAGTCGTGCGGTCCGCAGCATCCGTCGGCTCCGACGTCCCAGCAGCATCAAGCATTTCCCCAATCGCCTGTTATACCGCCGTTGATGTCGCAGCCTCTGATAAAAATGACGAGCGTTCCGCCGCCGAACATAAGAAACATAGCGCCGGCACAGCCGCAACGAAACATACATAGAATGCAGATAATGAAACCATCCGCGGATAATTATCAGAGCCCCGATGGACAAAGATCGAACCGAACGATGCAGTTACCGCTGCCATCACAGAGAATGATCAGACCACCGCCGCCGCTCCTGCAGAACATGCCGCCACCGGACACGACGGTACCGCCTCCGTGCATGCAGAGCATTGCGTTGCAAAACGTTCAAGGTCATCATCATGCTTCGTCGATGGCCAATCAACAAACGTCGCAGCGTGTCGTACCACCTCCACCGCCACCGCCTCTGCCGCCACCACCTCCTCCGCAGGCGCAGTCTCAGTCTCAGCGCGGCATTCCGACAATGGGGAATTTGCAGCCACCTGGCAACATCGCTCTGACGAGCGTGAGGCCACCGCCACCGCCGAACTTATTGCCCCCCATGTCCCAAATGCCGCCGAATATGCTCACGATCAACGTGCCGCCCCAATCTCACGTCGTTACCGTCGCCAATGTCCCCCCCAATGTACCTCCGCCCTCCGTTATGCCGTCGATGATCGCAATGACAGCGCCCCCTCCATCTGTGCATAATGTCCCACCGTCGACGATAAATTCCGTTCCACCGCCGAATCTTAACGTTCCACCACCGAATGTCCCGATCCCGAACGTGCCGCCGCCGAATCTCATACAGAATCCACCACCTCCACCACCCCTGCTGCCGCCCGCTCGTCTCCTAAGCGCCACCTATCCCATACAGAATCAAATGGCGATCGCTGTTATCGGACAACCCAACGTTCAAGTTCCACCGCCTGTCGGACCGCGCGCCTCTGCCACCGCTACATTGTCGTCCACTGATCAAACAGGTAACACGCGCCGTTCTCCTTTGATCGTTGTGATCATATTATCTTTCTTGTTTTCTTTTTGTCATCTACAAGTTGTTTTTTATTTCCACAAATTTTTGCTTCGTTTTTTTCTCTATCCACGGAGCCTCTGCGAAATCCAAATTGCCTGCTTTTCTCGATAAATTCGAATCGGTTCGCGCGAAACGAGACACAAACGAAAATCGCAATATTTTTGCCGATAACTGAGTATTGCGGTGATTATTATTAGTTTTTCCATTTGTTATCTTACGTACGATCGATGTCCTTTTCTTTTCCATTTTATTTCACATTTTTATACTATCGCCGCGAAATCGAAATTGTTATTGCTATTTTAAACGCTTATGATTTTCCGCTAATCTCGGAGATTATGTACTCTTCTGGTCCTGTCACGTATGCAACAATCGGGATCGTACTGTCTTGAAATGACTTTACACGTCTTATCTTATTTTCATCCCGTACGAATGACATTCACCACTGACAATGAGTTTTCAAGTTTGTCCCGTAGAGGCGGAACAACTGGCGCGCATCGTCGCCGATTGCGGGGACGAAATTGAGCAGGAAGTCCGGGAGAAGAATGCCCAAGATCCAAAATTATGGTAATTACTGTTCGGCACTGTAAACGATTGCAAATTTTAATCGAATTGCGTGTGACCGACCGCTTCCCCTGCCCATCCTCGATGCCTTTCTCCCAACGTCATCAAACGATTATTGAACGATCAAATGAACTTACCTAAGTGAACTTTAACCGCAATTATACTCGGAGCCTCATTCTCATGATTACCGAGTAGTAGCATCGTTACTTTCCGCTCGATGTTGCCACAATAGTTTAAAATCAAAGAGCGAAAGCCCTCTCCCTCTCTCTCTCTCGGGGAGCATTAGTTCTTCTCCACGGAATACTAACATAGTTTTGCGAGGAATGTCAAAAATGTATCCCTTAGAAAACAATAAGTCGCTGGATACTACTAGGTACTGCTACTCGATAATCATGAGAACGGAGATTGCGGTACAATTCATATTGTCGATAAAAGTACAGAAAACAAGAGTGTGCGAATAATTGGAACGTACGAATTATTCGTGTCGAATCGTATATTTCGAAATTCTGCCGTTTATTCATAACAGCCCGCCATAAAAATGAAAAAAATTGAGATTCCAAAACATTCGTTGTTCCTCGAATGATTGGAAACAAGAATTTTTTAATTCAGATTTATCAAATTATTGGAAAGACTAACGAATAATTCGATCTTTTCGAATAATTAGATTCGCACACCCCCAGTACAGAACAGTGTCGCACTCTCCGTGAGAAGATGGACTCGGCACCCTCGTGTTCCCTTTTCTGTCTTTCTTTCAACAAGCTCTAACGTAAAATTTCAATTACGAAAGGCCATATTAATTGCACGTAATAATCATTTTTCATCCCTAGAAGCGTGACAATGCCTTCTAATTGTTTTCTTTTTTATCGCGGGTTTGGGGGGAAGGAAAAAACATTTCCAACAGCGCTTTGCATCCTATCTTGACTTGAAATATTTTCCGATCCTCTGCACAATAGCTTTTTTTTCTTTATCGCTCGTACCTGAAATGACTCATCGATCCTTGCATTCATCGACGAAATATCGCACTTTAACGATTCATCGTCAGTTCCACATCATACACGGTCTTATCGGTACACACTTGAATCCGGTGACGGATAGCGTTGTTAAGACGAGGCGACACTCGAATCGCGTTCGCGCACTCGAGATCTTAAATCCCATTGCGTTCGAAAATAATAGATTCAAAAACTTGACGCGAGGAAGAGGCAAACATACGAGTCTCGCTTCACCTTAAAATGCATCGGGAAATACATCGTGGTATACTTTACGTTGCTAAACAACGATAATTATACTGCAATTTTTTACTCGAGGGACGAAATTCTCACGCGATGCCCGGTCGACTCTCATTTTTGAATATTCCGTACTCAAATCGGCAAAAAGAAACACTTACGGGATCACCCCGGTGTCCGTCCATCTGTCACAGACTTTTTTTCTTTTTCCAAGTTGATTGACTTAAACAAGAGAAGTTTGGAACAATCGTGATTAGAAGTAGCCCAAATGAAGGTGTACTTTTTTAACGGTTTTCGCGAAATAATCTTAAAATTGCTGCCCTCGATTTTACCTTGAAAAATATCAGCCATAAAAATCTTGAAGAAAATAATGTATCGGAATCGCGTTAGGATAAATATTTTCTTGACAATTTCGAAGAAGGGGCGTTAAAAATCGATATCCCCGCGCATCATTTCGAGAAATATCGCGCCTAAAAAACAGAAAATCATGAACAGAAAAACAGAAATTCAGAACAAGTCACGGATCTTCCGTAATTTGAAAAGATTCGACGAAAAATCATCAAGATTGCATTGAGTGAGATATTTTTTTAATAAGCAATAATCGTACGAAAGGAGTATCTATCGAAATTATTGAAAATACACAGTAAACAAAAGGAACACTGTTCAGCGTCCTCGAGTCATACATTTTCACGGAGATATTTTTCGACTCACAAATCATCGTCGACGAAAATGCCGTTTCGGTCGCGCGAAGCCTCCCATATTCATTTTCTCAATGACGATTTAATCGGAAATTCTTTCGACCTTTTCATTTCACTTTTTTCACCTAACCGCATCCGATGGATACTTTATTAAGGCGTATATCTTACTTGGCAGCGTTTTAAGTATTATTTTAATCAAGGTTTCTGCACCAAAAGCAAAGTGCAGCGTATCTGCAGTACAGGGGATTGGTGGCGAAATTTCGTGCTGATAAAGCTGGCAAAGAGAACAAGATTGGTGGTAGCGGAGCTGAGCCATACTGTCCCGAAGAGGCTCTCAGCGATAACGATGATGTCGATAAATCCCAGAAGAATTCATCGCAGATCAGTCAGTATTATTGCAATCAATTTCCACGTAGCTCGAAAAATCTAGGGTAAATCGTAAGATTAACGTCAAACTAAACTATTGCTAATCGGATTGGACCAGCTCATTACAAGGACGACAGTAGAGAAGAGCGCAAGAGGAAACGCCGAAGTCGTTGGGGCGAGCCCGATGACAAGGTCAGCGTGCCCGGTATGAGCGTAAGATGCGCGAACAGAACGGACTGTGGTCCGATTTATCATCAGCCGGGTATCGCCATTCCCAGCAAAATCGGTCAAGCCGCGTCGATAATAACGCCAACGAAGAGCGGCCACAATGTCAGAGCGAAGAACCCAATGTTGAGCAAAATATCGAGGAGCGACCCTGCGCTCATGCAATACGCGAGACAAACCTTCGGTACTCTCGATCTCAGCGAGGAACAGTGGAAAAAAGCCGAGGATCATTACAAAGTAAGTGGGCTCGTCCAAGTATCTCGAAAAATTCTAGATTTAGTCAATTGACGTAGTCGCTCGAAAACTTTCTTCGCGATTGAAAAAAAGTTTCGCTATTGCTGACACGCCACAGTCGTCCTTTTCCAATTCTTTCATTTCGTTGTACTAAAAACTGTCAATAATTTCGATGGGTGATCGCGAGTAGAAATTAGAAGAAGCGGGAAGAATCTTTTTTTTCGTCGGTACCGAGATGGACAGGGGAAGTGACGTTAATTGAGGAAATCGTTAGAAAAACTGGAGCGGAGATGAAATTTTGGATTTCCGCGAAAATGATAAAAATCAATAACCAGCCGAGACACCAGCAATGCTGGAAGCATCAAATTTGTACGGTAGTTTCCTTCAATGCCTTAGTCTCCCAGTGAGGTAGGATTTTTCAAAAGTCCGTCCTTGAGGGGCTGAAAATGAGAAGAAAAATGAGACATACATTTTTATCACACAGCAAAATACTAAAACCGTGCAAAGTTTTTCAACGATTTCACCGTTTATTTAGACTGGAAAATGTTCGGTCAGAGGGTTGAATCTAGCACGAAAAATGTTACATCACACTTGCCTATTTTGTTACATCCTCCGCCAGATAAATCTGCTGTACCAGAATTTGTTGAAAAAACGCGAAGAGGTCAAGCGTTTAGAGGCGCAGGGAAAGCATAAGTACGAGTACGACAGTGACGAGGAGGTCGAGGGCGGAACGTGGGAGCATAAAATAAGATCAGCCGAGATGGAAGCAACGCAAATGTGGGCCGAAGAATTGACGGCTCAGGCAGAGGGGAAACATCACATTGGTGATTTCTTGCCTCCCGACGAGTTGAAAAAGTTTATGGAACAATATAGCGCTCTCAAACAGGGGAAAGAACCCGATCTCAGTGATTACAAAGAGTTCAAGCTCAAAGAGGACAACATAGGTGATGAAACTGTTCGAGATGAACCCTTCGCGGCACAGTGGCATTCCGCGATTCACGCTTTTTCGAAGCAAGCTTGCGCGATGTTTATACGAGCGAAAAAAAAACACGACAAAACAAACGCTCATAATTTTTGGTACGCGCTGATTCCAAATCCGCTACAAGATTTTCCAAAAGAATTCCTAAAATCTGATGGCGGATTCGTGATCAATCGATCGGAAAAACATTTGCCGCGAGGGGTTGAAAAAAACAATTCAGCTACTCGAACGAAAAACCAAAAAAATCTGCTTGTTCTCTCATCAGGATTTCAGATGTTGCAAAAACTCGGTTGGAGCGAAGGTCAAGGGTTGGGCAGCGAAGGAGGAGGGAGGGTTGAACCGGTAAACAAGTACGTTGGTTTTTGTCATTTTTTTTTTAATTTTGTGGGTTTTTTCGTTTTTCGATTCAGTTTCTTTTGAAATGGTTGGTTTTTTTGTTGCCTCAGAGCTACAAGCAGGCTCGATAGCGCGGGACTGGGTTCGGAGAGGCCTGACGGTATTTCGCGAGACGACGACGAGTTCGACGCGTACAGAAAAAGAATGATGCTCGCCTACAGATTTAGGCCAAATCCCTTGGTAAGAATCGCGACGAGTATAACAGAGTATAACGGTGGATCGAAAAATCGTTTTTTTTTTCACAATTGTAAAAGTTTCATTTCAACAACGAATATTTGTTAATGTCGTAAAAAAAATGACGGACAATTTTTCTCAAAAATGAAAGGTGTAATTAATTTTTTCATGGAAATGGAAATAATTATTTCGCGAATATTGAAACCGCTGGACAATTTTCGAGCTTAAAATCATCGTGAAATCTCGAGCAGGTGAATTTTATTTGTATTTTTTTTCGGTATTAAATTTATGATAAGAAATTATTTCATTCGCCGACAAACATGATCGGAACAGCGCAAAAGAAATTGTTCGATCCACTTTTCGTACCTCGCACGAGCGAGAGAAAAAAAAAACAAAAACAAAATCCGTCTCTGGTTGAAAATGTTCATTTCTCATTTTTTTTTTATTTTCAGAATAATCCGAGAAGACCATATTACTAGTTTAACGTCATATAGTAATCAGCATACTCGTACGAATCGCGTGAAACAATTTACAAAAAGATAAACGTCGTTTTCTATCTGAATAAACGAGAGAAAAGGAAAAAAAAACTTGTAGAACACAAAAAATCGTCGTTATTTTATATATATGTATAAAAAAAAAGAACAGGCCACATCGTGATTTAACGTTTTTCAATAATTAAGAGACAACAAAAAAAATCATCGAATTCATTCACGTACGAGCGGAGTTCCTCGTATCTTTTTTGTTTTTCGCTTCGATTTCGTCGTTCGATGAATCGCTGCGAGGTGAAAAAAAAAACAGAACGAACAAGTCGTGAAAAAGGAAGCGTTGAAAAAGAACGCGTCTTTGATTTTTCTTTGACATTGATAAAGATCGCCGATTATAGACGCTTTTTTTCGTGCTTTCGCTCGACGATCGAATTTATTCGAGACGGCTTACAAAGAATTTTCAAAATTTTGGAAAAGAGAATTCTTCGAGATTTCAAGTGGAAAACATTGCTCGTTTTTCTTTTTCGACGTTTTATGATGAAGACTCGATCGGCTCTTCGTACGAAAACGAATAAAGATTCTTACGCACTTGTCGACTCGCAATTTCATTATTAATCGGATTTTACCGTCAATTGACGGCCAATTTTTAAGGTAGATATGTTTTGGGACCTTGAGGAGGGCGAACATTCGTCGATTGTCCACGTTATTGTTTGTGAAATAAACAATTGTTGATTACACGCGGTCTTCAAACATTTCGTGAAAAGAATCAGTCGTATGTGAGATACTGAACACGGTAATTTTGGACAACGATATTGAAGAGTTATCAACAAATTGTTGGAAAAAAAGAACCCCCATTCGAAAAAAGTACGTTTTGAAACAGGAGGCGGTTAAAATTCTGATAAAGCAAGAGGCGATCTCGTTTTTCTTGAAAGCGACAAAGATTATTGAAAAAATGAAATATTTAGCCCATTTTTATGGAAATATTGAGTCGATGTGCAAAATGACGGATCAATCGGTTTTTTTTCGTATCGAAAAGAAGACTTTAAAATCTACGCCAAAGCCAAAACTTGCTCCGATGTAATTGTTTTATTTATAACGCCGAAAACGTAGATAACGATCTCCATTTTTCACCCGCTAATTTCGTGAATCGAAATAAGAACGCGGCGGCGGTCATAATACTTTCCCTTCGATCTATTTCTGGACCAATGGAAATTTCTTCTATCGTAATACAAAACTCGTAACCTCTACGATGATCGCTCGCCGTAGCAGGCGATATATCCACCAATGAGACAACGAGAAAGGTATACAAGAAAAAGATCTGTAGATCACGTATCGATCGCGAAAATATCATGGCGGATTCCACTCTCGAGCAACTTCAAGATACACGTAATACAACTTTTTCCTCCTTCCCTCTCCCGTCTCGCGGACGTTTCCTCTTTTCTCAACGTTTTTAGATTCTCACGGTGTTTAACCTATCATAGGTAGTGTGGTGGGACAATCTCATACGTCAAAAATAACATGAAAACTTATAAATTCGACAAAGGGCTATAATTATATCGATATTTTTATGGAATCTACGATCAATAATGTCTCATATCGATGCGAACGAGGCGATTTGTCACGGCGAAGACAACTTTGATTATTTGTTTAAAATCGTATTGATCGGTGATTGCAGTACGGGAAAAACATGCGTGGTACAAAGATTCAGGTCGGGAACGTTCATCGAACGTCACGGGACGACGATCGGGGTCGATTTTTCAATGAAAACAGTGTTGGTAGACGGTAAGAGGGTCAAGGTCAGTGGTTATCGTTATTATTCGATGAAACAAAAGGCACCTATTTTGTCTCGCGAGCCGAAAAAATGACTCTCAATGCCTTTTTCGTAGTGAATCTGATTATTGCTAAGAATGCACTAATCATTTCTCAATGTCGCGTAAATTTCATTTTCTTCTTTATTCTCGCGTTGATCGTCGATGTTTTACGGGCTGACGAATATATCGATGATCGAATTAACGGATTCATTGGTTTTTTTTTCATTTCGAACGATGTGAAATTGGTCATTTATTGTTTTGTCCGATGATTCAACGATCGGGAACTCTGTGAAGTTGTCTGAGGCAGGAACTCGCGATTTTTTAACCTTTTTTCAAATCGATTATATCGGCAAGGGTTTCGAGTTTTTTTAACGATCAAAAATTAGTTTTATTGAGCCTGAGATTGAGAGTTAATTAATTGAATTCGAATAAATAACGTTCGATTCGAAATTCGAGTTGATCATTCACGAATTTCGCTATATTCCTATTAAATTTCGTATCGAACGGCGATATATTCGATTCAAAATAATATCGCAATGAACCGTTGGCGGAAGCTCAAGCTTTTCGTTAACGAGTTTTTTTGAGCTTTATCTTCATAAAACTCTTCCTGATAAAGTATCTTAGCCTTCGCCAACGAAATATCGTTATTCAATCGTCCCGTTTGTTTTTCTTTTTCTTGCGCAGTTGCAAATATGGGACACTGCCGGTCACGAGAAATTTCGTACGATAACACAAAGTTATTACAGATCTGCGAACGGTATTATCGTGGGTAAATATGAGTTTTGCCGAGTTTCTCGTATTTTTTCAAAGTATTTGGATAGAGTTTGGCCGGATCCCAACTACCTTTCGAATTAAAAAATATTCAAGACATGTTTGTTTTCTTGTTTTTTTTTCGCCGCAGTGTACGATATAACGAAACGCTCGAGTTTTTTAAGTCTACAGAGATGGATCGAGGAGGTGCGTCGATACACATCGTCTCACGTAGTATTGATTTTAGTAGGCAAGTTATTCGTACTTTGTTTCGTTCTTCGTTATCGTTTCCGGTATGGCGAACGGTTAATTCTTTTCTGGGATTTGGGTTTTTTTCTTTCAACGGATGTTATTGTTGTCCGTTTTAGGAAACAAATGTGACCTTGAGGGCTTAAGGGAAGTGGAGAAAGACGAGGCGCAAGCCGTTTGCCAATGTTTGCCGGAAATACTGCACGTTGTTGAAACTTCAGCCAAAGAAAATACAAATGTAGATACGATTTTTTATTACATGGCGTCGGAACTCAAAGTAAGTAATCACGCGAAGCCAAAGAGTCATGAAAAGTAAAAAAATACCATAGTTCGAAATTAGTGAGCTAAATAACGTTTTTATTTGAAAAAAAATGAATTTTGATAAAGGCGACTTTTGAAAATTCTCTGATTTTCCAGAAGCGCCGATATTGATATTAATAAATTCTTCTTATTTTTAGAAACGGCACGAAAATCGTCAGTTGAAAACAAACGCCGAGGACATCGTGAAACTCGGCAGCGGCCGAGAATTGTCGACGTGTTCCGGTTGTTCTTACCGATTTTCATAACGCTGCGACTTTATTTATTTATTACTTTTAGAAACGCAACGCACATCATTTTCTTTCCCTCGGACGGAGAAAACTATTTTTTTAACATATCGCGAGTTCTTCTTTCATCGTAGGAAAAAAAAACTTGGTTATGTCACCAGTATTTTATTTAAAAACGATCTTCTCTCTAGCTTATTTAATGTGTTTTCACGGTGGTTTAATTTTTCATTGAACAAAGAACAACGCGAACAAAAAGAGGACCAAATCTCAGGAAATTTCGAGTTTTTTTTCAACACTATTTTTAGTAATCTTTTGTTTTTAGAACGTCTAGGGATTTTTCTCAATCGATAACGGACCCACTGATACTCATTTTTTGAAAAAATATCGAACGTAACGCGTTTAATCCTCGCCATTTGCAATATTAGCCGCGAAGTAAAATTACATTCAACGAATCGATGAATTTTCGAATTCGGAAATTCTCGCTGATAACTTAATGACGGGAAATCGAAATCCAATGATAACTTACCGATGTAATGAATTCATTTTTTACTAACTGCGATGGTAAGACACGAAGAGTTGTAACAAATTTACAAATATATTATTATAGCTTATTCCGTTCTACGATACAATGATTTTTAAACGTAAAAAGCTGCAACTGATCAATCAGTGCTTTACGACAATTCGTTCAGCCAAAATATGCCGTCTGGAGACACAAATTTTTGTAATCGACGAATTCTCGTCAACTGGACGACCGGCTCTCGGAAAACCGGTATGCCGGGGTTTTTCGAGGTCCTCATCTGAAATGCATCATTAAATTCTTGAAATTCAAAATAGCGAATCCATTTTGGCGAACGTGGATTCAAAAAAATGTTTGACTCTTCTGAAAATCGCTGAACAGGTGTTTTTGATGTCACTAATGTATCATCATATATCACTGCGGTCTTCGCGCTTGCCGGATAAAATCGTTGATATAAGGAGGGCGCAGCGATCGCGCTGTTATTGCGAAGCTGCTTGTGAGAGAAATGGAAGCGATGTATCAACCAATGTAAAACATTCGTCGGCAAGTACAATAATAATCATTTGTAATAGACAAGATTTATTTAACAATTGAAATTCAAGATAAATATTTGTTAAAAAAGAAAAACAGACACGCACATTTATAACAATTTCACGCATCTGCCACCATACGTGCTGCCTCGGAGGCTTGACTGTAACTTTTATACGCATTCTTCGCAACGTTTTTTCTCGTTTTAATCATCCTCGAAAGTTGGATATTTGTGTAATTCCACCCTCGAAACTTTAATGTAATTAAATCATGACGACAAATTGTTGCCTGTCATGGAATTCTCATATATACACATGTTTATTTTGCTTAAAGCTCTCTTTTCTGAACGTATCGTGTGAATTCATTAAAAGCTTGCTGGCCATGCTGCACATTTTCGGTAATAATTTGCATTAGTGTGTTTCTACGGTGAAGAGAAACATGTTGCTGACGAGAGCAATTCCGAATGCCCTTTATATACAAAACGATCGCGTATTCCAGTACTACTTTTTCATACAGTCATCTTGTATGTTTCCCAAGAATTATTCAGTTTTCTTTTTTCTGGATAAAATGACCTTCTGGATGACATTTACGAAGGAAAGAAAATTTTATCGCAATGCTTCGACAATTTATGCTGTAATTTCTGTTTTTGTTGTGAAAATCGTCTAATCTTCATTTTTTTCGCGACAAATGAACTACTACGTAAAGTTTTCGTGAAAAATTCATTACATCGTAATTCGAGGATGTTTCATGCTTCGAGTTGTGTATAGAAAAAGTGCTATATCCAAGGTACACACCTAAAGATAAAGTTGAGAATTGAACAAAGGTATTGTAATTTCGAGAACAAAAATACGCGTGAATCTTATGAGCTTTCAGAGTATCGAAATGGCCGCGATTCGCATTTACCGCAGTCAATACGAATTTAAATTGAAAATAAAGAGATGAGTTGTTTTTTTTAGGAGTAACCATTTCTTCAAGATACATTTTTTTTCCTACAAAAAAGTAATTTCCACGATTAACGTCGAAAATCATACCGAATTTTCCAGAGGGAAAAAATAAAATACCAATGCCCGTATTTCCCCTACACCGCCGATACTTTTGTCACCGTGGCAATAATTTTCTCCACCAATAGAAAAAAAACAAAAATATATCACGAGCTATAAAGTTTCGTATCGATAGAATCGCACGAGATAAAAATCATTCGACGGGCAATCGCTCGTAATTCCTTCGATGTTTATCATCAATACCAACGAGATAATATGTACCGGGGAACATGCAATCCGTCGGGCTCGTAGGCGTGTAAGGCGCGCTATGACAATTTTCTTCCCTCCGAGCCAAAATACTGGTATATTGTTCAGGTGTGACGCACCGGCGCGACTCCAATTGTGTTTTAACGTAAGACAGTTTTGATACAAGAGCGGCGAGCTCTGATTTATCACCGGCGTCCGAACTGACGGTGATGGAGTAAAAGCTGGATGCGAGTCCAGAGCCGTACGAGAATATGCCAATTTTGCAATTGGCCAATTGCTCGCGCGGCTTATTCACCAACAGAGAAACCAAACCGGCGTAAACGGACGGCGTATACATATTGCCCACTTGATTGGCGATGGTCAATGTCTGACGAGTCTTTGCGTCAAAATCACCCGCGCTCGCCGTCAAAAAATCTTTTTCCAACTCCCTGTCGAAGTAGGTATCTTCCGCAGCGCGATTGCGATACTTCTCAAGCTCTGCGTGTTTACACTCGCCGTCGCGCAGCGGCGAATTCAAAAAGTCCAGAAAAGCCAATCGCGCAAACGACTTTTGCACCAGTTTGCAGTACGGCGAGTGAAAGACCAGCGCGTCGAACGATTTCAGGCTCGTCTCGGAGTGTGGATCCTTCGATTTCGCCTTGGTGCGATAACGCTCGTAGCATTCGTCCATCGCGCCGAGATAACAGCGTATCGAGAGTTTTCCATCGACGGTGGGATACTCCGAGCGCAGATCTGGCTTGTAAAAGTCGTATGCGTGTCTCATGCAGGTGGCACGCAAACCTCTGTCCAGTACGAGAGGCGCATCCGGCGCGATGATCATCGCAATCGCGCCGGCTCCGCCCGTCGGTCTGGCGCTTCCTGGCGCGTAAACCGCGTTGTCCGCGGCTACGACAAGCGCGTATCTTCCATCCCAGGCGCTGCTCTCTACCCATGCTACGGCGTTGAACAACGCTGCTGTACCGCCGTAACACGCGTTGGTACAATCGACTCCTTCTATATCCGTCGAACCGGATGGCTCGAAGATTTGCATCAGCACAGACTTTACTGATTTACTCTTGTCTATTATCGTCTCTGTGCCCACTTCGAGACGTCCAATTTTACTTGGCTCGATCGAGTAACGCTCCAACAAACGATGGACCACCGTCAGACAAAGAGAATTAACATCCTCGCGATCGTTGCAAAAACCCATTCTCGATTGGCCCAAACCTATGGTGTATTTGCCGGCGCTTACTCCATCGTGTTTCTCTAATTCGCTTTGCTCCACATACTGCGCCGGAAAGTACAATTCCAGCGCTTTTATTCCAACGTTCTTTGGCCACATATTTTCGGAGATTCGGAGAAATACTTTATTTTTTCTTCACAGGGAGAAGTTCGTTCTTTTTTCATAAGTTGATTTTTCCGAACAAGTTTTTTTTTCGTTTGTTCTCGGTACTTCAATTCGCGCGATGTGAAAAGAAAAAATCAGAACGTCGTTTACGTAATTAAGGCACTTGGGGGGGTGAACAATTTCGACAAAAGTCAACTTTGACGTGACATTGGAAGTGTCGATTTGCAAAAGTAACAAAAAGACCCGAAAAAGGTGCGCTTCACCGGTAACGATTACGAAAGATGAATTTTTTTTTCTAACAAAGTCAAAGTTCAACGAATTCTTTGAAGATAATCCGAGCGATTGATCGCTGTTTATTATCTTTCTTTTGGTTCGACGAAATATTCGTCGAGATTGTAGCTGCGAAATACCAACGCCGACGGTCGGAATCGTACTGGGTTTGAAATGACAAAAAGCGATGTTTAGCTCGGGTGTCAGAGAGCGAGCGCGAATCGAGGTTATTTCCCCGCGGAAGAATTTAGGTTAGAAGTGAAACTTTTCGGTGAGAAATAGATAACGGTCGGCGCGGTTTGAATGAAATTTCGTGCGTCGCGGTTCGAAGCTGGGGGAAAAAAACAAACAAAAAACAACGGTGAATTTTTCTATGATTTTTTTTTTTTTTTCATGTACCGTTAGAACATCGCGAGCTGAAAATCGAGCTCGAACCGGGGTAAAGCGAGTAGCATACTGAAAATCTCTTCGTTGATGGTTTGAACGTTTGAGGCTTTGAGGATGACGGAACTCGTTTGAGTCGGAGAACGCATGCGCGCGTTTCTCCATCGCGGAATTTTTAACGTCGATCACGCGAGCGAACTAAACGTCCATCCTGACGTGAACTTGACGTGGAAGAAGATTCTTTTACGATAAATAATGAATATGAAATCCAGGCCGCGATAACGGAAGGTCTATTTCTAGGTACATCATTGTGTAT
Source organism: Heteropelma amictum (assembly GCA_959613375.1). Taxonomy (NCBI): domain Eukaryota; kingdom Metazoa; phylum Arthropoda; class Insecta; order Hymenoptera; family Ichneumonidae; genus Heteropelma; species Heteropelma amictum. The sequence continues at coordinate 3,707,954 of OY390721.1, read as the reverse complement.
GTGTGTGTATGATTGTTGAGAAAGCGCGAACATGAATTGAGGTCCGTTCGTACAGTTTCGAAGACTTTACAAAACAATATTGGCGCTGAATGATGTGTGTCCAAAATTTCGTTATCGAGAGTTGTCCAGCTTTATTTTTAGAAAGCTACCAATAGCTTCGAAATAACCTTTAAATGGGAAGGAACAAAGTTCTAAAGTTCCAGGCTAATTTCCACGAGAAGTTGTGTTTTTATATTTTTTCTACGAGAAATGATAATTTATCTCGATAATTTTGCGAAAGCAAATGTAATTTAAACTACAACAATTATTAATTTATTGAATAATCAATTAAAAAGTTATTTGAGTTATTATTAATGAACGAGTATTTTTTTAATTAGCTGCATTTTCGATTTCGTTCTATCATCACAAGAAACAAGAGACGATATTTTTTAAAATCAGAAATACGAAATTTATTTCGAAAATATGATCGGATTCAAACTTCGCGTTCAGTCGGTGCTGTCGGCATCTTCATTACCGAACTGTGTTCACCCCCTGTGAATAGTGTCGCTCTTTTTTTTCGTTGATATTTACAATTTCCTGAACGACGAATATAACTTTTTTTAAATTTTTTACGAACGAAAGATCGACGAGGCACAATCGCAGGCGATGATCTCCGCACCTTTTGTAAAAACGATAACAGCGATTTCAATGGGGTACTAAGGTCACTCTCGCATTTGGCTTTCATAGCCGGAAGATACGAGAGATCGTTTTTACGATTTTGACATTCGTATATCGACATTTGCATGAAGTTAAATACCATTATTCGACGTCAACATTTTTCTTTCATTGTAATTTTATATGAATACACATATTTTTTGCCAAACTCGACGCGAAAATTGTTATCAGCCGCCGGTATCAAACGTTGGCGCCACAATCGTCCAGCCATCACAACACCGCAGAGACGTGTCTTTTTTTTTCTAGACATTATAGCCAAGCAATCACTCTTGATAAAACACTTTACAAGTCTTTTTTTGCGGGGCATTAATTTTAATACCGAACAATGCCTAACGATATTTTATCACCGTGATTGTTACAAATTGCTACAAAAACAGCTAAGAATCGCCAATTTTCTTCGAAAATTCAGAAATTTAACATACGTGAAAAAAGGAAACATTTTGTAGCAATTTTCAAATTGTTGTCCATAGCAATATTTTCGATAAACGAAAAACCCTGCGGAAAAAGTTTTATTGATTTTTCAACGAGTCATTTATTCGGCTGTACTGTCTGGAAAAAAGACAATTCTCGCATGAATTGAACTTTGAACTTTGACCTTTTTGGCAGAGGGTGCAATTTCCTGCAAAAGTATGTTGTGCGTTTTGATCCGAGACTTGTCGTTATCGCATCAGAAAATGCCAAACACGCTCAGATTGTTTTTCCCGTGTTATTCTCATGAAAGATAAAAAAAATACGCGGATTTTCGGAAAATTTATGAAAACAACTTTGGAGAAAATTAAGTTTTCCGTAACAAATGCTACGACTATTTTTTTTCAGAAAAAGGGGAATTTCGGAAGATATTGCTAAAAAAAACTCTTGTAGTGCGCGTAGCAAGGATTACCAATGTTGAAAACAACATTTTTTTCCAAAATATGGACAAATTCGTTATTTCGAAAATGTTAACGCAAAATCGATATTTCGGTAGTCGTTCGGTCAGCTGGATAAAAAAGTGTACTAGAATGATCACCGCCACTAAATTGGAGATTCGAAAAATCGCATAGCTCCCGTGGTATTTTCTTCCAAGCGTTTCTCTCTCCCTCAGTAACGGAAGTGCGCGCCTCTCGTCCTCGGATTTCGATGAATAAAAATGTTCGCTACAACGAAATACGTTTTTTTTGTTTGTTTTTTTTATCCCTTAAGTACATTATTACAGCAACGAACATAATCACAATATTCAATTTTCATGGGCAGAAGAGAAAGAAAAAAAAACGAAATTATTAGAAAATATCTTTTCCTTTACTTTAAAGCCTTTTGTACTGCGCTAATGGCGACGAGAATTTTTATTTATGTTTTTTTTCTCACGATATAAACACTTTGCGATTTATTTACACCGCCGGTCAAATGTTCAAGACCAATTCAACATGGCTATGGTGTAATTGGAATAAGAATAAATTCGTTCTTTTTTGTGTAATATTCGAATGAGTAGCGTGAAATTGAAAAAAAAAGCGTGAGATAAAAATAAAGCCAAAGTTATTCGGCCTGTGAGAGCAATTCATTTTATTCGTGGTTTTGAACTTTTGACCGGCAGTGTATATACACGTATGTAAAAGAATTACACTCTTGACGAATAAATACATCGATGATTTTAATGATTACATTTACGATCCAAAGAATCTCGCGTGTTATAGGAATTTTCGTATTACGCGACGTGGTACTCAACGTTAACAGTTATTTCGAGGTAGAGTCCCGGCAAAGGCGAAATTGAATGAGAATTTCGGAGTGGTATGAAAATCTGAAGAAAACAAATCAGTCGTGCCGAAGATGGAAAACACACTGATTTTCTATGATAGCAAGACGCTAAAATGATTAAGAAATTGGTAAAAAAATTCGTATGAAATAAATTCATTCGTTTTTCTGAATTCGCACGAATTTTTCAAAATGTACAACAAAAATATGCGCCAAAGATTCGGCCAAATTAACAGACCTTGTTTTCTATTCACGTGAAATAAATTCATCCATCTTTGCAAAGAGATATTTCATTTTTTCCGGATTATTTACCTCGCTGTCGAAATTACGTTCGCCGAAACTTTTCAAAGACTGCCCGTCGATCGAATCATTTATCGTAAGAACGAGAACGTTCTTCCTGCACGAGGGAGAATTTTGTAAATCTCTCGTAAAATTTTCACTATTTGCAAAAACAACTATCACAACGATGAAAAATAAATTGTCAAAGTGCCGCGTGTATTTCGTACCATCTCCGAGCGTTTGAAATTCGCACTCGATTTTGTTTTCGTTGAGATTTTCCGTCCGTAATATCCCCTCGAGGGTCAATAATGTCGTCCCGTAAATCGGAGGCCGCGTACTATTTCATTATTTCACATTTTCTCATCGTTTTATAAACGCTGATGTCTTTGAATCGTCGATTTAAATATAAAGCGAATGTCGACGGAACGCGACGAGCAATGAGAAAATCAGACGGAGAATGAAATTTTCCGAGTCGATTATTGTTCGAGCATTTTTCGCGATCCGACGAGCGACGAAAAACGCGCGAAACGATAATCGCCACCAAAATTTCACTGCCGATCCGATTTTCGACATTATTCCCACGCTCATTAACGATGACATTTATTTATAGTGTAAAATACAATCCGATTTTCGGGTTTTAAGCAATCCGACGACGCACATCGCTATAAATCATTATAAAATTACGTCCGTATCGTTTATCGGCTATGTCTAAATATATTTATACAATTAACATAAATAAAAAATAGTAGTCAACTTCGTGCCGTAAATGCGGCATGGCGGAAATTTTTCCTCTCCCTCCCTCCCCCCCTTCTCGTCCTCCTCATCGTCCGTCAATTTTGGAAGTTCAAGCGGAAGAAAGCGCATCTTCCGTGGCGCGGCGCAAGCGCGTTTCGTCACGACGAATAATATCTAGGCTTTTGTGGTTTTTCTTTATCTCTCTATAATGTTTATCAACGGCTGTGATGCTCCTCGTCACTATACCGAAATTGTCTCTCGATATCAATTCGTAAACGCTCTTTTTTCTCTCTCTCTCTCTCTCTCGTTGGCTCATCTCATTTTCATTTCGTCGGTCGTCATCTTCATTCCCGAGACGAATTCGCCCGAAATTCCGGGACCGTCGTGAGTTTCGTTCTAATGTTTCTTCGATTTTTCTTTTCTTCTCCTTAAAATTAACGTTATCATGTACAAAAACTCGGGGTGTTATAAAAAATGTGTTTTTACAATGAAAATTGAGAATGTTTCACTGTGCAATCGAGTCGAACGTCGGCGCGAAAGAGTAAATCGAGAAAAAAAAAAACCAAAAAAAAGAAGAGAAAGAAACGATATGGCAAATTGGCTGAACATCCGTGGCTTCGGACGGCTGTCGGACGAAGCCTGCAGCGAAACTCGCGGTTTTTACTTTGTTTTTTTCGCACTTGTTATTTTCTTTTCTTTTCCTTTTTTTTTTTTTGTATATTTGGCATGTCGCGAAGGTGATTTAGAAGAGTCCTTTCTTCTTGTTCTTTTTGTCCTTGCCGTCAACAGTCCTGAAAGGGAAAAATTGTATAAAACTAAGCGTTCAGCTCGACGTGCGAGGAGACAGAATCAGACACGTTTTTTCTTTGCTTTGTTTGGCGCGAATTTTTCGTAAGCGCAATTGTTCAATTTCTATCTTTTTTCCTTTTTTTTTTTTTGCAAAGATGGGGAACCAAGCTACGAGCAATTTCTTCTTTTTTTTTTTCTTGCTGCAAGCGCATAATTGCAAAGCTGATTTTGATTTTTCCCGTCGATGTGATGATGAATGATGACTTTGCTCTTTTTTTTTTCTCTTCGATCCCACGATGGGAATCGTCGATCGATGAATATTGCGACGTTCGGCGTTTCATTTTCACACTTTATTACGCTGATTTCAATGATTATTGTGCATCCGAGCATGCGTCAACATAAAGAATCACCGATTAGACATGCCGGAGAATTAAATAATAATAATAATAATAATAATCCATCCGACGGCAAAATATCAAACACCAACATGCCTCGCGCTCGACGATTATCTATCGTATGAACGTTGAACGTCACTTTTTTTTTTTTTTTTCACAACTATCACAGATTTGGATCGAAAAAAAGTGAGCCGTCGTAGAGAAAAATCGGAATTTCGCGAAACGAGATGAATAATCGTCGGATTTCCGATCCAAAAAAAAAAAAATCCCCAAACCCGCTCGAACGAAATTCTCGTCCGATTGAAAAAATGACGTCGATGATGATCTTATCGTCGCGCGAGAGAAATGGTTAGTAAGTAAAAAAAAAAATCATCCTGATTAAGAAAGCATTAAGTTTATTTGCGAAAAAAAAGAGAAACGAAAAATAATAAAATGTTCGATAACGAAAAACGAAAAAAAAAAACAAAAGAAAATTGACAATATTCTACACAAATTGTTCGATTAATGAAGTAATTAGTACCGATGATGATCCTCTGTCAAGCTTCGTCTCTCACGTCAGTCTCTCGCGATCGTGTCTTCCGCGTTTATCGCAACTTTTTTTTCTCTCTCTCTCTCTTTTCCCCCATTTTCATGGACAGTGCTCATTTTTCATTAGCCGGAACGTGGAAATTCGACGGCGAGAAAGATTCGGGGTATATAGGAACGAGAGAACACGCGCGTCATAAACATCGTCGCACGGCGATGTAATTGCATTTTTTTTTTTCTACGTTCGTTTGTTTTTTCCACACAAGAGTACCGAGTGCACCGAAAGCTTGAATCAGAGTTTACAATGTGAGCGCATGTTAATTCTATTAAGGGGAGAGGGGGGGGGGGGGGAGATAAAAAAATGTCATTCATCGCAGTCGATCTTTTTTTTCCGCACATTAATTATTATTCAACGCACGGACGGAATATATCGTTCCTATCTTCTTTCGTTGTTCCACGACTTTACGCCAAAAAAAAAAAAAAAGAAAAAAAAAAATCTCGTAATTATCTCCGAAACGCCGCCGCGTTTCGTCGCTCAAATTGTGTGTTGGGTATCGTTATTTTTTCCTCTCTCGTCCGTAATTCCTACGGAACATGAAAAACTGCCAAACGTATGGTTTGTGAAAAAAAAAAATGAAAAAAATCGCTGTAGCGTATTCAGCCGTAGGTGGAATCGAAAGAAAACAAAAACTATTTTCCGCGCGCGTCTTTTGCACAGCGGTGGGTTTTTATATCGTTTTTATATGTAATTGGACAAGGAACGCCATCTATCGCCGCGTGACAGCGGTTTATTCGATCGAAGTATCGTCGCAGTGACAGTACGCGCGTATCGGGGAGCGACGATTGAAAATTTCGTGTCGAAAGGGAAAACAGCGTTACAAAATTTTTTATTACTACGAAACATTACAAACAAATTCGAATCAAAAAAAAAAGAAAAGATGATCGTTTTCCGTTATCTCCGAACCCCCCCCCCCCCCCCCCCCCGCCCGTATTTCCCGCATCGTCGCGCGACGACCTTAAAAGACCAAATTTTGCACCGAAAAATTTTCCGACCTAGAATTTTCCACCGATGATCCGGCCGCGATCGAATTTTCCATTGATTTTCCACCGACCAACTTTTCGCGGTAGAATTTTCATTGGAAAATTGTCCGCGACCGAATTTTCCGTTGGAAAAGCCTTTCCCGGTCGGAATTTTCATCGGAAAATCCTCGACGATCGAATTTTCCGCTGACAACGAGAACGAAATGTCGCGTTCGAATTTTTCATCGAAAAAAAAAAACAAACAAAAAATATACGCCAGGACAGAATTTTCAAGCCGCGTGTGTTTTCTTTTTGCTCGTTGTTCGTTTTCCCCCGAAATCGAACGACGTTCAATAATCGGCGGTGTTTCTACCGTCGTCTCTCTTGTTTCTTTTTTTTTTTTGTTCTCGTAATCAATCAACGATTCGAAATAACGAAAACTGGGTGTATATTATCGATTTTTTGTCTAGGGATGCTCGGGATGTTGAATAACAAGCTGTATCTGTGTATGGCTGTCTTGAGGTGATTTGAAACTGGTGTGACGACGCAGAAGGCCTCCCAATCCTCGTGAACCCCTCAATGTACCCCCTCCACCGGCTGAACCCTCGGACGACACAGAGCCCGTCCTGAATAATGGGACGACGCCGATTTTCGTATATCACAGCAACGGTATAAAGCAACAAGCGTCACATACGTAAATAATCACCGATTAGACATGCCAATGAATTTCAAAAAAAAAAAAAAGTAGAAAAAAAGAGTAAAAGTAGGATAAAACGACAATAACAACAACAAACAACAACAACAGTGAATGACAATAATAACGACACCATCATGACGTCAAAATATCAAACGACAACGGGCCCCGCGCGATTTCCTCACGATTTTCACGCCTCGAACATTGCAGGCCGAAGAAAATGACGGAAGGGATGAAATTTCCGTGGGAAATCAGCGACGTGAAATTTGACCAATTTTGGCGATACTTTTGTTTCGTATTTTTGCTATTGTCGAATGGATTTAATTCGAAAACAACGTCGATCATGGACCGACGAGCGATTGATATTTTGATTCAATGAGAGCGAATGAGTAGCGTTCGGACAAGCTTTGATGAAAAAAAAAAAGCGATTCACACGATGATGATAGAGCTACAAAAGTTCAATATACAGTTTCGTGGTTACGAGAAAAGTGAAGAATGCGAGAAAGAGGTATGCGATGATTCAGCGTAACGATAATCGTTTTTTGTTTGCGAATGAATCATCGGTAGAATGTCTATACGCGTATTGTTAAAAGGATTCGTTTGTTTCGGTCGTCACTTGCCTTTTGTACAATCTGAAAAAACTGCTGCATGCATTGAAGAAAAACAAAAAAAATTGAAAAAAAATGTAAACATCCGGAATTAAACGTCGAATGGGATTTCGTCGTAACTTTCGCAATCAGCGAGAAAATCGCGATGAAACGCGAGTTGTCCCGCGCTCGGCGATGTTGAAAAAATGTGAAAAAGAAAAAAATCAGTTTCATCGAAATATGCCGTTGACAACGGCGGTATCGAGAATTATCGGCGAATTGTTGAAAATTCGCAAAAATAATTGGAGAATTGCACGCGATTTTGGAAAACCTCGAGGCACTTGTGCAACGCGAGGGGAAATCAAGGTCTTCGAATTCTCGTCGCTTTTTCTCAACGATTTCTGACTGCTTTTTGCCGACTTTTTCGTCTGGTTTTCTTTGACTTTTTAACATCACCGCCGGGTGCGCGAAACTCGCATTTTATCGTCGATTTTGTTGCGATCGCAAACGGCGGAAAATACTTAATCGTAAAAATCTATCGGAACTGAAGTAAGGAAGAAACAGAAAAAGAGGAGAGGGGGGAGGAAGAAAATGCCACGTCAGCGGTAGAGATTACGAAGAAAAAACGGGAAAGCTCCGCAACCGAAGAAACAAAAGGGGGATTTTGCGACAGAGGAGCGAGGAAAATGTCGAAAAAATCATTGAAATAGGAAAATCATTGAGAAAATGTGTACACGGTTCGCTATAATAATCAATCGCGTCGTTTTCGTACTCACTCCTTTGAATTCGCCTCCAAACTTCTTCGGCGCAAATCCTCAATACTGTGACCGGTTTGTTGCTCCCAGGCGGCTTTTTCCGCCTCGAAAACCCGCCTCTTTTCCTCCAATTCACGGATATGTTGCTCCAGCGATCGACGCATTTGTTCGTGCCTTCGTTGCAACTGTAAAGTCGACGTTTTTTTTGTTTTTTTTTAACAATAACGAACGAACTACGAGGCATTTCGACAAACAAGAAAAAAATAATAATACAGCGCAATATTCGCTTCCTTTTCGAGATACAAAAGAAATTTCGATTTTTTAAAAAATAAAATCACTAAAAACACTAAACTGGTCAAAGTGACCTAGAAATTTCGATAATTTCGGTGTTCCCTTAATTCGGTATAAACAACTCCGTATTGAGACTGAAAAATCGCGAGACTCACGTCAGCTTCGTGCCTTCGTTGCGACTGTAAAGTCGACGTTTTTTTTGTTTTTTTTTATCAATAACGAACCAACTACGAGGCATTTCGACAAACAAGAAAAAATAATAATACAGCGCAATATTCGCTTCCTTTTCGAGATACAAAAGAAATTTCGATTTTTTTAAAAATAAAATCACTAAAAACACTAAACTGGTCAAAGTGACCTAGAAATTTCGATAATTTCGGTGTTCCCTTAATTCGGTATAAACAACTCCGTATTGAGACTGAAAAATCGCGAGACTCACGTCAGCTTCGTGCCTTCGTTGCGACTGTAAAGTCGACGTTTTTTTTGTTTTTTTTTTATCAATAACGAACGAACTACGAGGCATTTCGACAAACAAGAAAAAAAAATAATACAGCGCAATATTCGCTTCCTTTTCGAGATACAAAAGAAATTTCGATTTTTTTAAAAATAAAATCACTAAAAACACTAAACTGGTCAAAGTGACCTGGAAATTTCGGTAATTTCGGTGTTCCCTTAATTCGGTATAAACAATTCCGCATTGAGACTGAAAAATCGCGACACTCACGTCAGCTTCGGAGTCCTTGAGCTTTTGCTTTTTCTCCCGGACCTTCATCTCGAACACCTGCTCCATTTCCGTCTCCATTTTCTTCATTTTATTGTCGTGCTCGCGTTTCTCCTCCTCCAATTGGGCGAGCGGATTCCTTGAAGGGAACATCGAACGGGAATAACGTTTGATAAATTGAGGGGGGCGCTTTCAAGTTGTACCAATTTACAAAAACACTACGATCTAACGTTACGGAAAAATCGAATAATAAACAAAAACAAAACAATGACGAATCCACGATGTTTTTCTCCTCTCCCTGGCTCGAAAAAGTGTCGAAGGAAAAACGGATTTTCTTTGCGATCGACGAGCGTCGCGCCATTGACGAGAAGGTAGGAGGCGATTTTTCCAGAGCGTGTACGCCACGCATCGCGCGAGAAAAAATTTGATGCGTTTATTTTAACTCAATAATCAAAGTATCGAAAACTTCTTTCCCAGCTTCTTGTAGGGGTTAAGGAAAAACATGATTATTCGTGAAAAAAAAAAACTAAATCAAACGGAAAGAAAAATCGCGCGCCTGATTACGTTCGAGTTTCAACTTTTATTTCGCCATTTGGGCGTTTTCGTCTCTTTTCAGCTCTGTTTTTGACGATCTGTAGAACTACCGTCGTCAAATATTGTGATATAATAGAATCAGTAGAATCTGAGGCCTGAATATCGGTAAAATCTGAAGTGTGTTTTTTTGAAACTTTGAATTATCACGAATAATTCGAGCGAATGAAAAAAAGTTTTTGGATCATTCCCACGGTTTTGGTAATAAATTCGAAAGATCGATTCGCCGGTTTGAAAAATTTCAAACAGTTCGCGGAATTCATGCTCGAACGATGCGAAAAATGTCGGGAATATCGCGAAAGTTCGAAACTTCCGATTGTTCGATTTCACGCGAAAGATTCGTCATTTCGAATTATTCGCACACTCCCGGGACGAAGCGAATCTTTGGAAATCACGGTCCCCTGTGACAGGCTCCGATTTAGATTGCGGAAGAATTACAAAAAAACGAAAAACCGCGGAAACGAAAACGGAAGTAAACTAACGAAATGCAGATTGAAGAAAAACAAAATTGATCAAACTTGTGCACACAAAACAGCGGTAATACGAGGGAAAAAAAAGGAAAAAAAAAAACGATCGGACCTCGAATTTTTCCAAACGAACTTACCATACTGTCATGAAACTGTTCATCACTCCTGGTGGGCACAGACTAGCCAATCAGAAATTACGATTAAAATCCAATTACCAATGGGACAAAAGGAAGAGAGAGAGAGAGAGAAAAAGAGAGAGAGAGAGAGAGAGAGAGAGAGAGAGAGAGAGAGAGAGAGAGAGAGAGAGAGAGAGAGAGAGAGAGAGAGAAAGATAATTCTAACGAAAGAATATTCGTTGTTGCAAAATCCATTGAGAATCCGAGCTCGATCGTAGCGAGAAGAACAAAATGTCAACCCCGGACTACGCGACCAGTATTGCTTTTAATCCGCGTTATTTTCCTTCTCATTTTTCTCATTCATTAGTTTGCATGCACAAGCTTTTTTCCCCTCTGCGTAAATGTCACATTGTTTTTCGTACGTCGTTTATTTGATTTTTCCGTCATTTCGTCATCTCAACGGAAGTGAAATTTGAAAAAGAGGAAATCTGTACACGAAATTTAGCGAGTGTCGTTGAAACTTCGATTTTTTTCGGATTTCTCCATTCGACCGAGTTTCCGAAGACATCGAGTCGCATTAAGGGGAAACGACACCTAGGAGGGTCGAAATTTTTCGGGCTTTTCGAAAAAGTTTTTAATCGAAATTTCGAGTCCGGGCGTGGCTGATTTTCAAAAACACGATGTACACGATTTTTCACGAGCCCTTGAGAAAAAAAACATTGTCCAAGTGTTCAAACCGTCATTATTTTTCGAAAGGAGCCGAGGCCTTTCGTCATTCTTTCGAAATTTTCGGATAAATCTTTGCGAAAATTTCCTCGAAAAAAACGGAGAGGAATTATCGTTCTCCATCGTCAGACGGAAGCTCAGGACGTAATCGACTTTGCAATATTTTTGAGAAAAAAAGAAGTCACATCCGCGAGGGTAAAGACGTTTGTTTTCTTTTTCTTAATAAAGAAAAATCGAAAAAAAAAAAAAGAATCTCCGACAATTATGAAACGAAAAATCGGATATTCTCAGCCTGTTATAGCGATTGTGCGAATTGGTACAACATGCTTAAACATTGAGAAAAAAAAAAAAAAATCGTCAAAATCTTCGGCAGTCACGTGAATCATCGGACTCGGAGCTTCGCTTACTTGTTGGAAATTCTCGTGGGTTTTCCATCGACACCGAGGCCCGCTAATGTACGACAACGGAAATTCTCGTAATGAACGTTATTCGTCACGTCCTTAAGATCCTGAAGATGCGTACGTATAACCATGTTTCTCAGCGCAATAAAATCGCAGTGTTCCAGATTTTCGACTGTGAGAAGAAAAAAAAACGACCAGATATACGTCAGGGTTAAAGAAAAAAAAACACTTTTTCACCTTCCAAACAGATTGAAATTCTTCGATTTCGTGAAAAAAAAAGACGCCTCGAAAGCGAGCCACATTTCAGTAAATAATAGCCTCGGAATCGCTGCTCATTGTGCGCGATAGTGAAAAACAAAGAGGCAAATAATTTTTTTCAAAAAACCCGCTATTCTTGACGTACTTTTTTCCGAAATTTGCAATTTTTCGCAAAAATCCCCAACGACGAATGATTTTTTTCGGGAAAAAAGATGATTATTTTTCAAATGAAAAAAAAAGTCGATGCACATCGAGATAAATTTACGGTCGAAATGCGGAAAAGCCGAATTTCTGCTTTTTATATTTTCTTCATTTTTTTTGAAAAATTCTCTATACCTTCGGCGATTCCCCAGGGGTATTTTCGACCGCGTAGTTTCTTCCCCTCGTGTTCGACAACGGTATTGGCGCCGACAACGGCGAATGGCACTCTGTCCCTGAGGACCTTGTGAAACTTGCTCTCCTCTTCCTCCTCGACTTCCGGAAATTCGTAAATTTTTATCTTGTGCTGGGCTATCTCGTTGAGAATCTGAAAAACGGGAAAGTACATTACAACAGGGTTTTTGGAAAAATCACAAATTTGCATCGTTCCGTTTCCGAGACACGATAAATCGCGTATTAAATACCGCGGGTGCGTAAAAGAGCACCTCGCGATGCTCGTCAAAGTTACCCTCGTAGTCTCAAAGGCCGCTGATACTCGTCAATCGCAAAAGAATCACAGCCGACGTATCAAACATATTACGTAATATATGCAATAATAAATACATATAATAACAAAAAAAAATGAAATATCACGTGATATCCAAAAATATATAAATACGTACATAATGAAGTGATAACAAATACGATGCGGAATATCACGGTGATAACTTTTTACCACCACTGGGCCGAAAAAAACCGCCCAAAATCAACGAACATGACGACGAAAAATAAGAAACCAAAGTGACAATAAGGAGACAAAAAAAAGTGGAAAACTTTCAACATTATTCGAGCTGCACGATGTGCGAGGCACACGAGCATTCACGTGTTCAGCTTCTCGAGGAGTTGGATTTCCCTCTCTTGGAAATTCAAGTTGTGTTAAATTTCAGCGAGAGGGAGAGAGAGAGACGGAAAAGGAGCGTAAGAGAGAGAGAGAGAGAGAGAGAGAGGAAAAGATACTTGCTTGCTTCTTAAAGTGGCAACACTCATCCGGCGTCATGGTGTCGGCTTTCGCGATCACCGGTACGATGTTAACTTTGTCGTGAAGACGCTGCATGAATTCAACGTCGAGGGGTTTCAAGCCGTGTCCCGATGGCGCAACGAAGTAGAGGCAGCAGTGCACGCGACTGTCGGGTATCTGTCGTCTCATGACGCGCGACTCGGCATTCAGAAATTCCTCATACTTTGATTCTATGTACTCGATGACCGGTACCCAACTGTCGAAAAAGCAAAATGAAAAAGAAAAAAAATGTCAATAGCGGATATTTGAAAAAAAAAAAAAACGTAATAATAGCAGTAGTAGTAATAATGAAAATAATAGTAAAAAATACTAGTCGCAGTAGTGATATTGGAGCAGTACTGATAGTAGCAACCTTAGTAGCAGTAATAAAAATAATAAGTAGCAGTAGCAATAATAAAAATAATAGCAGCACCGGTAATAGTAAAAAATACTAGTCGCAGTAGTGATGTTGGAGAAGTAGTAATAGTAGTAGCCTCAGTAGTAGTAATAGTAGCAGTAGCGATAATAAAAGTAATAAGTAGTAGTGGCAATAATAAAAGTAATAAGTAGTAGTGGCAATAATAAAAATAATAGCAACACTGGTAATACTAAAAAATGTGAGCCGTAGTAGTGGTATTGGAGCAATAGTAATAGTAGTAGCCTTAGTAGTAGTAGCAGTAGCAATAATAAAAATAATAAGTAGTAGTAGTGGCAATAATAAAAATAATAGCAACACTGGTAATAGTAAAAAATGAGAGTCCGGGTAGTGGTATCGGAGTAATACTGATAGAAGTAGCCTTAGTATTTTAGTGATGGTAGCAGTAATAAAAATAATAAGTAGCAGTAGCGATAATAAAAGTAATAAGTAGTATTGGCAATAATAAAATTACCAGCAACACTGGTAATACTAAAAAATGTGAGTCGGGGTAGTGGTATCGGAGTAATACTGATAGAAGTAGCCTTAGTAGTAGTTGTAGTAGCAGTAATCAAAATAATAAGTAGCAGTAGCAATAATAAAAATAATAGCAACACTGGTAATAGTAAAAAATGAGAGTCGGGGTAGTGGTATCGGAGTAATACTGATAGAAGTAGCCTTAGTATTTTAGTGATGGTAGCAGTAATAAAAATAATAAGTAGCAGTAGCGATAATAAAAGTAATAAGTAGTATTGGCAATAATAAAATTACCAGCAACACTGGTAATACTAAAAAATGTGTGTCGCGGGAGCGGTATCGGAGTAATACCAATAGTAGTAGCCTCAGTAGCTGAAAAAAGTTGTAATGATAATCGACGAATGGACTACTCACCAATTGCTGTTATCAACAGCGTCGCCAAATCCCGGCGTATCGACCACCGTCAGAGTGAGATTAACGCCGTTTTCCTTGAGTAATACTTTGCTCGTTTCCACAGCGACAGTCTTTTTCACGCGCAGACTAGGACCGGGATATTCCGCGCTGTATATGTCAGCGAGAAACATCGAGTTAATTAGTGTGGATTTGCCGAGGCCCGATTCACCTGTTTGACAACGAAACAATTCAAATAGTTTTCATTAAAAAAAACGACCAAACTCCCCCCTTCAATTACTATGAAATAATAACGCAAAAACGAGGGAAAAATATGTGACCTTTTTCGCGCAATTGAGAATCCGTTCTAGATCTTTTTTGATAAAAAAAATTCGGCCTACTCGAGTTGCATTAATGGCGATGAAAGTTTCAACGGGGTGGGAAAACGAAAAGGACGAGAAATTCGCGTGACGAGAAATGGTCCTCACCGACTACCATCAGAGTGAAATCAAAGCCCTTTTTCACGGCCTTCCGGTAAACCTGATTCGGCAAATTGGCGAAACCAACGTAACCATCGAGCTCCTTGGGCTTGGTCGGTGGTGCGGGACGCGGATGTATGTGCAGACTCGATTCTTTGTTGTTGCTGCTGGCGTTCGAGCTGTTTGAACTTTCATTGCGCGACGATTCTCGTCTGTTGCTGTCCTCGGATGCGTCCGTTTGATTGAGATTAACGCTCGTCGGTGGCAAACGCGGCTTCACAGGCGGTACACCCGGCGGTGCGACCGACGTAGGGGTTGACGACGTCGTCGTCGTCATTGCACTCGTCGGCGGCTGCGGCGGAGGCACCGACGGTACCGACGGCGACGAGTTTGTCAAACCTCCGCTGTCGCCTTTAAAAAACAGCTCTCTCTTCGTCTGTATCTGTGGAAAAAATCATAACAATAATAATTCAAGCCAGGGAAATTAATTACCCTCTGCAGCCCGGCGAGATTCTTCGTATGAAAATTATCATCGTTATTGAGAAATCGAGAATAAAACATCTCGTATTTTATTCAAATCGTGTCGAAAAGCGAAGGGTTTTGTGATCGCGTAATTGCTGACGAAATAACCGATGTGGGGAGAGGCAAAGGATGAAAGAAAGAGGGAAAAACAAAATGACTGACATCGAGAGGCTGAGTGCTCCGGAAAGAAACGTCGTCGGTTTTAGCGTGGAAAATTTTGCCGAGTTTCCCCACTTGTACGCACGAGTGGTCCATGATCGCGGTCTTGCCATCCCTTCTTTTTTCGCTACTTTATTCGAGAAAATGTACATCGATCCGTCTATGCAAAATGATGAATTTTAAGGTATCTGCGTCAAGGAACGATGCGCTGACACACATTCTCTGTACATGAATATGCAAATTGAATGACTTTCGAAGCGATCGATACGTCTATTTTAAGATGAAATTTTGCATATCTCTCTCGCGGTATTTAGGACAAGTCGAATAATCGTGATCGAGACGGAAGGTACGCGAGCGAGGCTGTCACTTTTTCCAAAATGAAAAATGACTCGCGTGAAAAATCATCGATCGGTTATTATCTTTAGAAATTGCGGAATGCTTTGCGATCGAAAAGGATAATTACGTTTCCCCGGCACTTTGGAGCGTGACTGATTATTTGAGATTGTAACTGAAAAATAAAGTCTTTTATTTTTTTTTTATTTCCGCGGTCTTTTTAAATTTCACGCCAATAGGACGGAAAGACTTTTTTCTTTTTTTTTTAAATAATTTTGTAGTATATATTGTGCATTTTCGTAGGAAATTTTAGGCTCGGGAAAATTGCTCAGGAGCTGATGTTAATACGGAATTAGAGAAGAAAGAATTAATCGAATTAATTCGCGGGTCGAAATTTAAAATTGAATTCAGAAACGAAGAGTTATCGAGAAATCTCTTTGTTTTCAACGATTTTATCAATAACTTTTCGATATCGTCATCATAAATGAACGTCCTGGGTGCCGTTGGAACGACAGATATCATTTTCGGATTTTCATGCCACAGCCGGGTACGCGAAAGTTCGGACATCCTTGATCTTGATAAATCGCGGAAAATGAAACGACACGCCATGCGCCAGATTACGAAAGCTCCCGTGTAATTTCCCAACCCCCGAATGACCCACGCGAGGAAGTATGTTAGGTCGGCCAATCTACACCCCCCCCCCGCGCCCTTAATAAATAAAATAAAAAGTTTGCCTGACCAAGTTTCTCGATCGGGTCGATGAGCAAACAGCCGCGGTAGAGCCGTAACGTGAATTCCCCGGATCCAAAAATAACGACGAGGGAAAGCGGAAAAAAAATGGAAGCGTTTCCGAAAAAAAAAAAAAAAAAACATTCTGGATATAACGCGAAATTCACGAAAAAAGGGAAAAAACGAGGGTAGAATCGTCACAAAGAGTCGAGAGTGTGAAAATACGTGTGAATACGTCCTACACACACACGCGCACGAGAGCGAGGTCAAACGAAGTGCGGTTAACCCAAGGGTCCTAGTGTGCTATTGGTAGCGCGCGGATGAATCAGAAAAAAAAGGAGATAAAAAAGGCGGAATGGTACAGCAGCGAGGGAAAGCTCGCTGCCTCCCGCGTTTCCGTGAAAGGGGTTGCGCGCTTTGTCAAAACGAACTTGAGCTTCACGCCCTTCTCGCGGCTTAGCTCTCGCGTTGGTTCATACCCATTTCCCTATCTCCGAGACTCTTATACGCCCGCGAGATTTTACAGCCTCCACGTGCGGATACTTTATCCCTCTTTGTATACGCGCTTCGCCCGGAACGTTTACTTTCCGGTGCCTCTGCTGGATTGCTCTTGGGGCCCTGTTACAGCCTGCAGGCAAAGCTCGAGCGTCCACAATGAGTAGCGCCACACGAGTATGGGTGTGGGTATTTATAGAAGTTTTGAGATATTCAACCGGGAATAACGAATCCTCAGCCCTTGAAACGACTGAAGGATCGCGAGGGGAACGCAGAAGAGTCCATATGTATTTCGGACGTGAAATATTTTTCGTAAACAATTTGGGAGTGCGATCAAAGCTTTTCGCTGGGACATTTGTTTTTTTTTTCAGTTTCCAAAAAAATTGTATTTGAAAATTGCGTTAATCCACTGCCCTCTCGCTTATCCTTCTAATAAAAAGTTGACGGGGTCCCGAAGTTGATCGTTTATCGAAAAAATATCGCGCGATTGTTGTCGTTTTGTTTTTGCTTGAATTTGACTGTTTTTTTGCATTTTCGAACTGATATTTCGAGTTTTCGCGAAAAACTCGACGAGTTTTGTGATCGGCGGAAAATTTGCGATGGAACAGGCTGTTGAACTATCGAAAATTCGAAAAAAAAATGTTTCGTTAACTTTGGCTACTTTTCCAGAATCGTCGGAAAGCCGAAATTTTAAAAGGCTATAACTACGGTAAAAATCAAAATCACGCTACATGGATTTTTTGGGAGTGTTTTGAGACGCTCGCGAGTAGACTTAAACAATGGTGAAAGTTAAATGTCGATAGCTCAATTCCTTCACACTCAAAATCGATGTTGAAAATTGGCGAAAAAAACGCAAAGGGGTATGTATGGGAAAATTGGCGAAAATCGAAGGGCCAACTTTAAAAATCTGCCAAAAATCGAAAAATCAAGATATCTCGATGAACCAAACGGCATTTTGAAGCCTCATCAATTGCCAAGAGAATAAGCACAAGTCGGGGTGTCCATCTCGAACGAAAAAAGAATGGCAAACATTTTAGCGAACCAACTCAATCCGGCAGAAAATGACGAAAAATTTTGGACTTCAAAAATGATTTTCAATGGTCTATATCGATGTATTTTTTCCCGCTGATTACGAAACACACCGCCATTTCATCGAAAACCCAATATTTCCGTCCGAAAATGCGATAATACGAATTTGATCGATTAATTACTATTTTCTCATTGAAATATCGAGTTTTCGGGAAAAATTCGATGGATTTCGTGATCAGCGGAAAATTTCCGATCGGATAAGCTCCTGGAATATTGAAAATTTGAAAAAAAAAAATCGACTCATTTTGCGCCACTTTTCCAGAATCATCGAAACGTCGAAATTTCAAATGATCATAACTTCCTCCCTAATGAAGCTACATAGATTCTCGTCCATCTACATTCCAAATGTGCCCCGAAACTCAAATTTGTCAAACATCGATTTTTTCCTTGAATTCCAACGGTATGAACTTCAGACTACTGACTACAGAATTTTTTTCAGCCGCGAAAACGAGGCTCTGAAAGTATTTTACAAAAAGAGGCGCCACGTAAAAAAATGCGTAAACGCGATGCTTTCGCGGGCACATTGATGAGTTCTTAAAGCTCGCGAGCGCATCTCGAGCATTCATAATGGGTAATCCCGCTTAAGAGTGTATGTATTTATAGAACTTTTGAGATATTTAACCGGGGAATAACGAATTGCCAGCCCTTGAAACGACTGAAGCATCGCCCAACAAGGGGGCGTGGAAGTTGCTGGTCGATTTGCATTTTTAACCTAAAAGATAACCTCAAAAAACCTGCTCGCTCTTAACCTCGAAAAGTTGACGATCGGTTGGTAATATCGCATTAATCGTCGATATTTCATTCGTTTCGTGGGTCGGTCATTGAGCGAATGATATTTACGGCGAAATTCCGTTCGCTTTTTGTACTTTCTTTACAGATCTTTGACGAATCGCTTGTCCGTCGCGAGTCGTAAAAACTCTCGGACAAAATTGAAAAACAACAGCGCGGTTATATTTCTCGTAAAACTTTTTCAAATATTCTCGCGTTATTACAATCATCGATTACAACAAGGAGGTCCTACGGTGAAAAAAAAAGTCTCCTACTGACACGTGGAAGGTGGAGAGGGACGAGCTATTTTCATTGCCACGTTTTCTCCGAGTCACGCAAGTCGGATTTCAACAAAAGTCCCTTTTCGATGTGCAGAACGATGAAACGAGAGACTCGTGGACCCTTAAACGACCGTGCTTCGTTCCCTTCCACAATGAGCACGAGAAACGTGCGCTTGTAACAGTAAGATAAATAAACTACCCACGCCTTTTAGCCCATCTCTCTACGTTAGTTGGAAGCAACGGTCGTGTGCGTGTGGCTGCGCGCGGGTTCGCAACGTACGAGGGTGAAGCCAGCCATGTGGTCATTCGCCAGTGGCGCTCAACCGCGGTTCTCAGTGCACATTGCATCTCAACCTGACTTGAGTAGCTCCAAAAAAAAAGAGTAAAAGAACCAGAAAAGGTGGTCATTCAGCGACGCGCATTAGTCCATTAGCGAGATAACTTTGATGCAGTTTTCATTTTGAGGTTATTTCGCTGCAATTCCGAAGTATCTTCCGAACGA
Source organism: Heteropelma amictum (assembly GCA_959613375.1). Lineage (NCBI taxonomy): Eukaryota > Metazoa > Arthropoda > Insecta > Hymenoptera > Ichneumonidae > Heteropelma > Heteropelma amictum. The sequence continues at coordinate 3,688,331 of OY390721.1, read as the reverse complement.
AGGGATTTTTTAGAAAAAAGTTTCTTATAGGGGGGGGAAGAAAAGAAAGCCTCACGAGAGTCAAACTGGGGTTCAAAGTCCTCGAGTATGAGAACATCGAGTAGTCGTCGTAACGTGAAAGCTCTCACTGTTTCAGTCTTTCCCCCCTACTTGAGTCTGGCGCCTTGATCGCTCTCGAATAAGCGACTTTCTGGTACAAAATAAAGAATCCTTTTTTTATACCTATAGACCCTTTATATATATATATCAATAATAATCTTTGTATATAAAAGAAAATGATCCTTTAACAAATAAAAAAAAAACCGTAGCTTTTCCCGTCGATAAAGCAGTTTCGACCGTTCGTCGTACGAGGACGCAAAACGACTCGAGAATCTCATTCCTTACCGAATTCCCGTCAGCCGCGTTGGCTTTTTCACCATCGAGTATCCTCTGTCTGAGCGCTAGTCTGTCTAGACTCGCGAGTCTGTAGCTACTTCCGGTTTCCCGTTCTCTGTTCAATCTGTCAGCGGCGTTACCGTTCGTACCGGCATTGAAGCTGGACGTATATTTCGGCAGCGTCGGCGGTGGCGCTTGCCTCGGTTTGTCGCGCTGCTGGTGGTGCACATTCGTTGTCGCACCGGCGTTAGTCGTGCCGTAAAGAAACGACGCGTTCGTCGTTGTTGTCGTTGAATTATTGCGAACGCCGATTTGTCCGATCGTCGTTGAGGATACCGTGGTCGTTATCGATGACGTTGAATTCGTCATTGACGATGTTATTGCCATAGTGCTTATCAAGCTCGGCGATTTTATCCCATTTGCGAGAGTACCGTTGTGATTTTCGGTGGACGACATTGTTTCCGTGCTTTCGTTTCTCGTCTTTTTTTTTCTTGTTTTTTTTTTAATTCGATCCCAGTACGTCAATGACGGTTTGCACGCTTTTTTACGTCCGTTCAACGGGCAAACTCTCCGGCTCGTTTGTCCCGAGTTCAGAGAGCGTGCGTGCGAAACGGAGAGGGGGGAGGAAGACAGACAACTCCCAATGCCGTATTCTCCGCTGCATAATTTTTAATGACAAATATACCACGATGAATTTGCGATCATAATTCGCCTCGGTCTTTCGTGATACGAATTATCGAACGTGCGATAAGATCCATTGTGACGATCCGAGGGAGGAAAAAAGTCTCGCAACTTTCGCGCTACGCCAACCGACGGTCGATAAAAAGAATTCAAGATGGCGGACGAGCATTTGAAAAACGTGCGGATTTCGCTGGTTCTAAAATCGACAGGGGATTTGCGATATTTAAAACATTTTTTATTGCAAAAAGTCCCGGATGAAGCGAACGAACGCGTCAATTCGCCATGTAAGGACGATAAATTTTACGGGGACCGAATTTTCTTCCATTTATTCCCTCGAAAGATTTGCCGTTGTATAAAATTATCGCGCTCGGTATTTCCCATGCGATGGGCGTTTTTCAGATTCTCGCCTTTCAATGAGGCGAAAAAAGAATGAAAATTGCATCGATAAAACGATATCACGACGTGAGAATGAGAAAGAGACTGGGATGCCGATACGACATCTATCGAAGGTTCAATGACCTTCCCCGTGGTAATAAATAACTTTTGCAGCGTATTTTGGCAGCGAGACGCGCGCGCTTACACACACGTAAAACGTTTAGCCGCGTGTGTTGTGTTGTGCCGCGTGTCCGCTCGCGCCAAGTTCCGATTGATACGCGTGAACTTTGGGCACGAAAAAAAAGAAAGAAAAAAAACAATCCACAGTTGGAAACCGACCAATTGTCACGATAACACTCCTCTCCAACGAACGAGACGAGGAATATTAATGAAAAATCAAAAACCGAAACGACGACGGAACTTTTGTGCACTTTTTTCGATGAATAACACGAGAGAATCGAAACCTATTATTCGTCGATTTATGTCGGGAATAACTCGGAATTGAGGAACTTCATGAGGCCAATCCGGAAATACCAGAAATTTTTAACTGAGAAAATATTTGATTCGACTAATCGCATTTTTTTTTGAAACTCGTTTCGAATGAAGGATCTCGTGTAGTTCTCACCGGATTAAAAATTACAGTATATTCGAGTGCACTTTTCTATACTTTTGTTTTACGTATTTTTCAAAAATTGTATTGGACTGCAAAAAAAAATCTAATTGCATAAATAATGTTCTCAAAGTCTTCGACAAGGATACAAAATTATCGAAAAAACAATACTATCCGGAAAACATTAATAAGTAACTTTATTTTCGAATCGACATTGTCCCTTTTTTTCTCGTACACACTCGATTAAAGTAAATGCAATACACGAATAAATGCCTTTACTCTCGAATCAACTGGTCTCAACTTTCTCGCCTCGCGTCGCATTGATCGTTGATTTTTTTTCTTCTCAAACTCATCGAAGGACTGCCGAAACGTTCTACGTATTTTTTCCCCAAGCCGATAACTTTTTTCCATCAACGATATACTACACGCGACTTTCCGAGCGTTTCGCACGTTCGAGAAAAACGGTCGATAAAAAAGGACGATGCGAATTGATTCAATTCGCATCGAGAGCAAAGTCCCCCGTTTTGCGCGATTGAGAAAAAAAGAAACTCTCCGCGTTGAATTCATCCCGAAACGAACGATTTTCGGTGGAAAAAAAATTGAAACAAAAGTACGAAATCCCACGAAAATCTCGACGATGAACGACGAATGGCAGACTCCGCCTATCATTTTCATCGCAAAAACGCCCTGTCCACGCTCCATCGTCGATTTATTTGCGCGTCGTGCATGCGAGCGTTGTTTCGCAAAGAGGGGCGAGGAGGGGGGGACGCAATCGGGTCAATTAGCGAAACTAATCACGAGAACGAAAATCGTCGCCGGTTAAACGCGAAACGCGTGAAAATTTTTTTTTGTGATAATAATAATTACCGACCGTCGGTCGACAAATCGTTTCCTTTCTTCGGAAATGTGTCACGTTTCGATAAATCGTATCACGAACGGGCGAATTTTTAACGATAAAAATATAGAGAAACAAAACTTTAACGAATGTTTTTTCAACTCACTCGTAATCGGTGTTACACTCTTAAATATAAATAAATATATATATGTATATATATCGTGCGAAAGATTTCGGGTTCAAGAACGCCGCTGCTGATGATTCACATCGCCGAATCGGCCAAACGTGACTGCCACTCTCACTTTTCTGCTCATCGTTTCGTCTCTCTTCAACGGCACATTTGCTTCTCTCTCTCTCTCTTTCTCGTTTTTCTCTCACAGAGAAAATACGAAAAATACACAATGTAACACTTGTCTTGGGGGTCGGGAGGGGATCACAACTTGATTTTTCACTGTCGGCGTCGAAATTGTTGCCCTTTTTTACTTCACACTCGGTTGTAGTTTTCAAGGCGTCGAAACAACGTAACAATAACCCTGCGTCGCCAGGATCACTCCGAGGTTAACCGAACATCGCGAAACAACGAAGCGAAAGAAAAGCAAACCGGAACAGTACGGACTTTCGAGTGCGCAATTCCGTCTCGCCGGTTTTTTCTTTTTTTTCCGTCAATTAATTTTTGAGCTTGTTTCTACGATCGAGTTTTAATGAGATAGAGGCAGAGACGCTATGAAACACGACGAAAAAACCCGGCGTTGTTGCGACTCGTGGAGTTTTCGGTGCGCGTTTGAGACGAAAGGGACTCGGCAGAAAAATCGCAGTGCACACACACAGCGAAGCGTCACGCGCGAGGGAAGGAGAAAGACTGAGTCAGCGAGAGCGAGAGGGCCTGCGCGGGTAGGGGGGGGGAGCGCGCTACGGCGACCACGCCTGACGCAGCTGTTGCCGGTGGTGGGGATGCGAACTACGAGATACGTGCATGCATACGCTGAGCGCCCTCGTAGTGCCAGAAACGCACACACGGCGGTGGACTGTCGCGGTGCGCGCAAGTCACTCTAGAGAGAGAAAGAGATTGTCGAGACTTTCGAGCTCGAGCGTCTTGTTTCTGCATTTTTTGTACGTTCGAGACTACGATGATCGCGAGGAGCACTGCAATAACGCGGTTTGGTATCATTTCACTTGATTTTTCCCGATATTTATACTTGTAGATTGTTTTCGGGCGGATGGCAGCTGCGCGTTCGTATCAAAAACTAATGCGAGGTTACAAGTACGTTATTGTACGTGTGAATCAATATTTTTATGAGAGAGTTAATAGAACATTACAGATATTACAAATCTTTTTGAATGTCTGTATTACAATTCAAATGATAAACTTATATCAATAATGATAATCAGTACGTGAATCTTACGTCGTACAAAGAGGCTAGGATTCACATCCGAATTTTGAAGAATGTAATTCGATGCTACGGATCTGCAATTTATACAGAGTGACTCACGTTCAGCTCAATGCTCAGTTTTTTCAAACAGTTTTCCCAAGCGACAAAATTCCTCTACTCTACAATCTCCAACTCTGTTCCACCAATCGGAAGCCCCGATTTAGTCATGTTGGCAGACGCTTCCGGCTCGTAGAACGAAAGGCTCGAAAAGTAGAAACAAAGACGTCGTTTGACCAAAGTCTGCCGACTCTCCCTTCCTCTGAAATCATTCCTGAATCAAACTGCAGGGTCCGAACTCGCGTCTGTTCAACTGTATTTCGCACAGTTGTCCAAACTCAAGTTGAGACGACGATAATTCAATAGGAAATGAAACAGTGCTCGATTGTCGCGTAGCGCAGCATTGACGAAAAAAAAAATGGAACCCTTCGAAAAAAGATATCGTTCGCGTATACTTTCGACGCATTCGCAAAGACCGATTGCACCGGTAACCGTCGATCGACCCGTTAGTCGTAACGCTGTACCGGGCCAAGAAACGACACAAACAAAAACCGTTCTGCAAACTAGACGACAATGAGATTCAATTAGAGCGAGTGGCCGATGGAAAATCTCATTTCCAGGCGCAGGTGGCATACGTAAATTCTTATAACAGTATCTCTTCAACTACACCGATAATGATTGCGCGCACCGTACGCACCGGTATGTGACTAACGCCATAGACAAAAGAGACATAGCATATCTCTTTTTTATTGACTCTCGAGTCCAATTAAGGTCACATCGACTATTCTGTACTGTGCGAATATTCTCTTTGTCGCCATAAGTAACAGACACCCCATCACGGACTCACTTCCTATAATCTCCCTGGCATACAAAGTATCCTACGGAGGCAATCTCATAGGCACGGTAGGAGCGCTCTATTAGGATCGTCGACAGCCCCGCGTCGCCTATTATCGGAGTTACCGACCGAGTACGATAATGAATTTTCAACCAAGGTGATGTGAACTTTTTCAACACGGTGTGCCCAAATTTCACATCGACGATAAAAATAATCGGCTCAGGAAGGAAATTTCGAGTCTCAAAGTGGGGAAAGTCCACAGCTTGGAGAGGTCCAGATTTCGGAAGTCTGACTGTACGCGACTTTTCGTCTTTAAATTTCATCTCCGCTCGAGTTTTTTTTTTTACATCGCGTTTCAGTCCGGCGTTTGTAACATTACGCCGGAAGTGTAGTCGCGACGGAAGAAAAAAAAACATTTCTCTACCGATGAATGTCGTTACGACGAAAAAAAAAGGAAAGGGGAAAGGATAATTGTGAAATTTTTTCCGCAACTGTACCTGTCCTGACGAAACTTTTTTCGGATGCTTGTCGTAAAACTTTGCGAGAACCGACGGATTCAGACGACCACGGGCCGTATTTGGCGTCGTCATTTCGATCAGTTTCGTTTTTGTGTTTTTTTTATTTTTTTAAAATTAATTTTCACTTCCGTCGAACAAACACGAGCAAAGTGCGATCAAACTTTTCGATCTGTACCTGCGGGAAGGTACATCACACTCGGCATCGCCGATAATTTCTCAGAGAAGATCGTAGGACGTGAAAAATCTCGACGAACATTGCAACGTTGATTCAAATTTGAAATTCTCATGTAAAATGGCTCGAGATACAGCTCAAAACCCGTAAAAACTCGGTACTACGTGGATTGAAAAAAAAAAACCTCACACAACGGGTGAAAAAAAATTCAAAATATCCATTTTTTCACGCCTCCGACCAGACCCGCAATCCGTTACTTTTTGCAACGCTCCATTTAGTTTTACCATCGAAAACAAACAACGTTCGAGTTTTCTCGGATCCGAATTGGAATATTTTCAAAAAACATCGAAAATCGAACCATGAAATCGGCAATTTACGAACAACGGTGGAAAACGAACGTTACAAATTCCATCGGACTAGTTTTTTCTCTAATTCCAATTGAATTTGCATCTTTTTTTACGTAACTGAAATTACTTATTCGTTCTTCAATTGATTTTTCACTGAACAAACGTGTTTTTGGTTGCAAACTCGAGGAAAAAAGAACGAACGTTTTCGCGGGTACGTAGCAACGCGTCGCTACGAAAGTTGGAACTAATCGACGGTCGTACGACCGAAAGCGTGCAGTTTTTTTTTTCTCCACATTTTTTATCTTTTTTTTTTCCGTATTCTTATCAACGATGACTTACCGCTGTGTGTAAGATTGTGACAGCGTGTTGGCAACGACCGACCATGTGCGGTATCGGTGACGTCAGCGAGGCTCGCGTTTGTCGACGTACATAGAATTTATATACATATATAGGCGAGTATATACGTAAATAAATTGTTAGCGTATGTGCGTGAGCAATTACGTGGTCGTGCAGCATCCGTGCGAGGACCGGAAACAGAGTAACAAAAGGGCGTGGACGGGCAGAAGGAATCGCGAAGCGATAAGAAAAGTGACGGAACATCAAAAGGAGGGGGTGATGGGCACGGGGATGAAAAATAAAGATTAGAAATTTTTTTTTTTCAACGAGTACCATTCTACTAATGAGATGCGCGCGAATTCAACGGTAAATTCGATGAAAATTCAAACGATTTTGCCCTCTTGTTTGTACACCCGCCGTCTGGTCGGTTAGAAGAAGATTTTCATAGAATTCGTCGTTCAAATTCAGAAATATGTTTTTATCGACTCGAAGAAACATCCCCTGCTATACCGACTGGGCTCTCGAACGTACCGTGACTCTCTCTCTGCCGAAAGGCGGCTATTTGACATTTTCAAAAATTCTTTACAGATTCGTGTTTTGCATTGATACCGGAAGCGTAGATTTTTTTACTTTTTTTTTTATAATTACATGTAAATGATTCATATAATGACGTTTTTTTTATCTCCCTGAATCACAATCGCGCACCTCTGAGGTCAACATATAACTCGACCGTCGGATGCTGGTTACATCGATGGTTTATGTGTATAAATATGTGCTTGGAGTATACGTGTATTTCCGGTAGCCTTAGACGCGTATCATCGCTGTCGATTAATCGTAATTTGACCTACTTTTCGAAAAATTGTCAAATTAAGGTAGTTCTATCGTTAGATTCAAATCGAGAAATTGTTTTGCAGTTTTTCTCGCATACAAAATGGTTCGCGGGCTTCAGTTAAATAAGAAAAGTTGTTGCAAATCGACTAAAGAACAGCATACTCCAAATTCACGGTCATCCCAGGTGATATGTGCTTGCTCTATAATTACAAAAATTGCGAAAAAAATTTTCTTAAGATTTTTTTGGAAAACTCAAGAAATCTTCTTTGATGTTGCATAAAAATGTATGCAAAGTTTTAGAAGGCTTCACCACGTAGAAGCCAAGATATTCATTGATGAAAATGCAACTTTTAACACGCGCTCTTACGAGAGACTACCGAAAATTGTGATTTTTACCAATAAATATCTCAACTTCCACGTGGTAAAACCTTCCAAAATTTATTACACACGTATATATGACATCAAAGAATACGTATTCAAATTTTCAACAAAATCTTAAGAAAACGATAAAACGATAGAACTACCTTAAATAAAAAAAAGACGGAAAACGGTGTTGAAAAAATACGAGACGGGTTCATCGCGTAGTCCGTTGGGGAAAAGTCGTCAAATGCAGAATCGTTCATGTTGTATATCGGCGATATCTCGGATTTACAGAATCGAAATGAATTGACGAGACGAGAGACCTCAAGAACGATCTTGAAGTTTGCGTCGTTGGGCCTCGACGAAAATTCGAATTTTGTCGATTTTTCAGCTAATTTCGAAAAATTGGTTGAAAATATTTGGCGAACCGTAGAATATTGATACCAAAGACCAAGTTTATTGTACATTTCGCTTGATTCCAACGATGCAAACTTCAATCTCATCCTTGAGAATGCACGGAACTGTCCTTCTTCGGATTTCGATCGAATTCGTTCGTTTCTTCGAGTTAAATTTTTTCAGATTTATTTTCGGCGTTTGAAAATGCTTTTTTTTGTCATTTTGAAAAATGTGTGGAAAATTATTGATTATCGATCGACTGTCATATGCAAACGTTCCGCGGTGCTTTTTTTTTATAAAAAAACATTTTTTTTTAAATCCCTCCGTCGGTAAATAATTATTTCAGTGATTTGTATCTCCCGATGAAAAAAATCGACACAGCTATTTATCCAAAGTACGCGAGACGAGAGCGGAGTCGATGACATCAGTGTCGAGAAATTCTATGAGAAAACAGGGGAGAGAATAAACGGCGTCTCTCGCTGCTTCTGCCGCTGAAGAGGAATTCTTCGAGCGAAGAACGAAACTCGCGCGAATATTCAGCAATAAGACGACTAAAACGGATCAATCGAGAACGTTTGATTTTTTTTTACAACATTCCGTAAAAGCTCCGTCGATACTTCACCGACCGAGAGCGGAATATAAAAAGTGAGATACATCGAACGTTTCTTCGTTCGTTCATCTCCTAATGAAGAATCGAGCGAGATTGGTCGATGGAATTAACGAGCAACGATCGTCACGCTGGAGTGTGGAAAAAAAAACGTCAAAACAATCAGAATAGAAAAACGTACTGAACGATGAATCTTACGTGAATTTTGTGGCACAAACACCACGGAGGATGTTTCCATTCTGATCATGAATAAACCGGATTTTTTTAATCACGCGTTTTCACAGTTCCGTAATCTTCGCCCTCTCGCAAAATTCTCCTCCGCGAAAGCGTCTCGATCGTCTCTGCAACACCTTTTCTCCATTCGTTGAAATTAACCGTACAGAAGCGCCGTGCACTCGTAGGGAAAAGCCGAAAAAGAGGACGCGCGATGCACGCGCAGGACGAAGCGCGCTCACTGCACGAACCCCGACTCGAAATAGATTTTCTCCCCTCCAAAACGAAAAAAAAAAGGGCGAGAAGTAAGAAATTCGCGAGACAACGAATTCCCGCTCGATCTCGAACAAAACGCGCAATTTTCTCATCGAGAAACGTCCATGTATCGTCGAAACGTCGATCCCGACGAATATTCGCGTACGAGGTTTGAGGTTATGTTTGTTCACTGCGAATTTCTCGGCTTTTTTTCGAGACTGTGCGTACCCGACGTGCTTGAAAATGAACCACGTGGCCGGAAACGAACGAGGAAAGCGGTTTTCGATGTTTTTTTACGAAAAATACAAGATGGAAAAAAATAAAATTCGATAAGTTTACTCGAAGCGCCAATTTCACCGCGGTGGTCGTTCGGGACACGAGATGTCAAGCGCGCATTGCAAAGCGTAGGGGCAGCGAGGAGCGAATAAAAATAACAAACTGCGTTAATACAAACTTGAGAGTTCGCGGACGAGTCGGGAGCATCAGCTTCGCGATGCATACGCAAACTGAAATCCGCTCTAAGGTTTCAGGAAGATAAATATGTCATAGAGAAGAGGAGGTATATGTATAGCATTTAAATTGGATCAGTTACTTAGGCTCCGAGAGTACGGCGTAAAATTCTTTTCTTTTTTCTCCTTTCACATCGAGCGGCCACTTGGCGTGACAACCTCAACCTGCGTGAATGTACAATGCTACACACATCGGTTGAAAGAAACCGCACAAGTCACCGGAAGAGAGGAGAGAGCGAGAGGAAATAGAGAAAAACAAGATGAAACAAAAAAAGAACGTTAACCCCTCGACTGTGAGTGGGACTATGGGGGCAGCGGCGAGCGCCCTCTTGTGTTATGACACTCGTGTGTGTACAAAAAAAACGTGTTTACATCGGTGCAAATCCGAGCTGTGAAACTGTCATATTTTTTTTATTCAAACACAAAAATAACACGAAAATCTCGCTTTCGCTACTTTGCTGGGGGCTTAAGGGTGTAACGCAAGCATCGTTCCAACAACGACGGACAAAAACGAAAACTTTGGCGCGCTTGCCGATGCTGTAATAAATTTGAAAAAAATCAATCTTATGTAGGATTCTGACAACGCTGATATTGAATAATAACAATATTAAAAAGCGATTAACAAATTTTTGAAAATAAAATCTTCGAATATTCATCAAACTTGTTTCTTCTCACGTTGAACGAATTAATTCATTTCTTTTTTCGATTCCGACTGTACTCAAATTTTCTTCATCTTTTTCGAAATTTTGTTTTTCCGATCTGACAAAATTATCAAAATTCTCAAAATATTCGGAAAACATATTTTCCGGCCGCGCGTTATCTTTTTCCGAATTTTCCGATAGTTTGAAGCTTATTCGAACGTTATTTAAAGCTGTGTAAACACAAACGTTCGTTCAACCAATCAAATAATTTGCATATTTTTTTTCAATACAAAAAAGAATGCTTTCAAAGTCTGAAAAAAGTTTTTCAAAAAGTCACATGCATCCCGAACAATATATTGATTTATTCGCTATCAAGAGAAAATGCGTTTTCAAAATTTCTTCGAAATTTTCGTTCCCAATAATTTTTTTCGAAATTTTCGTTCTCAATCATTTTTTCGTCAATTTCCAATATCGCGATCATTCGAAATCAATAAGCTCGGTGCCTTCGACATGACCGATTGACTTTTTTACACTTTCGCAGCATCGGCAAGTGCTTAAAATTCGCATTTCCGTTTTGTCGGGATTGTACCTCCGAAACACCCTTAAATCCTCCATTCGGACGGATTGGGAGACTCGATAAGCGAGATTCCTTCCTTTACAGCGAGTGTAATTATTCGAGTCGAGATTGTTTAAACGTTTTTCAGAAATATACTTTTTTTTTCGAATTTCATCAGCCGCATCGATTCAACGCAAGCGACATTTCACTCCACTCTCCAACTTTTCAATTTTCTCCCTCAAAAACGGTCGACCGTTGCGGGAGAGAACTTGGAGGGACGCGAAGATTTTAATTCATTCGCGGCACAATCGCGAAAATCAAAAATCAAAAAACAAACTAATTTCAATTAACGTTCGTAGAGCGAAAGAAAAAGAGAGAGCTCGAACGATGCTCTCGGTGATACCGCTACGAACCGAGTAGTACCATAGGATCACGCACGAGAGCTCGGAGGAAAAAGCTCGAGACTCTCGAGTGTGCGGTGTGTGCTTTTTTATGCTGGCATGCGGACTCGCATAGGCACACACTTTGCTTTGCGTAAAATTTACATAGACGCGAGAATAACGAATGGAGACTCGACGGTTGATCCAGACTGGACGAGAGAGTGTTTAAAGGCTCCTTAAACTTGGCACATCGGACATCGCAACGAAGAATCTGTATAGAGCCATGGCGAATTTTACGATTTTTTTTTTTTTGCATCAATCATACAGCGTGCGATCTCGCCGCGCAAACGGGGATCATTGTTTTGATCTCTGCTGTTGAAACCGCATGTTTAAGGCTCCTCCGTGAAAAATCGATTGAAAAAAAACTGTCCGTTCGACGTTGACGAAAAAATTGCGGAGGACGCTCTGAACATCGTGGATAATGTAGGAAAAATTGAATAGTGGAAAAAGTAACAGAGCGAACGACGATATGTTGGGAAAAACGTCATCGTGAGATCGATGCTGAGGAAAATACACTTTTTCGAAAATTTATTTAACGATGGTACGAAAATTTGAAAGAAAAAAATTCGCCTGTAAAGAAGATAAAAATCCCATTGATTTCACACAACAGATGCGTTTAAGCCTGCTAAAAAGGGGTTTAAAGAAATGAACAAAATTTGGAGAGCATTTTGACGTTTCACGCGACGTTTCATTCATTTTTCGTATTATTCTCAAGCGTACAATTGAAATCACACGAGCTTTGTTCCACAAGTACCAAAGTCTTGCCTCCTTCCGGTATTTTTATCGCCGCCCTTGAGTCGCCCTTGTTCTTTTATTACGAATGAATTGCAGTATGCGTATTTTCGTTCCCAAGTGGCTGGATGGGGTTGAAAACAACAGTAAGACACTGGCGCCTACCTATCTCGAGTGCGGTACAATTAAAATGCGCTTGCACTCTCTGTTTTCTCTTCATTGTTCCTCAGTTATGCACTTGGAACTCCGACAAAATTTCGTCTTGCCTGAATTAATGTCAATAAGTGACTAAAGCGTGATTTTCGTCAAAAAAAAAAATGAAAAAAAGAAAAAACAAACTCAAAATGAGAAATCGACGATGGTCCGACCTTGGACTCGTTCTTGACCTTGACCCCGTCCTCGCTTCGGCCTCGCGTCACTCATTTGTCATTTATAAAATGCGGCATATTTCATTCAGCTGCGTTATCCCGTTAATTAATCATTAAACCGTTGGAAAACGCTAAAAACCGTTAAAACGTGGCCTTCGCCTTCAAGCCAAAATAAGACTTTTTTCGAGAGAGGTAAAAATTAAAATCCGACTCTTAAGGGGACGAAGCAGGGTTTTCAAAGATTGTACGAGGTCATTTGCATGAAAATGGGCGTAAATACTCTAAAATAAAAATAATTCAACGCGTATTCCAGCATTTCCGGAAATTCAACGCTTAGAAGGGTCAAACGACGATTAACTTCCAAAATATCGATTTGTTTCATCGGTACTATTCTCGGATTATATTTTATGATTTTGAATCGATCAATCTCGACCGAGATTGAAGAGTTAGTTTAATATAAATATCAGGATGTTTCGATTAGAAAATTCGCGATAATTCCACGCCATAATCATGAAAAACGAGAAGCGGAAGGACGAGAACAAGCACGACCGAAAGTATCCACGTAATTAAAAAATAAACGGAAGGATGGCGAAAAAGTTTTGACTTGAAAATTTTCGTTTGAAGGCCTGTATCAATGAATCTTTTCCGCTGGTCATGAGTTCCACTGGCCTTTTTTTTTTCTTTTTTATTGAAAAGTCAAAAATTTCGAGTAAACATCACGAAAACTGGGTCTAAATGGTCACCGGCTTTTCTCTCTTATTATTAACATTAATTAAAAATAAATGCTGTTTAATCCAGTCAGTTATAGGGTTTAAAATTTGTCGAAAAATTCCATAATATGAAAATTGTCCATGTTTTTCAAGAAAATGATGTTCTAAATGGTTATTTTCGTTGTAGAATGTTTTCCTCATTTGTGGTTATCGCCTCTGGTGATTTTTTAGCTAAATCCGCAGACCTGTCTTTGTATTGCGTTGACGACAAGGCTTCTTACGCTCGAAAATGGGATCGAATGCGCAAAAACTCAATCGAAAATTGATTCGACATTGACGAGATGATAAAAATTGCCCATTAAACTGCATTCGTTTTGAAGTTTCCTATGCGATTTGGAATTCTCTTTCGGCATCGAACGAGACGGTACATTTTCCTTGTTAAACATGTAACATTAATTTTGCTCGTAAAGCGCACATAGAGAAAATAAAGATTTTCAAAAATCCTCGAGATTAGTAGCATCGAACATTCTCAGACACGTTTTCGAGTCTCGTCTCAATTATGCAGTTACAAAAAAAGTGTTCGACTTCTCAGTTTTACTTCATTCTTGTTTCTTTGTTTCAATTTTCGTACTCTGTGCGTTTTATGGATGTATAAAAAAAAAAACTGACAATCGGATGGAATCGCAACATTGAACTTTCCGCACGGTTGAGAGCGAGCTGCGGGATTTTTGATGGCAAGATTAAGAACAAAGAATGGAAACGGCGGCTCGTTAAATTTGATTGAATTGTAGAATTATTCGTAATTCAACATTTCAAAAAGACGAACACGGCAATTTTCAATTTTCATAACAATAACAATTCTGGATAAATCGAAATCGTTGATTCGGTGATGTCGATTCAGATTTTTGCAAATTTTTCGTAATTTCGATCGAAACAAAACGCAAAATAAAAAGATTGCAGAGATTTTGAATTTTGAGAAACAAAAAGACCGACTTCGACGTTGTTTTGCTGGCACGATGCTGCCTGCGAAGTTTGTGCGATTTTCGTGTATGAAAGAGGTTAACCATGAATATAGAAATTCGTCTTCAAAACGAACATCAATGAGCAACGAGACGACGAGACTTGGCAAATTTTTACACGAGCCATGATTTATTTATCGAAAAAAACAGCGCGAAAAACACAAGAAACAAAAAAAGTGACAAGACTACGACAGTTGTAACAATGGCGCGTATCGACCGTCGATAGTGGCGCCGCCCGCACCGCTGAACGCATAAAAAAATTTGGCGCTCGGAAAATGGCCGCTGACTTAGCAAAAACCTCATTCGTATTCCGAGTACGTAAAGATTCGACGTCTCCCCGCCCCTGCCGGTGAAAACACGATCTTACCAATACACTAACTTTGCGTCAATTGTTTTACGATCATCGTCGAGCATGTCGCCAAAAACAACCGGTCGTACGATTGTTTATGGAATTTAAGAAAAATGCGAATTCTTACCGCTTTTCTGCATTGTTTTTTTTCTCTAATTTTTGTTTGTATTCGATAAAATCGCACGATTTCACCAACGTTTATCAACCATGACTTCACTCGACAGCGACGACGACGACGACGACGACGACGAGATGAGTGTTTCTGTATTGTTTTTATTCACCACCCAATAACATTCGAACGGGTTCGTTGTGACTTTTCCGCGAACTTGATCGTATTTTTTTTATTTTACGTTCGTTTCTTTTTTTAAGGGTTGATTCATGAAAAAGTGTACTATAAAGGGGCGCGAGGGGACAAACACGCGTGACAACTCCGCCGAGCAATGACAAACGATCGCAAAGCCAACCCCCCTCCCTCCAACATCACGTACCGCGAGCTTATAGAACGCTGCGTGAATTTTCAAATTTCTCAGGAACCGCGTAACACGCGCAGTGATATATGCTATGATTTTAAGCAGTACGGGAGAAATCCGCTGGCGCTAGTCTCGCTCGTCTCTTGTGAATGCCAGATCGAGATCGGGTTATTGTTTCTCCCGCTAGGTGACAGTACCCGTAAACTCTCTCAAGGTGGAAAATGAACCGGTACGAAGTTAGCCCCCCTACCATTGAAAATGCGATTTTTTTCACGAATCATAGTAGTTGTGTAGATTTTCTATAAATTTCAGACATTTGCGTAAATGCATTATTTTATTCATCGATCCTCGGCCGAAAATGCGTAATAGGTTGCACAATTTTTTCAAAATAACAATAGAAATAGCGATGACAGAAATTGTATTAAAAACGTTGATTAACTGTCCGGCACGACGTCGAGCAACCATTCTTGGAGGTGTTCGATTTCGCTTTTGACCAATTCATGTCCGACGTCATCGAGAATCCTCATTTCGCCGTTAACCTTAAAACTTTTTAGAATATCGTGCGTCGTGATGCCCCATTTTAGTGGTACGAGATCGTCGCCGCTACCGTGAAATTGGAGCAACGGCGTAGCGTTCGGAGCCTTTTCGCCTTCCAAAGCCTACGCGGTTTCAAATTTCGAGGTTAGAACCGAATCGAAGCAAGGGTCTGAACCTACTCGCTCCACGAGGTTATACCTTGTAAACTAGCGAATTGTTGTTGAGAAACGCTGACATGACGCAACAGCCGGCCAATGATTTCCTGTATCTGTAAGCCAAATGAAGGGACAAAGCACCGCCCATTGAAAACCCCCCGATCACTATTCGTCCGATTGGAATTCCATTAGCGACTTCTTCGTCGATCAAAGCCGATATTGATTCGCAAGCGGAATCAATCGACGATTGGATCTCCGGTGCGCTGATCGCTACTGCGCTTCTGTCGAACCACACGTTACTCGGCTGTAAATTACCATTATTGCATTATTGGTTCACGCACGCACTCGATGTGTCTCCGTGAACTGTATCCGAAAGTGCTGTGAGTGAACCCTTCTCGAAACAACGTTTTTCCGACTGTTTATCGTGATAATTAGAACACTACTGAAGTCATCACCTTCAAATTTGCACAGCATGTCGAGAAGACATAATTGATAAAATTTTGTGAATGTTGTGTTCGAAATCGAAAATGATGATAAAATTCTGAAAATTGCTATACATTATACGCAACAATAAGTCGCTACTGTAAAAATTAAACGATGATCAGGACGCGCGAACGAAAAAGCGAACTTGGATGATTTTCGTTAACCAACTTTTTCAATTTTTTATAGCATTGCTAATTACGCAAATTCTATTCTATTTTTTTCGGAATAATTCCGGTCATCTTTGCCTCGTTAGTTGCTCGTAAATTCGACATTTCCCGCTCTTTTTTTCCTCACGTTCGAAAAAAACAAAAGAAATAAGTACTTTGCGTAATTTTTTTGTTTCCTTACCGCGCCGCGTAGTGGCGTGTACGGCTGTAAAGGGGCGGTTGGATAAACGATTTTAATATGCGGAAACGTGAATTTCGTCGTCATCAACGACGAAATCCATTCTTCTATGTCGCTGCCGCAACTTCCTGCAACAATAAAACGTTTTTTTTTACATTTTTACAAAAACAAAGAAACAAACAAAACAAACAACAACAACGAAACAAAAACAAAGAGCATCGTACCAAGTTTTTTTTTCAAATTTTCGATGAATTTATCGGTAATCGTTGCTTTGTAAAGTTAATTTTCGTGTCGAATGAAATTTGTATGAAAAACGAAAAAATCAAATGGATTAATGGAACCTTTTTATCAAGATTTCCGATCAATTTGCAATTGAATATTTCTTCGTTTCGTGTAACATCGAATTTCATCTCGTACGAATTTTAATTCAGACACAAAAAAAACACCAAAGTCCCGAGTTTGTATGACAAGTTTTTGGCTCTTTTTTCCAAATGATTTTCTTACCGGAACCGTGTAAAAACAATAATGTCGCGGTGTGCTTATTCGTTGCGTTCGAAATAACTGTTCTCGTCGCTGACATGAACGATGACATGATTGACGGTTGTTGAAGGAAAAAATCGAGATTTCGCAAAAGCATCTACAGTTTTTTAACTCGAAAATGAAAAACACAAAGAGGAAATAATAAAGAAAGAACGTTTATCAACATGACGTACACATAAACCTGCGTTAATAATCTAGCTTGGGAAACGTCAGCAAAATAAGTGAGAAAAACACGAAAATGGCAACCCTGTTTATCCGTTGTCAACCAATAGATGGCGGTCTAAATAGCAAGAACAGAGACGCGCATCTGCCGACCGTCAGTAAGGTAAACGCCGCACTTGCGAATTTTTTAAACACCCTTCTAAAACCAACACACTTTTTGACGTTTTCGAGGGTAGGTGTCAAAGAACCGAAATACCATTTAACCGAAAATGACGTCACTTCCGGCGAGCGTCTGTTTGTTGTATAGCCGCTAGGTGTCAGTGGTGTCGAAAGTCTGTGAAACCGACGATTTGACAGATGTTCAACGTGAAGATTGATTCGATGGACAGTCATTCGCAAAAATAAGTCAAATACATAATATATAGAGATAAACATCGGTATAAAAAATGGAGATTTTCGATAAAATTCGTTTTTTGCGTTTTCCGAAAATACGCTGATTTTGGGATCGATTTTTATTTTTTAATAATTAATATTCCTCCTGTGTTTATAGGATAGAAAAACTCCCGCTGATCGCGAATCTCATGGTTTTTTACCCGAAAACTAATTATTTCAAGGCGAAAACAGGGATTTTCGATAAAAATCGTTTTTTGCGTTTTCCGGCCGAAATATTGAGTTTACGCGGAAAATACGCTGATTTTGGGATCAATATTAATTTTTGAATGATTTATATTCCTCCTGTGTTTATTGGATAGAAAATCTCCCGCTGATCACGAATCTCATGGTTTTTTACCCGAAAACTAATTATTTCAAGGAGAAAACAGGGATTTTCGATAAAAATGAATAATTAATATTCCTCCAGTGTTTATTGGATAGAAAATCTCCCGCTGATCACGAATCTTATGGTTTTTTACCCGAAAACTAATTATTTCAAGGGGAAAACAGGGATTTTCGATAAAAATCGTTTTTTGCGTTTTCCGGCCGAAATATTGGGTTTACGCGGAAAATACGCTGATTTTGGGATCAATATTTATTTTTGAATGACGTATATTCCTCCTGTGTTTATTGGATAGAAAATCTCCCGCTGATCACGAATCTCATGGTTTTTTACCCGAAAACTAATTATTTCAAGGAGAAAACAGGGATTTTCGATAAAAATGAATAATTAATATTCCTCCAGTGTTTATTGGATAGAAAAACTCTCGCTGATCACGAATCTCATGGTTTTTTACCCGAAAAATAATTATTTCAAGGGGAAAACAGGGATTTTCGATAAAAATCGTTTTTTGCGTTTTCCGGCCGAAATATTGAGTTTACGCGGAAAATACGCTGATTTTGGGATCAATATTAATTTTTGAATGATTTATATTCCTCCTGTGTTTATTGGATAGAAAATCTCCCGCTGATCACGAATCTCATGGTTTTTTACCCGAAAACTAATTATTTCAAGGAGAAAACAGGGATTTTCGATAAAAATGAATAATTAATATTCCTCCAGTGTTTATTGGATAGAAAATCTCCCGCTGATCACGAATCTCATGGTTTTTCACCCGGAAACTAATTATTTAAAGGAGAAAACATGTATTTTCATATTTACATATATTTTCGTATTATAAAAACAGGTTGGAGTATAATAATATTATGACGTAATTCTGCGTAGAATAAAGAAATCTGCATCAGGCTCCGGAAGCTGGTGTTTTCGACCGCTGCACACCTCGAAAATGTCAAAATGTACCTTTTTTGGGCGTTACCAAAATTCTATTTTTACTGCAACACAGTCGATGACTTTACTAACTGAACTAAACTCGAGAAGTAATACAGGAGGGAAGGCATGCTCCTTCGACGAAACAACTGCCAACATCGATGTTAGAGTCGCCGGTCACGAAAGAGTCCATACCCTCCCTCTTTTGCATATCATCAACGAAGGCTCCTTATTCGAATAAGACTTTGAGCCAGGTATCCCAATTGGATTCTGTGCTGTAGATCGATACCCCTTCATGTTGGCGTGACTGCAAAGTGGTGCCGTGAACTTTAGCCATTACCGCTGTATGCCAAACTATACCGCGGACCAAAAGTATGTCATCCTATGGTGTGTGGCATCAACACCGTTTCGGACGATCGAGCGCGAAAACTCGATCGTAAATTCGCATGTTCCACATGATTCCACGTGGCAATCGTGCCAATGAGTTTTCTGATGATCTTAGCTTCCGATCTGGGGTTTTTTTGAAATCCTAATTCGAGAGAGAGCATGATAAGGACACGGGACGAGAGACCTATGTTTCGTAAGACTTTTCCCGAGAATTGTAGGCCCCACCGTTTGTCCCGATCAATTCGATAAATTAAAACAATTTGTTTTTGACACGAATGAATCACGAGTTCAAACTTCTCGGTTACTTCCGGAAAAAACTATCAGGAAGTAGCGAATGATTGCGAGCAAAAATGGTCTCGGATCGAGTCTGTTGAGCGTCAAATTGCAAATAGGATCGGCCACTTTGTCACGTGATCTTACGAACGAAATGTTCCAATAACCAAGTTCGTGAGGCATCAATCTGATCTAAGGAACTTCCGGCTCGTTTTTTTTTCATCGTATCTTCAATTTGCAGCTGAACTACCATACCGTTAATTGCAGAACGTACACGTTGGCCTCTCGACCCCGAGCTGTGAGCAAAAAAGGTTGCCCATCATTTTCGCTGACTAGTGACCCAGAAACGACAATTGGGATCGGTACTTTGTCACGTGCCGTTACAAACCGAATATCGCCATATCAAAGTCCATGAAACATCGATCTCATTATTTCCGCCTTGTTTTCCATTTTTCGTACGGACCATTTCATAATTTCCATTTTTCGTACGGACCATTTTACAATTTCCATTTCGTTCATCGCCACGACATGAACATCGAACGGTCATCATCAGCACTCCTGTCCGTTTTTGTCGATCCTTAAACTGATAATCAGGGTCAAAGATAACCCTTCAGCCTCCCAAATTGATCTCTCGTGCTCATGGACCTTCGGATAAACATCAAAGATGCTCGTCGATGGATGCGACGTCTTCCTTTTTTTTTCTTCCCAATAGTGAAGATAACGATCGCGCGTTGAATGCAATTTTGGCGCAATTTCCGCGATGAAAAGAAAGGAAATCTGATGAACTTTGACAATCAACCCTAGGATGGGTCCCTAGCCTACTCGGGGGTTGAGGGTGAATTTAATGTTGATTATAATCGTGGGTTATATCGCATGTGGAGTGAAAAGAGGGAAGGAGAAGGAAGAAAGAGAACACGACGACGACGAAACGTTGGCGGCCAGAAAATCGACGCCGGAGGTTGCGCAGTGTCGCACCACGCTCCGCTTCGCTGTTTTCCCCGCAGTCGTTTTTCTCGTGACGCGTCAGACGCTCATCCCTATAAATCTCATCAGCCCTTGTGTGCCTCTCTCGACATGTTTTATAATTGAGAGTAATCCTGGCACGCATCTGTTGAATGATCACGGTGCGAATCGATCCGCTCGAAGGAACGATTCTTTTTCCCAGTGCGCGAACTTTCAATGGCGGTAACGTTCCGCTTTCGATAAGGCGGAGAAAAAAAATCGAGTTTGCGAAAAGAATTCCTCAACGTCACAATCATTCGGAGCTGTTTTTCGGGGTTGGATTTCACGAGTTTACGAGTTTATCAATAAACAATTCCCTCCTCCAAGCCGTGTCACAGTGAACAATTGTGCCAACGTGAAGTTCGTCATTTATTCATCAATAAATATTCGCGATAATTCTCCTCTCAATTTTTATTTCATTCAATCTTCAAAATGGAGGCAAACTGTCATTGGCCTTCCGTAGAATAACCGTGGATCATTATTTATGTCAAATATCAAAGAGGAAACACGATTTTCATCGTCATTTTGTGCATCAACTTTCGTTCTCGCCAATTGCGCTCCTTTTTTTTCGTTTGATCTGGAAAGATGGTAGCGAATTGTCACAAGCGAGCGATCGACCGTGACTTTTAGGGTCTTTTTAGGCTTCGAGTTTCACTTTGGCGGATTTTCTTACCTTTTTTTCGTGAATACTTTTCCAATCGGGAGCGAATTGTCGCGGGGAGTCAGCAAAATTAGCGGAATCAGTGGAATAATGGGTTGATAATCGAAAATCGAAAAGAATCGTTGCCGTCGTTGATTTATCTCTTGTTTTTTTTTTTTAAACTTCGAGATGCAAGCACATTGTCATAGGCAATCTGTAGAATTTCCGTACATCTTTTTCGTTAACAATTTATATAAAAGCATGTCTGCGTGCAGCGATCGATGCACAGTGGTGCTCGCTCGGTCGACGCGCGAAAAACCCATCCGCTTGGCTCGTCTATAGATATATTTACTCTCATTTGCGTGCAGGCATATGTCCCCTGATGATCACGAATGATGTTCATGAATTTTCGTCGATCCTCGATTTATTTCGAAGCAAACATTTTCCAATTGAAATCGTCGATGAAAGTAAACGTGCCAATCTGTGGGTTTTCGTTTTTATTTTAATTACTTTGACTCTCGTATCGTTGGCATTGTTCATTCAATTAGCGTTCCAACAGCAGCAGACTCGATTTCAATGCAGACGCGAAACAATAGCAGCGTTGATTAAAAAAAAACATTTTCTTATCGTCACGCACGAATGGATACTTAATTTAAAAAAAAACTAACGTGCTCGTTTGTTTATCGTTATTTCGGACGTTCTTTTTCTTCACGCTGATCGTAACGGGCTTTTTTTTCACTAATTATCATTTTACGATCATCATCCGAGTCTGCGAGTATTTAAAATTGCCATCGGACGATTCCGTTCGAATTTTTTTTTCCTCTCGCTTTTCGTCGTAATTGACGCATGGAAACGTAAAAAAAGTAGACAAACCCCAGAATTTGCGAATTTATTGAGTCGTTTAAAGCCCACGTGAGCCTGCTTTCGAAGGATGAGTTGGTTTTTCACGTTTTCCCAACATTTTTTTTCGTGATTAATCGACGAGTGAATCAATCACAAAGCGGCAGATGATCCCCAAACTTTCGGAACTAGATTGTCGCACCGTCGGCTAATTTTGTTGATATTAAATTTTCGAATACTCGTCGTTTATCGCAAAATCATTTTGCAAACGAATTTCTTCACATTTTTCAGTGCAAAAAGTGCGCTCTTTCCGGAAAAACTGTCGAATTTATACCGCTAAAGTTCGATAATTACTTTGCCACCGGAAGTAGATTATTCAGGCAATGTACACAATTTTCTCCCTTCACTTTTTTTAAACGTCCATCTGGGCAAGTTATTTCTCATTCGAGTCGTTCCAGATGGAAAATTTCAGGTGAAAACTTCATCGAAACCCGTGTTTTCGATTCGAAATTAAATATTGTTATTATTCCGAATAAGCGCGCTAACAATTTTGCAAATTTTCGGTGGCTCAAATTTACGAGTGATATCCGACATACATCCGTGATGCGAACGCCTCGTTAATCCCGCGGAATTTCGCACAAATCGCGTAAATGTTGATCCGTCGAATCTTTTTTTTTCCATACCGGAAACAGCGTTGAAAATTGTACGACAGATCGCGAACTCGAAGGATTCCGTCGGCAGAGAAAGGGGCTGTTAAACGAGAAAGAAAACCGACATTTCGGTAGTCCGTTGGCATTCCGCTTTCGGGCTTCAATCGCGCATGAATGCTCTCGAATCGTCAGACTTGCGAAATTCCATTCGGCTCATCGAGAGCGAGAAAAATCCTCCCTGACTCTGCCTCGTTGTTTCGATGTAACTCGCGTCGTTCCAAGCCCAACGAGATGAAGAGAAGGGCCGACGAATCGATACCGGGACACTTTATCGGGTCACCGGAAGTTGGTGGAGCCGAAAAATAAATATCGCACATCCAGCGGGATAAATTAATAAAAATAAAAAACAAAGTGTTTTAAAGTGATCAAAGACATTGCGAAACACTGTGAAATATCGCTAAAATAATTAAGAGGTTTTCTGATACACCGTGACTAAAATGATTAAAAAACTTTGCACCGCACCGGACGATCCAATGCGTGCAAAGTGAAAATGTAACGTCGAACGACTTTACGTCTGATTGATAAATCACCACTGAGGAAATTTTTGCTTTTTTTTTTCTTTTTTAATGCAGGCTTTTTCCCGTATATCGCGCGAGATGCAAAGGGTGCGAGGGTGGAAAATTATTCGAGTGTGATCAAAGGGAAGAACCTTTTTACCGGAAGAACGCCGGCTGCCGCTCGATCGCGGGGTACCCAATAAATCCGAGTGATTTTCCACCATGCGATATTCCTGTTCAACGCCTCGCGGGAATCGTCTTCGGCTGATCATCAGCCGGTTTGGGGGGCTCGGAGAGGGGGGATTCGTCATTTTCAAAATGTTCGAAAAACTCGTGATTCAGCGGTCGCCCGTAGAACGATAAGCCACGCAAATTGTTGTCTTTTTGTTTTCGTTTTTCTCTCGAAGAATAAATCATCGAGATTCAGGTATTTTATTTCCGTCGGGCCGCGAAGGGCTGCGGAAGCTGCAGCCACCAGAGGGCCTCTTTGGGAACATCAGCGCAAAAGGTGAATAACGATTATTGTTTTTTATTTTAATTGAGTAACGACGAGCGACAAACTCCCAGCAGGAGTCACAGTTTGTCTTTTAGTTTGCTCAGATTGATCCTTGTAGATTTACAAGTTGCGCGTGAACCTCCTTAAAAAAATCAACGGATTAACGTACCTAGCCTGGAAGGAAAAGAATGTTTTTTTTGCTCAATTTTCTTCAGCAATTTCGCATTAACATTTTGCATATTAATATTATCGTTTAAACTCGCCCTGCCTGTGGAAATGCATACACGATTTCGAAAAGGAATTTCGCTGCATTCGGCAGTTTCACGTTGATGAAAAAACGTTTCGAGTCTCAACCGACGCGTGGAAAAAAGTAAATAAATAAATTGTAATCGGGATCGTTTATCAAAAAAAAAAATGTAACGACGAGCGACAAACTCCCAGCAGGAGTCACAGTTTGTCTTTTAGTTTGCTCAGATTCATCCTTGTAGATTTACAAGTTGCGCGTGAACCTCCTTAAAAAAATCAACGGATTAACGTACCTAGCCTGGAAAGAAAAAAATGTTTTTTTTGCTCAATTTTCTTCAGCAATTTCGCATTAACATTTTGCATATTAATATTATCGTTTAAACTCGCCCTGCCTGTGGAAATGCATACACGATTTCGAAAAGGAATTTCGCTGCATTCGGCAGTTTCACGTTGATGAAAAAATGTTTCGAGTCTCAACCGACGCGTGGAAAAAAGTAAATAAATAAATTGCAATCGGGATCGTTTATTAAAAAAAAAAAAATGTAACGACGAGCGACAAACTCCCAGCAGGAGTCACAGTTTGTCTTTTAGTTTGCTCAGATTGATCCTTGTAGATTTACAAGTTGCGCGTGAACCTCCTTAAAAAAATCAACGGATTAACGTACCTAGCCTGGAAGGAAAAGAATGTTTTTTTTGCTCAATTTTCTTCAGCAATTTCGCATTAACATTTTGCATATTAATATTATCGTTTAAACTCGCCCTGCCTGTGGAAATGCATACACGATTTCGAAAAGGAATTTCGCTGCATTCGGCAGTTTCACGTTGATGAAAAAACGTTTCGAGTCTCAACCGACGCGTGGAAAAAAGTAAATAAATAAATTGCAATCGGGATCGTTTATTAAAAAAAAAAAAATGTAACGACGAGCGACAAACTCCCAGCAGGAGTCACAGTTTGTCTTTTAGTTTGCTCAGATTGATCCTTGTAGATTTACAAGTTGCGCGTGAACCTCCTTAAAAAAATCAACGGATTAACGTACCTAGCCTGGAAGGAAAAGAATGTTTTTTTTGCTCAATTTTCTTCAGCAATTTCGCATTAACATTTTGCATATTAATATTATCGTTTAAACTCGCCCTGCCTGTGGAAATGCATACACGATTTCGAAAAGGAATTTCGCTGCATTCGGCAGTTTCACGTTGATGAAAAAACGTTCCGAGTCTCAACCGACGCGTGGAAAAAAGTAAATAAATAAATTGCAGTCGGGATCGTTTATCAAAAAAAAAAAAAATGTAACGACGAGCGACAAACTCCCAGCAGGAGTCACAGTTTGTCTTTTAGTTTGCTCAGATTGATCCTTGTAGATTTACAAGTTGCGCGTGAACCTCCTTAAAAAAATCAACGGATTAACGTACCTAGCCTGGAAGGAAAAGAATGTTTTTTTTGCTCAATTTTCTTCAGCAATTTCGCATTAACATTTTGCATATTAATATTATCGTTTAAACTCGCCCTGCCTGTGGAAATGCATACACGATTTCGAAAAGGAATTTCGCTGCATTCGGCAGTTTCACGTTGATGAAAAAACGTTCCGAGTCTCAACCGACGCGTGGAAAAAAGTAAATAAATAAATTGCAGTCGGGATCGTTTATCAAAAAAAAAAAATGTAACGACGAGCGACAAACTCCCAGCAGGAGTCACAGTTTGTCTTTTAGTTTGCTCAGATTGATCCTTGTAGATTTACAAGTTGCGCGTGAACCTCCTTAAAAAAATCAACGGATTAACGTACCTAGCCTGGAAGGAAAAGAATGTTTTTTTTGCTCAATTTTCTTCAGCAATTTCGCATTAACATTTTGCATATTAATATTATCGTTTAAACTCGCCCTGCCTGTGGAAATGCATACACGATTTCGAAAAGGAATTTCGCTGCATTCGGCAGTTTCACGTTGATGAAAAAACGTTCCGAGTCTCAACCGAAACGTGGAAAAAAGTAAATAAATAAATTGCAATCAGGATCGTTTATCAAAAAAAAAAATGTGTCGCAACGATATTTTGTATTGCACGGGAATTCCTTTCTATTTTCTTACTGGAATTTCTACCGACGTACACACACGTGCCTGCGCACGTGTGCGAGCAAGACAGTTTCGTAATTTTGACGTTGTAACTTTCTCCGATCGAGGCGTATGCTCGAGTCGTGAGTCTTCGGGTTGAAAACATTTTTTTATCGCCATGGCTCGTTTCGATTAACATCGTAGAGCGTTTAAAGACGATACCTCCGCACTCGCGATGCTTTCCCCGAAAGTTGCGCAAGTTCACCACTTTGTCTCCCCTGATTGGAATGGAAAATTGGTAAAAAAAAAAACAGAAGAGGGGATTTAGGTAACGACAATTTCTTCGGCAGCTCGGGCTCCAAAGTACTTCATTCCGTTACTTAATAAACGGTCGCGGATCTCCACGTGGTCTACGAACATTTCGTACGAGCTTTCTCCTTCCAATTACGTACACAAATCGATAAACAATAAACACCATTTTCACCCCAGTTTTCAAAAGTCCATCGTAAAAATTAGCTACATGAAAATAATCTAAACAAAATTGAAATAAAATTCGATTTCCAAGCGCTTCGCACCCGATATGTGCAAGTTGCATTTTTTTCTCATCGATTTTCACAATTTTTGCTGTCGATAGATGCCGATTATTGAAGGACAACGTTTCGAAAAATTGATTGTTGAAAAAAAAAAATTCAAAATAATTCACAGCGATCAATTTTTTTTCGCATAGGATAATTTCATTTTTATCGTTTTGAGAATATTCGGTGATAAAATGGTGTTTCCGCGAGTGGTATGTGCGCCGTGTGTATACGCCATCGCGCGAATTTCTCAAATAAATATGTAAAATTGTGAAAATGCTTGGCAATGACAACTATATTGCAGGCAGGTATGGGCCGCATTGCGGATTGAATAACTTGATGGCAGGATGCCAGACACGTGCGCGCAGTAAAAGGCCGAAACGATACAAGCGAGCCCAGTCGATTTTTGCGTTTTTACCGATAAATAAATAATCAGTGGCCCACGAATTTATCCAATTATTTCGCCAGCAAAAACAAGGCGCCGTACATTTTTTTTATTACTGAAAAATGCACTTTGGAAACCATCGGAGGCATATTAACATAACGTACAATGTTTATAACACTTTGGCAATACATCGACAGAATTATAAAGCATTGTCTTGGAAAAAAAGTGTACTCCGGCTTGAATATTTCTGTAATTCATTATTTTACTAAGGCAATAGAATATTAATATTAATTTTTTCCAACTTTTCCGAATTTCTTACGCGACCAAGGAGCTTGTGCTCCAATCATTCGGTAATTGAGTACCAAAAAATGTTATCGTTCTTCAATTAGCAACATTGAAATAATTATTTCATTCACCGACAATGGTCCATTCTTCTCAATTCGTTCTGAGACCCAATTGAGATAAAAAAATATAATTCACAAAGAATCGGTGCTTGCTTAAAGACTAAAATGATTTTGCCTGATTTCGGGAAAGACGAGGACCCTCGTAGGACGTTTATGGTCTTTTTTTTTTTACAATTAGCCCGTTCGTGTTTTTAAAATTCGCCCGAACGTCTGACCGTTTGTTCACAGGCGAAATGGCGGGAAGCGCCGAATTCGCAATGGGGGTTGGTGTCGCCAGTGGGCCGAGTCTCGCTGCGGCCCAACAGGGCCAAGGGGTAGCCGCGTTGTTGGTCATGCTGGCAGTTTTGTGCTTCATATTCGCTTATTGCTGCTGGGGTGCGCCATTCTGTCGTTCACTCTGCCGAAGACACTGCTGTTGTCGCCTGGAAGACCCGGAGCCTGACCCACGCTTCGGCAACAGCGACCAGGCGATGGTCGCAACGCCGACGATCATATTATTACCACACGGCAGAATGCTGGTCGTTGACGGTACGATATTCACGCAGTTTCAGGCCGACACAACAGGTTCGTCGATCTCAATTCAATCGTCAATCATTAAAGGTCGATTCGCGAGATCGCGAAAATATCAAGGTCACCTTCGACGTTCGGTCAACGATTTTATTCACGTTTTGATTCCAAAAGACAACTTATTTCCTCTTTTCCGTCGATATTTCCGCAAAAGCGGGTTTTTCTTTGGTTTTTTCAAAGGACCATGTCTTTTTCTTCGAGGGAACCCCAGTTTTTTCGATCGCGCACTCTGCTTTCAGGGCTGGACCTGGTGGAGCTTGGCGAAAGCGTCATACGCGCTCAGAGAAATCCTCGGGCTATAAATCGCCATCAATTGCAAAACAGCCAAGGGAGCATACTGGAGATGGATGCGGAAACGCCGAGCAAAGACAGCCTCGGTTCCACCGGATGTTTCCCTCCGCCGACGTACGAGAGCATTTACGGCAAAGACGAGGGAGACATGCCACCCTCGTACTCGGACATCTTGCTTCACAGGTCTTGAAATCTTGATAATTACGCAATTTCGATAACGATCCTCGAGATTCAAACTGACGGATCCAATATGGCCGACGAGAATTTGAAAAACCCGTGTTTTTTGAGCTCGCTGAGTTCGAAACGGAATTCCGCGTCGCGTTCGAACTCAGCGATCTCAAGAACCACACGATAATTATTTTCTTTCGCCTTAAATTTCTCTCCTCGAATCGCGAACAGATTCGCAAATTTACCTTACGAGATCGAGCTTCACGATAATTCGCACGAGGGCAAAGACGACATCGAGATGCGGAGTTTGGACGCGTGCCCTTACATTTTGACGAATCCGATGAACAATCTCACCTGCCCGTACGCTACGGTGACGAGCTTTTCCAGTCAGAGCTTTCCCCGAAGGAACCTGTCGAGGAATCCTTCGCTCATAAGCAACCCATTGGACGATTATTACATCGATAACGAGCTGGACATTTATGGATTCGCTCGCACGAACGTCTCGTCCATTCCGGATGTCAGCCGGATGGAAACTTCGCGAAACTTCGCTACCCCGGAAGACCACCGATTTCCCCACGACGTCGACGATCGATCGAGATTTCGGCGTCACGAGAGCGACGCGATAAACTCGAGGAATCGCGAAAGAGTCGCCGAAAATTACGGCAACGATGGGACGCAGGTGGCCGAATCCGAGAGACCGGATAATTCTGTTATCGATGACCCGATGACCTCGGGTTCAAGGTCGATCGCGAGGTACCCCATGGAACGGAGGGAGGCCGAACGATCGAGAAACGAGGATCGGAGAACGCGCACCGACGACGACGAGAACAACGATTTTGGGGCGCTCGCGGATATTCGCGAGAGCCGAGTGTGAACAATCCGATCTGCGGAGGGTCTTTCTTTTTTTCTTTTTTTTTTTAGGAACGAAGATAAATGCGTCACTTTCGGAGGCGAGGGTTCGAAAATGATTTTTGCACAATTATCAAAATTCTGTCGACGTTGTTTTATTCGCGCAATTTTCTTTGCGTTTGTTTCAATAAAGTGTCCTTAATACATGATATATGACGAGTGACGGATTCATGGAAGAATATTCGACGAGAATGTTGATAAAAAAAAGGCAACGCAACGTGTGTGTTTTTTTTTTTTTTTGAAGATAGTTACAGCGCGAACAAAAGTCTCCAATTGCTCGTGAGAAATTTTCCATCGGTTTTACGGGTGGTCCCGTTTTTCTTTGTGAAACACCGAAAAATTTGAGGAAGAAACAATAAATCGAGTGTATGGAAAAAAAAATCAACGAATTAATTTAATAAAGAAAGAATAGAAGTTTTTCCGAGTTTTCAAGAATACTTGTTTCTCTTTCGCGAAGTTGATTATATTGCTGTTATTCGAAGTTACTGTTCTTGCGGTTTAACGTACATGGGAAACAATTCAACCCCTTTTTTGTCTTTTTACGTCAAATCAAATGTCGATGAAATTAGAAAGGTAAATTTCATGCTAAAATACGTAAGATACAACGTTTTTTATCGATTAAATCCATCTATTCATACGTTTGTCCACGAATGTTTCGATTTTACCCTGCTTTTCACCCCTTAGGAAGGGTCGCAGCTCAAATAAATAAAAACGTGCATAAAGAAAGGGTGCATAAAATCGTAAAATGCAAGAAAAGGTGTACTGAAATATCGTTTCTACCGAAATTTATTGAAAGATTTTTTGTCGATAAAATACTAAATATTGCGACAAGCATTTCAGTAAACGAAAATCAAACAACCTCGCATGGGTTAAATCTTGGCGGGAATTAAAAAAAAACATTTCTCCGATGCGTAGGACGAGTTTTTTTGCGATTGTCACGCCTCGGTAGTGTGAACGAGAACTTTCGACTGGGTCGGCATAATTTGACATCTGGCAGTAGCGACACCTAGCGGATGCGCGGTGAACTTGCACACGTCGGCGCTCTGCTTCCACCATCTTCTTTTCAGTCTGCTGTCGCCTGTCGCTTTCGCCGACGTAGTCACGTACAGTCACGTATAGTTGGGATTTCACGGTTCTCCGGCTATTATCAACACTCTCGAAGTCATTCTTGTGTTCGCACCAGGAAAAGCGAATGAAATAAAAGTTTATTATTCGTGTGTTTCGCCGTCGACATGGCTGGTGATAAGGTTCGCGGTGATTCCGATAACGTGGCAAATAATAGTGAAAAAAATCGTGAAAGCAACGAGTGTCATCTGAAACTGAGCATTGACGAAGCGTTTTCCGACGCGATCGAATACGTTCCTTGTCCGGAATTTCATTTTACGGTGAGTGAAATTTGCGTTTTCTTTTCTTGTTACTCGGCAATTTGTCGCCTGTGAATATTTAATTCGCGGGGAAGAATCAGAGATAGAAAAACAAAAATCGCGGAGGAGTAATGAGAAAACAAAGATGGCAGATTGTTCGCGAGAAAAAAATAATGCGCCGGGTTACTTTTTTTTAAGACTATTGTTACAACAATGGCGAGCTTCTCATATCCATGATTTTAATCATTAACACTGCGATTCGCGATAATCTTACGGACGATTTTCGAAGATAGAAAAGATAATAAACGGGTATCGAAAACACCAATAACAGAACAACAATTATCGATAATCCGAGAATTTTACGACAGAACGAGGGAAAAAAAACGAAAAACTAGTCAGATATGATTTTATCACCGATTGTCGTAATTTCGTAACAATTTTGAGGATAACTCGAACAATCGATGTTTTCTAATTTTATTTGCAATTTATTCGCGAAATATTTCGAAATGTGCATAATTTTGTAAAATCATTGCCGAAAATTTTCATGATTCAAATATTCTGCGATAAAATGCAAATTCACCTTTCGTTTTTTCCAAATTTCGAGATTCTAATAGATTTTTTTTATACACAGGCATCTGCCTGTTATATCTGCAATGGGTATTACGGGCCATGCTTCGGAGAGCCGGTGTGCGCTACTTGCCACGCATTCTTGTTTCCCGACAATATCAGTTTGCAGCCAGTACCGATTTTCAGCGAGGTGAGTACCATTACGCTTGCCACATGACGATGACGATGTTCTCGTCATCTGAAACCGTATAGAATTTATTTTTTTCATGCAAACTTTTTCCATCGTGAGTTATTACACATTCAATTTTGGAATACAAGCGACTACGAGAGATCACGAATTCTATAACAAAGACTGTGTTTGACCCAATTTCCTAAATTTATCATCCGGCTGCTCTGAGAATGGCATATTTTTTATTTGATTTTTACGCTCTGATGCAAAATTGGACGACTTTTCGTATTTTGCTATGAGAAAATGTTTGTCTCCTCGCTGCGATCGGAACAGCACGTTTTTTTTCATTTTGTCAAAGGTAATTATTTCCTCTCATTTAGTAAATTTTTTTTTCAATCTATCTTTTTGCTATGATTTACTCAGAACTGTACAATTTCTTGTATTTTACAGCTAGGAAAAATTTTAGTCGTTGAGCCATTCTTAAAATTCGGATGAAAATTTGTTGTTCCGTATGATTTCTAATTCCCGTCGAGAGCTTAATTCTCACACAGTAAAGTGTATTTCTTTAAATTTTGAAGACGATTTTTTTTTTGGCTGCGATGGAGCCATGCAATTTTCTTTCGCCGAGAGGAAAATTCTCACTCATTGCGCTAATCCTCGTAATATCTCTCGCGTGTTTTTCCCCCTCGTTGGAAAATCAAGATGGCTTTCATCAAAAATCTCCTCACTGTGAAAGATCTCCTTGAAAATTTTCCCACTGGAACTGTCGATAACAGACAAACAAAAGCGGAAGATCAAATCGCTTTTTTTTCCCCCCCCATTGCGCAGAAAACCGACGATGAAGATTCGGGGAATGACGAGCCAACGGACTTGTATTACAACGCTGAGAGGCGAGCGAGCCAACATAGAAGAAATCCCCAGAATTTTCTTCCGCCGATCCCAAATTCTTCGAAACCTTCCGTTGATCACAGCAAAGTACCATGTGCCGTACCTCCTCCGCGTGTCCCTCCTGCGTCTTCTCATAATTTATCTCCAGCCAATAATCAAAATACACCTGCGAACAATCCAAAAATGTATTCCTGGGGATTGTCGACATTAGCTTCATCCTCGCGCAGCAACGACTCTTCGCTGCCCCTTCGTTCGACGCAGCCCGCTGACCGAAGAGCGCCCGACGAGGAAAATTTGCAGATCGATCCGTCGCTCGATGCTCGAGACGAAGCCCATGAAAATCTGCAAAACTTCGAAGATGAGGACACAGCGACGGGTTGTCAAGAAAAATCGAATATCCCTCTTCGCGATGATTTACAATTACCATGGATTTATCGAGCTTACAGCCAAGTCGGCGAGTCCTCGAAGCAACAGAATTTAGCGGACCGAGTGGAGATGCTGACTAATCACAAGCACACGCAGCATGACCCCATAAACGAACCAGGCCTTGTCGAAAGATTGCCACCGGAAGTGTTGCTCGCTGTGTTTTCATATCTCGACGATGTGAGTCTCTGGTCAGCGGCTAATGTCTGTCGCAGATGGTACGGGCTTTTGTCCACCCATGTGCCTTCGCAGCAGTGGCAGCGGCACGTAAGAATACACTGGCCACTCTACAGGCCAATCGGCAATGTCGACAATTGGTTCAAAGTTTACGACCGCTTGGCGTCTTCAGCGCCGTGCAGAATGTGCTTTTCTCTCATGTGTCTTCGCGCCGAACCATCTAGAATGGAAGAAAATTCATGGCGACATAACAGGCTTCGCAGCGAATTGAAAAGCCTGCGGATCGACCCTCCGGAAGGAATCGAGGCTACGCCTCTCGATCAAATGTGCTGTCATTGGCAAGCTACGATAACCGGACCCATCGGAAGCCCCTACGAGGGGGGATTGTTCTACCTGTATTTGCAGGTTCCGTACAGGTATGAGACACACTTGCCTTTAACCGTTCTCAGCGCAGTGTTATTCCACAGCGCACAGTTATTGAAAACACGTTTCTGCGATTATTAGAGGATTTTAGTTCATGTTCATATCGTTTTGATGTTTTCTCAATACGATTACACAAGCGGGAAAATTCGGAAAAAACGGCGCTTTCTTTTTCAGAAAAATCTCATTATCGAAAAATGACTTGAGAACATCCTTACCACCGATCGGTAATTTCAATCGTGGATTATCGATAATTAGTAGTTTTTCGAAAAACTTTTTCATAATTTACAAAAAAATTTCCGAAAAAATTAGTATTCGAAAATCGAAAATAGTATTCGTCGGTGATTATGCGAAACTCGTGTTCGATCTTTCTTTTTCGTTGAGATCGTGATTTTCATCGTGAAAGTATGGTCACGGTCGTTTGCGCTTGTTGCCTTCGTAGTTGAGAAATCGCGAAGCGGCCATAAAAATACTCGATGCAGGGCTGACTTGTGGGAACTTGCAGTTATCCGATGTGTCCGCCGGTCGTGAAATTCCTCACGAAAATTCTGCATCCGAATGTATCGAGGCACGGTGACGTCGGCATTGATTCGATACATCACAATTGGTCATTGGCCCTCACGTTATCGAAAGTACTGATAAGCGTGCAGAGTTTGCTCACCGATCCTTATTGCCAAGTGAGTGACATCCTCTAAGGTATTTCGAAAGAAGCGGAAACTCGTTATTCAGCAATTTAGAATTTAGTCAAACGCGAAAAAAATCATCTTGAAAAATCTATCCCTCTGACGTTTATTAGGCAAATTACGGAACGTGCTTTCAACACTGTAGATAACGTACGAACTCTGTCGGACGCTTTTCCACTAAAAAAATCATGACTTTATCAATTTTCGCCGCTCTCAACTAAAATTCGTTACTCTTTAGAGTCAGCAAAAAATAGTGACATAGCGCGTATTAAAAAAGGTATTCTGGTTGATTCTACCGGCGGTAACGACCAAGGGTTGACCACGTGAAGGATAATTACTCATCCTTGGATAGAAAAAAGAAGAATAATCTTCAAAATAATTCATCATCTCATTTCAGTATCGTCATCGCGGTTTCCGAATTCTGTTTCGTCGCGAACTTGATTTTCCGATTTCTTTCGAAACTACCTTAAATTCGTACCGCCTCCCGTCTGTCCCGTGAATTTTTTGGCATTTTTTTTTTTTTTTTTCAATATTCGCCTTCCGAGGCGTTATCGTCGTCCTTTGACGGAAGCTTGGCCGTTGCTTTTTCAGGTTTGCATGGAGCCGAGCCTCGGCGAGATGTACGTTAACGATCGCGAGCGTTTCGAGGAGGTCGCGAGAGCCTGGACGTGGAAATACGCCATGCACGATGTCGTCACACCGACGTAACTCGGCATCGTGCTTTTATTGGCGCGAAAAAAGTGAGAAAGACAAACGACGAGACGAAATCTTCGTCTTCAGCGGCGGCAGACTGGATCCGATCGAGTCGATGTTGCGCGACTCGCGATGGACGAGAAACCCTGTGATACGTGTCGAAAGAAAAAAGAAGTCATTTCGATTCCATCGATCGACGAATGATCGCTTTTTGTTGCAGAAACAAAAAACTCGGGAAACTTTCGTTAATTCGATTTTCGAATTATTCGCGACTTTTGACGCGAATGTCCCGACGAAACTGATCGCGAATCACGCGCGAATTTCTTTCTTTCCCCCCGCTACGTTTCTGAAATTCGCGAACCTCGTTTATCGAACGAAAATCGCCGGTGCTTCAGCGATTGAAGAACGATTATTTTTATTTAATCGACGAATCGTTTATGTCCGTTTTTTTTTTCAAAAAAAAATCGCATAATTTTTCGTTTATTCCATTTTTGAATCGATCTCCGTAATCGAGGCGTCGTAAAAACTGAAACCGAATAACGCGCGGTTGGTGTTGAAGTTTATTTTTTTTTTTCGTTTCATTTTTCAAAATATTCATCCATTGCAATTCCGCGCAAGGGGCAGAATTTTTCCGGGGATACGGCGAGTTTGTAATATTTATTTATTAAAGCGAGATCGAAGAACAAATCATTTTGAATTAGCCAACAGTTTTTTTTTTTTTTCAGGAAAAATAACGTGAAATTTTCGTTGTTTTGATTTCGATCGACGCGCGAGTACAAATTTTTCCGAGTTTTTCAGAAATACGATACAAGAATTATTTTATTCGAACTTTCATGAAACACAAAAACACAAAAAATATTTTTGAACAAACATCGCGAATGTTTGAAACATCGACCGAGAAACGCCCGAAGGCGAACGTGATCGCGTATAAAACGCCGGGTGTAACGAGGATTCAGAGGGGGAGCTCCGACAACCATTTTAGTAGCGCCCTCCTCGGAGCCAATCGGTAAACAGCCGTTAACAGCCTCTCGCTTGACTTCCCGTGAATTCATTATCGCAGCAAACGGGGCAAAACGTTATTCGCGTTCGCGACACCTTCGTCCTTTCCGCGCAACCGCGTTTCGCTCTTTACACCCCGTTTTTGCATTTCGCAGAGTCGTCGATCGAACCCACCACGATCTTGGCAATCTTTTTCGTTTTTCAACCCGCCGCACGAAAAAAAAGCCCCATTTTGCGCCCGGAACAAAAGTCGTCGAATTTTTTGATCGACACGCGCGAAAAGTAGCACAAATTCGCGGTGTTTTAAACTGCAATAAAGTCGTAGACTTCCGCTCGTCTCAAAATGGCCAAAGCAAATTTTTTTTGTCCGATTGGCGGGCAAAACTGGAAACTCGGGTTTCGATCGGATCGAACGATCGTCAAGATCTTTTTTTTTTGTTTCCGAACTGAAGAAAATCGGCTCGAACGTCGTCGAAATCGCGAGACAAAAAATCCAGCTCTTTCTCACTTCGAGTGCTCGTCGCTGTGTGTACAGGACGATTATTCCACCGGAACTTGCCTCGATTTCTCTTCCTTCGGGATGTAATTACATTTTGAACCTGCCGCTCTTCTCAATTTCACCCCAAACCCCTCGAACCCCTCTCCCCAACCGCGCCCTTTGCCGAACCGCTTATTTATGGACTATAAAACGTTTCAACGTTCGGTCTCTGTGTATTGCGTTTACAGCGCGTTATTATCCCGAGCTTCGGAAGGCCCTTTTTTTATAGACCTGCCGAACGCAGCAGAGTTGCACTCTTTGGCAGAGCAACCGGCGACGATGGACCTCCGTTGCTCTCCCAAAGGCTTCTCATTCGCTTAAACCATATCGTTATTCCAATTTATCTTCGCTACTACGACGATAATTGAGCCGCGATAAGATACACGAAATTGCCATTTTTGATATCGCGCCGACAAAATTACGCGCAAAAATTCTCGTTTTGCGTCTCGCCAGTTTTTTGGTTTCGGTAAATCCACGTAACGACGTGTGTCGGCGCACACCCGCAAAATGAGAATTTCGCGTACTTGGCAATACCGTAAAGATCTCGTGAAAGCTGATGATATTTAGGATACCAAGCGCAATAATTTTCAATAATGACAATATCAAAAAATCCTGGAGGTTCCACACCGCGGAAGACTCCGATTGTACCCTGGTCCAGCGGCGACTTTTCGCTTCCGGTGGTATACATCGATCCGCAAATGTAAACTGGGGAAAGTTTGCGAAACATTTTTTTCAAAAATGACAACATTTTTGAAAAACATGACAACATTTTTAAAAAACATGACAACATTTTTGAAAAATATGACAACATTTTTGATGATATTTAGGATACCAAGCGCAATAATTTTCAATAATGACAATATCAAAAAATCCTGGAGGTTCCACACCGCGGAAGACTCCGATTGTACCCTGGTCCAGCGGCGACTTTTCGCTTCCGGTGGTATACATCGATCCGCAAATGTAAACTGGGGAAAGTTTGCGAAACATTTTTTTCAAAAATGACAACATTTTTGAAAAACATGACAACATTTTTAAAAAACATGACAACATTTTTGAAAAATATGACAACATTTTTGATGATATTTAGGATACCAAGCGCAATAATTTTCAATAATGACAATATCAAAAAATCCTGGAGGTTCCACACCGCGGAAGACTCCGATTGTACCCTGGTCCATCGGCGACTTTTCGCTTCCGGTGGTATACATCGATCCGCAAATGAAAACTGGGGAAAGTTTGCGAAACACTTTTTCAAAAATGACAACATTTTTGAAAAACATGACAACATTTTTGAAAAATATGACAACATTTTTGAAAAACATGACAACATTTTTGATGATATTTAGGATACCAAGTGCAATGATTTTCAATAATGACAATATCAAAAAGTTATTAACAAATTGGGGAAAAAAAATTCCCGGAGGTTCCACACCGCGGGACACTCCGACTGTACCCTGGCCAAGCGGCGACTTTTCGCTTCCGGTGGTATACATCGATCCGCAAATGAAAACTGGGGAAAGTTTGCGAAACATTTTTTCAAAAATGACAACATTTTTGATGATATTTAGGATACCAAGTGCAATGATTTTCAATAATGACAATATCAAAAAGTTATTAACAAATTGGGGAAAAAAAATTCCCGGAGGTTCCACACCCAGAAGACTCCGATTGTACCCTGGTCCAGCGGCGACTTTTCGCTTCCGGTGGTATACATCGATCCGCAAATGTAAACTGGGGAAAGTTTGCGAAACATTTTTTCAAAAATGACAACATTTTTGAAAAACATGACAACATTTTTGAAAAACATGACAACATTTTTGAAAAATATGACAACATTTTTGAAAAACATGACAACATTTTTTATGATAATTAGGATACCAAGTGCAATAATTTTCAATAATGACAATATCAAAAAGTTATTAACAAATTGGGGAAAAAAAATTCCCGGAGGTTCCACACCCCAGAAGACTCCGACTGTACCCTGGCCAAGCGGCGACTTTTCGCTTCCGGTGGTATACATCGATCCGCAAATGAAAACTGGGGAAAGTTTGCGAAACATTTTTGATGATATTTAGGATACCGAGCGCAATGATTTTCAATAATGACAATATCAAAAAGTTATTAACAAATTGGGGAAAAAAAATTCCCGGAGGTTCCACACCCCAGAAGACTCCGACCGTACCCTGGCCAAGCGGCTACTTTTCGCTTCCGGTGGTATACATCGATCCGCAAATGAAAACTGAGAAAAGTTTGCGAAACACTTTTTCAAAAATGTTGTTGACATTCAATGGGTCACCATTAACGTTTCCATACCGTCTATCCTAGCCACCACGCCTTTCCCTTAGAGTTCATTTTAATCTAGATACGCGCAATAAAATCGTAATTAGCGTCGAGCGCTATCGAGAGCGGAATGGGACTTATAAAGTGCTAGAACGTCCGAAGAGTCCGCGCAGAGTCCCAGATGTGACGACTTTCAGCCGTGGCTTTCATATCTTCCGCTCTTGGTCTCTTCACGTCTCTTTTCGACTCCGCTTTTCCTTTCTCTGTCTTCCTCCATGAGTTCGGCAGATCCCGAAGTAGAGAAGAACCGAGAGCTTGGCTAGAGAGCGACCAGGGGCTCCTCGATGCCGCGGTGGGTGGTCCCATGCGGACGATGAAGCAGCAGAGAGCCTGCGGGTCCTCTCCCTTTCCTCATCGCTCGCTTCTCTCCTGCCTCCTCTTCTTCTCCTCTTCCTTGCGCTTCTCTCCTTTTACCCTGCATCTGTGCCTTACTCACCCAGCATCGGGTGTTCCATTCCCATCTCCCTGTCTCGCTCTTACGCTCTTGCAGCAAGAGGGATACTCTCGGGGCTCGTCAGCTACGTGTGTGGCCGCAACACCCATATAGCCTTCGTTCTGCGCACTCCTCCTCCCTCCTCCTCCACTCCACCTTGTTCTTTCCGTCTTGCGCGTATCGCTCGCAATCGGTCTTACCTTTTTGTGCCACTCTCTCATGTTTTTAGTGTGCTCCTTGTGTGCTCCGGAGAGGTTTTAGGGTGCATTCACGCGAGGAAAAGCAAATGGATCAACTTGTTTGTTTTCGTTTTGTCGCGGAGGTGTAACCGTCCGGCAAAGAGCTGGGAACCCAGCCAAAACCCGCGGAACTACCGGAACAGTAGCCCCCCAACCCGACCAATCGCATTTTGTTGACGTTCCAATGACACCAGTTTTCGAAAACAGCCAAATAGCGGGTGTACCATTCCGCCTGTTAAATGCCGCAGGTTGTCTTCAAATTCATTGGCATTTATAGACCGTTGCTCGATGCTACTTCCTTGGCTGACAGGCTGTTAAATGCTCTTCCCAGTGGGACACAGGTTCCAACTTTCCTTCTCCCGGGCGATAGTTTCTTGCGCGGGGGTTGGGACGGACTCGGGAAGAAAGGAAAACCGTATGTTTCTCCGACCAAGTAAGGCGCACTGCGCGACCTCCGGGTTTTTCCCTTTCCGCCTGAACACCACGTGGCCGGCGGTAGGTTAATCTCGGAGATACTTAAAAATACATTGAACCCCGAAGACCCGCGGTCGAAATGGCATCCGTACATGTTAGCGGGGTGGAGCGGAGTGGGGGTTGAAGAAACGATCGTAAATGTCAGTTTTGACAAAGGATCCAGAAGTAAGGGGCCTGTTTTTCTCTTTTGTACGGCGTTCATGAATCTCTCATGGGTCTTCTATGGGTCTCCTTTACGTGTGTTGCTTTTTGTATCGCGTTTGATTGAAAAGCAGTCACGAACGACGCCATTGAATCAATCAAAGTTGATCCATGCAACGATCGTTTGTACACGGATTCGCCCCTCCTCCCTCACTCCCCGCTCTCCCCCTGGGAACCCAATGTTCTTCAAAAATTTTAGTCGACTTTCAACATCCGGTCGGTCAAAGAGTCGAAGGAGCCTAAGAGGGGCAAAAGAAGGTCATCGATGTAAAAAAAGCTCGACCGAGTTCCACGAACCCACTAGACTTCTCTCGTCGTCACGGTAAATACCGTGCCGCCTGGTAAGATTCGTGGCAAGGTCGCACCGGTCGCGTTCGCCAGGCAAAAAACCGGAACCCCGCGTGTTCCGGTAGGCGATATATACAGCTACGAAGAAAATTAATGCGGGTACATGTTTATATATGTATGTGTACATATTAGGGTGGTTGGAAAACAAAACATTGATTTCTTCACCATCCCCCAAAGGATTACATTTTTTCCGAAGGAGGTGTTTTACTAAAGATTCCAGGCAATCTTCATTCGCCAAGCATTTGTTTGTAACATGGCCTTGAAGCATATTTTCATGCTTTTCAGTGTCTACATTTTTTTTTCTCTGCAAATTTACTCAACTTGCAAAGCGAAAGTATATGCTTGCTTCTGGATATTATCAGTGGATATACAGCGAAGGAGCGGTTCGCGAGGATTTTTCGAAATTCAAAAAAATTATCACATTTTTTTCGCACCGGAGCTGCCCGAAGTTAACGAGATTCGACGATTCTTTGTTGTTGTTTATCCACCCTAATGCGATACGCAGAGTAACACAAACACAGAAAAATTCAGGAGACCGCGAGGAGACCATGGAAGAAGTGGAAGAAGATGAGGAATAAAAGAAAGAAGAAAGAGCGAGAAGGAGGCCAACGTGTGTGGCCGCAGAGCGAAAAGAGCACGCGGTGGATCCCCGTATAGTTGCGGTACACAATAACAGCTGATGCTCAATAGCGAGCCTACGGCTTTCTTTTCGCTCTTTCTTCTTCCTTAACCCGCGCTACTCGTGCTCATCTCTTCCTTTTTCTCTCTTCATGTCCCTCTCCCACTCTTCCTATTTTTCTCGTGTTCTCGCGGTCATTCTTTGGCTCTTATATATTTTCTTACACACGTATACTCATCAGAGATATCTTCGAGAACAAGCCGACCCACTCGCGCCTTAACTACCTTGCAGCATCTCTAATGGAACAGAAGCGTTGCGCCATAGTTTTGCTCGTAAAACACGCGCAATGATACGCGCTGCTATAGAGCGGCAAAGTCCGGAACTAATGCAAATGGCGGCTGTGTTATATACATTTTTTTTTTCACGCTCCGTTAGCGATTCAAACGCAGGAAGAACAATGATGATCAACGTCGCTGCGGTTGAATCATTATAATTGGATCTCGCCTTTTTTCTCTCGAGGTCGACTTCCGGTATCGTTTTTTCGGTATTTTCTCTCCAACGGCGGTTGCCACGCCCGCAGACTTTGGTGATTCATTTGGTGATTTGGTGAGACTTTTTTCGATCGATCGTAGCGCCCTCGAGCGTGCAGCGAGGAAATGAAAAATTTCTGTTGAAATCCACGTGAAAATCATATTCGGACGATATTCATGACGATTTTAATTTATTTACACTCACACAAACGCTCGATGTCACACTCATCAACATTGCTCGCACGAAACATATATTATAAATTAACAATAAAATAATGACAATATTAATAATATTAAAATAATTAAATGCTTTTCTTTAGATCTATGATACACTTAATGTACAGTGCGGAATTTGCGTCTTTACACGTTCTAATCTCCGTTGCTTGGCTTTCGTTCGTTCTACAGGTCAAATTTTCTTCGTTTCGATTTTTTTTTGTCTCGCAGTGTTCTTTTTCTTTGCAATATCTTTCACTCCTATCGTCAAATTCGCAGCAGGTCCCGTGTATGTATTATAGTATGCATTAAAATTGTAGGAATGGGCCGTTGTGAAGCGCGTGCCATTTTTTTTCCATCACCCTTCGACGTTTCCTTTCGTATATCTTCTTTTGTTTGTTTATTCATTTTTTAACCCTCGGATCGCCCAGGTTTATCCTCGAAAGCGGCGGGTTGCGGGGTCTTCCGGTTCCGGGGCACTTCACGTCGTTATAATATCCTGCACTCGCGACGTTACTCATCGTTTCTCGCACCGGGTGTGGTAGAGTATTTTTAGACTTTTTTTCTTCTTCTTCTTGTCATTCTCTTATTTTTTGTTTTCGTCGTCTTTGGTCGGGTTCGAACGCGGAATACTGTTTTCTCTGATCCAGTCAGCTCCGAGAGAATCCTCTCATCAGTCTGCGAGAAAAAAAAACAAACGAAGAAATGAAGATAAGAAACAATCTCGGCGCGAAAAAGTGCAATGAAATAAGAACGGAAATATATCGAGCTCGAATTTATAGAGGCGAGACGGAGAGCCAGCGCACTCATTACTTTATTGCAGCTGATATACGAATGAAAATAATTCTATTTTCATCCTATGCGCGCCATCATCTTTGTCCCCGAGTATTTTTAATCCATCGGGGAAAAAGGCCGAGCGAGTCGAGAAGGGAAAAAATAATTTGACGAATTTTGCCCTCCGAAGGTAGGACACATATTGTTCTTCCTCATTTTTCCGCAGGAATCATCGACTTTTCGATCTTGTAACGCTGAATTTATCCGTTTATATTGACCTTTTGAAGTGAGCAGTAACACGAAGAGTGCGATAATTAGCGTCGTCCTGTTGTCGACCGGGAACCTCAGACTCGAGCCCCTCGACGTATCGCCATTGTTCCTCTTAACCTCGTTTGTCCTCGTGTCAACGATTAATTTCTTCACTTCGTGATGTTCGTGATGCACCTTGCCGAAGCATAAAAAATTCATGTTACGATGAATGCCCTTGCAGTCGTAATCCTCGGCGCCGTCGCACATACACGTGTTCAATTTCGCTGCTTTCTCCTGACGCGTCAATATCGCTATCGAATTGCGACACCTGGTGAAAATTACGTTGGAAAAATGTATTCCAATGACGACGGTATTCCTCGTTGTGTCAAAAAAAAAAGGAAGAAAAAGGAAGATAAAGGAAGAAAACAAATATTCGAGGCTCACCTTGGCGTACATTTCTTCCCGTGAAACATGCTCTTGCAATAAGCATTGTAATAATCGAGAGCTTTCGAGCATAATGCGTCGGCGTTGCATATCCACGTTGCCGTCCGGCACGACACTCTCGTTCTGTTCATCGCCATTGTCACCGATGTTCTGCATATTTCGACTCTCTGCTTCGAGCGCATACACAGATAATCGTCCTCGGCGCAGTCGCACTGAAAACGTTGATTAATTTATCTATTTCATGCAATATTTTTTGCATTTTTTCAAATATCGAGATTCTCGAATTGCGGAAAGAGGATATCTTCCTTTTTCTTCAAAGTGGAAAATGAACGAAACAATCCGAATAAACGAGTAAATAAGAGGGCATAAGTACCAGCATGAGTTCCTTCCCCTCGTCTGTGCTGGTTAACGCGATAAGGGCGTGCTGACAAGTCTCAGGACAACCCTTGTTCCCGTCACCCTGGAGGTCAGCTGCGCAACTCGTGAGGTATTGCTGAAGCGCCATTCCGCATCCCGATCTGAACGCGCATCTCAGACGCGCGTCCTCGCAGCTTATCGTACTCGTGGTCGTGTTGGTCGTGGCTGCGCGAATCAACGATAACAGAGTCGATAATATTAGCGCGTAAAGGCCTGCTGCACCTCGGGACATTCTCCTGCAATCGCCACTGAAAAGAAAAAAAAACGTATTTTTAGAACAAGCGTATTTTGAATAATTTTCAAAAAAATTGGTAAAAATGGTCGAGTTTTTTTTAAATGCTCTCAGAATTTCAATCTTTTTTTCCAACAATTTGTCGACAACTTTTTCCAATTTGTAATAATAGAAAACGTGCACGATTCGTCTTCTGTACGTAAGATCGATTTTTGCAAATTTTGTTTCATTACCAACGTGCCCATATGCGTCCTTAAGGTCGTTTCGACTCTCGTCGTAGTCATTTTATTCACTAAAAATATTTCCTCTCGAAAGGCGCGTTTTCAAATATCGTTCGCGTACGTTTTTGCCCGTGTCGGCGCTGAGGATATAATTTACACGCCCACGAGACTCGAGAAAGAGAAAAAGTCTAAGAGGGAAAGAGAGCCGAAGCAAAAGTGTCGGGAGGATATTTTTAAGTCCCTTCCGAGCTGAAGACTATGTCTCTGCCACGCGAAGAGTTTCAGCGCTGTAGCAGAAAAGTATACTCGAGATGTCTTCTCGTGGGCAAACGGCAATACGAGAAAGATAACCCTTTCGAACGTACAACAATTACGTAAAAGAGGGAGGGAGATTTTATTTTGGAAATGACGAAAATGAAATTCTCCCGAAGAGTCACAAATTATAATTGTACTTGTGAATGAAGATGTGCGCAGTCGACATAAATTATTGCCGAAATCCTGGGCCCCTATTCATACTCGTTATTGCATGAGATCGTCTTATTCGTATGTTAAGTCCATGTTAGAGCAGATCCAAGCAGACTTTCGAATATATAAGCGCTGAAATTTCGAAAAAGGAATCGCCCATAGTGTGAACTTTGCTGCAAAGTAGGTCAAGTTTTTTCTGTTGCTCCCATTTTATTGAAGATCAAAGATAAATTAGTTTCTCCGCTATTTTTTACCACGAAATGTCCCAAATGTCCGATTATAACTAAACGTCCGATGGGTCAATTAAGCTCCGTTTATTGTGCATCGAAGCGAGGACCGATCAAGAGATTTAATCTTGTCTCCGGTGTTGTTTGTCTCGCGGTGGAACAAAATGGAAGCGATTGTACAGAATGTTTATCGGTCGAGGTAATCTCACCCTGCACATTGTCTTTTCTCGTTCGAAAACAAGAAAAAAACATTCGACAAGAGATCGAGCAGACGTCGTCGAATTTAC
This sequence comes from Heteropelma amictum, assembly GCA_959613375.1. Classification (NCBI taxonomy): domain Eukaryota; kingdom Metazoa; phylum Arthropoda; class Insecta; order Hymenoptera; family Ichneumonidae; genus Heteropelma; species Heteropelma amictum. The sequence continues at coordinate 3,643,376 of OY390721.1, read as the reverse complement.
CGATCAACCGTTAATTTTTCGCGACATTTTCAACGTAAAAAAAAACAGCAGAGAAGCACCAAGCGCTTCTCTGTTTTATTATTCTTCGCTCGATCTTCATTGATTTACATATTCGACGTAGAAAAGGAGTACAAAGTCGGAAAATGAGCTCGAGCGTTGCGTTTATCGCGTTGACCCTTGCGAACTCGATTAAAACTCGCGTCGATCGCCCGGAGACGTTGCCCCGCGTCTCCTCGGTTTACAATCGTACGTTCAACGTCAATTGGTCGTATCTTCCTCCCTGGCGATACATGATCGTCGATGTGTTCGATCGAGCGTGACGCTCGGTTCCTTGGGTTTCAATGCGTCGTTTTTGCTCGTTTTTCGAGGCGACGGGAGGGTTCACGAAGCCTCAGCGAGGGGTGCGAAAAACAGACCGGACAGTATCGTCCTGCGGTAGCAGGTGTAGCGCCAGTAGCAAGTGCACGTTACACCCGGAGTGTGCGAATAATGTAAACTCGAAAATGATTCGTAATTTTATTAAATTACGCGAAAAAAAAATCGAAACAATTCGGACGTACGGATCTCCGACACTCAATATTCTGTTGAAACAACGTCTAACGAGTATTTTCACTTTTCAAGCACTAAAATTTGAAAAAAAGCCCGACTGATCCAGAAACAATTGTTTTCGCTGATACCTTAAAATTTTTCAGCTTCATAATTTAAAGAATATTACAATTGATATAAATAAAGCTTCTACGCGGATTATCTCTCAAACGGTCACGCTCATAGATCAGGCAAAAGAGATCTTTCGTGACGAGCTTCGAACTTTCAACGCAGACAATTTGTCGTAGGATTTTTTCCAAGGTCAACGATCAGGGACTAACAACATTCCAAAGTTACAAAAAACAAATGTACCCCGTGTTATTCAGATGGGAAATGAAAAAATTGCGAGGGGCGTCTCTCAACGTTGATATCAAGGGAACTCATGATTGGAACGGTGTTTTTGGAGGTGCCAACCAATTCATTTTTCGGTGTATGGAGAAAAAAGAAAAATAGTAGACCATTTTGACCCAACTTGATATACTTATGGGGGCACGTGGGCTTCAAGGGCGTTCCTCTTACGAGGATGAGTCCGGGTAACCCGGCGCCATCGCGATCTCCATTTCTTCCTTTTACCGGGTTACCCACATAAGATGAGAACCCCGCACCCTGGGACGGCCCGCAGAATTCGCGCAATTTTTTTCTTCCCCTTTTTGCGTCCGTTAAAGGAACATGGACGAGAATTCGTTAAAACCGTCGAGTGCAATACGGACGACGGAGGAATAAAGCCCCGCAAGTGTCGAAACGCAGAGTGCAAGATGCAGGTTCCAAAGGGGCTTTCGCCAAGTTTGTCGTAAAACTTCTAAAGGATCAGGGGGACGCTGGAGGCCCTTAAGGCTTAACACACACAGAGAGAGAGAGAGAGGAAACGGACGTTAGTTTTTTGACGGTGGGCCCACTGTGCCATCTGTTCCTCGTTGCCATGTCCGTTATTATTGCGTTGCCCCATTGGTGGGTCGAGGCAAACGTTTGGTTCTCCTTTTGCTCATAGACATCCAAACACGAATATTCCAGGTCAGGCCAGCAGTTTCGTGGCTCTTGGCGAAATTTCCCATCGTCGCTCTCTTCGCGTGCCTAACCGTCTTCCGAATATCCCGTGTCCCTTCTTCCTAATAGCTGCGCTGGAGAATATCGACACTTGTGCGACCGAGCAAAGGGTCCTTCCAGGCCCTCTAAACTACCCACGATCCTCCACTTGCTGGTAGCTCAAATAAACGCGAGGAATAAGTACGATGGCTCGCGTTCTCAGTTGTTTGCGCTTCAAAATGTCATTTCATCGCGGTCCCGTTTGTTTTCGATTTTCAAAGTTGGACTACCGATTTTCTCATTGCTTTCCTTTCTCCGATGTTCAAGGTCGTTTTTTAGGCAAAAGAATTTAGCTATCGCGATGCAGCCTGCATCGATTTTCGAGTCTACTCGAGGGCGTCGCCAAACCACCCCTGCGGATCGGTAAAAGTTCCTCAAAAAGGAAGCTACGACCGTTTGAAATTTCTGCTTTTCGAGGATTCCGAAAGCGTGGTGAAAAAACTTCCGCAAGATTTTCGATACTTCGCGAGTCTCAAATCTCACCCCGAAAACTGGAAACTTTAGTGAGAAAATGAACGAGAAAGCATCCCCGAATGCTTGAAATTCGCATTTTATTATTTCTAAAGTAATGTTTCTCATAAATCCTTAAGGGGGACCGATAAAAAGAGGGAAATAATAAATAAACCGTGGTTAATATTGCGGAATGAGTCTTGAAAGGCGTCGCGTTGAATGAGCCGATGGCTCGATGACAGCTTTATCAGAGTTCACGTCGTGTATTGTTTATTTGCACAAACTCTTCTGGTGAGAAGAAAAGAGGCGTATCCATGTGTGTATAGACTTTGCTGTATAATCATCTGCTGAAGAAAAAAAATGATCAAGAGAGTGAAGAAGAAGGAGAAGAAAAAAGATGACGACTCGTTGTTTGCACTCGAGGAAGTGGAGGAGAAAGAGAGAGAGAGAGAGAGAGAGAGATGAGGAAGGGGAGAGAAAGAGTACAAGAGAAGGGATCGAGTAATTTCACTCTTCCGAAAGAGACTCGAGTCTGCAGACTCGAGAGGATCTCTGGTGTATATTGGTGTGTGTTTTGTGTTACACAATCAGAGCTCGGGCGTCATGTAAATATTGGACTTGCGTGTAAAGAGTCAGAGACCCTCGCGATGGTAAATTATATCGCTGTTCTCGTGTTTGGCCCCGCGCTCCGCTCTTAACGAGTACCTTTTATCCCATGATTATTGAAGAGCAAACAAATATCATTCTAATGTATTTGTCTCGTTCAACTACCAGACATTGATCCACCGATTGTTCGGTGGATAAAAATCGGCCAAAGTCTTTTTTAGAGATCCCTGTTTCCTACAAATTGGATCTATGATTCAATGTGCATATTTTATGAAACCCTTCTAGTGTGTGTGTGTTTGTGGGTTTGTTTCATAATCAGCGGGAAATTTCCGATCGGATGAGCTATTGAAACATTGAAAATCGAAAAAAAACATTTCGACTCATTTTGGGACACTTTCAGAATCGGCGAAAAGTCGAAATTTCAAGTGGCCATAACTACGTTGTAAATCATGCTACATAGGTTTTTTGGGGGTGTTTTGGATAGCCCTCGAGTAGACTTGAAAACTAGTGAAAGTTAAACGTCGATAGCTATATTTGTTCTCCCTCAAAATCGATGTTGAAAATTCGCGAAAAAAACGCAAAGGGGTATGTATGGGAAAATTGGCGAAAGTCGATGGTCGAACTTCAAAAATCTGCCAAAAATCGAAAAATCAAGATATCTACATGCACCAAACGGCAGTTTGAAGCTTCAACAATTGCGAAGAGAATAAGCACCAGTTGGAGTATCTACCTCAAAGGGGGAAAAAATGACAAGCATTTTTGTGAACCAACTCAATCCAGTAAAAAATGGCAAAAAATGTTGGAAAAATTATATTCAACGGTCTATATCAACGTATTTTTTCCCGCTGATTACGAAACACGTCGATATTTCAAATCCAAAAAAAAATTTTTTTTTAATTTGCTTTTTTTTTTATTTTTTCGTAAAGGAACACGATTTTCCTCGCATTTTCTTAGCAGAAAAAAGTTTTTTACATGACGTCGGCGAATATCCGATTTTCCACGAGCACCCTGAGGTATTCGTGTACGTTCGATATTCGAACCGATTTTTCAAAATGACAGCTGGGTCGGGACGATCAAAGGCAGTTAAGAAAAGTCTCGGGGCATCTGTATTAGATAATGCGAACAAAGAACACTGCTGTTCGAGTCTCTCGATGCGCACGAATGAGCAGCTATTTGTACGAATGCTATAATTACGTATAATTACACGCTGAAGAGAAAACATAGCGCAGAGAACGAGGCAATCTTTTAGCAATCCATATGTATACTGGGGTGTACGCAAAAGATTGTTTTTCTTCCAAACAGGCTGAAAAGTTTCGGCTGCGCGAAGAAAGTCTCCAGTTAAAACTTACCCCGTAATATTAATATTAATTTATTGGAAAGGCAATCAGAGCGCGTTTGGAATCTCGTTTTTCAAAAAGGAAGAGTCTCGGAGTCAAACGCACGACATATTTTTGTAGGAAATGAACCTCTTCAAGAAAGAGCCTAGCAGAATAGCCTTTTGGCTAGCAGTAGTATCATATTCGAATACAGGGAGGCATTAAAATAAAAGCCTCGACATTTCTTCCTTTTTCTTCTTTCTTCTTTTCTATACACGTATACGTTTGCATAAAATATGAAGTATATTCATACACCTATGTATTATATGAACAGAGGAAGGAGAAAAAAAAGGAAGAAACATATTTCTTCCTTTTTCTTCCAATCTATGTGGATACAGAAAGGAAAGCTGAGCGCAAGATCTCTTATCGTTTGTAAGAGCGAGGATCTTGTTCGAGTTCTCGAGCCTCTCAAGGGTCGTACAGGTATATTTTTGTACACCTATATTGCCTGTATTTTAATATATGTATAAAAAACTGCAGGAGAAAAAAAGTGAAAACAAAAAAAGGGGAAAATGTTTCGAAGCACCTGCTCGCGATTCTCCCGATAAATCTCCCTCGTCCGAGTACGAGTCCTGGCGGAGAGCAGAGTTCCTCATGAATATCCAGCGAGCGAATATATGCTTCAAGAACATTCTCGCTTCCCAAAATTGCCAGAGTTATACTAATTACGTAATGATGAAGAAAAAAAAAATTACTTAATTATGTTTAATATCGCTCATGAATAATTGAGACGAAACATGCTCCAAATTTACACAAAAATTTCAATTGTTCGTGAAATACAGTGGTCATATATCAAAATTAAAAAAAATATATAAACAATCGAGGAATTGAACGATCATAATGAAAAACGCATTGGGAAATGTTCGAAATTTGTTTTTGCTCCAAAGATCCCGAGAAAAGATCAAGATTTTTAACGAAAAATCACTGGAATTTCTCCCTCTTTCGCCGAGTTGCAGGCGTTTCAAGGAGATGTTGAAAAAAAAACAATCGATTTTTTTTCCGTCCGGAAAAATGCTGAAAAAATACTAATTGCGAGGAGATGCACTTTCACGCGAAATTTCATTATGAATCTAGCTTCAGATTATCAGCTGCGAGTCTTGAAATATCCTGTATAACGTGAATCATGAAAAAAGTGATCTCTGAATGCAACATTCGTTTCGAGAGTTCGCCACGTGACTTGCAGCGCGTTCTAAAGTGACGTTGACGTTAAAACGATAAAATTGCCGTCGATAAACGCTACCGATTGCGATGCAAGTACATATTAAGCTTCGATATCGTATGTGTAGCCGGGGTTTCGCATTAGCATTCCATATTGATTTATATCCTCATCGCCGCCGGCAAATAAATCGCTTTTAATGGCCACGCACAATTTCCCTCTGGAGAAATAAACGGGCATTCGGCATCGACGCCCAAAATTTTCGAATCGAAAAATGCCGGTCGTGCAAATTTTTTTCCAGGATTTGTGGGAGTCGACGTCCCACACGTGACCCACGAAATATCTCACGTTGTCTCGTGTTTGAGACGAAAAAAAAAATGAAAGGAACGGAAAACCGAAAAGGGATTAGAACGCTTCGTAAATTTATGCTCGTCGACGCTTTGCTCCTCGGTCGTGGCAACGTTTTGACGTTTTTACGGTCGCGAGAGCTATCCCTTATTCTTCGTTTTTTTTTTTCGTGATCGAAAGATTTTTTTTTCAAGCTAGACGAAGATTTCGGAATTTTAATGTCTTCAACGTCGTGAAAACGTACTCTTCCCCAATGACCTTGGCAATTTTCCGAAACAACCGCAGGGAGCTTTTCGATTTCGAAAAGAAACGATCAAATCGGTAAAATAAAAAAAAACGAAAATTCAGCAAATATCCTGGAAACTTTGAGTGTCTTTTTCCGTCAAATAAATACATTTTTTTTCCAGCGATATTTTCTTTTATTCGACGATTCGTGATTCACTTTTGTATGTCATTATTTTCGATGTCTCACACGTTGCCGATTTTTCTTCTCGATTTTTATGGCGTTGTCGAGTACGCGGAAATTCGCATTGTATTTTATCGTTACTGCAATAATGCTCGTCGTATCGTGCTTAATGCTCCTCATGACGTTACTTGGATGCTCGTTATTGTTACGTACGGTCACATAGTCACCAGTCACGATCGCGAATCGTTGCCCGGACGAGAGGATATGTTCTTTTTGGATTTTGTTTCGCCGATAGGGGAGCTCCCATACGAGCCACGTTGAGTTCTCGTTAGCGCACGGAAAACACATAAATCCTTCAGCCAACTAGGGCTTTTCTCGTTTTACAACGAGACGCAGCTGCTGGTTTTGCAGTGTTTCTTTTTCTACTCCATCGTTATCAGAGAATATTTGTTCGATTAAAGTCGATTTACGTGGGCGTGAAAAACGTCGGATATCAGCGCACCAAAGTTACGCGGGATTTATTGAAAAATCATTGTTGGATCGAGGTTTTGTTATTGATCGATGCCTAAGGATCGATCGATCCTTAACGAGTCCTCGGTGTATTTTTCCAGAAAGATTTCGGTGCCGTTAGATCGAATGACAGTGACAGATCGTTGGAATTACGTTGGCATCTTTTTTTCTCTCTCTTTTTCCTCTCTCTCTCTCTGTATTTTTTTAAATCTCGTCAAGGCGATTTTGAGAACTCGCATCTTCGCTTCGAGGCACCTTGTGTGCGTCGAAGATGAATGAGAGGATAATAATAATAAAAAAAAATAAAATAAGACACGGAGATAAATAAACCAAAATTATTTCCGAGAAGAGAGCTTTTCGATTACACGTTGTCGAGACGATAAATATCCGAGGTGCAAACTACGAGAGAGACTAGCGGGGATTTTACCGGGTTCGAGGATTTTGGAGTAAAATCTTTCGTCTCTCTCTCACGCGTAGACTCACGGATTTTTTTTCGTTCGCAGCGAAGCAGAGTGTTTTTCGGCAAAATCGTTATGAAAAAAGGCAAACCAAGGGCCATTTTTGTAGTCCAGCCGAAAAATCGGGCAAGAAAATTGTGAGAGAGAGAGTCTGGATGGAATTCGAGAATTTTGGAGTAAATTTTCCCTTCCCTTGTGCGTGAAATTGCGAGTTTCTTTTTGGGTCGTAGCGATTCGTGCGGAGACCCGACAGCCCTGCTTTCTCGAAGGAAAAAATGGAGGCAAAACATAGCCATATTTCCGAAGCGTAAACTGAGGCAGTGAGCATAAATTCGGAATATAACGATTTTTATTGTCGAGCCGGGAAATAAATAAATAAATAAAATAAACAAGAGTGGAATTACGAGTTTTTAGCTTCGCAGGAGACAAAAATGAGTATGCGGGCAAGGAAGGCGATGCCAAAAGAAACACGTACTTCTAAAACACAAATCTGCAAAGTGACGATGAAAAATGAGCTCATAAATTCGCTACTCTCTCACCTCTCTTTGATGTTAGCTTCCTCTGGGCTTATTCGCAATCACATTGTTTTCATTTTCAAACAAAACAAGAAAAAAACAGCACTGACACGAAAAACTCGCTGGCACTGTTACGTTTGAGGTTTTTTTTCTTTTTTCGAACCAAAAAAAAACAAGAGCGTTTTTTCTTCTTTTCGTATTTCCTTCTAAAGTTCGATCAAAATAACGCGATCGAGCCCGAAAACAGTTTAACAGGAAAAAAACGAGGAAAAAGAATTGAAGAAAGCTAAATCGTGTAATCGTTGATTGCCGAAGAAAAAATAAATAAATAAAACGAGCACGATCGTCGGATTGAGAAAACACGGTTGAAACGCAGCAGCGCGCACGCTTTCGCAGACTCCGAGGAACTAGATTGAGTTGTGACGGCTCCGGAGTCGAAGGCCTGCCGCTCTCCCCTCCGTTTCGTATTCACACACACAGACACGCAGAAACGTTCTTTTTCTTCTGTATATCTCATCCCCCCTCCCCCTTTTCACTCTGCCACCATCGCCACCACTAGTACACCCACAGGGGTCCAGAGAGAGGCAGCGTGGACTCACCAGGGTACCCCAACCTGTGGCTCTAGCTCGCAGCTTGATTGAGATACCAGCCGCGGTCCCCGAGCAAGGCCCCGAGCATCAACGGTGGGTCCGTTCGTATGCCCCCTCTCCTGTCCGCGCCCCTCTCCGCTGCCGCTCCTCTTGCTCTTCCTGCGTCTCTTTCGCTCGGTCCGAGCGGAAAGAGCGCGAAAACCTACATGCGACGGTCCCAACTGTTCGATTAGTGTCCCAGGGGCCTTATCCCCTCTCCGTTTGTCGTTGCGATCACACAGTTTTGAAAAAGCCCTCGCACGACCCGCGATTGTCCCCAGCGGGGACTTTCAAACAGCGAAAAGGGGTAACGCAGCGAATTTCTGGTTTTGTTTCATTTTGAATGAAGTCACTTTTCCAAAAATCGTAAACGATGATCAGGAAGTACAGTGACGAGATATAAACGAGATTTAAAAAAAAAAAAGGAAAAAAATGCGTGCTTATGTATACACGACAAACTACACGAAGGGAATGAGAACCCTATGAGGTTTCGGGCCTTATGTGTACCGTGGTGGGGAGGGACATGTGTATATATAGGGCCACCGGTCGTAGGACCTTCGACAGGACAATGGTCTCAGGTCGGAACCTCGGTGTTTAAGAATGACGGAGGATGAGAGTATTGGCTGGCAGGAACGAGCGTAAAGAAGAAACAAGGAGAGAGAGGAGAGAGAGGTAAAAAAGTAAGGGCGAGGCCCCGCGCGGAAAAAGATCGAAGAGAGGTGTCTGGCGAGGCGAGCCTGAATAAACTACGGCACGCGCAGAAAGCCAAGCAAAGCTTGAAACCAAACAAACTCTTCGTAATCCCAAGCTTCCCCTCCCGCCATTCCTTTCTCCGTCTCCCTGTTGTCTTTTTCCGCTGCTTTTATACCGCTCGTATTCGGTGGTATCTTCACGGCCATTCCCGTGTGATTTCATTAACGAGATCCCCGACAACCCCGTTCTTCACCGGCAATCGTGTCCTGTTCGTTACTCACAGATACGTCACGTTTTATTTCTTCGACGCTAATTGAATCGCCACTTTTACGCGTCAACGCGACACGAGAAGTTAGCTGACGGACTGACGGCAAGATTCCGCTTGCTTTCCGATGCGCGTGTATGTTTTGTTTTTGCTTGAATTTGACTGATCTTTTGCGTTTTGTTACTGAAGTTTCGAGTTTTCGCGAAAAAATCGATGAGTTTCGAAATTGGCGGGAAATTTGCGATGGAACAAGCTGTTGAACTGTCGAAAATCCGGAAAAAAAAAATTTCTTCATTTTTGGCCACTTTTCCGGAATCGTTGAAAAGCCGAAATTTCAAAAGGCCATAACTACGTTTCAAATTACGCTAAATACACTTTTTTGGGGTGTTTTGGAAAGCCCTCGAGTAGACTTAGAAAATGGTGCAAGAAAAATGTCGATAGCTAAACTCCTTCACCCTTAAAATCGATGTTGAAAATTCGCGAAAAAAACGCAAAGGGGTATGTATGGGAAAATTTGCGAAAATCGATGGCCGGACTTTAAAAATCTGCCAAAAATCGAAAAATAAAGATATCTACATGAACCAAACGGCAGTTTCAAGCTTCAGCAATTGCAAAGAGAATAAGCACAAGTTGGAGTATCTACGTCAACAGGGAAAATAATGGCAAGCATTTGTGTGAATCAACTCAATCCGGAAAAAAATGGCAAAAATTTTTGGATTTAAAAAATTATTTTTAACGATCTACATCCATGTATTTTTTCCCGCTGATTACGAAAATCACCGGTATTTGATCGAAAACCCGATATTTCGTTCCGAAAATGCAATGATACGAATTTTTTCAATTAAATATTATTTTCTCATTCAAATATCGAGTTTTGAGGAAAAACTCGGTAGGTTTCGTAATCAGTGGGAAATTTCCGATCGGACTAGCTATCGAAACATTGAAAATCGAGAAAAAAAAAATTTCGACCCATTTTGGGCTACTTTTCCAGAATCGTCGAAAAGTCGAAATTTCGAAGGCTTTCGTAGGAAACTACCTTTTCCTACACTCGCTAATGCTTACCGGAAACTCCGCAGAATGTTACACTCTTGTAAATCCCGGTAACATTTACCGGATGACGCCCGTCAATGCGCATATACCGGAAATGATTCTAAACTCCGGTTCTTTTTTAAGGGTTAAATCCAATGAGATATCGTCATCGGTGATTAGTACTTCCAACCAGGATCGTATCAGGTCCGGGGTAAAACGCTTGACACGTTCAAACTCGAGAGAAAACGAGCGATCGAAACGAAAGAGATTCAGCGTCCATCCGATCGGTTTTACCGGCAACTCGAGAATTCCCTCGATCGTGCAAGATCCCCCCCGAGAGCGTTATCCGCTCACGGTAAAACAAAACAAAACAAAACAAAACGAAAAACCACAGCGAGGAAGAAACAAAGTAAACTGCGTGATTTATCGTCTTTTCGTATCTTTTTAACGAGGGTGGCAATCGCCTCGAATCGCAGATTTTACCTCGGAATACGACGATCCGCTGAGATATCCGCGCGACTGTTGAATCTCCGGGGTCGCATTCGCTCGGGGACGCTGCGCGAATTCACTTCCGGCATGCGTGATCTACCGGTAGCGATCTATCGCACTTTGTAATCTGAGATCGAGCTGCGCTTATCGCGCATACGCTCTCCGTACCCACTTTTTCCGCGTACGAACGTTCGTTTCGTTCTCTGGCGATCATGATTGTGGCCTCTTTTGTCTCGAGGCGTTAAAGACATCCGTTTGGCAAGATCCTCGCACGGAACGATGAACTTTGAATGGAATTTCGTTCGTCGGCATAGGCGCCAGTTTTGAATTGATTCTTTTTCCTTAAGGGGCAAGCGGGTTATGGATACCCCTTAAATCGTTATGCATATATGCTCGGGTGTCGGTCTAACCCAACTGGACGAGTGTTGGCTAGGCTTGATCGGTCGTGTTTGCGGTACGAGGAGAAGGTACGTTTGACTGGCATGCTTCGAGGCTTCTCCTTGAGTCTGCTGCTGCTGTCTTCGCTTCAATCGTGGTGTGAATAAGCTAATGTGTGTCGAAGTTAGAGTGGCGCCTGGTGTGTTTATGCGTCGGTGAAAAAAAAAAAGAGGAAGAAGAAGAAGAAGAGGACTTTCGCTGACTCGCAATGCGTCCAGAGGCGCAACGAGTCGGATATGTACATCGCCGGAAGGGCGGTGGTTTTCGCTCGTCACGGATTCTTCCTGTCTCGTAGAAATTTTATCGATATGCTACATGACACGTCAGCGATTATCACGATGCATGTTTATGTGCAGGTAAAAATTTCCAATCAATATAAGCAAAAATGGCCTTTTTCGGTTATTTTTCAAAATTCGTGATTCAACTAAAACAAAATTGAATCGTCATTCGTTATTTCGTCACAACAAAACTTGCGAAGAATGCAGTGAAATTCCTTCGACGTAGAAATTAAAAAAGCAATAAATAAATAAAAGCGAAAAATCGGTTTTGACGAAATTAATTCAGCGCAAGAACGTGCAATTCCACAGGTTCGCGAATTGCGAGTAATCTCGATTTATTCGATTCTAACTGTCCTCGCACGCGTTGGTATGGTAAAGATTCAAAATTGAAACATTCGATCGATTGAAAATGACCGTTCGCGAGGGAAAAGCGTATCAGCTGATCGACGTCGATTTAACCTTCAAAGGTCACCGGTAATATTCGTCATTTCGTGAAACCTGTGTTTTTCCAATTTTCTTGCTTCCTGTGCGAAAGATGGTGGAAATACCACGTGGGAATATGAGGGAACAAAATACGAGGAGAAGCAAGAAAAAAAGCTGGCATCGCCAGTCTTTTCTTCTCTTTATTATTCCATCTCCGCTGTTCTCCGCAGAGTAAATATGATTTTTCACACAGTCTCAGTAATTTGTATATTTATACCTACCTGTGCATACACATGTACATATACATACACGCATATGGATTTTATCAGTTGGCGAATGGGATGGACATTGCATTGGAAGCTATAATTTGCATCGCCACCTTGTAATTTCGAGCCATAAATCTTTTATCTGAAATCTCCGGAGTGTAATTGAGACATAAAAGCGTGCGGCTCGCGCGGCGCGATTATGTAATAACACAGGGTGATGGATCTCCGGGGATGGTGGTTGGGAGCATGCTCGCTTCACTGCCGATCGAGGCGAATCTTACACGCGTATAGAGTTTTTCCAAAATTCGCAGATCCGCGCAATTTATTGCGGTACTCGAGGATGTTCCGGAGAAGTTCTTTTTCGACGCAATGACAGTTTTTTTTTTGAAAACGTATCATTAATTATGCGGATTTATGGGAAGAAACTTGGAGACAATTTTTTGGCGGGAAATTGGAGTCTCCGCAAAATGTGGTACGCTCAGACTTTTCAAAAGCGCATCCCATCAAGAGAGCATTTCTTCGGAAATACAGGCAATTTTGGATTTGAAATAATTACGATTCTACGAAATCGTTCACATTTTGGAAAACATTTTATTTTTGACATTGCACTTTTTTACTTTGTGTTTATATTTGGAAAAAGCTGTGTACACGGAAGGGATGCTTTTTTAACAAGTTTTTTCGAAATTTCTGTTAGAAAATATTGATATTAAAAAAAAACGCGGCTGTGGAAAGACGAAGTTCAGTTTACAGAGGAAAAATCGGTTTCTTTCGCTGATGAAAAATCGAATTTTCATCGAAACGAAGAAAAAGCGGTTGAAATTTTCGGACGATTGGTGCTTCGGTGTTTCGTTGCGATTTTTCGTTGTACCGACTTTGAAAGTCTCGCTTCTTTTTCTTTAAAGTGAAAAATTCGATTCTGAATGAAATATTAAAGATAGTAATAATAAAATTGCATTAAAAGAATGTCGAAGAGCAGCCAAAGCTAAACTTCTTTGCGGCTACCCCGACGGTAATTACTCAATTAAGTTCATTCATCGCTGGGACAACGAAGAGCGAGCGATTAGCCTCCCAAGCTCGTAAACGCATGTAAACACTCGCGGGCGAAAACAGAAGCGTGCCAGTAGTTTCCTGGCCAGTACGCTATCGTTCCTAAGCCAGCCAGTACCCATTATTTTCTTTCTGCATACTTTTTTCATCAATCTTCTGTTTTTTTTTCCTCCCCTCTCGCGTACTTTTTCCATAACGGATAAGCGATCATTGCGAGTGTGTTATTCGCATCAAACCTCATAACCGACACGTGATCGATATGCTCGGCCGTCCCTATGCGTATTTCAATGCAACGCCTGGCGTCAGCCAGCAGCGCTGCAAACACTGGCTCGACGCGAGTGCCGCTCAACTTTAATCGTCTCATTATTTCTTCTCGAGCGATATTATACGTGCTAAACGATAAAATCCGTAACATCGTAATGTCATAATCGAAAACCGATAACGGAACCCTAACGCCTTTTTCCAACAAGGTCAGTGTTGCTCCAACGATGAAAGACAGCTTAAGGGGAGCGATGCAACTGGACAGGCGATGACTAAGAATATTTCACCGACCATGTGTTCATTGAGAAGTTTTTATTCAGCAATAACGAAACTTTACAGCGTTTTCGGTATAATGAGGGGTTTTTTTGTTTTTCAATGAAAAATAAAATCTCAAGAAATATAATTCTTTGATTGACACGAGTTTTTAGAATCTACCGCCACAGTGAACGCTTAGCCAACCAATCAACGTTCTCTTTTTTTATCTTATACCGAGCTCAGCGATTTTGATTTTTCCTCGACAATTTGTTGACAACTTTTTAACATCGTTGTTATTAAAATTGCCGTGCTCGGTATAAAACGATTAATTTTGTTTCGGACTTATTCCTCGAGAGCTCGAAATTCTTGAAATTTAATAATAAATTCTGGAATATTGTACCTGCTGAGTATTCTTCATGTCGAGGAAACTCTGAATGCCATAAAACACCGTGCTGTAACACGCGAGGCAATTTTAAACGAAGGTGGAAACTGGTTAAGGCGTTTTCGAGAAACTTGTCCGATGGAGAGGGGCGGGGTTTTTCAGGGGCGTTTGGGGAAATGGAATTCAAAGACGAATGTTGATAAATTATCGAGGATACCCATACTCACCATGTTGCATCGTTATTGCTCATCACGAAGCAAACGTGATGAGAATTACGAGTTTAATTTTTCGTTCCACGCTGAGACATTCGGTATTCCATATATGTCGTACGCTTGATGGTTTGTTTAGGCGCCTGATGCTTCGTACTACGCATTGCGTAACATATGTCACGTTCTTTTTCGTATTTCGTTTCTACCTCCTGTGCATTTTTTCCTCCTTTTTTTCGAGTGAGTTTATAATATCTTAAAAAAAAAGAAACTCAAAAATGTTGAGAAAATAAAAAAAAACCAACGAACTTCAACATGGAGAGGTTCCTTTTTCAATCATTTGTCGATAACTTCTCGATATTCACGTCATTCAAAATTACCGAGTTCGGTATCTTACGCACGATTGCTTTTTTTTTGGAAATTTTTATAACGTTGCTAAATACGCGAAAAATTTGGATTCTTTTCTAAGATTGCTGGAAAAATGTTTTCTAAACATCCTTAAGCTGATCGTCTGTACGATAAGTTCACCAGGTAGCAATCCGTGCACCTACTTGTCAGACGGTCCGAAACGTATAAGGATCGTGTTATGTAGTCGGGCTACGCTCCGTGAATAGTTTAATGGGTACCGAGATTCGGAGATTCTTTGGGACCCAAGCGGTAAGATTCTTTCTTGGCGTCGAATAGTTTGGGACCCTAGCTGACGAGACTGCGCCGAGAACCGAAATCGGTGAAACGTTCGTCCGTTTTTATGACTTTGCTCGTAGATAACCTTTGCCAGGCACGCCCTATTGACGCCTTCCATCCACGAAATACCGTACCTTCCTTTAGCTTTCATCTTCGTTGCTTCAACTCTTAACTTTGAGCTTCAATCGGATATCGAGATCCACAGACTGAGCGCTGGTCCTTATACACCTTCGACCTTTCAATGGCCTCCGGGCATTTCTCGGCAATCACACAGCTCATTCTGACTGCCCCCAAGGGTACATCACCATCCTCATCAGCAATAAATGCTTGTGAAATTCTTGCTCCCATCCCAAGCTTGGAGGCGGGCCCTCTAAGCCTGCTGGTTTCTCTCTCTGCATCGTTAATTTTCGTTGCTTCCAGTCCTGTTCTAGCTTCCTAATCTCCGGAGAAAGTCGAATTCCCACCGTCTCTGCTGGTTCCTTACCCTTTCATTAATTTTCGTTGCTTCTGCTCTTAACCCATCTATTACTGCAACCGGATACCCAGATCCATAAAGTCCGAACCGCTTCTTCCGCGTCCTGGCAACCACACGGAGCATTCCCGACTTTTGCAGTTTGCAGCACCATCCCCATCAGCCATACCCACGTTATTAGACTCCCCCGCGCATTTCCACCCTCCTAATCCCTGGGAAAGACGGGAAAGTCCCCGGTTGGTTCTTGGTTGCTTTTGTCGCTAGACATAGGTTACCCGTTGGATACTTCCTTACGGGTATCCAGGCCCGTGGAATGACGATGGAGTCCTCCGTTCAGTTTAGCTGCTTCTTCCCCTGAATCAGTCTTAAATCGATATATAGGTTAACAAGGTGAGCACCAGTTTTTGTCTTTGGCAATTCACTGGCACGCCTCGGCCATCATACGGCTCATTTCGAACTTTTTGGGCCTGAAAGACCATATTCAGCATCAGAATTATACGGCTTATGAAGCTCTTGCTCGCATCTTTAGCCTCCGGGGCAAAGAGGAATGCCCTCCACCTCTGCTGGTTTCTCTGTGGTTAATTTATTCAGTGTGTGAAAGAAAGTCCTCCAGCGGGTTTTGGGTCTGCACGCCGACGGCAAACTCCAAATCTTGGGCCGAATCGATGCTTCTCACGAATCCTCCTACCATTTTTTTCTTGTTTCCGTTGCGTCGGGAGAGGTGCCGTGGTTAACAGCGAGGAGGAGAAGGAGGTTGGCCAAGCTTAAGGAGTATCGATATCGTTAACTCCTTGCCACTACGTGCTTCAGGTTGCCTTCCCGATTGCTTCATTAAGACATCACGCGTACATCGGTGTTTTCCGAACCTGAAGACCGAACGGAAGAAACAGGTGCGATTAATCGGTCGATGGCTGCCAAGAGCCGGCAACAACGAATCTCCGGAAGATTACTTTTCGAACAAACACCCGTGTTGATGTGTCAATGTACTATAACGTCGTATGGTCATTTCGGGCGAGGTATCAAAAGTCTTTGTCTCAAAGTGTCGTTGGGTGGATTCGACTGAATGTTTTTTTTGGGGGGGGAGTTCTCCAACCGGGACACAAGTCTTCCGAAGCTTCTGTGTCAGGTTTGCGGTAAAAGACACAGAGAGAGAGAGAGAGAGAGAGAGAGAGAGAGAGAGAAAACGAAGGTGCTAAAAAAGCTGGCAACGCGCGTCTGAAGTTGGGTCTTGGATGGACCGGAAATGGAAAAAAAGATCAAAATGTTTGGCGGCGAATGTAGGCTGCAACGAGAAAAAAGAAGATAAAACCTGCTTCCCTTGTCGCCGCCTTGGCGGTGGCGTGGCAGCGACGAGGAGCAAGGGGAGCTGTAGGCTATTCCTTAAAGTCAGAGCTGGATGAACGCAATAATCGTCCCAGGACCCTCGATAAATCCCTTCTAATTGGCTGCATCCCGAAAGCTGCGGCGTCTCTCGACTCCTACCTGTAGCGCATATAAAAAACCAGCTTTACTCGGCAGTGCAAGTGACGAAAGAGAGAGAGAGAGAGAGAGATGGGAAGACCTGGTAGCCAGTATGGTAAACAGGAATTTTTCGTAACGACGATTATATATATTCTTCAGACGATTCTTCGTAGCCATTTCGGTGGTGTGAACGGAGAAGCGAGAAACTCCGCATTACTTCTGGACTAATCCGCGACATGATTTGTTTTTTATGGCCCGCTCCGGACCTCAAAATCATGGCGGAGTCCTTTTTTTCCATTTTCTCATGCGGATCTTTCCTTTAACCATTTTTTTTCGATTTCGTTATTTTTATTCTTCATCCGGTCACGAAATTTTCTCGCCACCTTCGAATTTCGTCCAACATAATATCCGAACGTCTTCGTAACCTGGTGAATTTACATCTTCCAAAGACCCTACTTCAACTATCATCGGGTCATTATCGTAACGATAATGAAGAATAAATTCACGAAGTAAGACAATTTTTTATACCCACATTTGGCACTTTTATTGTTTCTTTTCGTCATTTCCCGTTTGCTTTTATCCTCGTTAAGAGTGGTTGTACGTTTCATATTCGGTTAATTGGACCGTGCAGCATTGATTTTTCACGATTGAATAAAAATACCATTGGAATCGAGGCAGACGTGCTTGCGTTTTATTTTCGAATGAAAAATAAATAAACAAACGAAGTAAAATATCTCGTCCAACCGGCTTCTAATTATAGCGATAGGTAAGAGCCTGTAGCAGCATAAGCTCGTTGCTCTCGGAGTTCAGGTATTATAGTCGCTAGGAGCACGTCGCGTACTCGCCAAGATCGTGCAATAAAACGCATAGAGCCGCAGGATTACTCTGCCCACGCTCGCGCTTAGAAATCAACAAGAAGGCTAACACGAGTACCAAGTTTGCGCATAAGGACTGCTTTATAGAGGAGGCTGGGGCAAGACGGTCCCCCCGAACGAATAACACATTTAAGGTAGCTTCAAAACGTCAGGTGGTCACTTTTTCATCAATTACGAGCATGTTTCTGATAATTTTAATCAAAAAACAACTAAAAATCACGGGACACAAAAAAAAAGTTTTTTTTTCCCAAATTATTCTTGTTATTCCCGTATATTTACTGCTCGAGGTAAAAAAACGTCCGTCGCGTGGTTCGAAAAAGCGGCGAAAGCAATTGATGAGGAACAAGGAACAAAATTGACGCCCATTTTTTTTGTGTCCAAAAAGGCGTCACAATTAAAATATTTCAAAAGAAAAATGGCCATATTTTTAGCTCACCATTCCTCGAATGATTTATCAACGTTCTTTTTTTTTCACGACGTTCCACTGTCGTGACATTGTAGGGTGTTGACGGGAAACGTAGAAACATCGATTTCTCATCGGATCGATTGATCCCGCGGCCTTTTTTGAAGCCTCGGAACGAACCGACGACATGACGCGTAAAACGAATGTAAGGTTAAGGACGAAAAGCCATATTACATGCTTTTCAACAGAGTTGCCAAAAGCTCGACACAAATCGTTCCAAAAAGGCCAATAATGAATGGCGTTCAATGTGCGCCGTTTTCCTCACTGACACTCGTGGTAGGAGCGTTGATCGTCGGTTTGAAAAAATCATTTACGAAGGAACTCTCTTGTATAACCGGCATCGCAGCTCGCAACGTCTCAATTCTCACGAATCCCTTAGCCGTGACAAAGGAAACATTTATTTCCTTCTTCTCCACCCTCTTTCGCTCTCTCTTGGGGGGCGCCTATTGTCGCCTAAAGGGACCCAGACATGGCATTATTCCTGAGCGCACTTGCAAAAGATCTCGCTTCATCGAGCCGCGCGTCGAATACCCGTGAAAAAGGGCAGCAGAATTGTGAAAAAAATCTTAGGCTCGTTAGGGTCCTTCCTCGCCTAAGCTTTGTACACGAAAGTACCTACCCCTGGAAGGATCGCTTCTCATTTCGGGAGAGGCGGATGAAGGTTTCCCTTGCAAGTTCGTCGGGCGCCTTTTGCGTCAGGAGAACCTACTTGAGGCATGTTCGCCGGGCGAGTCTCGACCCCAAGGGACTCGGTGGTATTCGCCCGGGAGAGATTTAACGCTAAAATTCTGCGTATACCCCGTCAATAGCCCTTCGGAGGCCTTTTCAACACCCACCAGATCCAGGGCCCTCGGCAAAAATTTGGAGCCTCGACAATTTTGTAGCATTTTTTCACAGACAATTTGATGCTCCACAAAAAAGATTTTCTCGTGTCTGATCGTTAAAAAGATGAAGATAAAGATATTTAATAATGAGATAATTCATTTTTGTTTTTATCAAATCGTACTGGTCAAACTCGAACTCTGCCCTGCGATACACTCTTTCAAAATGTCCAAAAAACATATTTACACTTTTCAATTCCGATTAGCTGGAAAAAATGTTGACATGTCCTTGAAACATTGGGAAATCTATTTAACATAATTGCAAAGTGCCACAGTAAAATTATAAACTTGTTGGAAAAAGGATTCGATTTCATCATTCGGCTCGAGTTCGAATTAAATTGACTCAGTATATGCATTTTTCATACGCTTTTCCCGGTCGATACGAGGTTCAAAAAAGCATTCCCGTTCGTTATCAAAGAGGTCCTGAAATACCCATTTGGAAATCGTCAATGGCCATCGCTGAAAGCCGAACAAAAGGTCGTGTAACCACCTGAGAATCGTCACCCTGTATATGTACGCGAGACGGCGAGGAAACTCTTCCGTTTCGGTCTTGTTCGGCGCTGTGTCGTGAGCTAAGATTATTTATCCCGTGACAAGATCCACGCTAGCGGAAGCCAATGGCGCGGACACCGTAAAATCGCTATTCGCAACATGAAACATTCTTTCGAGTCCCAGGATTGTCCGGCAATCTCTTCCGAAGCGTAACGACCATACCGGACCTCCAAACTCCCGTCCTAACACCGCGCGTACAGGAGGCATGTGAAACAAAAAGAAGAGAATCACCAATGCGAGATAAGCATAAAATCCATCATATGATCCCCAAACGAACCAGCAGCGAACAATGAAAAACATTGTTCACGAGCTTGCGATTTATTTATTCGAGGGAGCTCGGAGTGCTACGACGTTCGAACTAAACAGGATGTATCGAATTGGGACGCCGACACCGCTGGTTAACACATGCGGCGAGAGGAAAAAAAAGAAAAAAAAGAGAGAGAGAGAGCGCACGGAAAGAGTCGGTCGTTTTCTTTGTCCGGCAATTCTCTTAAGTTCGCCTTCTCGTGCTCACCATCTCGATCTCTTTTCTTGTATCTTCTTTTGCTCCTTGGAAGCGCGCCGTGGCGGAACACCAACCACACGGTATATCTTCCTTTCTTCCTTTTATTTTTTTTCACTTTTTTTTTTGCTTCCATCTCGCTCAGGGCCTTTGGAGATATTCTCGCGGTTGGTCAGGCGAGCCCCACAGCCTCTCGCTGTGCTGGACCCTTGCGAGAAGATTTCTTCTTCTCCCTTTTTTGTGCCTGGTCTCTTGCTCTCCTGCTCTTCATTCCCCTTGGTTACACCGCGTGTTGCTTATATTCTCGCTCTCTTGATTTTCTTGCTTTTTCACTCGACGTTCTCGCAGCTTTTTCACCAGTCAACTACTCCCGTCTCTCTCTCTCCCCGGCTCTTTTTCTCTCTATTGCAGCATCATCTCTCCCTCTCTTTTCTCGCACTCTTGCTTCTTTCCAACATTTATAATATATACGTACATGGAAAGGCGTGCGGCGAACGGCTCTGGACCGAATGAGATCCTTGAATCGAGATATCGCGGCGCCGCTACTCGTGTACCATCTCGGCCGTTTCTTTTTCTCATCTCCACGCTCCTTCTTCCTACTTTTCTTTTTCCTCTATCGCTTGAATCGCCATTTTTTCGATTTTTTTTTTGAAATCCAACGTTGCTCCAAGAAGCAGCGTTATGAGAAAGTTTCAAGCCCTTTGAATCTTCCCTCGGAATCGGTTCGATACCCGCAATGATCTTATTCAAATTCGCTTGATTGGTCCGAGGTCAATAAGATCATATTGAGAAGATAGGATGCTGGGAGAGAGGTTGGAGCGCTCTTGGTACGCCTGTTCTCTCGGTATCTCATTCCTAAGGCGAACCCATTGGAAGGTTTCTCACACATACATGTCTCAGCGCGTGTTTGATTAATTTATGGCACCTTCCAATGAGTTGCCACTGGTTGTTAGCCTTCGTTAAGCCCAATACCATGTGTTTGCTCATCGCAATCTTCCTCTCGTGTGCCAATGTGTTCGTAGGATCCATATTAAGATCGTGTCGCTCACCAGATGGCCCTTCGGCAGTTGCACAATCCAACTGTTATTCCAGCAGCAAAAATACCGAATGGTAACACTGCCGCTGTGAAAACCCGTGAAAAAATCAGTCATATCTAAGACCATAGGCACACTAATTTTGGGGTATCGAAAAGGCAACGACGCATTGTGAAAAGAAACTGTGAAAATCTTTAGGCGACTTGTCATGCCATATTGGATCGTTAATATTCCTTCAGGCACTTGAGTTTTTTTCAACATTTGTTCGTTTTCTTTCGTGATCAAATCGACGTTTTTCATCACCGAATGATCGTACAGCCTCAACGTTGACGACCATTTCCCGCCACTCTCGCATTTTTACCAGCCCGGAATCTGCCCTCAATTATAAATTATCCCCAAGTGTTCACCATAAGACCATCGATCTATAGAACCTCCTACAGACACGGAGTCTTCCGCTCATTCGTCAAAGATGCACCTGCATCTGGACCATTACCGGTAGCTGTTCGCTGCGAGATACGAGCTCTCTCATTCGATCCCCGAGTACCGACATTGCCACGTCCTTGTTTCCGTCAAAGTCTCCAACCGCTCTATGGAGAAGCTTCCCGCCACTCAACTACCCTCCACCGGAAATGTCCGAAGGAGCTAATCGAGAGAACGAAATCCAAAAGCGCGCTGGCATACCTTTGAAAAATTAAAATTACGATGTTGGCGAAAGGAGACGCGATGAAGAGCCCCGGTTGGGTATGCGGGGGCCAAGGGGAGTATGTAAGGCCTCCAGGCATTCTCCTCCCTCGAAGAACCGCCCAAGCCCTCGTTTTTACACACCTTGTGGCCGACTCGACGACGCGTCGTGCGAACGATTCGTCGTGAAGGCGCACGACACGCGGTGTCTTCTCTCGCTGGCGGCATATCTCTTCGTTCTCTCATCGTCAGCTTCCTTCAAACCCGTCCACATTTGATGTCTTACTCGGCGGTGAGAGGCGGACGAGAAAACCCACAGCGGGAATTCTCCGACCATTGATTTAATCGTCCATCTCGTCATGAACCCTTTATCCTCGCACCCCCCGTCAGCCATTCCGAAATCCGCTCTTTCTTCGCAATCTTCATCGTTTGTCGGTCGCAGTCTTCCGCTCGATAAAACCACTTCGTCCATCCTTCGTTTCGATTGAGACTGTCATGATTTCTCGAAAGTTGCCAAGGTGGCAGCCAAGGAAATGAGCAATAAGATCTCATCTCTTTCGTGACGCTGGTGATGGAATCAGAACGAAAGATGCTCGCAAGATTTTGGTACTCCCGCTCGTACGTTTGGTCCAGGAGAATAATTGAGATCATGTCGAGGTTTACGATTAGCAAAGTTCATGTCGTATTTTCTTCTGCTCTTTTTCCTCTCGAAGAACGAAAAAATTGACAAATGATGCTGGAGCAGACCACCGTGGTGGTTTAGAACGGAAAGTAAAAAGAGATCGTGACGATCTCGTTACACAGACAGGAGGATTCTTCGGAGCCAGTGATAGTTCACGGTGATTCGGAATCAAAGATTTCAGCTGTATATAAGCTCTATGAAATAGACATTATATCCAGTCGGTGAGGCAAGTTTTTCTCATCCTTGAGCAATTTGTGTAAACACTTCTGGGAAATGGGGAAGATGCTGGATGGACACCGACGGAGTTTCCTGGTACGGATAATTAGATAGCTCGTGACGACTCCTCGGAAGTCCGCAACATCCAACGAACGTCTCTTTCTACCGTTTTTTTCCTTCTTTTTCAATTTTTTACCCTCCCCTTCCCCTTTCTTAGGCTTGTGTTTTGATCATTCACCATTGCCTCTGATACTTCGTCTCTCCGGTGTATTGCACTATTAGCGTACTTTTTTCTGACTCCTCAGCTCACGACGAGTTCACTTCATCTCGTACAGATGGCGTCCTTTGCGTATGTGAGCACGAGCTACTTCCGCTGTGGCTAATTGATTCGATGGAGACTTTGTACGGGCTTGTTCATGTCGTTAGCGTGTGTAATGGAGGATTGTTTTCTTTATTTGTTTAGAAGAAATGCGATTATTACGATACTAGAAAGGAATACAGGAATATTATGTATGGGACTTTTTACGCTAAAACTGGCAATTTTGCAGCTACGATATTTTTATACGCTTGAATTTTCTTTTTGTATTCAAAACACATTTTTTAATGAAATCTTTCAAATTTCTTCGACTCTCGAAGGATTCTCAATTTCGTATACAAAAAATGCAGTTAATTAGCCATGCATGTATTTTCAAAGTTTTGCTTGCATGGAAGGATGTATTTTTCATAGTTTTGATTAATTCGTTGTTTTTCTTATTATTCGAAAAAGTGAGTGCCGAAATTTTAGATTTAGAATTTGACGAATTACTCGATTCGAATTGACTGTAGCGAGGGCTTCTAGTATACAGTCGAGACATCAAAAGTTGGCTTATGGAGCCGGCAAAACGGCACGAGAGCTGCCATTATATGGTTTCGTTATTTTCTTTTTCTTTGGTTACGCCCGAGGCAGCATCTTAACAACTTAATTTCCGACGATAGAAAGAGCGAGTGAGACGGAGAGCCCTCTCTCTCCCCCTACACTCTTTCCCTCTCTCTCTCTCTCTCTCTCTTTTCGCCTCTGTGTCTCTTTCGTTCTTCTTAACCGTGAGTGAAGAAGAAAGCGGAAAAAACACGAGGCAGAGATCGCCAGTGGAGAAGGACAGAGACAAACGTAAATCCCTCGCAGCCGCGTTTTTGTCGTTCTTTTTTTTCGTAGTTGCGTGGTTCTCGTTTTATCCTTCTCTGAATGGCTTGGCATCTTCTCATCTTTAATCGTACTTGCGCAGCGTTCTTTCTACACCTCTTTTCAGCTCTCTGCCCCGCCGCTCCATCGCTGTTTCTTCCCTTCTTCTCTCTTTTTTGGGTTTTTTTTTGTTTACAGCTGGCACTTTACGAAAGAGGAATGAAAAAAGCCGCAGATGGCAAAAGCCGTGTGAATTTATCCTCGTAGGAAATTCTCACAAAGTACAAAGATCGGGGTAACGTTTCATTTGGACGAAAGTCTTTGTTCCTCATGACGAGAATTACTAATTGTTTCTCACACTCACCACCCCGTACGGCAAAAAGGGCTCGTTCCTTCATTATACTCGTTACGATTATTATGGTTATCGTTTGACGTTTGAGAAAACAGGCGAAATCGCTATAATCCGTAAGGTTTATATGTAGATCAGAGCGCGTGGAATCGTTTACGCGAGCGCTCTCCGTTGAACGCCATCTGGCGGATTTTTTGCGAGACATCGGTACAAAAATCACGGCTATTGGAGATCTCGTTATGTCGCTCTTTCGCGGTTATCAAAGAAACATGTCCCGCCTTAATGTAGGTTTAATCAACGGTACCAAAAACATCATCATCCTCGTCATCATTATTACTTTCCTAATCATCGTAAATGACGCGACGAAAAACTACATGACATCGGCATATTAATTCGAAAAGTCCACAGAACCAGCCAATATATAGCTTGAAGAGGCAGACGAGAGAAATACTTTTTAACGATGACTTGGAACCAGGAAAAAACGATTGATGATTTTTCTCAAGTTTTGCGTCTTGAAATCTCGTCAGCACGACGTAAACTTCGCGTACACATATGTTTTGTAAATTGTACTTGAAAAAAAAAAAGACAAAAAAGCTAGAGAGTACAGCTCATCTTGGCTCGACCTCGAAACCAGTTCCAAGATGTTTAGAGCGAGAGAAGAGAAGAGCTATGTGCAGTAACCATCCAAAGAGCCTCCGGGGTACGGTTTTTCTTTCTCTACTCGCGGTACATAGTCGTTCACCGAGAGTGAGAGAGGGAATAACCCATAAGATGATAAGTGAGGTTATATTAGGAGAGGGTAGAGCAGAGGCAAAAGGAATGAAGGGAAAAGAGAATGAAACAGGAATGAGAGAAAATAAAACGATGGGAAAAAACAGCTGAGGAACGAGGAAAGAGTCGGTGAAGACGAGTCTCGCTGTATCTGGACTGGACGATGGTGTGCGAGAATGAGAAGAGATCCGGAGGGGAAAAAAAGGAAATAATGAAGAGAAGCAAAAAGAAGATATGAGAATACAAGGTGGGGAAGATGAAGGAGGAGGAGAATACCGACTGGTCCAGCACGTCTTCATTAGTCCCAGCAACTCGGTCCATTTCAATGGCGTAGGCAACCATAGTCGAGGCTATGATATATCTTGTCATTGATTTACATTGCAACATTTTTTTTCATCCATACAAAATTTAATAAAAACACCGACGTTGCGTAATTCCGAACAAACAATTTATTATCTTTTGTTCTTTCCAAATAAGTTTACAACATTTTGCGGATACATGTGTTTTTCAAAAGGGAACAAGAAACATATATATATATATATATTTCTGTATTTTTGTTATCTGCCGGAAATTTATATTCAGCGTCATTTATTTGCACTGTCCATGAAAGATTCGGAAATTTCACATTTTATTTTGCCCTTCAATGAGTATTTTAGTACTGGATTTTTCATTGCACAATCGCGGCGGAGTGAAGAGGGGGGGGCTGCCCATTCCACCACGATTTTGCTCGTTTCACGTGAAGTTTTCGATTCTCATATCTCGATAACGGAATCAGCAATTTTTTTCATCGAATTTCGGAAACATCGTAAATATTCGAAAAATGTAAGTATATTGTAATCTATTGATTTTTTTTTGTCAAACGAGAGCTTCATCAAGTTTGTTTTTCTTGTCTATTCATCTTCGGATGAAAAACATCGTTATTTTGGTTTTTTGCCGTAAGAAAAAAAGTTCCAAATTCACTGTAATGCCGTTGGTAATGCCCAGAAGGTGTTTTTTGGTTTTATGCAGCGAGTGTGATTTTATTTCTTTTTTGCTCAGTTTTATCATTTGATTTACACCGGTAACGCGTCAATAAATATATTTCGATACATAAATATTATTTTTCACCTGAATAGTTTTTCGTGCTTTGATTTTCGATAGACCGTTTTGTCTTGTCTTTTTTTTTACTTATGGAACAAAACGTATTTTGCCCTAGCTGATAGATTTTTTTGGAGTTTTTGGTTGTTTTTTTTTCTCTTTTCATTGGATAGACATTGGATATTTTGTGTTATCACGGTTTTGCGTTAGAATAATTAATTTCTCATTTCTCGCATTATTATTGTTTTTCGGTCCATTAATTTATATCGTTTTTTTTTTTCAACATTCACTTATTCAAAGGCTATTTTATTGTACTTTGCGCGCCAAAAAGCTTTCAGCCAATGATATTGTACTGTTATGAGAATCGATTCGGTATTTTTTTTCTTGGTAATCCTTCGTGTCATCATTAATATTATTTTTTCGTCAACATGAGAGATTTTCAATTATTTCCGAGTACCGCAGGTTTTTGTCTTTTATTTTTTCCCCCGATTTCTAAAAGTTTCATCCTTGGCCCGATCTTGAAGCTTTTTGCGCTAAATTTTGCAGCGATATGTAACTATTATTGTTGCTCATTGTTATTTTTCTTGACACTGGCATTAGGTAACGTCTGTTTAATGGTGTCTTTTTTTTTTCTTCTTTTGTTTGGTTTTTTTTCGTACGTCGAAAAAATTCGTCATTTTTCGTCATTTTGGTTTTCAAGGTATACAGCCTTGAAACGTTGGAAATAACTTAATAAACATTTACCGGTATAACATACGTTTTTCTGTGCGTTAACGAGCGTGTGTCACTTTGCACGCGCGATCTATCGTCGGGTCTCTCTTTTCGCCTTATTTTTAGAGTTTGCCACATTTTTGTAATCTTTGCAAATTTTGTTTTTCCTAATGCTAAGAAAAAGATCGGCGTCAAAGTTCAGCACGCCAAGGCTCGTGTGCGCATTTACTGTGCGTGTATAGGTTTTTTTTCCCCTCGTTCGTTGATCGTCATTAAATTTTTTGATTCGTAATTTTTTGACAAAAAGAAAGAAGAAATAATTCGCCAATCAGCTCGTGAAGCATCGATCGTGATATTTTTTCGTCTCTTCTTCGATCGAATCGACTCGAATAGCAAGTTTTTTTGAATCGAATAGCTCTTCAGGATATTCTTCAGATACAAAATGACGTTAAGGAAAAAAAAAACAATACAAACCAAATAAAATTTCCAAAGAGCGGTATTTTTTAAAATGATCACCGTTAATATCGGAATACGTGCGGGTGCTTGAAATACACTTTCTAATCACACAATAATAATAATAATCTTTCGAGATTTAGTCTCGTAAAACTTTTCAATTTCCATCACGATCCTTACATTTTTTCCTAATTTCGTCGAGTAGATTTTGTTTTTGGGCACGATTTTTTGCATGTAGTTCCTCGGTAAAATACAGATTTGCAGAGAAACGAAAAAAAAATGCAGAGAGGAAAAGATGAGAGAAATTCGTAACAAAAGTATCGTGAAACGTTGACTGAAAAACTGGTTTTCCCGTTGCGAAAAGGTTGATTTGCGACACATTACTGGCACCGTCCCGGGTCTAGAATGAGTCAAGTAATTTTTATTTTTGTCTTGTTTTTACGATCACCCATCAAACGCTACAGCATCCAATGAAATACTTGGCGTTTCCAAATCGATAATGCGCGGATTAATCTTTGTTCCTTTCTCGTCTCGTCGGCCGTGTTATATTTTTGTTAGCCGCCATTATCAAAGATGAAAGAAAAAACGTAAACGTTACAGATTATTGATTTCATAAATTTCGGTATCGTAGTCGGTATCATCGATATTGTTAGCATTCTTATTATTATATCAAATGCATCGTTCATATTGAAACTTTGCTCATGATGAGGATGAGTCCCTTTTGACAAGGTCGAATTTCCAGACTCTGTTGGGTCCGATTTCCGTTACGTAGAGCTCAGTGCCGTTTGGCGATATCGCCATTCCATGAGGATTCGTGAACGACTGTCGGATACGGATGATTATTTTTTAAAAATATTTCTTATACAAACGAAAAATATGTACGTCGAAATATCTCGTGTTTTCCGTTTTGAAATTTCATTCGCAACAACTTTAAAAATCATTTCTCACCCCGGAGCTCGGTGCCCAATGTCCGTCAATCGTCTCGGCTATTGGGTTCATTGTGAATCCACGAATTGGTATCATCGGTGATGTTGGTCCGTTCACGGCGTACAAAGTGTCCCCTATATTTTTTTCAAAATAATCATCGAATATAATAATAATAGCAATAGCAAAAGCAATAGTAACAGTCCTAGTAATAGTAATAGTAATAGGAATAGGAATAGGAATAGGAATAGGAATAGGAATATGAATAGGAATAGGAATAGGAATAGGAATAGGAATAGGAATAGGAATAGGAATAGGAATAGGAATAGGAATAGGAATAGGAATAGGAACAGGAATAGGAATAGGAATAGGAATAGGAACAGGAACAGGAACAGGAGTAGGAACAGGAATAGGCATGGTATTAATAATGGTCATAGTGACAGTAATAGTTATAGTATTAGTAATATTAATAAAAGTAGTAATAGTAATTGAATTCTTGCTTCTTGGGTTTCTTTTTTTTTTTTTGCGAATTTAGTTAATATACAAACCGTGCGAAGCAACGGCGAAAACCCTGCCGAGATCGGGCTGCTGTATCGTGAGAGGCGGGCCGCGTTTTTCGTCGCTATCGCCGATACCGGCGTTCAGGCATATGACTCTCATGTTCTCACGATCGGCGACGCAGATTTCGCCCTTCTCGAGGATCGTCACGCCGTGGGGTACTCGAAGAGCCATGAATTCTGGATACAGAGATGGAAAAAACAGCAAAGAAAGCATGAGGACGGAAACGAATGGACGAGCGAAATATCGATTTATAGCGTTTTCATGTACCTACCTCCGGGTTGCGGTATTCTGTCCAATAAATTGCCGAACGAATCGAAAATCATGATCCTGTTGTTGCAATAGCCGTCGGTAACGACAACCTCGCCGGTGCGCGATACCGCGACCGCCGTAGGCTGGCAAAAATGATTCCGGTCGTTTCCCGGCACGAACCTCTCGCCCAGCACCAGCTGCGGCTGCACCGAGCCCCGTTGAAACTGCGTGCGTAATTTTGTATTTTTAGTTGTTCGTTTATTATTTTGACTCCATATTCGACGTTTGGAATTGAATGATAATTTTGAAAATTTTGTTTCGTGGAGAAAAAGGATGATTTTCTCGTCATTACGCGGTCACCTTGAAGACTTGATGAAGGGCGACGTCGGTTAGCCAGTAATTGCCCCGATTGTCAATGTGTAATCCGTGAGGTAGGTAAAACATGTGCGAACCCCAGCCACGCTCGACGATGCCGGTCTTCCGATTGAGCGTCAAAACTGTCTCCTGTTCAATTGGACCCTCGTGGCCTTTCGCGTATTTGAAATTTTCGTCGAACGTGCTGGAAAACGTATTCTCCTGCATTGCTTTTTCTTTTTTTTTGCGTTAATGGGAATAAAAAACGGACAAATTGCGTTTTAAAATGAAAAATCACGATGACCTTGAATTCGAAGTTTTGACCTTCAGCTTGGCCGAGCATTTTCGCGGATGAATTTTAGCTTCCCTCTTTTATTTTTCGTTGAATTGAAATAAATTTGGTGGTTTCTTAGGACGGTGATTTTTATGGATAAACAAAATTAAAAGAAAATTTGGGGGGCGGGAGGGCAAAAATAATCATGGATAGACATTGACAAATCTCACTCGTAACTCCAGAATCGTCCAGCGCGATGAAAGATTACCGGATTTCCGGCAGGATCGACGGCCACGCCGCTGATCTGGCCGACGTTCCAGGGTCCTTGCCATTCTCCATTCTCCACCGGAAATAGTTGTTCCGTTTTTTCAGCGATCGGCTTTGGCGAATGCTGCACAAATGCCCGAATCAAACAAATTCCTCGCATATCCTTTATTTCATTCTTTTTTCCATGATAATTTATTAATCAAAAAATAACAACTCGTCGCTCTCTTCTTGAATGTCAATTACGATTAATCGTTTTTTTGATACATCCATGGAGCATCGCTCGTCGTACGAAAAACTGATTTCAACGTATGAAAATCTATTTTCGGCAAATCATTTTCATTCCAAAACGAAAAACCAATTATTGAGCTACTTTGGCAGAGTAACGTTTGTGTTATTAAAAACCACAAAAATTCAATTAAAAAATGTGAATAAAATTGATGAGCACCATTTTCATCGCTTTCTTATTGAAACTTTGATTTTTCGGGAGTCTGTGTGCCTGACAAACAGCGGAAAACTTCTCATTCAACATTCAACATTTTTTCGAAAATATGAAAAAAAAATTAAAATTCGTTCGTTGAACCCCAATCGATCCTCATTTTTAAAAAATAATTATCATAATTAGGACACTGATAATAATAATGATAAAAAAAAGTATCGAAAACTCACATGGAAGAGCTTGAGTAATTTGAGTAGAGCTTCGACATTGGCGGTATCCGAACGAATTATTTCGCTGGAAGCAGAGGCGATTATTTGAAACGCCAAGACGGGAAGTAGCAGCTGAATGATTCTGTGCGCCATGTTTTCTTTTTCTCGTCGTTGAATTTATCGGAAAGTTGTGTTCAAGTGATTTTCCGGAATAGCTGTGATGGTGTACTGTTTTTTTTTTGCTTGTGACTGTCCTCGCTCCGGTTTTCCGTGACGTCGTTGATTCCGATTGGATCAATAGTGATGCGCGCATGCGCTGTCTATTTTTCCTCCTATATATAAGGACGATTCAAAAAAAAATGTCGTATTTTTTCTTGGATACAGTTTCAAAAGTCTGGACACATGAAAAAAGATGCCAATTGCAATTTTAGCTGTTAATATGTATGCTGAGGTGTTTCGCATCGCACAGAAAGAGTCTGACGATGTTTTTTATTATTGAATCACCGCGAGTTTCAAAATACAACGTATAACATATTTTTTATAGGAAATAAACTGCTCTGGAAAAAAGGTACTTAATGGCATAGTGTCGTAAAATTACACGTTTTCTGAGACTCGTCGTTATTGAATAAGCAAAAATTTTAACAGGCTAGGATTGCTCCTCGTACGTTATTCTTATGGGAAATAGCAAAGTGCAATGAGGAACATCTTGCTTGGCATCACCATCGAGAGTTAAATCGTAATTGGCATCTTTTTTCAATAAAAGATTTTTAAAAAGTTTTCCTCATTGATACACAAATTTGCCCACTCGAAGTTTGGATCTACATTTATAAACGACTGATTTGGAGCATACTCAAAATTATTTTCGAAAAGACCCTTGATTTTCGTCACGAGTTTATCATTTTGTCAAATCTGTCATGTTCTCAAAATGAAATGAAAAAAATGATTTTAAAAAAGTCGGCAATTCGATCGAAAGAAAAACTTACGTGACCTTCTGCTTTTCTTCTCTGTTTGTTTTTTTTTCTTCTTCAAGCGCGATATCGAAACGCGAAACCGTCGAAGAAATCGCGATACAACCAATACCGGAAAAATCGAGACAAAATCGAAACGAGCCGAGAAAATAAAATGTCAATTTCAACACATCGACTCGTCGAAGAAAAAAAAACACACGAAATTATCGAGAAAAAATCGTTTTATCGTTCGATTGAAACTCGAAAAACTATTTCCGAATATTGTTTATCGTATTCCGCATGGTTATTATTAACATTCGATCAATGATGATTTTTCGTTGTTACTATTATTATATTTCATTTTTGGAATGCGCTGACCGGAAGTGCCGCGGTAGAACGTGCTATATTGATTTATTCGTATATAATTTTCGTACTGTCGTTCATTTCCTCTGGCCAGGAAGTGAACAACGGTTTTTTTTAAGTTTTATTCCAACAGCAGTTTTTGTTTCGTTTTCTCGGGGATTCTCGATGATTTATTTTTTGTTTTTTCAAACTTTGGTTTTTTTTTGTCCTTGCGCTATTGTTTGTTGACTCGTTGTTGTCGTTTCATCGATATGGAAAAACGGAAAAGAACGTTTAAAAATGATGAAAGGGGAACTCAATGTTTGGTGACAGTTGGGTGAACAAGCGTCGCCGTCGATTGTTCGTGACCAACTGCACTTGGTCCAGGATCTGCATCGGGGCTCCTGGACGACTCTCGGTGACTCTCGTGGAGAAACGCAGAGCTCAAACCCACCCCCTCGTCCTATTTTCCCGGTTCTTCCGGGCTCGGAAATCATCAAATCAATATTATGGCGCAGGTCGTTTCGCCACCGGAAGTGCATCATTCATAAACATTCGCGTACTGCGGGCAATTTTAATGCATGCCCGGAAATATTATTGGCAATAAAAAAATCACGAAATTTTCGCGTTAAACAAATCGTTTTAATTTCAATCGCTGCTAAAATAAAAAATAACCACGCGGATGCAGATTTTTGAGGGTAAAATATTCAAAGAGGTGCGCAGGATCGGACTCGTACTGCCGCATCGCCTGCAATAAAGTAGGGGAAGACATCCCGATGATATTTACAACGCGGTATACAGCATATTTGATTGGTTCGTTATCGGCCGAAATTTTGTTTTTTTTGTCCGAGCGGAGCGACTGAATAATGATTTATAAAACATCATCGAGTTATCTTTCAGAGATGATCGTTAAACTCATTGTACAATGAGGAAAAAAAAAAATTCCGAATAACACAAAGTTCCGTTAATGAATAATTCAGATGAAATAATATCCTCAAAAAAATTGAGATCATTTTTCGATTAATTGTGTATTAATAGTGCTTTTTTGATTTTTCGAACATCCGGCAAAAATAATAGAAGAATAAATGAATAGCAAGCATCGAAATTGGAAATTTGTATCTGTATTATATATCCTTGCAATCCCTTTTCTGAGATAGAAAGCTTTGAAAGGATACCAAAAATAGATCGATGCAGGGAGACGAATATAAAAATAGACGATTTCCATGGGATTGGGACGTCTTTTTTTGCGAAATATTTATTTCAAAAAAGCGACGATGAGGACAAGAATTATAACGATGATGACGACAATGACAATATTAATGATAATAGCAACAACATCAATAGCAATAATAATCAACAAAATAAATAAAAAAAACGTGATGTAACAATAATTCATTTATTTTTCAAAATCAACCGTACATTTCGTAATTCTCAACGTATCATTGCACGAATAATTCGTGCATCGAGAAAATGAAAAAAAAAAAAAGAAAACAAAAAAAACGTCGATCACGTATCGAACTTTCGTCAGTTTTTCATTCGCAGGCCAAACGTATATTTGAATTTTTTCGTCTTTCTCCGATTCTTTTTCTTTCGTCATATTTATATTCGTAATCGCGTCGTGTGGCAGTTTTCGTTGCAGTTTTTTGTTACTTTTTTTTCCTTTCTCTTCACTTGTCGATTTCGAGGGTTATCGAAGTTTCCGGCTGAGTCCAAATATATCCCGTTCTCGTCATGCTGCAATGCGCGTCGTAGTATCTGCCTGGTGCACGACAATAAGACCATCGAGGGCAGCGACAACGAAATTTACTGTGAAATTCTTCCTTGCAAATTTCGTTTCCCCAGCAGGTTCTCTGCGAGCGGAAAGAAAGTGGTTAGAAAAGCGAGAAAAAGCTAAAAGATCGTCGCAAAAGATTGACGGAAGAAAAGCTCGATTTCGCGCACCTGACGATACTAAAAAAATAAAAAAATAAATCTTTCGTATGCTAAATCGAGTACCACAATTCTCATTAATGATAATATTGATAAATAATAATAGGACTGTTGAGAAAAAGCAAATTCTCAAAATATTCCGTGACTGTGTGTTTTCTTCTTAGAGATAACAGAATTCGTTCAGTTTTTTCGAATTATATCGAATTTTCGAAAAGTTTTCTCACTGCATTGAAATGTATTTTTTTTTATTTCGAAAACCAAAATCAAGATCGTCGAATTATTGCCGAAAAACGCTGTTGATTGCGACGAAAACTGGGTTAAAATTGCGAAAGCGTGTTGCGTGAATTTTCCTGTATTTTTTTCGTTTTTCACACCTGAGCCAAATATCCTCTGACGCTTTGATCGCTGTAATTTCTCTTCATAATGTTGTGTCGAGTTTGGGCGGAGAAAACGATGCCGAAAAACATCGCGACGACGAATAATCGCAGCAACAATCGGTTCTGTTGGAAAAACGCGAAAATCATTTTTCCATGATTTTTCAATAATTCGTTTAAATACGATTTTGATCGAAATTCGAAGCGATTTCATCAATGCTTTTACCCGGATAATTATTCTCTGAAAATTCTTCTGAAAAATCTCTGAAAAATTTCGTGCCATCCATAACGGACGGAAAAATCATTTTTGAAATGACATTTTATTGTCGATAATGACTCCAATGACGATTTTACTAAAATTATCAGAATTTTCCACTTTTTTTCGAGATCACACTGCCATCCGCTCCTCGTGAATGATTGGCTACTCAATGACGTCACGTAGTCGCGAAAAAAATCTATCGTTATGGAAACCCCCTGATATATAGTATATTAATTATATATTCGTCGGTATATGTCACTCACGTTGGACGCCATTGTTTTTCCGTTTAAAGGGTTGAGGCTCTCAAAGACCCTTCACAACATTTGACTTGTCGCTCTGCCGGAAAATGTAAAACTATACCGTAAAACAAACGAGATTTTTAATAAAATAAACGTTTTATTGGCAAAGACATAACGGATGGTGAATCGCGAGAACGCGAAAACTCGACGACGACCTCAGAATCCGCAGAGAGACCCTCGGACATGCGTACACTGCACCCCCAGGTGCATTTTTCTCCATTTTCATTCCCCATTGATTTTCCCCACGAGAAATGAACATTTTCACTGTTATTCCTCGTTTTTTTTTCGCTAATTTATTCCCAACACAATAAATCATAAATCATCGTAAATTCTTGCTTCTGTCAAGAATAAAATCATCAAGGACGGATTTAAAATTTAATTGCAAGAAAAAATCGTCGAATAACGATCCAGGACACGTTTTGATAAATTCTGTGCAGATTGATCACGATTTTTTAAATCTCATTTCTGGTTGAGCGAGAGGAGAATCTCGATCTTGCTCGCGCAACCTTAAAATTCATTGGAATCAAGAATGAATGTTCATTTTTATAAATTCGCAATTTTTTTCAGGTTTTTTCGGACGGTAAAACATCGTACGGAAGCGAGTACTTTTTTTGAAAATCAAGATTATCTTTCGTTGTCGACGTCGTTCCAACGTTCAAAGACACAATTTTGACGTTTGATTTTAACACAATTTTCATAGATATTCAAATTTTATGCCAGTAATTTTTAAACTAGCTGATTTAAAACTCAAAAAAAAAGCGAAAAGAAAAATACGGAGCATAGGGTTGTTCGTATGTAGCACAAGGATGTAGAACTCGTGTCACATAACTATTGTGTCAAATCGATCGGTGTGTCGTTTCCAGCAGTCGGTAAAGCCGTTTTCGGATGAAAGAGCGGGAAAAAATATATTTTCAAACAGTAAAAAAAACAAATATCATTGGGACAATGAATTTTCCTCAAAAATTTAGAAATTCCATTATTCCGTAATTTACTTATTTATTATTTTTCTCTATCATTTGTATCTATCTAAAATAATTCCACACGGAGAGAATTTCTTATTAATTTTTACGGTGAAATCTCGGTAAAAATTACATTAAAAACTTGAACCCGGTGACAAATGTGCAAACAGTTAAAAAATGACACTAGTTTCAAAAATTTTACTTTTAGCTATGTAAAAATTTCAGCACGAAGCATAATTTTTACATTCCTCTAAGTAAAAATTCTGAATAATTCTTATGTAGAATTTTTAATTTGTATTGTGAAAAATTTCCGACACAAAAAATTTCAATGAACTACCTGAAAAATTCCAAGTCTTCACAGTAAAAATAACTTGGACAAACCTTAAACTCTTAAAATCCCTAGCGAAATTACTTCCCTATGATTGGATATTTCTTCGCACGTCCGTTTGTTTTCTTGCGTAGAACACAATAACTATACGAAACTTTCTTGGCACATGTGTGATACCTCGAACGGTCTGCAGTGATGAGGACGACGGTCCTGTGACGATGAGTGAAAAGAATGGTGAGCTGCCGCCGCTGGATGGTCTCGAACCCGGGTCCCCCCGATAAGAGCGATGAGCGCTGACCACTGTGCATACGGCCACATATAATTCTTTTCACTCGTATCGTCTACCTCAGTAATGCTGGACCGTCACACATGCTTTGTTCTGCAATGCATACGCTCGATGCCGCTGTTGCAAAACAAAGCGGGTCGGTGTCGTTTACGCTCGTACACACAAGCACATACTCAGGCGTTTTATACATTCACGTCCGCCAGGCTTAGGCATACGCGCACTCTCTCACAGCTTGCCTTCCCGTATACGCACACTCGCACTGAGCTCACGTGTTGCGGCCCGCCGACCCAGCCCTAACTGATTTTACTGTGGAGAACGTAAAAATTCTAGTGAGCGCACGGAAAATTTCACAATAAATACAAGACAAAATAAATAAAAAACGTTGAAAATTTGACAAAAAAACCCTCGATAAAAAGGTATCGCGAACATAATTTTGCCTCACTTCGGTGCGTTACGACGACAGCCGAAAAGGTTTTCGAAAATCGCCATAATCCTTCATGCGTAGCATTTTTCAAATTTTGCTAATTCTTGAGTTTTAATTTTTGCGCGAAATTCCCGCGGGAGCAATCCGTTGGCGAATCTTGCGACTTGGCAATTTCCGCGATCTCTCTCGTCGGATCTGGATTTTTTTGCAAAAATGTTCCCGGCGCCTCACCGTGAAACTCGCGATCGTCAAACGGCTAATTACAAACATGCGAATGTGCACGTCGAACGTGTATATTCGTCGCAGATTTCGTAAATAAACAATCGGATCGAAGGGATATGCAAAATATGTTTCGATCGAACGCTGTACAGCCGATTGAAGAAAAATTGACGACCGGGTCAAACATTTTTGACGATCGTTTTCGCGGTTGACGGGATTTGCTTGAGAAAAAAAAGAACTCATATAACGGACGTAATACAAATGTTGTTTGTCGTCTAATAATCCCTTATTTGTTTTCCTATGTGAGAATTATGTCAAGGTAGCTTTTGGTAAAACTGCGGACTTGGATGACTGTTCGAAGTACTATTCTTGCGCTTTCTGGAAATGTAATCAACAAGAATGTGAGGATTTGATGGTGTTCAGTCGTAGCAAAAAAAAGTGCCAACATTTTCGGGAAGTACCGCAATGCCAGCTTGAAATGAAGGATGGAGAAAGTTCGATATGATCATTTTCCTTTTTCCTTACATACAAAAAAATCAGTGACGAAATTTTTAAAAAGTTAAAAATATGTATGTATAATCGTTTTTTTTTTGATTCGTCGATCAGACTACTGGATATGGACAGATTAGACCCGTGGACCAACAGTGCCACGTCTCCGTTGCGGTGCAATCGTAAAACGCTTCCGGAACGAAAACACATGAAAAATAACAACGACGAAAAAATATTATATCTGCATCGTGTGAAATAAAGATAAAGAAAAACATCGATAAATATACTGGGTACCATTATTGTTATTTCATTTATTTCGAGAGGGATATCCTTACGACAATCGCGTTTTTCCTTTTTGTTCTGGAATTTTTTCACTTTGGAGTTCCGTAAAATTGCACTCGTATACGCTTTCACGTTGAATGAAGCTCTGGGCGGACAGCAATTTTCGCTTTTTTATACAGCAATTTTGTATAAGCGCACGGTGGCGTGTCTTTTGGGTTTCCGTATTTGTAAATGCATCGATTTATCGGAAATCTTCGAGTGGAACGAAGATTTTCGCGATAGTGTTCCTCTCTATTGTTTCTCATCGTCTTACCGACGAGACGGAAAAAATAATCATGAAAAATCCCGGCGAAATTCTTAGCGACGTTAAGTGCATGGCTGACTTTTCATAAAACTTTGAAAAAATCGACTTCCGGCAACGAAAGACAATTGGAACAATATCAGTTCACTATTTGCATTTCTCGGTCGGAATATCTCGCGCGTTTTGTTCATAAATTACCGCGCGATTGAGAAAAAAGTCGGTGAGAAAAATAAACATGAAGAATAACTTGACGAAATTTAGGTGACGTTGAGGTGATGTGTGGCTGACGTTTCGTAAATCTATGAAAAAATAACCTTGTTGTTTTCTCAACAAGTTTTCGAGCTATTGCTACTCCTCTATTGTTTCTTATCGTTTTTCCACCAAGACAAAAAAAAGTCGCCAAGAATCCTGTCAAAATTATTAGCGACGTTAAATCC
Organism: Heteropelma amictum; assembly: GCA_959613375.1. NCBI lineage: Eukaryota > Metazoa > Arthropoda > Insecta > Hymenoptera > Ichneumonidae > Heteropelma > Heteropelma amictum. The sequence continues at coordinate 3,605,050 of OY390721.1, read as the reverse complement.
GCGGCTGACGTTGCACAAGACTTGGAAAAAATCTACGTCCCAAGCTCCGTAATCATGCAATTTTTATGGCTGAACACGCGTCTGGCAACTAAAAACGATGAAAAAAAAGCGATTATTCATTTGCATTTCTCGGTCCGATTATCTCGCACGTTTTCTCCGTAAACTTCCGCGTGATTGTTTCGCTCTGATTTTTAATCGGTTAGGAAAAAAAATATAAAAACATGAGGAATAACTTGGCTAAATTTACGTGACGTTGAGGTGATGTGTGGCTGACGTTTCGTAAATCTATGAAAAAATAACGACGTTCCAAGCTCGCTACATTTCAGGTATATTAAGTCCCAACGAGAAATTCACTCGTCAGTAATACCTCGGCGAATCTCGCTGTCTGATCGCGGCACTCTTCACGACCTCATTTTTCGCAAAAAATTTTCCGAAGCCCCTCCGAGAAACTTCATCGAGTAGCTGCTTAGAAACGTAAGTGTGCACATTAAACTCGTATTTATCGCACATTTCTTAAATATACAATTGCACCGAAGCACGATGTCCGAGAAATATTTCGTTTAATCGCTAGTCGATTGAAAAAAATTGACAAACAAGACAAAATCTTGTCAAATGTTCGAAAATGTTGAAGTATTGAACGAAAGGGTCGACACAGTTTGGTTTCCGCGCTTTTTCGGAGCAATCCCCCTCGCGATAAATAACGAAAAATGTTTGCTATAACTTTTCGTAAATAATTACATTCTGATTTTTTTTTTCATTCTCGTGACGTTTGTTTTTTCGATGTTTGTAAAATGTGTTTGGAGAATGATTTTTGAAGAAATCATTTCTGTACGAACGAGTTTGCTGATGCGTGAAAAGCGAACAGGAGAGACCCGAGACTCGTGCACATTTGTCGACAAATGAGGGATGATATTTATTTATTTAAGACGCAAAAAATTGACACACGCCCGATCGTGGATGGAATACGAAATGCACGTGAACTTGCGATGAAAAATTAGAGAAAAAATGGTTGAAGACAACTCCCCACCTTTCATTGGTTCATTTTTTTTATCGTCGCTTGGCTCTTAGATTTTCGTGAAATATATTTACAAAAAACATTTTCATAGAGCGTCTCTTGTTATTTTGTATTTTGTACGCAGGAAACTTCCGGCTGAAAATACGAGGACAATACAATGAAGCTCGCAATAATCGCATCCCTCGCGTTATCGCTCCTCGTTTGCAGCGTGGCTGCCGATTCGGTAAGGGATGACAGAATCTATTGTATATATGCTCACCCTCTGGCCAAAGTTACACAGGTGCAATTTTTCATCGAACAGCTGCGACGTACACAGCGAATAAAAAAAATCATCTAGCCTATAGACGCAATGAAGAAATAAAAATCAAAGAATCGCACATTTTCACACGACGAAGGAACGTTGAAAATTTGACAAAAAAACCCTCGATAAAAAGGTATCGCGAACATTATTTTGCTTCACTTCGGTGCGTCACGACGACAGCCGAAAAGGTTTTCGAAAATCGCCATAATCCTTCATGCATAGCATTTTTCAAATTTTGCTAATTCTTGAGTTTTTATTTTTGCGCGAAATTCCCGCGAGAGCAATCCGTTGGCGAATCTTGCGGCTTGGCAATTTCCGCGATCTCTCACGTCGGATCTGGATTTTTTTGCAAAAATTCTCCCACTGCCTCACTCTGAAACTCGCGATCGTCAAACGGCTAATTACAAACATGCGAATGTGCACGTCGAACGTGTATATTTGTCCCAGATTTCGTAAATAAACAATCGCATCGAAGGGATATGCAAAATATGTTTCGATCGAACGCTGTACAGCCGATTGAAGAAAAATTGACGAATGGGTCAAACATTTTTGACGATCGTTTTCGCGGTTGACGGGATTTTCTTGAGAAAAAAAGAACTAATATAACGGACGTAATACGAATGTTGTTTGTCGTCTAATAATCCCTTCTTTATTTTCCGATGTGAGAATTATGTCAGGGTAGCTTTCGGCAAAACTGCGGACTTGGATGACTGTGCGAAGTACTATTCTTGCGCTTTCTGGATATGTACACAACAATCATGTGAGGCTTGGTACGTGTTCGATCGTAACAAAGGCGAGTGCGATGATTACGTAGAAGTCCCGCAATGTGACGGCAGCCCCAAATATGATATCGGTAATATTTTGTCATTATCGTTGTCCCCGTCTTATTACATGAAAAGTAATCAATCGAGAAATTCCAAAGAAATTTGAAAGACTGTACATACATGTATTAACGATGATATTTTTTTTTTCATTCGTTGATCAGGCCGCTCGATATGGAAAGATTAAACGCGTGGACCAACAGTGCCACGTCTCCGTTGCGGTGCGATATTAAAACTCGTAAAACGCTTCCGGAACGAAAATACATGATAAATAATAACGACGAAAAAATATTGTAACTGCGTCGTGTGAAATAAAATTAAATAAAAACATCGATAAATATATTGGGTACCATTATTGTTATTTCATTTATTCCGAAAAGGATATCCCGAGACGATCGCGATTTTCCTTTTTGTTCTTGAATTTGTTCACTTCGGAATTCCGTAGAATTGCACTCGTATACGCTTTCACGTTGAATGAAGCTCTGGAAGTGACGTATCAGGTACGTTTTTTTTTCAAATCCTTTTTCACAGCAATTTTGAGAATCCTTTTGCGAAAAGTTATCTTTCTCGCACTCACGGCGAATTCCGAGTCTTCGAAATTTCGACTTTCCGACAATTCTGGAAAAGTAGCCAAAATTGACGAAACATTTTTTTTTTGAATTTTCGATAGTTCAACAGCCTGATCACAAAACTCTTCGAGTTTTTCGCGAAAATGCGAAATATCAGTTAGAAAATGCAAAAAAAAACCGTGAAATTCAAGAAAAATCAAAACACACGCGCGCATCAGAAAGCAAACGGAATTTTGCCACGAAATTCGTTCTTTTTTCACCGACAAATCAGAGGACGAATAAAATGAGAACAATCGCGCGATATTTTTTCGATAAAGGATCACATTCGGGACCTCGTCAACTTTTTATTAGAAGGATACACACTCACACCACGCCGATGAAGTAATACTTCCAAAATAGACAACTGAATCAGAGAAAAACGTAGAGTGTACAAAGACCTACACTCAAATTCAAATTGTCGAGAGAATGAAAGCATATACGCGGTTAAAAAAAATTTAATTCCACGGGGGAAATTTTGATACAAAATCTATATCGAATATATTACATTATTTTCTGCGTAAAAAAAAGAACGGTGTGTAATTCCGACCGATTTCGAAAACCATGCTGTAACTTTGATTTTTCATTGTAGGTGCAGAAAAAAAATGAAACGCCTGATTTTAAATTTTTTTTCACCAACTGTAACTTTTCAAAATAAATGTTGGTTATCGCGACGAAATTCCTCGGCGATTTTTGCATAATTATCGACTCTGTTTCCTTTTGTGTTTTTATATTCGTCAATAAATCACTCGTCGGTCAGATATTCGTCACGCGCGTTCGTGACTCGACAATGGTTTTTTCAAAAAGCAATTTGCTATTTGCATAGTACTCGTGGGAATTATTCCACCTTGTTGTTTTCTTAACAAGTTTTCGAGCTATTGTTACTCCTCTATTGTTTCTTATCGTTTTTCCACCGAGACAAAAAAAAGTCGCCAAGAATCCTGTCAAAATTGTTAGCGACGTTAAATCCGCGACTGACGTTGCACAAGACTTGGAAAAAATCTACGTCCCAAGCTCCGTAATGATGCAATTTTTATGGCTGAACACGCGTCTGGCAACTAAAAACGATGAAAAAAAAGCGATTCTTTATTTGCATTTCTCGGTCCGATTATCTCGCACGTTTTCTCCATAAACTTCCGCGCGATTGTTCCGCTCTTATTTTTAATCGGTTAGGAAAAAAATATAAAAACATGAGGAATAACTTGGCTAAATTTATAGTGACGTTAACATGATATGTGGCCGACGTTTCATAAAACTTTGAAAAAATCGACTTTCCAAGGTCGCTACATTTTTAGTATATTAGCTCCCAGCGAGAAATTCACACGTCAGGAATGTATTTATCGCTATTGTATACAATTCATTTCGGACGGGAATTGGGGGAAGTATCGCTATTTTAATGCGATTACGGCATAATCTCCGCAAGTGAAGGTAAGGTGAAGTCAGGCTTTCTCGTTATTTTTTCTCGATTTGCCAAATGTCAAATTCTCATCGGTAAAATTTTGTTCGTTAATTTCGAAATTTGTTGAAGTTTCGAAAATATGGAAAATATGAAGTTGCGAACAATTACACATGTAGGTGTTTTCGAAAAAATAAAATTAGCATTCATGATATTTGAAATTGAAAAATTAAAAGATGAATCGTAAATGTGCCACGAATCTATTGTTATTATATTGTTTCTGGGGAATCTTTTTTGTTTCTCGATTTTTCGATGACTTCTCATTTGATTGGCATTTAAATAGTGCCCTATCCGCGGATTGTCAACAAGCGCGGCGTTGTCATGGTGATGAGAACTTCTCCACCTTCTCCCAACTCCACCTCGGCGCCACCGGCGAACATCGTCGACGCCATTGTTGACTGTCAAGCCACTACACATGGAGAATAGAGTAAAGGAGCCCGAACGCATATGGTGGAATCGCTGAAAAAGTGACATGTAAAAGCGATGAAATTTTCTAGTTCGAAATTCGGTCATGGTAGCGCTCGTGTTCCAGAAATATTAATGTGACCCTCGGACGCCGTCGGAAAGAGCCGAGCGGTCGAGAAACTTCGACCGCGCCTTCGGCAGCTACACTCATACATGGGAACGCTGAGCACGTTCATGTGGCGCGTAAGAGGACTAGAGAGAGGGTAGCCTCTACACGCGATCTGGCTACTGGCTTCTGGCTGCACGGCTCGCGCGTGACGTCACCCGACGGCCCGCGCGAATTCTTCTAATAAATTGCTCCCGCTTCACTTACACCCGTCCTAATGCCAAATGCATTGTAATCCCTATAAATAAGCGGAAATATATTTTTATTACTAATATTATATTAATTCTCATACTTTTATCGAGGGATAAGCAACAAAACAGCTACCGAATACAAGCCAATTATCTATCCGGCCGCGATGAACAAGTACGAGAATGTGCACCCGTACCTCAAGCGATTAGATGGTCCAGTCGGTAGCGTGCCTGACTACGGTCCGAAGGGGCGCGGGATCGATTCCCGCTCCAAGTATTTTTTTTTATTTTTTATTTTTTTGGCGAATTGTTCATTCGTGACACACGCTCATTAATAGAACAACAATTTTGTAATCGTATGATAATACATCTAAAATTTAGATGTATTATTATATTATACTTCGCTTACGATTGATACGATAATAATACATCTAAAATTTAGATGTATTATTATATTATACTTCGCTTACGATTGATACGATAATAATACATCTAAAGTTTAGATGTATTATTATATTATACTTCATCATATTTCCATACTTTCTCTATTTATACAAACTTTTATCAAGCAATAAAACATTATCCCCGAAAACAAGTCATCATCATCTATCCGGCCGCGAATCACAAGTACCAGAAGATGCACTAACTCTACAAGCAATGGGATGGTCCCGTGGTAGCGCGTCGGACTCCGGACCACAAGGGCGTGGGATCGATTCCCACGCTCAATATTTTTTTTTTTTTTTTTTATGGGGCGAGTCCTTCATTCGTAAAACACGCTAAAATAAATTGCAAAATAATATATATATCACATTCGTCAAGTGGCGAAGTAGGCAAAACACCGAAAAATCAAAGCGTCAGTGCTGAATGTCGAAGTATTTTAACCTTTTCCGATGTCAAAGTTTTAACGCTTGAAGAATTGTTTTGTTGTTGTTTTGTTTCACACCATTTGAAAAAAATACTTTTCGATGAAAACTTCTATTTTTATTACTTGGTGTACATTTTTTACTTTTTAAAGTTTTAAATGTGGATTTCCCTTCTTTTTGTACGAAACCACCGAATGTAATCATGTAAGTAAAAAAAAACAACAACAAAACAATTCTTCAAGCGTTAAAACTTCGACATCGGAAAAGGTTAAAATACTTCGACATTCAGCACTGACGCTTTGATTTTTCAGTGTTTTGCCTACTTCGCCACTTGACGAATGTGATATATATATTATTTTGCAATTTATTTTAGCGTGTTTTACGAATGAACAACTCGCCCCATAAAAAAAAAAAAAAAAAATATTGAGCGTGGGAAATCGATCCCACGCCCTTGTGGTCCGGAGTCCGACGCGCTACCACGGGACCATCCCATTGCTTGTAGAGTTAGTGCATCTTCTGGTACTTGTGATTCGCGGCCGGATGGATGATGATGACTTGTTTTCGGGGATAATGTTTTATTGCTTGATAAAAGTTTGTATAAATAGAGAAAGTATGGAAATATGATGAAGTATAATATAATAATACATCTAAACTTTAGATGTATTATTATCGTATCAATCGTAAGCGAAGTATAATATAATAATACATCTAAATTTTAGATGTATTATCATACGATTACAAAATTGTTGTTCTATTAATGAGCGTGTGTCACGAATGAACAATTCGCCAAAAAAATAAAAAATAAAAAAAAATACTTGGAGCGGGAATCGATCCCGCGCCCCTTCGGACCGTAGTCAGGCACGCTACCGACTGGACCATCTAATCGCTTGAGGTACGGGTGCACATTCTCGTACTTGTTCATCGCGGCCGGATAGATAATTGGCTTGTATTCGGTAGCTGTTTTGTTGCTTATCCCTCGATAAAAGTATGAGAATTAATATAATATTAGTAATAAAAATATATTTCCGCTTATTTATAGGGATTACAATGCATTTGGCATTAGGACGGGTGTAAGTGAAGCGGGAGCAATTTATTAGAAGAATTCGCGCGGGCCGTCGGGTGACGTCACGCGCGAGCCGTGCAGCCAGAAGCCAGCAGCCAGATCGCGTGTAGAGGCTACCCTCTCTCTAGTCCTCTTACCCGCCACATGAACGTGCTCAGCGTCCCCATGTATGAGTGTAGCTGCCGAAGCCGCGGTCGAAGTTTCTCGTACGCTTCGTACAATAATTATGTGTTCATTCAATAATGGTGTGTTCATTCATAAAAAGTATTATATTATTGGATCGAACGAAATATAACTTAATTTCTCAACTTTTATAACTAGTATTATTTGTTTTAAGTTTATTGTTTTAATTATCTCATCTCTTTTCCTTATTCCTCTTCTGTTTTGTTTTGTCGCAAAATTCGAATGTAATTGTAAATATGTAATGCAAATAAATCACTACCATTTGTTCTAAGTTTTATCGGCTTCGAGTTGCGTTCAAACGATTTCAAATCACCGCGTTTACCAGCGTTTTCGGTGATATCTCCGCGTTAGTGGCGCCGCCACGCGGTACGCGATGTCGGTCATTGCCGTCATCGCTTTTTACGACCAATTCTCCAACGTTGCGTTCGGGCTCCTTTACTCTATTCTCCATGGTAATTGGTATCGAATAATCGAGAAAGTTTTTTTTTTCGAGACTACTGCCATCTATTGTGTGAGTTGCTTTATTTTTCGTCAACGACATTGTTGATGTTTCTTTACCGGC